>JAQQAC010002629.1:24237558-24279516 GCA_029783875.1 Phataginus tricuspis | reverse complement strand
CTAATCGTAATGCCCCTTATTCCCCTTCTCCCTCCCTTCCCACCCCCGCCCCCCAGTCCCTTTCTCTTTGGCAACTATTAGTCCATTCTTGGGCTCTGTGAGTCTGCTGCTGTTTTGTTCCTTCAGTTTTTGCTTTGTTCTTATGCTCCACAGATAAATGAAATCATTTGGTACTTGTCTTTGTTTTCTTTTTATTAATTGAAATTATTAAGCTTTTTTTTGCTCTATCATGGAAGCAAAAACCGCATAGTGTTAGTGAAACAGTCACTGTACAGTGACATGCAGTGTGTAGAAGAATGTTATGTCCAACTGTCCTGCTCAAGTCAGTTATAGAAGGGGCCTTTGTAAGCTAAATGTCTAATAGGAAGAATCTGTAGACTAAGGATAAGAACCAAGAAAGACACTGCACACTCTCTACTCTTCAGCACCCCTCCTAATTAGGGGTCTAGGGAAAGTCCCATCTGAGCCGGAAAACATTCACTTTCTTTTATGCTGTATTTTTTTTTTGCAAAAGTTCCTGTATTCCTTTATTTAAATGCTAGGTTAATAGAGGCTTAACCATAATCAAAACGCTGGAAGTCTGGAAGCGGAGGGAGGTGGAAACTGATATCTCCCAAGATTAACCTTCTCTTTGTAAAGATTATTGCACGTGTGATTTTTTTTTTCCTGTTCATACATTTGTGCTGCCTGTGTACTCCTGGCCCATTTCAATAAAATTGTTTGGAAAATAAACATAGCACTTTCTGAGAGAAGGGCTGTTTTTTATTTTCAGTGAGTAATTCCACTTAATGGCAAAGTAAGAATTTAGGCAGATACAGGGTGCACATTTACAAATAGGGGAAGATGTTCTAAGACATGAGCAAGAGGAGGCTCTTGTTTCTGACCTTGATAGAAATGTCCCCAGACCATTGCTGCGGTGGCAGGGGGATGGGAAAGGATTTTTTGCACCCACAAGGCACCCAAGAGTGCCGATGACTGGTGACACTAGCGCCAGCACGCCCAGGTGTGTGGGCGTCTCTCAGAGGAGCCCAGTTCCAACAGAGCCACTGTTACCTCGTCAGAGGGACACACCACCCTGGGAGGCGGGGGTCCTGGGATGTCCCCTAAGTCTAGGAGTGGAATGTGGGGAGGGGAAATGTTTACCCTGACAACTCTGTCTTCTGCTTTAAAAGCTCAGATGTCCCCAGTGTTTGATCTAACTGGCCTCACAGACTGGGCCGCAGCAGGAGCGCCGAGAGGGGCAAGCTCAGTGTGACACAGTCAGGGGACATCCCAGAACATGATCACAGAAACATTTAAGAGGGTTTTAGGGACTCTGAGATTATATTACCTGTTTCAATAAAGCTTCTTGCTGGCATTTGTCTTACGTGAGGATCTCCCTCCACAGAAGGGCCCATTCCTAGGGACATGTCCTTACTTTGCTGCTGTGGTGACACACGAAGTGGGCAGGTGTCACCTGCATGGAGTTGTCTGTTCTGGGCTAATAGTGCCTGTCTCCTGTCTCTTCAGTTTGTCACATCTGCTCCTAGAAGAGCAAACTTGTCTCTTATAATATATAACTTTCTGCTGTAATGTTCCATAATTTGAGTATCCATATCTGGAATTCTGTGATTCGAACTTTCTAACTAAAATAGTGCTTGTATCTGAGTTGTTTCCTTAGGACATGGTTGGTGAGAGTGCCTTTGTCCACTTCTCCAGTCATTTAGCTTTGTGGTGCCCTCTCTGGTGATTTAACACTTTAGTGCCCAGTAAACACAAAGGAGGGCGTTTTATACAGGCAACTGTGCAGGTCGACCTCAGAACTCTCGTCATGGTTCGGAGAATCCTGGAGAAACAGCAGCTCATGGGGTGGGATCCACCGAACAACAAGAAGCTCACAGGTACAGGGAGCAGATCAGGTGCTGGGTGCGGGCAAAGGGCAAAGGTACAAACTTCCTCCTACAGAGTAAGTCCTGTGGTTGGAATGTACAGCGTGGTGGTGCTACTTAATAACACATAATGTATATTTGAAAGTTGCTAAGGAGTTGAACTTAAAAGGTTCTCATCACAAGAAAAAGCATCGGTAACTGTGGTATTGGATGTTAACTAGACATTGTGATCATTTCACAATATATACTGATATCAAAGCATGTTATATACCCTTGATACTAATAATGGTTATGTCAATTGTATCTCATTGTAAAACATAGAAAAATGATTCTTTTTCACTCTTAGGGTGTTTGTTAGAAATAACTGGATGAGGCCCAGCATCGACTGAACCCTGGGAACCTTACAGAACGTATGCTCTGCCTTAGCTGGCCTGGTGTGGGCACTGAGAGCCTGTGCAGCTAGGCTGTGAAGCACCTTTTGAGTGCCAAGGCTTCTAATTATAAATTCAAGAACAGAGACTGTAATTATTAATTGATCTCTGTATTTAGTGGAGTTGCAGAAAGTACTGAGTAGATTATCATTTCCAGTAAACTCCAATGAACAGCAGCTCATTTAATCCTTATGACAGATCTTGGAAGAGTGTATTACTATCTCCTTTTTGCACTTAAGGAAACTAAGTAAGTCTCTGAGATGTTGAGTGTCCTCACCAAGAATAATTGTCAACAGGCAATAAAGCCAGAACTTGAATTCGAGAATTTTGCCCCTAAATCATTAGAATTTTCCATTATGTCCTAATTTCTTAAACCATTTCTTGAAACTATGATGTTCCTCAAGTGCTAATAAAAAACCCAAAGAATGCTAGAAGATTTATTTCCCTTCTAAACGGAATTTAAAAATAGACACGAAAAGGGGAAAAATGGTATCATTGCATTTTGCTATTATCTGCCTGGGTGGAAAAACTGTACCATCCCCAGTGCACCACAAAGGTGCAGGTGAAACTGTGATACATGAACTCATGACGTCCCATGGCACTCTAATGCATGGACAGCCATGGCCAATGAAATGCAGCATATTCTGTCCCCTCTTTCAATCTGTGGGTCCCCAGTGGGGTCCATACATTATGACTTAACTGTTCTAGGGTCCATTGGGAAAAGATAGATGGTTTTACCACCCACCTTTTTCAGGTCCTCATAGAAGAGGTAGAGAATGCGGTGTTGGTCTTTTGCTTCCCACCATCCTTTCACATGGTCGTGCCAAGACCCCCAGCACACTGCAAAAAGGGGTGAAAAGCAGGGCAGTGAACCACAGAGGCCCAACCAACAGATAATCCCCCAAAGGGAGAATTCCTAAAGAGAGGGAGAGTATGGCACTGATGGTTCCTTCACACTGGAGAAGGCAGAGCCCTGGTGTTCTAAGGAAATGAATCTGAGAATTTTGAGAAAGGAAGGAAGGAAAAGAGCTGAATTCCCTCACCTTTCCCAGTCAGAAAACTCTCAAAATACTCTTCCCAGGTTCCTGGAGCAGGAAGTGCTTTATTCATCCTATGGAAATGGTAGTAAGACACCATATTGTCCTTTGGGTTTCGTGCTACATAGATTATCTGGGAATGTGGGAGGAAAAAGTAAAAACAGCATTAGACCTACGTAAATTATTTCCCAGAAAAGTCATGTTAGAGTGGATATATTCCATACTGGTGAATTTTCTGATGCTACATTCTTGTGATTATGGCTTTTGTGATGGCTTTTTGATCGTATGAAAAGGATTCATATCAATTTTATTGGTTATTGTGAAGAGGTGGACTCAATTTTTTCTTTAACAAGTGAAGTGTTTTAAGAGGAATCAATGGAACACCACTCTAAGGTCATTCTAAGAATTCACAACTCTGAATTCCTTTTGATCTTTACCTTACAGTTTTTCTCTAGGAAGGATGGTGGCAGCAAATGGATGGGAAGATGTGTTTTCAGGGTCCGTGGTGAGGGCATTGCATTAGCTTTCTCCAGACCTGTAAAATTGATCTTTGATCACTTTCCACTTTTTTTTTTCTACTTGCTTCAAACTGTTGCTGCTTCCATTACTACTATTTAGGAGTAACCGTCCATAGATCTGACCTGAGAGAATATATCCAGTCTATGAATGAATTTTTTAGGTAAAACAAAATTTAACCCAAACAACAAACCAAATAAATAAGAACCTAAAACATTCAAACCCTTCCACTATGAAATTATCTTACTTAGGCTCATCATGGTGGAATAAAATTAGTTTCTAATTAGAGAATAAAAACTTAACTTGCTTTTATATTAACAGTAAATCCATGAGAAAATGTCTGAGATGCAGCAATGGCCAGACATGGCTAAAAAAAGACAAAAGTCATAGCATCCATCGATAATTGTTTGAATGTTTAGATTTTTTTTTTTTTAGTTTTTCAAAGTGGTTGTGTTAATTCTTTTGTCTTTTCTTTAAACATTTTTCAGCTTAAATGCCTAGAGTTTTGAGAGGGCTATTTGATAGTAAAAATTCTAAGTGTTTATTTAGGACTATAGTCACACGTGGCCACCATGCTCACCAGATCCTATGGCTGGGATCACCCATTCGATGAAAGGAAACCTCACGTGCGTGGGTGCTCGCTGGGTCTTGTCAGTGTCGCCGTCATTGTGTAGTAAGTCCACTATCTCCTGAGTCCACGTCGTTCCTTATTCCACATGTAAGGTGCAGATGCAGAGACATTCAGTATACTACACTCCTTTGAATATGATCTTATTTGTTAGAACACCTATGTGAATTTTAAATCTACATTTTAATGGAATTAAGAAAACATTATTTTTATCTTGTCTTATCATTAATATGAATTTTTATACAAAGACTGCAGTTTAAAGCAGACAGTAGCTGATGAATGTACAGTTCTTTCTCTTTTCTGTCACAACCATTCACTTGTATTGTTATCCTATTGATTCAGCTGCCTTGTTACTAAGAGATGTGGGAGGGAAGGCCTCTCACCAGACTGTGATCTCCTGGAGGGTAATTACTATGCGTGTGCTTTTCAAACTGTCTTGTTTCCCAAACACATAGTGTGGGGCCGCCACACAGGAGACACTTCATGTATGTTTGCACGAATGAACGAGTGATTAGTGCCTGGGCTTGATACTGATCACTAGCGCTTGGTATCCGTTTTCACCTTTCTCTCTGTTTTCCCCTAATTTCAGGGGCTGAAAGGCAAAGAAATGAATTCCCTAGACTCCTTTGTCACTAAGATGCTGAGTACTGTTTTGATTCTGCCAGTGGAATTCATTAGCCTGAGATCTGTGGGCAGACAAGTAGAGGTCATCCTTCCCAACGTGGTGGCAGCTGGTGGTAGCTCAACAGGTTGCAGTGTTACGAGGCCATTCCCGCTGCCCAATGCCTGGCACCCAAGGAGCTGTATCCCTCTGTTACCACTGCCACCAGAAGGGCCTCTGCCTCCCAGCTGGTGGTTTCTGTGTGCTGTCTGATCCTGACTTATATAGTGCCTACCAACTGAATCTTCACCCTCTGATGGAGACCTGTTGTGACAAAATGCATATCGGGAGGATGTCTGATAATTTAGGAGGGCTTTCTGAGTCCTGAGTCGGGGCTGATCTTTCTTACATGCCCTGACATCATCTCTCATTACAGACACACTTTCTTATACTCTTCAGTTTAGCACTTTTAGGTCTCTAGGAGGGGCATAGGTTAGAAAACAATGAAAAAAATTACATTTTCTACCCAAGAGGAGTTGGTCTCTAATACTTCTGGCACTAACTCTTTCATCACAGGATAAACAACCAATTTCTCTGTGGCTATCTACTCAAATAAGATTAGAGCTATTTGTACTAGTTTTATGTGCTTACTCTGAGGTTAGAGTCATGGGCTAACTAACACTGGGGCAGGTTCAATGTTACCAGAGGCTCAGGGATGAGTGGAATGACTTCTCCATTCATCCTCTAGAGGTCAATGATTCTAGTGTATTTTTTTCATTGACAGATGATTTATTATTGTTTTTAAAATTTAGGTGTAAACCTTACTTGTCATCTATGCTTGTTTTTTCTTCCTTCTAGTAAATATAGACTCTATTAATGTACAAAGTTTTAATGATGATTAAATATTACATTGCTGGCAAGAATTTAATTTTTTTAGTGTGTTATTTGAATTGTTTAAGTTCCATTAACCCTAACTCCTAACCCTAATGAACCAAATCTTAACACTCACATTTGGCAGGTGGAGAAAAGATTAATTATTAAACATTGTACTGAAATGATGATAACAAAGTAGAGTTGTGGAGGAAATTAAAGCAGTGAGATGTGATCCTTACCATGGGTTACTTTTAGAAATTCACATTTAGAAAAGTTTAATCCTGAACAGAGACTCATGGTGAATAAGATTGGAAAATCAGGACCAATAAGAAACTGATGGACACATAGGAGTCTAAGACACCCATCTGCCTGTAGTTTTTTAATTAGGATTTTTAGAGATAAAGACACAAGAGGGGCTTGAACACACAATCTCAGAAAATGCTTAGGTTTAGATGTGTGTATGTGTGTGTGTGTGTGTGTGTGTGTGTGTAACAGAAGTTATTGACAGGGAGCTTGATTTTGCAAAGAGCAAATGTATATGCAATTTGGGTATGAACTGAATACTGCATTTTCAGTATACAGAGGTTAGTGTGCACAAATACCTTTGGAGAACTGTTTCTCCCTGCTAACCCCCAAATTTTTATGAAGCAGTGTCTGGGTTCAAGTTAGTTTTATTTCTACAGCAACTTTGTTAATCTGATAATTAAGGAAGTAGGTTCACAATATGGTCTGAGGGAAGGTGTAAGTCAAAAGCGTAGTTCTTGGTCACTGAGCTGGGAGACTTTTGAGGGCTTCTGAGATGAATTTAGCATTGCAGAACTAGAGCTCCCCAAATTCTTCCCCAGATCAGCCTTGGGATCCCCGTTTTCGCTCACTCACACAGAGCAGCTTTTTATAAGACCTGTAGGAAGGGCCTGCACTGAAAACTACACATCAGAAAGTCTTAGCTGTTTTCTTGTTTGTTTCTCATGGAGGAGTAAAAAAATTTACTTTATCCTGGGGAAGTAAAAAAATTATGTGCATCACAGAAAAAGTTAAATTCTTAAAGTTTGTAGGTCATTTAATCTTTTTGTGTGTGTGTAGTTTCAGTTTCCACAGTGATTTCTGTTAGTCATATCACTCGTCCAGTAAAAAATTTCTACTCAAGCTTAGAGCAGTTTCTTTATTTCATCATTAACACATCTGTCCCACTTTCCTTCCTAACTCTTTGCTTTACCCTCCCCTCTCCCCTTCCACCTACCTGCTTTAGGATAGGTAGAAATAAGCAGGTCATCAGGCTTGGCTTGGAATTTCCAGATCTGATCCCAGGTTTCACAGGTGGGTGTGGGTTGAAGAATTCCCTCCACATAGTCCACACCTATGCGCTCGGTGCCATCAAATTTCAAGTCCTCCATTTTGTTTAAGGCCTTTGGTCTCAGAGATCAGAGTACTGTTCTGGATAATATGTTAGCAAAAAGCAGAATTCTTGCTATTGTACAGCAATGCAAAACTCAGACCACAAGCCTTCCCTGGGACAGCCTGTGATGGCTAGCAATCAAGGGGAAAAACAGCTGCAGGCCTGCTGGGCCAAGTTCCGGGAGCTCGGAACTGTTGTTTAGGCCTTTGTACTTAGGCATTTCCTAATAAACTTCACTCCTCCTCCCCAGCAGGCTGTGACGTGATACAGTAATTCACAAATCCCGGCTGCTTGTTAAGTCCATGTTCAATGCTGCTCTTTTCTGTCAGCTTAGCAAGAGTCAGTGCCACGTTGTTTATCTCTCTCATCTTTGTGTTCATAAAATAATTAACAGATATTCATTAATTGTTTTTTTTTCTGGGAATTTTAAGCTAATTAGAAAAGTTGCAGGAAATGTGCCCGTGGAATTATAGACTGCAATGTAGAAATAACTTCCCTGAAAAGCTGAAGGGACATTTTTGTGGGCTGTTAATCCTGAGGTCCTAGGTTTGAAAATTCCAGCACACATATCCAAAAGGCTCAGCTTTGTTAGTTTCTTAGAGCAAAATGAACAATGCTTTACTAGAGAAGATTCACTTCCTTTGGTAGGCTATTCAGTATCACTATCAAAACATATGTCTCATTTAAAGCAAAATGATTGCAGAAAATTCTGGAGTGGCAGAAGATGGTGATTGTGTGAGGACACACACCATTTACTTCTTCCTTCCTGGAGTTCAATGTGGGGGAAGTTGGGGTTCCTATGGCCAGGATCCTCACTGAACATAAACCACTTCATGGTGTAACTGGCCTGTTGCTAGGCTACTGCTTCCACACCAATAGGCAAGAAGCTATTATTGCACTATATAGAGAGCTCGGCCCAGTGCTCTGGGTGGAGGCAGAGATGCTAGTGCTCGACTTACCACTGGGAGAACAAGCTGAGTGATAAACCCTTTCACCCCAAGAACGTTCTACTGTCATTTCTTTGGCCACATTGAATCCATAGTGAACTTGCCCAGGCCTGAAATCCATTGGCAAGACAATTGACGAAAGTCGGCAGGGTTCATTGTTGACCAAGGAAAAAGGCAAGCTGCCCTTATGGGAGGGGTGCTTCAGCAGCCTGCACCTGTGAGTGAGGAGACAGTGGATTGTCCCCCAGTGGGTATGTGGTCTGAGGTAGCTTGCCTCCTAGAGGACTGGGCCCCACCCCAGGACCGGAGGTAAGTGGAAGTGACACCTGAGGCAGTAGGGGTGGCCCTTGGTATACTAAGTAGGTCTTTTGAGAAGCAGAGTGCCCGTGACGCAGCGGCGACTGTGGGTTGGCTGCTTCTCACACTATAATAAAAGTCTACAGAAGAGAAGGACATACTCCTGAAAAAGACCTAACAAATGGCGGCCTGAGAACGTGAGCTGCAAACTGCTGTGGAATCACTGAAGAAGGAAATGGCATTGATGCAAGAGGGCGCAGCACGAGAACGCCAGCAGTGAGGTGCTGTTGAAGAGGTAAAAGATTCCTTACAGAATGAGACGGCAGCGCTGCCAGGTGCTCTGAAGGAGGAAGAGCCCATCAAGGAAAAAGACAAACTCCTGAGGGAAGCACAGACAGAGATGACACGAGAACGCCAGTTGCAAAGCATTGAGGTGAAGGTAAGAGAGCTGCTGAAGACTGAGCTAGCATTGCTGTGAGGCATTGTAGAAAAGGTAAAGGATGTAGCAGAGGAGGCAGTCGGGGGAGGGGAGAGAAAGGTGCCATCAGCCCCAGAAATGGAGGAGCTGGGGAAGGAAGAAGGGGTGGTACTGGCGGCACTGACCCCTCCTCTATTGAAAGCATACCCAGTGGTTGTAAATAAAATAAAGACCCAGCAGCCAAGGTTCCCCAAGGAAAGAAGCAGTCCCCTCCCCAGGTTGTGGAGCACTCTATGCTCCATCCCTATACTCAGGCTGAGTTGGGGGAGTTGGGCTCCCTGTTTAGACAGAAGCCCTTGGAGTCAATATCAGCTTGGCTCCTGTGTCCGTGGGACTTAGGGGTGGATGGAATTGTTCTGTCTGTATCAGAGATGGGAAAGCTGGCTTCCCTGACTGTTCATCCTGTTTTGAGGCAGTGATTACAAAATTTACATCAGACCCCAGGAAATCACTCTTTCCTTGATTGGCTTAAGGCTGCACTTTGTGCTGTGTGGCCCAATCGGTGATCTACCATCCTCCCCTGCTAGATGGCAGACATATGCTGAACTCCAATAGGTGTTAAGGGAGCTGGGCATAAGAAATGCCATCTATAGACCAGAGAATCATGGCCCAGATGAGAAGCCTTTCACTACAGGGATGAGAAATATTGTGCTTCAAACGGCTTCCACATCCCTCTTTGGGTCTCTAGTGGCCATTCTTGCCCCTCACTTAGGGCAGCCCATAAGCAAGGTGACATGTACAGTAGCAGACTTAGGAGAGGCCTGAAGCAATGAGAACATGGAAAGAAATAAGGTCTGCTACTCAGAAGAAGAATTTAAAGGTCCCCATGAAGGTTACGAAGACCAAGATGTGGGTTGATTAATAGGGGCAGGAGCGGATGGAAGGAAATTAGATGGGAAGTCAACTAGGATCTTTCTGGAGCTATGGCAACAAATGAAACCAGAGCAGCAGTTCCAGCCATTAAGACCAAAGAGGCAGAGACCAGAGACAGAGTCACAAGTCTGGCATGTGTGTTTGCAAGACTTCCTGCTGGAGAGCAAGCCAACCTCACTTGAGCCCACACAGGAAGGTGATAGGGGAACACGGTTTGACTGAGAGGAAGGTCAAGGTACCTGCCCTGAGGGACCAGGGGGGGACCGGAGGCCACATTGAAATAGCTATCCATTGGTCCCCAGTGAACATACAACATGTCCTTGCTATGGTGGACACAGGGGCTGAATGTTCACCAATTCATAGTAACCCTGAGAAGTTTCCTGGGACCCCCACTAACATAGATGGATATGGGGTAAGGCTATCAGAGTGAAATAAGCCCAAATCCCTTTGGGAATAAGGAATCTATCCCAAAAAGAGTATACTGTGTATATCTCTCCCATCCCTGAGTATATTTTTGGGATTGATATCCTGCAAGGGTCTATGGTGGCAGACCACTGCAGTTGAGTTCAGACTGAGAGTACATGTGGTGAAGGCAGTTCTGAGGGGACATGCTAGGCACCTGCCAATAGCTTTGCCTGTACCTCAGCAGGTGGCTACTACCAAACAATACAAATTGCCTAGAGGGCATAAAGAAATTGGAGAAACCCTTCAGGAACTGGAAAAGGTGGGTATTATAAAGCCCACCCATAGTCCTTTCAATTCCCCAGTGTGGCCAGTAAAAAAGCCAGATGGCTCCTGGTGTATGACCATGAATTACAGAGAATTGAATAGAGTCATACCCCCTATGCATGCTGCTGTCCCCTCTATTGCAGACCTGAGGGATACCCTCAGCCACGAACTAGGAACATACCATTATGTGGTAAATGCTAATGCCTTCTTTTCCATTGACATTGAGCAGGAAAGTCAGGAACAGTTTGCCTTCACATGGGAAGGACAGCAATGGACTTTCACCGTCCTTCCACAGGGATACCTCCACAGCCCCAGCATCTATCATGGACTTGTAGCCCAGGACTTGGCTATATGGGGGAAACTGCCAGTAGTGCGGCTGTACCATTATATTGATGTCATGCTCACGTCCGATTCTCTTTCAGATCTAGAAGGTTTAGCACCTAGACTGCTGCAACATTTACAGGAGAAAGGATGGGCTGTGAACAGTACCAGGATTCAGGGACCTGGTTTGTCAGTCAAATTCTTGGGGTTCATCTGGTCAGGTGAGACCAAAGTTATACCAGAAACAGTCATAGATAAAGTCCAGGCCTTTCTTTCCCCTACAATTATAGCATTGTTACAGAAGGTTTTGGGTCTTCTAGGCTACTGGAGAGTGTTTTATCCCGCACTTGGCACAAATTCTGAAGCCCTTATACAGGTTGGTATGAAAGGGCATCAGGTGGGACTGGGATGAGACATGTGAATCTGCCTTTCCTACAGCAAAATGGGCAGTCAAGGCCATGCATCCCTTGAGTGTGATAGACCCGTCAAGGCCCTGCGAGCTGGATGCTCATGTGACTGAATACAGTTTTGGCTGGGATCTCTGGCAGCGGCTTGAATGAACTCACCAACCTATTGGATTCTGGTGACAACTCTGGAAAGGGGCAGAGATACAATATACTTTGATAGAAAAACAACTGGCTGCCATGTATCACACCTTGCTGGCTACAGAACCCATCACTGGAATGGCCCTGATAAAGGTAATAACCATCTATTCCATCTTGGGGTGGGTACAAGACTGGACCCAAAAGCCAAGGAGTGTTGTGGCACAAATGTCCACACTGGCCAAGTGGGGTGCTTACTTACAGCAGCGTAGTGCCCTCTCTAGTAGCCCCTTGAGTGAAGAACTCTAATGCTTGCTTATTGGGGCCAGTGACATATACTAGTGAAAAGCAGGAAGAATTTACTATAGAACCATTAGTAACCGAGAGTCCTTATCGGGATGGAAGAGCCCCTATACCTGAAGATGCATGCTACACAGACAGCTCCAACGGTGGGCAGCCCCCAAAGTGGAGGGCCACAGCTTTCCATCCTAAGACTGAGACAATATGGATGGAAGATGGTGAGGGAAGGAGCAGACAATGGGCAGAGTTGCGGACAGTATGGCTTGTGATCACCCAGGAGCCCTCCTCTATAGTTGTCTGCACTGACAGCTGGGCTGTCTATTGGGGCTTGACCCTGTGACTACCCACATGGTACCATGCCAACTGGCTGGTTGGTCAATGATCCCTTTGGGGGCAAGAATTGTGGCAAGACTTATGGGCCTGTGGTCAGACTAAAATAATTACAGTATACCATGTGACAGGTCATTTGTCACTGGGATACCCAAGAAATGAAGCAGATAAATTGGCCCAGATATGTTGGTTAGAAGGAAAGCCTACCTCTGATATAGCCCAATGGTTACATCAGCACTTGTTGTGTGGGGCACAAAAGACAATGTGGGCTGCAACTCGTTGGTGGGGCTTGCCTTTGACCTTTAAAGAAGTTAGCAGAGCCCAGCAGGAGTTTGTAATATGCTCTAAAATGGACTTTCACCAAGTTCCACAGCAACATGGGACAATAGCTAAGGGGCTGATACCCCTCGTCAGGTGGCAGATAGACTATATTGGACCCCTACCTCTGTCAGAAGGATATCAGAATGCCATGACTTGTGTGGACACAGCTCCCAGACTTCTGGTTGCTTTTCCTACATGTTGTGCAGACCAGCAGATGACCAAAAGAGACCTGGAGAGTCTCTTTGCCGCCTATGGCCAGCCACAGGTGACTGAGAATGATCAGGGCACCCATTTTACTGGACATACACTGCAAGAATGGGTGCAACAGTTGAGAATCAAATGAAAGTTTCATGTGCCATACAATCCTACAGCAGCAGGCATGATAGAGAGGAACAATGGATTTTAAAAATCTGGATTAAAATCAGATACCAATGGTCTGTGGGGATGGTCAGTCTGCTTATGGACAGTATTGTGGCGTTTGAACGAAAAACCCTGAAAAGGAGCATTGAGCCCCTAAGACATGTTAACACACAGTGCTGCCTTCCCTATACAATTGCAAATACAAACCAATGAAGAATCATTTAAGCCGAGGTTTGGCTACCAGAATAATAATACCTTGCTGCCAGCACTAACTGGAGACTCCACTGAGTGGACGTGGTCTTGGACCTTTCGACACATGAACCAATGATAGCTGGCTCTCCTGGAAGCTTGGGGACAAGGCCTGGAGGCTGGCCTCCGGTTTATTCCTGGAATAACAGCAGAGTGGCCTCCAAAGGTCACAGTAGTATATTCTGAATGGCCAGAAGGTAGGAGCATCTTACTGGGGAGTTTTGTTTTATCATTATGGCCAATGCATGCACCTCCAGTAGCACTATATATAGACCCTTCAGTAACCCTCACGGGGAAAGGAGTAAAAGTATGGTATACTAGACCTGGACGGGACTCTACCTCTACTCTACCTTCCTGCTACAGTCCTATCACAGGACCACCCTCTTACATGCATCCTACCTGACGGACAAGATTTGCCTATGCTGGTGTCATTAAAACATGTCTTATTGCCCCTAAAGTCTTTGTGGATTGGGAACCTCCTCTGGCTTGAGGATTATTATAATATTTGTTACCTGTATCAAAATCTTGTTGTATCTTAATTTTTGTTATTACCTCTAAGTTGTTATCCTCTGTTGCTTTTGTGGAATCTGGTTACAGTGCTCCAGCTTTCTCATGCAGGGACCATTGAGGAAGATTGAGAGCATGTAAATTGTAAGGCGAGAATCCTGGAAGGGTGGAGTGTGGGGAAGTTGGGGTTCCTATGGCCAGGATCCTCATGGATCTTAAACCACATGATGATGTAACTGGCCTGATGCTAGGCTACTGCTTCCACATCTGTAGGCAATAAATTATTATTGCACTACACGTAGAGAGCTCAGCCCAGTGCTCTGGGTGGAGGCAGAGTCGCTAGTGCTCAACCTACCACCAGGAGAACAAGTGAGGTAATAAGCCCTTTCACCCCAAGAACATTCTACTGTCATTTCTTTGGTCACACTGAATCCATAGTGAACTTTCCCGGGGCTGAAACCCATTGGCAAGACAATTCGCCTCTCAGGCTCATGCCAGAGTCCCCTGTAAGCCTTCTTGTTTTCTTAAAAGTCTTGGGATTTATTTATCCTGTTTGTTCCTTTTCCCAGAACTATTCCTGGCTCCTGCCTGGGCTTTTTCCCTCCTGTTTCAAGCGCAGCCTCCTCTCTGCTGACCACCCCTAAGACAGACCAGATCCTTTTAGTTTTTAGCTAAGTGTACAGGTCACCCACTGGTTTTCCTGCCTCTCTTTGTGGCATAATGAAGAACATATCTGGTCTTTGTCTCTGGCTCTTTGCAGAGTCTCAGAAACCCTTGGCATTTCCAGAGTTATTGGGTATCTTTGGCTACTGATGAGTCCCTTTCAACTCATTATTCTCATAAAGGATACCTGAGTTTGTAGTAACGCGGTGACTCCGGTGGGCCCTTAGATGGTCTAGAGGAGAGGCTGGCCACACTGGAATCACATCAGGCTCATGATTGGAGGGCTGGAGCTTTCAGTCCCATCCCCAACCCCCAGGGGGAAGGGAGGTGCTAGATAAGTCCCCAGTGAAACTCTGGTCCCTGAGGCTCAGGGGACATTCCTGGTTGGTGAACACATCAATGTGCTTGGAGGGTGACATGCCCCAATTCCACGATGACAGGGCGTGGGCGCTCTGCGTCCCCTCTCCGCCAAGAAGTTGTGCTGTGGAACTCTAATGTTTGGTTGGTCCTGATCTTTGTCTTTTGTGATCAAACTGCAATGGCAAGTATATTGCTTTCCAAGAGCTCTGTGAGCCATTCTCATGAATTATTGAACTGAAGGGAGTTGTGAGATTCCCCGAGTTTATGGCTGGTTGGTCAGAACTGCAGATGGTCCAGCCTTACAGTTGGCATCTGCAGTGAGGCAGTCCCGTGAGAGACTTTGCCCTTAGCCTGTGGGGTCTGCACTAACTCCAGGTAGGTAGTGTCAAAATTGAATTGACTTGTAGGCCATCCAGTGGGCATCAGAGAATTGCTGTGGGCACACCTCTCTTGCCCCCTGCAACCCTTGATGGCTGTCTCAGAATCCCTTCTGTTCTTGGCAATCAGGAATGTCACTTCTTGCTGAAACCCTTTCCCACTCAAACCTTAACAGCATCCTGTGAGGGCCTTCATGTAGAGGCCTCTGCCTATACCCCAGGCTGGGCCACACTGTCTGCTTCTCGCAGGGCTGCAGCCAGAGAGACCCCATCCAACCGGCGTCCCTAGGCTCACTCCCGCGGCGGCGTTGCCTCTCCTCCTGGTGGTCTCTTTGGCTCTTGCATGCCCGCTTCTTGTCTGGGTCTTTGGTTCCTTCAAGTCTTCTTGCTGCCCTCCTTAAACGTCCCCCTCCTGGAGAGGATTTCCAGTCTCTCCTCGCTTGTGGCACCTCCTTTTCTTTAGAGCAGCCACCAAAACTGGTTTTGCTTGTCTGCGTGTTAACCCATTCTGTCTCCCTCACTCCACTCCAAGACAGTGAGATGGGGCTGGGCTTTGTCTTGTTTCCTCACTGTGCACTAGCTCTGTGCCTGGTGCCTAGCCTGCTCCAAATTCTTGAGAGAAGGAATGGGCAAAGCTGATTGGAAAACTGAGGGACTGAGTCCTGCGAGCCACCCTCATGGGCGTTAGTTAGTAAGTGAGCCTGGGGACTGAGGCTTGGTAGTCTGAAGACAAAAGTTAGACTGCCTGCCTTTGAGTCCTGTGCTGACTCCTAGCAGCTCTGAGCCTTGCACAAATCACTGAACATCTGTGACCGTGCACATCACACTTTCCTCATGGGTAAATACAGCATCATGGGGGTCATACAGCATCTACCTTCTGGTGTTACCGTGGGGAGTAAGATCATGTGTTTAGTATGTGGCAACCTCAGAAAAGAGAAATTCTCTGGCCTTCCCTGTCCCTTAACCTTCCCTATTGGCTATAGTGAGATGGATGCACACTTAGGACAAAGACATTCAGGTGGAATTCTTGGAATTCGTATGCATTTAAAATGACTTATAAAAATTATGCCTAATTATTCAGTTAAATTTCTTTCTATAATCTTTACAGTTCGGGGTGTCAACAGAGTATGGGTCTGGAGTTGAGCAATATCTTAGCAGTTTTGTTAGTATGTTGTGTGCTAGAGATGGAGGGCTGGGAGTTCTGGTTGGGTTTGAAAGTAGAGCCAGGGAAACTGGAAAGTTTCAAATTGAAAAATTATCATGACCACACATATGGTTCCTATTCTATTTTTACTCAATAGTACTTTCTCACAGGGTCAGGATAATTTTTTAAAAAGTGTTGTACTTATTATTGTAAAAATAAGTTGGCACTTAGTCTACATTTGTTAAGCATTACTTTGAAATTCTATTTCAGTTTGTTTTCAGACTGCCTTTAAATGCTGCGTCACCTTTCTAAGTATTTAATTCCTTCTGAACCCTTTTAACCTCACAGGATTAATGTAAGAATTGGGGCATGTAAGTTGTTCTGCAGACTTGGCACACATAAAGTTCATGTCTTTTTCTCTGCTTCTTCCCTGAGCCTCCCCCTTTCACTGTCACTGTTGTTCTATAGGAGTGAGAAGGAGGTTCCAGCTCCCTGGGGACACTCTTTGCATGTCTGCTGGTGAACTGGGAGCATGCTCCACCTTCAAATGGGACACATCTGAAAATTATGGCTGGGCTTTCCAATATGTTTTTCTTAGTTGAAGTCAGAATGCTGGTTTCTTTCCTTAAATAGGTGCTTGTTTGTACATTTTTATAAAAGGAATACATCAAAGATAAACTTTGGTTCAGCAAGCTGTTTTAAAAGACAACTACTGGTAAATGAGCTAAGCTTCTATTGAATAAAGTTGAATTGAAATCGCCTTCATTCCTTAAGTCAATATGTAGCTTAGGTTCATTATAAATGCATCATGTGTTATCCAATCTTTGAAATCATATCAGGAGGAAGAAGGAACAAGTTCTATAATCAGTAGGATTGGAACCGCACCCAGATTATGCAAGGATTGAGAAATATCTGTGGTTTATCCACAACTTGTTTCCATGCTCCCTTTGTCTAATTAGATCGCCTTATGGCCATTCTCTCTGAAGCACTCTATTCCAGAAGTTGAGTAGGGAAAAAAATGAACCTGAAATGAATTGTATTAATACTTGCTCTTTAATCAACTTCAGAGATTGAGGTTAGTTATGAACTCTTAATGAAGTGAAGTAAGGATGGAGGAAATCTTTAGTCTCAGATAATTCCTTAAGACATAAAACCAAGAATCCTTTACATTCTCAGAAAAATCAAAGCTGTGTCAAAATATAGAACACCCAATTAAATTTGAATTTCAGATAAACAATGAGTGGATTTTTAATATAAGCGTGTCCCACAAAATATCTGGGACATACTTACACTTAATAAAATAATTTGTTGTTTATTTGAAATACAAATGTAACTAGGTGTTCTGCTTCATTTGGAAACTCTAACGCTGAATCTAATTTCAAAACAGAAAAACTGGCAGCTTAGTGAGTGGGATTAGGAGCACAGCTGAAGCAGAAAGCCCTTCAGAATCTCACGGGACCTAAGGGTCTCTGGCTTGGGGAAATGTATACTGTATGCACTTTCTAGTTATGGGCAGCTTGTTTTGCGAGGACAGCGCCATCTCCAGGGTGACTGTGGGTAAGGAAACAACACGTTAAAGTTTTCAGTGTGATCAAAGCTCTGAGGTGACAGGACCTGGTCTCAAGTGAGTGTCTCTGATGAGACTTTTAGGTATGCTCTTCCCTGAGCTCTCATTAATTTCAGCGGATTTGGGGGCAGGGGGAGATGGTGGGCATGTGTGGGCCTCATGTTGCTGCTGCTCCTGGAAGCTGACTTCATGGGGCTACAGCATATCCCAAATCCCAATACAGCACATTTCTCAGGGCTCAGCTTTCTCCAATGAAAAAGAATAAAAAAAAATTTTGTTATCAAGAAAGGAGTCCTTGAGCTCCCAGCATCAGTGAAGAAAGACTTGTTAGGAGCTCCAATTGACTGGCAATGCCTCTAAAGGGGAGGGGCACGCCCTTACTCTGAGGTAATTTGGAGACACCATGAGGAGACCTATTTCTCTGGACCAGATGGCTGCTTTTGCCTTGTCAGTGTCCCTAGGTGCTCAGGCCACTTCCTTTTTTCTGAGAGGCAGTCAGTCCCTGCCTCTCTTCCCTGTAAGCCACTCTTGAGGAGTAGGGTGTATGCTCCCCGCCTCCCTCTCCTTGCTCACCCCAGAACAGGCACACAGGCTCTTTCTCTTTTCAAGCTTTGATGCTTATTGCTTCAAGGAAACGGAAGGTTAACAGAAGGGGAATATATGGATTTGGGTGTTTTACTTGTCTGCATTTCCTGACTTCCCCTCTGAGGCTCTGCAAACCTTCATGAGCCTCTGAAACAAGAATCTTGCTACTTGCAGAAATGAGATGCTCAGAGGAGGCAGGGGCCAGCACTGACAGCGGGGAGAAAGGATAGAGACCCGTAGTAGCAGGGACTTTGACCACTGAGGAAGAGGTCCCCAGAGATGAAGAGAGGGGGGAGCTCCTGTTTATTTTTGTCAAGTGCCTTCTATGTGTGGGATCTCGTGACTGCTTCCATGGAAAGACACAGTCTCTGCTCGCAGGGGATTTGCAGTCCAAGGCAGAGACAGACATGTAAACAAGCAGTTAGAATATAGTACAGTATTACTTTTGGTGGGGTATGGGCAAGAGTGGGAGAATATTGGTGAAGGAAGGAGCACTGAGGCCAGCTTGGACTCAGGAGAGGTCTTGCATTTAACATGAGGCTAACAGGATGTACCGGGTTCAGCCAAATGGATAGGAGAGGACGAGGTGTTGTACGTAGAGGCATGCGCAGAGATGTGATGTGTTCAAGGAGCCAGTGGGCAGTGTTGCCAGAAGGCAGGGAAGACTGTGAAGGGTGAGGGAGAGAAGGGCAAGGGCCAAGTCTTGGAAGACCTCAGATGTTGCAAAGGAGCTTAAGCTGGAGGCTGTGTAGATATAAGGTATGGTCACTGAAGAATTTTAAGCATGGCACCTAATGTCACATTTAATCTTTATACTGGTCATCTGAGGCAAGAAGTTGCTTCCTGAATTTAAAGATTGGGAGGTGGAAGCTCAGAGGAGTAAAATAAGGGCCGCAACTTCAGAGAGTAAATGGTTGAGGATTCAGTTCCATTTGTGTCTGACTGCAGAGTCCAGGCACTGACCATTTCACAGAGCGCTACCATCTGGAGAGGAGGCATGTGGCAGGAGGGGGCTGCTAGCGTCTGTGCCCTGTGAGAAGCGTATGTGCTAATGAACAGTTCCGTGTGGGGTCTGGTCACGAATGCCTCCAGGGAGAGGACCCAGGTCGGTCAGTCCCCTGCTCACGCTGTCAGCACCCGAGGCTTTAGCATGGAAGCTTACCATTAAGACAGTAACGTCAACTGTATGGTTTTAGAAAGCTTTAAAATGAAACTCAGAATTGGCACGTTAAGTCCCAACTAAGTATCTGGAGTGTCTGCTTAGAGTGAAGGACTGGCTGTGTAACTCGTGTGTTGGTATAGTTATTGTCTGGCAATAAAATGAAAGCCTGTGCAAAATGTGGCCACAAAACACATGTAAAAGATTGGGGCAGTAAATTGAAGCCACACACATTATGTGACTGTTAAAAGGAGCTTCCCCACCCAGGGCAGAGTCACTCACAAGTAGCATTTTGGTCCCTGACAAACTGGGCCATGGAAAGTGGGAGGAATATGGGAAAACTAAAGAGCTCTGTGGAATTCATTCTTCCTTTGGGTCCCCAACATTTGGAATTGTAGATCGTTAGCAAGAATTCTCTGGCTGGTAGTAACTGGCTCAGGTCTCAAAGCACACAGAACTTTATTGAATAAAAATAAAATACTGAATATGATGCAAAACGCGTGGACAGTTGGTGCACCCTGGGCTAGGCTGGCAGGCCTTCTGTGCCCTTGCAAGTAAAGGAGTGCCAAAAATGTGGACATTGCTACCTTCCTCATGAAAATCTTAATCTCAGGCTGAAAATACGGTGTCCCTAGTTTTTAAAAAAATCAGATCTAAGTAGTAGAATCAATGAGATTTGTTCTACTATTTTTGATTTTCCCATCAGTTACAAGTACCTAATTTGATCAAGAGACAATTCTGTCAATACCACAATGAATTCAAAGAATTTCAATACTTACACACCAGAGAAGGACTTTGGTCTTCCTGTGCCGCCCTCTCCTCTCCCCTTTTCTTCTCGTTCCCTTCTTCCACCTTTTTACCTCTCTGAAATGGATGAACCGCTCCTTGGCCCTGCCCTGAGGTGACTGAGTTGGATGTTCACCTGTGTGGATGTCTCCTGTTGCTGGTCTCACAGCAACGAGGTGAGGAAAAATAGAGTGTTTTGGGGACTGTTCAGTTCCCAGGCATATCTCATTACTCTTATGCCTCATTACTCTCACGTCTTATGCCCTGAGAGAGCAGGTGGGGAATTGAGGAGCAATAACCGATAGCCACACCACACGGTGAAGGGGCGCAGGCCTGGTAATAGGGCCTCTGCTTGCGTAGAGCTTTGTGCCTGTGTGTCCACATAGCCACATAAGGACATCCTGCGTGGGTCTTGGGGGCTTGCTAAGGGGAATTCTAAACAGAATGGATGCCTAACTTGGAAGCAAGATTCCTGGCAGATGTCCTTGATGGAGATCCAGGCAAGGGAAACTTTTTGTTCCTCTTTATCACTGGTTAAGAATGATACTGATGGACATGTCGAGGTTCAGGTTGCCTGGTGAGCTTCTCAGTGTCCATTTCATGATTTCCATCCATGTGTTTTCTCTAAAACTCCTTCCAATAGTCCTAGGGATAATGGAAGTGATAGAGGTGGAGTTATTGATCCAGAGGGTAGGAAGGGTTGAGGTAATGGTTTATGATACATTATCAGCACTCGTCCATGCAAGGCACCCCTCTCTGTTCTTCTTATACCTCATTCCCATTCCTCTCTTCCCATAGAACCATGACCTTTTTAACATGTATCTTTTGGTTTGTATGTGTTCTTGAAAAATGAATATTTTTGGTTTGCATGTAAGTACTTTTTGATTTATAAACTATGTCGGGTTATATTTCTCACTTGGTCACTCACTTCCTTCCTTTAAGCACAATATTTTAAAGATGTCTTTGTGCTGCTATGTGTAAATCATTGCTACTAATCAATTGCTTTTGGATATCCCAAGATATGCATCCACCATATTTTACCTACTTACTTCCCTAGCAGTGGGTATGCAGATAGCCGTCAGCTCCCAGCCAGCACAAATGAGGCTGCAAGGGACATGAACATGGATACCCTTATACAGGTTCCTTTAGGGAACTGCTTAAGCATTTATTTGGGATCTAGAGGTATGGGTGGAATTTCTGGGTCAGAGAATGTTTGTTTACTTGTTTTGATGGGGGTACTGCCAGCTTGCACTCTGAATAACTGCATGTGTGTCTACACTTCACCAACAGTACATTATCTAGCTTTTTAATTTTTGCTTAACAGATAGAGGTGATAGCTCATGGTTTTAATTTGCATTTATTCTTATTTACTAATGATTTTGAATGTCTCTTCAAATATTTGTTAATTGTTTGTATTTTCTGAGAAGTGTCCTCCACTGGGTCTCATTTGCCCATTTTTCTATTTGGGTTTTATCTCTTTCTGGCTGATTTCAGTTTCTTTCTTTCTTTCTTTCTTTTTTTTTTGCTATTATTAATGTACAATTACATGAGCAATATTATGGTTACTAGACTCCCCCTATTATCAAGTCCCCACCACATTACACTCACTGTCCATCAGCGTAGTATTGAATTTCTTGTATATCCTGAATATTGATCAATTTTGGTTTTGGACATCACAGTAACTTTTCTCACTTTTTTTTCTTTCCCTCTTAACTTTTTTCATGATGTTCATTGAACATAAATTTGAAATTTTGATGTATCAAATTCATTAAATATTTTTGCCTTACGTTTTGTGTTTCTGAAGTTTTATTTTAAGAAAATCCATGTTGCTCTTAGGTCTCAGAGATCTTCATGAATTAAATGGACTTTAATCCTTATAATTTTACCTTTCATATCTAATCTTTAGTATACCTAGAGCCCACTTTTGAATAAGTTGTTAAGATAGGAATTTGGTTTTACTTTTTCTAGGTATTGAGCCATTTTCTCCACCATCACCTATTAACCATCAGTCCTTCCTCCTGGACTTGTAACATCTCTTCTTCGTTCTCATATATCCATCTGTCCATCCATCCATCTCTCCATCCATCCATCCATTCATCTGTCCGTTCATCCATCTCTGGGTGTCCCTTCTGCTCAGGTGACCGTGCCATCCAAGCGTCATCACTGCTTTGGCTCTAGAGCTGTCCTCCTGTCTGGTAAGGCAGAAGCCCCTTCCATAGCATCTTTCTAAAGTTGATCTAGCTGTGAGCCTTCTATTCCTTACTGTAGATTTTAGATAAGATTTTTTTAACCTTTCTTTCTTTGGTATCATTAATCTACAATTACATGTGCAACATTATGGTTACTAGACACCCCACATCATCCAGTCCCCCCCACCAACCCCATTACAGTCACTGTCCATCAGCATAGTGAGATGCTATAGAATCACTACTTGTCTTCTCTGAGTTGTACAGCCCTCCCCGTGCCCCCCCCTACATTATGTCTGCTAATTATAATGCCCCTTTTTCCCCCTTGTCCTTCCCTTCCCACCCATCCTCCCCAGTCCCTTTCCCTTTGGTAACTGTTAGTCCATTCTTGGGTTCTGTGAGTCTGCTGCTGTTTTGTTCCTTCAGTTTTTTTCTTTGTTCTTATACTCCACAAATGAGTGAAATCATTTGATACTTGTCTTTCTCCACCTGGCTTATTTCACTGAGCATAATACCCTCTAGCTCCATCCATGTTGTTGCAAATGGTAGGATTTGTTTTCTTCTTATGGCTGAATAATATTCCATTGTGTATATGTACCACATCTTCTTTATCCATTCATCTACTGATGGACACGTAGGTTGCTTCCATTTTTTGGCTATTGTAAATAGTGCTGCAATAAACACAGGGGTGCATATGTCTTTTTCAAACTGAGCTGCTGCATTCTTAGGGTAAATTCCTAGGAGTGGAATTCCTGAGTCAAATGGTATTTCTATTTTGAGTTTTTTGAGGAAGCTCCATACTGCTTTCCACAATGGTTGAACTAATTTGCATTCCCACCAGCAGTGTAGGAGGGTTCCCTTTTCTCCACATCCTCGCCAACATTTGTTGTTGTTTGTGTTTTGGATGGTGGCCATCCTTACTGGTGTGAGGTGATATCTCATTGTGGTTTTAATTTGCATTTCTCTGATGATTAGTGATGTGGAGCATCTTTTCATGTGCCTGTTGGCCATATGAATTTCTTCTTTGGAGAAGTGTCTGTTCAGATCCTCTGCCCATTTTTTAATTGGATTATTTGCTTTTTGTTTGTTGAGATATATAAGCTGTTTATATATTTTGGATGTCAACCCCTCATCTGGTATGTCATTTATGAATATATTCTCCCATACTGTAGGATGATGTTCTACTGATGGTGTCCTTTGCTGTACAGAAGCTTTTCAGCTTGATATAGTCCCACTTGTTCATTTTTGCTTTGGTTTCCCTTGCCCAGGGAGATATGTTCATGAAGAAGTCGCTCATGTTTATGTCCAAGAGATTTTTGCCTATGTTTTTTTCTAAGAGTTTTATGGTTTCATGACATACATTCAGGTCTTTGTCCATTTTGAATTTACTTTTGTGTATGGGGTTAGACAATGATCCAGTTTCATTCTCTTACATGTAGCTGTCCAGTTTTGCCAACACCAGCTGTTGAAGAGGCTGTCACTTCCCCATTGTCTATCCATGGCTCCTTTTTCGTATATTAATTGACCGTATATGTTTGGGTTAATATCTGGACTCTCTGTTCTGTTCCACTGGTCTGTGGGTCTGTTCTTGTGCCAATACCAAATTGTCTTGATTGCTGTGGCTTTATAGTAGAGCTTGAAGTCAGGGAGCGTAATTCCCCCTTTTTTATTCTTCCTTCTCAGGATTGCTTTGGTATTTAGGGTCTTTTGTGTTTCCATATGAATTTTAGAACTATTTGTTCTAGTTCGTTGAAGAATGCTGTAGGTATTTTGATAGGGATTGCATCGAATCTGTAGATTGCCTTAGGTAGTATAGCCATTTTGACAATATTTATTCTTCCTAGCCAAGAGCATGGGATGAATTTCCATTTCTTAGTGTCCTCTTTAATTTCTCTTAGGAGTGTCTTGTAGTTTTCAGGGTATAGGTCTTTCACTTCCTTGGTTAGGTTTATTTCTAGGTATTTTATTCTTTTTGATGCAGTTGTGAATGGAATTGTTTTCTTGATTTCTCTTTCTGTTAGCTCATGGTTTGTGTATAGGGAAGCAACAGATTTCTGTGTATTAATTTTGTATCCTCCAACTTTGCTGAATTCAGATATTAGTTCTAGTAGTTTTGGAGTGGAGTCTCTAGAGTTTTTTATGTACAATATCATGTTATCTGCAAATAGTGACCGTTTGACTTATTCTTTACCAATCTGGATGCCTTGTATTTCTTTGTTTTCTCTGATTGCCATGGCTAGGACCTCCAGTAGTACGTTGAATAACAGTGGGGAGAGTGGGCTTCCCTGTCTTGTTCCCGATCTTAGATGAAAAGCTTTCAGTTTCTCGCTGTTAAGTAAGATGTTGGCTGTGGGTTTTTCATATATGGCCTTTATTATGTTGAGGTACTTGCCCTCTATACCCACTTTGTTAAGAGTTTTTATCATGAAAGTATGTTGAATTTTGTCCAATGCTTTTTCAGCATCAATGGAGATGATCATGTGGTTTTTGTTCTTCTTTTTGTTGATGTGGTGGATGATGTTGATGGATTTTCGAATGTTGTACCATCCTTGCATCCCTGAGATGAATCCCACTTGATCATGTTGTATGATCCTCTTGATGTATTTTTGAATTCTGTTTGCTAGTATTTTGTTGAGTATTTTTGCATCTATGTTCATCAGGGGTATTGGTCTGTAATTTTCTTTTTTGGTGAGGTCTTTGCCAGGTTTTGGTATTAGAGTGAAGCTGGCTTCATAGAATGAGTTTGGAAGTATTCCCTCCTCTTCTAGTTTTTAGAAAACTTAAAGGTGAATGGGTATTATTATGTCTTCTCTATATGTCTGATAAAATTCAGCGGTGAATCCATCTGGCCCGAGGGTTTCATTCATTGGTAGTTTTTTGATTACCAATTCAATTTCATTGCTGGTAATTTGTCTGTTTAGGTTTTCTGTTTCTTCCTTGGTTAATCTTGGAAGGTTGTATTTTTCTAAGAAGTTGTCCATTTCTTCTAGGTTTTCCAGCTTCTCAGCATATACATTTTCATAGTATCCTCTAATAATTCTTTGTATTTCTGTGGGGTCCGTCGTTATTTTTCCTTTCTCATTTGTGATTCTGTTTATGTGTGTAGATTCTCTTTTTCTCTTAATGAGTCTGGCTAGGGGCTTACCTATTTTGTTTATTTTTTCAAAGAACCAGCTCTTGGTTTCATTGATTTTTTCTATTGTTTTATTCTTCTCAATTTTATTTATTTCTTCTCTGATCTTTATTATGTCCCTCCTTCTCTGACTTTGGGCCTCATTTGTTCTTCTTTTTCCAATTTCAGTGATTGTGTCTTTAGACTATTCATTTGGGAATGTTCTTCCTTCTTTAAATAGGCCTGGACTGCAAATACTTTCCTCTTAGAACTGCCTTTGCTGTGTCCCACAGAAGTTGGGGCTTCGTGCTGTTGTTGTCATTTGTCTCCATATATTGCTTGATCTTTGTTTTAATTTGGTCGTTGATCCATTGATTATTTAGGAACATGTTGCTAAGACTCCATGTGTTTGTGAGCCTTTTTGTTCTCTTTGTACAATTTATTTTTAGTTTTATAGTGATCTGAGAAGTTGGTTAGTAGAATTTCAATATTTTTGAATTTACTGAGGTTCTTTTTGTGGCCTAGTATGTGGTCTATTCTGGAAAATGTTCCATGTGCACTTGAGAAGAATGTGTATCCTGCTGCTTTTGGCTGTAGAGTTCTTTAAATGTCTGTTAGGTCCTTCTGTTCTAGTGTGTTGTTCAGTGCCTCTGTGTCTTCACTTATTTTCTGTATGGTTGATCTGTCATTTGGAGTGAGTGGTGTGTTGAAGTCTCCTAAAATGAATGCATTGCATTCTATTTCCTCCTTTAATTCTGTTAGTATTTTTTTCACATATGTCGGTGCTTCTGTGTTGGATGCATAGATATTTTTAATGGTTATATCTTCTTGTTGGACTGACCCCTTTATCATTATGTAATGTACTTCTTTATCTCTTGCTACTTTCTTCATTTTGAAGTCTATTTTGTCTGATACAAGTACTGCAACACCTGCTTTTTTCTCCCTGTTGTTTGCATGAAATATCTTTTTCCATCCCTTCACTTTTAGTCTGTGTATATCTTTGGGTTTGAGGTGAGTCTCGTGTAAGCAGCATGTAGATGGGTCTTCCTTTTTTATCCATTCTATTACTTTGTTTCTTTTGATTGGTGCATTCAGTCAATTTACATTTAGGGTGATTATAGATATGTACTTATTGCCATTGCAGGTTTTAGATCTGTGGTTACCAAAGGTTCAAGCATCGCTTCTTTACTATCTAACAGTCCAACTTAACTCTCTTATTAAGCTATTATAAACACAGTCTGATGATTCTTTATTTCTCTCCCTTCTTATTCTTCCTCCTCCATTTTTTATATGTTAGGTGTTTTATTCTGTACTCTTTTGTGTTTCCTTTGACTGTTTTTGTGGATAGTTCATTTTATGTTTGGCCTTTAGTTGGTATTTGGATGGTCTGCTTTCTTTGCTGTGATTTTATTTTCTCTGGTGACATCTATTTAGCCTTAGGAGCAGCCCCTTTAAAATATCCTGTAGAGGTGGTTTGTGGGAGGCAAATTCCCTCAACTTTTGCTTGTCTGGGAATTGTTTAATCCCTTCCTCAAATTTAAATGATAATCGTGCTGGATACAGTATTCTTGGTTCAAGGCCCTTCTGTTTCATTGCGTTAAATATATCCTGCCATTTGCTTCTGGCCTGTAAGGTTTCTGTTGAGAAGTCTGATGATAGCCTGATGGGTTTTCCTTTGTAGGTGATCATTTTTGTCTCTCTGACTGCCTTTAATACTCTGTCCTTGTAGTTGATCTTTGCCATTTTAATTATTATATGTCTTGGTGTTGTCCTACTTGGGTCCCTTGTGTTGGGAGATCTGTGGGCTTCCATGGTTTAAGAAACTATTTCCTTCCCCAGCTTGGGGAAGTTTTCATCAATTATTTCTTCAAAGAAACTTTCTATCCCTTTCTCTCTCTCTCCTTCTTCTGGTACCCCTATAATGCAAATATTGTTCTGTTTGGATTGGTCACACAGTTCTCTTAATATTCTTTCATTCCTAGAGATCCTTTTCTCTCTCTCTGCCTCAGCTTCTCTGTATTCCTGTTCTCTGATTTCTATTCCACTAACAGTCTCTTGCACGTCGTCCTGTCTGCTTTTAAGCCTGTCAATCGATTGTTTCATTTCTGTAATCTCCCTCCTGACTTCATCCCTTAGCTTTTGCATATTTCTCTCTAGGGTCATCAGCATGGTTATGACTTTGATTTTGAATTCTTTTGCAGGAAGATTGTTTACATCCATCCCACCAGGCCCTCTCTCTGGAGTTGTCTGAGTGATTTTTGACTGGAACAGATTCTTCTGTCTTTTCATGGTGATAGAAGTGGTCACAGGCAGGTGACATGTGTCAGCTGGGAGAACGAAGTCCCTTCCTGCTTGTTGTTCACCTTGCCCTTCTCTGCAGCCTGTGCCGGTTACCCGCACACCAGGAGTCAGTCTCCGGGATAATCCCCTGAGCTGCCTGGGCAGGGCCACCCTCAGGCTAGTCTAGAGCACTGTGGAGGGTTGTAGCCACGCCGGGTGTGCTCTGCAGTAAGGATGGGCCTCTTCGCGCATTCTGGATCTTGCTCTGGCTTTCGCAGCCCATCACGTTTAGCTGCGCGCCCTCCAGGAGGAGACTCTGTGTGGTTGCTGTGGTCGGGGTCGCTCTCCGGCTGTTCCGCAGCTGTGGCGGGTCAGCCGGTCCATTTGCAGCACCAGCCGGGGGGAACGAATGGCAGGCTGCTTATCATTGTGAGATGCTTCCGGGCTGCTTTACCCGGCAGGTGGTTAGGGGGCCCGAAATTCTTCAAGATTCTCAGCCTGCTGGGCTGAGTGTGCTCGGACGATTTTGTTCAGCTGTTGGGTCCTTGTCCCTTTAAGACTTTTAAAAAGAGCCTGCTTTTCTTTTGTCCCAGGGGAGCCGGCTGTGGGGACTTGCTTACAACAGTCTTCATCTTGGATCCTGCCCTTCCGTTTCTCTAATATCCAGTACACCATGCGAAGTGTGTCTGTGGTCCTGGTGCAGATCACCAGGTCTGGTTATTTAGCAGTCCTGTGCTTCCCCTCCCTCCCCACTCTGATTCTTTTCCTCCCGCCGGTGAGCTGGGGTGGGGGGAGTGCTTGGGTCCTGCCGGGTCACAGCTTTGTATCTTACCCCTTTCGTGAGGTGCTGAATTCTCGCAGATGTAGATGTAGCCTGGCTGTTGTACAGTATCTTCTGGTCTTTTTTAGGAATAGTTGTATTTTCAAAAATATATATGGTTTTGAGAGGAGATTTCTGCCACCCTACTCATGCCACCATCTTGAGCCCCCTCATTTTAGACAAGATTTTAAAAGTTTGATTGGGGTTGTCCTGAATTTAAAAATTGATAACTGTACTAGTAGATATGGTTCTTTTTCTACAATACTTAAAAATATATATATTATTTAGAATTTCTCCTTGGCTTTGTTCTTAAACATGTAGGCTTTCTCCATGTAGGTTTTTCCATATCTATGCTGTCCTTCACTCTGTGAGCCCTTTTTAAGCTTCTTTTTCTTTAATTTTGGCAAATCTATTTCCACTACTTCATTGAACAATTCCTTCTCTCCAGTTTACTTCTCCTTAACTGTCTAGTTGTTAGCATTTCTATTTTTCTCCTTATCCCAGATTTTCTGTTACATTTCCTGTCTATCATTTCCTGCTGTCCTCTGGGAGAATTCCTCTATCTGATCTACTTCATTACTTGATTTTTAGCTGTAGCTATTTTGTTATTTATTCCGCCTGTTGTGTTCTTTACCTCAGTTATTCTATTTTTCATACCCAATATTTGTTTGCACATGATTTCTTATGCTAGTTGTCTTTCTTTTGAACTGGCTCTGTTCCTCTGGAGTCTGGTTATTCTGGCCTGTGATCTCCTGTTAACAGGAGCTTGTGTGTGTGTGTGTGTGTGTGTGTGTGTGTGTGTGTGTGTGTATGTGTGTGTGCTTGAGCTCCACTGTTTGGTGACTGGTACTGTGTTGAGAAGGGCTGTGGGATGGACTCAGGCTATGTCAACCCCAGTGAGTGTGAAGGGAGGAGGGAGGAGAGGAGCCCCAGCTCTGAGAATCTGGCTACTCCTGAACTGTTGATACCTCTTATTTACTGACTCTCTTACCATGTAGTTCAACTGATCACAGCTTCAGTTTTTGAAAAATATTTCAGAATGCTATAATTTCCCTTATTACAAAAGGAGAACACTTATTTAAAAAATAAGTTACATTCATTGATAAAAATGTAAAAAAATAGCGTGCAAAGAAGTGGAAAGGGAAAGCTGAAAGTTGGGGTTTATCGTGCAGTGAAGCAGCCCTTACAGGGGGTGGTTTGCTTCTGGCTACCAGGGGCCCTGGGGCTGCGGGGGTGGAGGAATGAAGCTCCAGGGAGGCTGCTCTGTCTGTGTTTCCGTCCACAGCTCACTGTAGCAGGGCTTCTGGGCTGCACTGTTCCTTGAAGGGCACTGGCACGGGTGGTCTGGGAAGCTGTCACTCATCTCACCCTTTAGGGGCCAGCAGTGATGGCCCCGAAGCAACATGTGAGGAAGACGCAGAGCGTCAGCAGTTTCCCTTGGCTGCTCCTCCCCTGCTTGCTGCCCCAGCTGTCCTTCGGCCTGGGTTGCCACCCGCTCCCAGGCCTCACCCCAGCTTAAGTAGGCATGGGTGTCTCCCCAGGTGTCTGTAATCCACCTGCCCTTTGACTTCAGTTTTTTACAGGGTTGGTTTTGAGGGAGGCAGCTGGCAGTCTAGCAGGAACCAGAAACTCCTGGGGATAATTTCTAAGCTAAATGACCTAAGGAATTCATGGAAAAACAAGACTATAACTGTTATTAGGCTTAATAAAAATAGTCTAAATTGGACAAGTCTGTAAACATGTTTTTAATAAGTGGTATTAAGTCTACATTTTTCTGACAAAGACTTTAAAATGTGGATTTAAATTTCAGCTTGGGCACTTTCTACCTGTGAGGCCTCAGAAAATTTATTTAGCTTTCTGAGCCTCAGTTTCCTTATCTGTAAAATGGAAATAATATTACCTACCTCATATGTTGCTGGAGAATCAAATGTGTTTGAACTATTCAGACATACTTTAAACACTTACCACAGTGTCTGGCACATAGACTCCTTACTTGGTAAACCTCTTTTATGTGGTATGGGGCCCATCCCTCTTCCTTCCCAGGGGAGGGTGCCTAGACACCCTGATTATCAGAGTAGGCTTGGCTGCTTTGCTCTTACTGGGATATTTGGCTTGTACAAGGAAACACCCACGGTTCCAGCTTTTATCCCCAGTATTTTTTTTAAATTGAAATTTGGTTGATATACAACATTGTATTGGTTTCAGGTGTACACATAGTTATTAGCTTTTTAAGACTACTATGAGTTAAGCTCTTTGGTTGGCATTCTGGTACATTCTTGAGCTCATCCTTAAGTTGAAGTGAATGTTCATTGTTAGTAATTTATGTTATCCAGCCTGGCTTATGTCCCAGGCTAGAAAAATGCACGTTTAACCTAATGGAGACAGTGTGTGGGGGGCATATTTTCTCTCTCTGAAGCAACTGTTGCAGTATAATCCCTAACCCTGGGGAAGGGGCTAGGGAGTGTTGGGAAGACAGGTCCTACCACATGGGCAGAAAAAGCTGCTGTGTGTTTCTTTTGTTTTAGATTATTATTATTTTTTAAAGTGTAACAAAAATCCATATGTATTATTAAGTGCATTGAAAATAAAATGTTCCTCAATTGCATGGTGGGTCAGTTTGAATGATGAGGTGGTCTTTATGACATGTCTTGACTTTCAGCTTTACTTCACAGAGCCCATGTGGAAAGACAGAGACGCACCAGCCAGTGTTTTCATGGTATTCATTAAATTGCTCAGTCTGAACCACTAAACAGTGATTTTTTTTTAAAGCCTCCCATGGTACCTAAAACATAACAACAAACATACTTTAACATAAAAATATAGTGTATTTCAAGAAAGACTTGGAGAATGTATGCTAAAAAAAGTTATCTATGGGAGGTAGGATGACATAATTGAATATCCTTCTGGAATTTTCCATAATAAGTATGTATTATTTGATAATAAAAGTGTTATTTAAAAGTCTAAACACTTCGTAGTTAATAATAATAGAAAAATATTCCGGAGATTTAAAGTGTTTCAAGAGTTTATTTTCTTCTAACATCTGAGTGAGAAAGGGAGGAAAACTATTATTAGGTCCCTAAAACATGTGAGGAAATATTGGCAGGGAAATTCTGTAACTCTGACCTAGACAAGTACGTGAGAGATCAGAAGATCTTCTGATTCCTATCTCTGTACTAATTGCATTTATTTATAGAAGGCTTATGATATGCCAGGCATTGTTCTAAACTATTTTCTTGTAATATCTTACTTATTCTCCCTATCTGCTTGAAGTAGACATTAATATTCTCCTCCTTTTACAGATGACACAACAGAAGAGCAGACAGCAACCCCTAAGTGGCAGAGCTGGGATTTAAATAGAAAAAATTTGGCTTCAGAGCAAGAGACTGCAAAATGGAAAAGGCACACACAAAAGAGCAGTGTATTTAGTGTGCTTTGCATATGTTTTTGAGAGTAGCAGGATGAACAGGTATGACTATAACTCTCACATTTACCCTTAAAGTTATTCAGTGTTTACTCAGTGTATGAAGTATGTTTTAAGGTAATGAGGAAACAGGAAGAAATGTCAGCGTTGCTGCTTATGTGAGGCTCATGAGGTTGTGTGGGAGGCAGCAGCGGAAACAAATAATTGAACACCATGGAATAAATACTAAATATTAAATAATATATTAAGTGTATAATCTTGCCTGATGTCATTAAATTACCCCAAAGCAGGGGTTTCAGTGCTCTCATCTTAAATTTTGTTGGTGGATATGGTATAATCAAAAATAGAAGTCACTTATGGCTTAGGAATGCACTTTCTAAATTCAGAGTTGATGAAATAAACAGTGCTAATTGTTACACAAAGGAGGATATGACAAAACAACAACAACAACAACAGGAAGCCTGCTGTGAATTTTTTCTTAGAAATAGGAGTGGAAAGTTTAGTTTTTCTGTACTTTGAGGAGGTTTTAAAACACTCTATTGCAGATTGCTTCAAAAAAAGTCAAATTTTAACCTATTTTTTAGGGTGATGAATACTGCATTTTAGGTCAGAAAGGTAGAATATTAATGTGGTACCAAAAGCTAATGGGACTATGCTGGGTTATTGGAACTGGTACATTAGATCGATATCTTGGGAAGGGGCAGTGCTTAATGATATCAGCTGTGAACACTGTGCTGTTTCCCATGTTCTCTTTCTTTCTAAATCTTAATCCCATATCCATATAGAAAGACATGCCAAGGAGATGCAGCAACTATGTAGCAACCGATCCTGTCCTGCCCATGGGCTCCAGCTGGCAGAGTCGACAGTCTGGTGCTGTTTGCAGGGTGATGGGCCGTTGCTCTTCTAAACGCAGAACAACCACATCGAGAGCGCCAGATAATTCTCAGACAGGAGGACCGCTAGTGGCGTACGCTGTCCTCCCCGCCTCTTCTGTAGGCTCTTTGGCGTCATATCACATGTATAGTAAAAAGTACTAAATGGCCACCTGGGATTTTCAAACAGTGAATATCATTTCCCAAATGAAATAGAAAGTAAGCGCAAAAATTAGGACTCCATTTGGAAAAATGGCTGATACCATATTTTATTTTTTACAAAATAATGAAGCATAAACATGGGGTGAACTAAAATTTATTCCTGGAACCTTAGAATATCATGATAAATCTGAATCACTTAAAGTTTGGAATTGGTAGTTTTAGGGCTTTTGAAATGGAAGTGGGGAGATTGAAGCAAATGATCTCCAAGGTTCCTTTACTTTTGTTTTTGTGTGATTTGAGCTGGGTAATAAAGCCCTAGAACACATTAACTGAAAAACTGAGCAGGGTGATACTTGTCCTAGGAAACGTTCAGGTACCATTGATCTGCGGGGCCTGCTGTGTGGCAGGTCACCGAGGAAAGCTCCGGGTGCTAAATTGTACAGAGGCCACCCTTGGTTCGCACACAGCCTGAACATGGGGCTGGATAGACAGTGGGTCTGAACTCTTACAGGGATTCTGAAATTCCTTCCCAGATAACCTCGGTCCTAGGTATTTTGCTCCTGAACGTATCCTGCATTTGTTCTCCCACAACAATGGAGACAACAGTTACGCAGCGGAACGAGTTGTCAGCTCCTTGGGGAAGACATGGCATTAATCTGAAACATGCAACAGTGATTTTGGGTTGTTCTTCCCATAATATGTCTCCAAATTTACCGGCTGAATGTGGACATTTTAGAATTTAACTGAATGGTCCCCAGCCATTCTGTCATCCCTTGGATCATTCCCCTCATACGTATTTGTGAGGCAGTTTATTTGTGAAGCCTTAAGATAAGAATATTTCATAAATAAACCTTGGGAATTTACATAGCAAAATATTTAATCGGTTCACTTAGAAATCTAAAAGCCTACTGTTTTTTAGGTATTTCCATCCTAGCCAAATAAAATATATTTATGAATACCCTGGAGAAGATAAAGTTTTTATCTATCATTATTCTATGTCTCTTTATCTATTATTTGCCTCTCTATCAATTGTCTATTTTTTATTTTACAAGTTGGCAGCCCATGGCCAGATCAGGTCATCAGATATATTTTTGGCCTTTATTTAAAATTACCAACATTAAAAGCTTGGACATTTTCACAAAAAACCCTAGATTTTCAGCTTTTCCTGATAAAAACAGAACAGAACAGAAAGCCTGGGTGCAAGAGCCCAGTGGTTAGCTGGTCTCTGCTCCTGGGTTAGGCACAGCCCTGGGCATCCTGCATAGTCATTCGGCCAGTCAGCCTCATCTTCTCATTCCGCTCGCTGTCTCTTACAGGTAACACACGTTTGTCTCGGGGCAGTGCATCACCTGTGAAGGTTACAAGCTACACTCTTCATCTCGCTGTGGCTTAAAGCAAGCGCTAGGTTATCAAAGAATGAATTCTATAAGCTCTTTTTAAAAACAGCATTAGGTGCAGAATTACAACATAAATATTAGTAAGTTACTCATTTTTGACAAAAACATGTAATCCATTAAAAAGTTTATACATTTCTCACTGATTCTCATTTTCTCTCTATTTGGCATTATTTATAGGAAATGACGGCAGATCTATAATAACTTTCCCACCCACTTTTTTCACCTTTTATTCCTGGTTATTCTTAAGAGTGAAGATATGATACTTACTTGTTCCAGGACAAATGAGTTTCCCCCTGCCAGAGAGACCGTTGGCATGTGGACGACTGTGTGTTGTGTTTGAAGTCAGCACTACACTTGGTAAGTGACAGGAAGTCAAAGCTGAAGTTAATCCGTTCCCTAGCAGCTGCACTCTGCAGCCTTGGCACGCTCTCTACCATGGCTCACGCTGTGCTCAGCGAGTCCGTCTTTATTGATTTCCTGGTTTTCGACATTGCAGTCTTGTGTTCCCCGAGTATGGCACCGCTGTTCGTACACAGAGGATGGCCACGTGGAAGGTTCTGGGAAGACAGATCACTGGGAGTGTGCCTGCTCTTACTTGCCTTACCAATGGAATGCTTTTCCTTTGTTGGTTTTAATGAAGACTATGCTGAAAAGCTGTTAGGCACCTGGGAAACCAGGCATCTGCTTCACTTAGAGGCAGCATTAACGATCGATTAATCATTTATTTCGAGAAGACACTAGAAGAAAGAATTGGATTTCAAGTGAGGAATTACACATAAATTTTCTTGCATTGGAAATGGATTAGTAGATAGAGTCACTTCATGAGATTTTAGCACAGTTTTTTCAAAAGTGCTACACACAGGTGAGTTACCAACTTGTAGAGAAGCCATTTGAGACCCCCTTGTTTACTGAATTGAATCTCAACTCTGTGTTGATGTGCAAAAGCTCCAGTTGGGTTCATATTAATCATATGCTTCATTTCTCACTACATTGCTGGGTTAAACCATTTTGCTCCTAGCATTCAAACTGCTGGACAAGTAGCAGTAACTCTCCTGGCCTATATTAAGACATCGCCTTGATCCAGTAAGCCACAGGACCCCGGTGGTCATTCAGTTTTCTTTTAGAGACAAGGCTGCGTGTGGGCTCTGGTGTCCTCCCCCAGCCTTCCTCAGAGTAGGTGACTGCAGCCACCAGGGTGATGATGGGTCACTCTCGCCCCTCATCCCCAGCTGGGCCTTCTCTTTGGCTCTGGCCTTGGGCTTGGGCTCACTGAGTCTGCTGCCTGGTGGTGTCATGGCACCTCAGGGTACCAAGTGCTGCCCTGGGCCCTACTCCACGGGGCAGCCTTGGGCCTGCCTCCACCCTTCCTCAGGTGCAAACCCTGATTCTACTAATGGAGTGGGAGAAGCCTCCCACCCAGCCTCATCCACATTTATCACACATTTTGAAATCTGATAACTAAGGGACATTAATTATTTGTTTATTTCTTAGAGATGAAGATTGCTAAGAAAAGGTACTTGTCCAAGGTCACACAGCTTGCATACTAGAGCTAGGACCCTGATCGCCCATCTTTATTGCTCTGATCTTATTCGTTTAAACCATGACTGCCACTCAAATACTAATATGGATTAACATTTCAATGCCACAATTCATTGAGGCATCCACTGTCTGGCAAATGCATTCTATTGTCAGTTGGGACATCAGAGATAAGGGTCTCCTTTTTCTGTGGAAGGGGTAGGGCAGACAATTTATTAAGAGAAAATATAGGCCAGTATCTTGGTTGCTACATTTAGTATTTATAGCAGAGAAGCCAGTTCTATACATGTATATGAGCTGCTTTTTGCATTTGCTGTCTAGGGGTACCAGTGATGTATGTCTCTCATTTCCACTTGCTCTGAACTGAGACATGGACTCAGGACTTGAAAGCCCTCCTTGCTGGTCCTGTGGCTGATCGTTTGTTAGTCAGATGATGCTGTATGGGGAACCACATTAGATACCAAAGTGAACTGAGTGGAGTTGCTTTTCCTTAGCATTTCCTCCCTTTAGAGTGCTGAGCTGGTAAAAGGAAGGGAAAAGGGGTGATACATACCAGGAAAATTCCATGCATTGGAAAAAAATTGGAATCTTTTGGGAGGATGAGAATTCTCAAATGAATATTATTAACAGCAAAAAACTGTTAAAATTAGGTGACAAAGGATATAGGATTGGGATGTTGAGGTAGCCACTAAATGAAGATGACTTTTGGTTGTCTGGAGGAGTTTGTTTTTTCTCTGTAATTTCTCTTACTAGGATTACCAAAGAACTATGAATGTGAAAAACACCCAGGGATGTTCTCTTATTCTCCTTAGCTTCCCTGTACCTTTTAATATGGTTTACCAGGCTTCCTAAAAGCGACTCCTTTGCTCTTCACGACACAGGCCTCGTCCTGGCATGTGAAGCTAGCATCTGCTTCTCTGTTTTCTCCACACAGCTGGCTTCTAAAACAGCTTTGCCACAACTTCTACTTTTCTTTCCAGACACTCATTTGGTTATAAAATCTGTCCATTTTCCCTGTGTCATGTCTTTAAAACCTCTCCTTCCTTTCAACTTTGTTATCAAAAGCCAAGTCAAGGCCTCACTGCCATGCACCTCAGCAGTCTTTTAATTGGCCATCATTCCACCAACATTGTTTTCCTCTGATCCTCTGTAGGGTCCATTTTCCCAGGTGCTACCTGACACCTTTCCGCTGCTCAGAGATCTCTGGCATGTGATACCTTCTGCTTTACTTAATTTTATTTTTTTTTCATTTTTAATAGGTGAAAACATTTTTTGGTTTATTTAAAATTTTTTATGGTGTTGACTCCGGCGGGAGTTCCGGCAAGGCGGGTAAGGTACGGACCCGCGAGCGGACCGAGCGCCCCTCTCCCCCAGCGCTCCGGCGGGAGGAGAGGATTCAGAGCCAGGAGGGAGTGGAGGTCTGCGGTGTAGCGGAGATTGGAGGGACAGAGGGCGCAGGGTCCCAGCCGGGACGTGCAAGTTGCCCGCGGCAGGCTCCGGGAAGGAAAAAGAAAGGAGAAAAAGGGGAAGAAAAGCACGCGCTCTACCTCAGCGGTCTTAAAGAGACAGGAGCTCAGTAGAGGGGCCGGATAGCCCCGCGAACTGAGCCCAGCACGCTGGGAGTCCTGGGGAGCTTTGGACCCCGTAGCTGGCGACTGGGAAAGAGTGCCCGCCATTGAGACCCCCACGGAGATCAACAGCTTCCCATTGTTTCCAACCCAGCTAGAACTATAGTGACGCTGGAATAGTGGAGCAACAGCGCCACCTACAGCACTCGCGCAGAACCCACGCCCGGTGGCTTATTTTTTTTTTGTTTGTTTTTTTTGTTTTTTTTTTTTTTGTTTTTTCTCCCCTTTCTTTTCCTTTTTTTTCTTTCCCTCTCTTTCAACAGCCTCCCATCCATTCTCACCCGGCCACAGATTTAAAGGGCCGTGTGGAGCGATGTGGCTGCGGCTCTGGAATAGCGGAGCAATAGCGCCACCTACAGCATTCGCACATAAACCACCCCCGGTGGGCTTTTTGGTGGTTTTTTTTTTGTTTTTTTTTGTTTTTTTTTGTTTTTTTTTGTTGTTGTTCTTGCTGTTTTCTTTTAGGTGTTGCTGCCTTTTCTTTTTCTTTCTTTTCCCTTCTCTCTCTCTCCTTATACTTTTATATTATTAGTAGAAATCTCTTTTTTTTCTTGTCTCTCCTTTCTTATCTCTCCTTGCTACCAACAACCAATTCTACAGTCATGAGAAGACAGAAGAATATGATACAGACAAAGCTTCAGACAAACACCACCCCAGAGAAAGAATCTGGAGAAATGGACATTCACAGTCTTCCAGAAAAAGAATTCAGAATAAAAGTCATAGCCATGCTGACGGATCTACAGAAAAATGTGCAAGAGCTGAGGGAGGAAGTGAGGGAAGTGAGGAAAGACAATGCAGAAATGAAACAAGCCATCGAAGGGCTCAACAGCAGATTGAATCAGGTTCAAGACACGATCAAGGAATTACAAGACAGGGACCAGGAATACAAAGAAGCTGAGGCAGAGAGAGATAAAAGGATCTCTAAGAATGAAAGAATATTAAGAGAACTCTGTGACCAATCGAAGCGTAGCAATATTCGCATTATAGGAGTACCAGAGGAAGAAGAGAGAGAAAAAGGGATAGAAAGTGTCTTTGAAGAAATAATTGCCGAAAACTTCCCCACGCTGGGGAAGGAAATAGTCTCACAGTCCACGGAAGCCCACAGATCTCCCAACACAAGGGACCCAAAGAAGACAACACCAAGACACATAATAATCAAGATGGCAAAGATCAAAGACAAGGACAGAGTATTAAAGGCAGCTAGAGAGAGGAAAAAGATCACCTACAAAGGAAAACCTATCAGACTGTCATCAGACTTCTCAACAGAAACCTTACAGGCCAGAAGAGAATGGCATGATATATTTAACATAATGAAACAGAAGGGCCTCGAACCAAGAATATTGTATCCAGCACGATTATCATTTAAATATGACGGAGGGATTAAACAATTTCAAGACAAAAGAAAGTTGAGAGAGTTTGCCACCCATAAACCACCACTACAGGATATCTTAAACGGACTGATCTAGAGGGGAACACCCCTAAGACTAAAAAGATGTCACCAGAGAAAATAAAAGCAAAGCAAAGAAAGCAGACCACCCAAATACTAACTAAAGGCAAAGAATAAAACACCTAATATATAAAGAAAAGAGGAGGAAGAATAGGAAGGGAGAGATAAAGAAACATCAGACGGCGCACACAATAACTTAACAAGAAAGTTAAGTTAGATTCTTAGATAGTAAAGAAGCAACCCTTGAACCTTTGGTAACCACGAATCTAAAGCCTGCAATGGCAATAAGTACATATCTATCAATAATCACCCTAAATGTAAATGGACTGAATGCACCAATCAAAAGACACAGAGTAACAGAGTGGATAAAAAAGCAAGACCCATCTATATGCTGCTTACAAGAGACTCACCTTAAACCCAAAGATATACACAGACTAAAAGTGAAGGGATGGAAAAAAATATTTCAAGCAAACAACAAAGAGAAAAAAGCAGGTGTTGCAGTACTTGTATCAGATAAAATAGACTTCAAAATGAAGAAAGTAGCAAGAGATAAAGATGGACATTACATAATGATAAAGGGGTCAGTCAAACAAGAAGATATAACCATTATAAACATATATGCACCCAACACAGGAGCATCAGCATATGTGAAACAAATACTAGCAGAAGTGAAGGAGGAAATAGACAGCAATGCAATAATTCTAGGAGACTTTAACACGCCATTCACTTCAAAGGATAGATCAACCAGGCAGAGGATAAGTAAAGACACAGAGGCACTGAACAACACACTAGAACAGATGGACCTAACAGATATCTACAGAACTCTGCACCCAAAAGCAGCTGGATACACATTCTTCTCAAGTGCACATGGAACATTTTCCAGAATAGACCACATTCTAGGCCACAAAAATAACCTCAGTAAATTCAAAAATATTGAAATCTTACCAACCAACTTCTCAGATCACAAAGGTATAAAATTAGAAATAAATTTCAGAAAGAAATCAAAAAGGCTCACAAATACATGGAGACTTAACAACATTCTCCTAATGAATCAATGGGTTAATGACCAAATCAAAACAGAAATCAAAGAATATATGGAGACTAATGACAACAACAACATAAAGCCACAACTTCTGTGGGACGCAGCGAAGGCAGTCTTAAGAGGAAAGTACATTGCAATCCAGGCCCATTTAAAGAAGGAAGAGCATTCCCAAATGAACAGTCTAAGGACACAATTGTTGAAATTGGAAAAAGAAGAACAAATGAAGCCCAAAGTTACCAGAAGGAGAGACATAATAAAGATCAGAGAAGAAATAAATAAAATTGAGAAGAATAAAACAATAGAAAAAATCAATGAAACCAAAAGCTGGTTCTTTGAAAAAATAAACAAAATAGATAAACCCCTAGCCAGACTCATTAAGAGAAAAAGAGAATCTACACACATAAACAGAATCACAAATGAGAAAGGAAAAATAACGACGGACCCCACAGAAATACAAAGAATTATAAGAGAATATTACGAGCATCTATATGCTAACAAGCTGCAAAACCTAGAAGAAATGGACAACTTCTTAGAAAAATACAGCCTTCCAAGACTCACCAAGCAGGAAACAGAAAAACTAAACAGACCAATCACCAGCAATGAAATTGAATCGGTAATCAAAAAACTACCCAAGAACAAAAGCCCTGGACCTGATGGATTCACCTCTGAATTCTACCAGACATATAGAGAAGAAATAACACCCATTCTCCTTAAAGTTTTCCAAAAAATAGAAGAGGAGGGAATACTTCCAGACTCTTTCTATGAAGCCAGCATCACTCTAATACCAAAACCGGGCAAAGACCTCACTAAAAAAGAAAATTACAGACCAATATCCCTGATGAATGTTGATGCAAAAATACTCAACAAAATATTAGCAAACCGAATTCAAAAATATATCAAGAGGATCATACACCATGATCAAGTGGGATTCATCCCAGGGATGCAAGGATGGTACAACATTCGAAAATCCATCAACATCATCCATCACATCAATAAAAAGAAGAACAAAAACCACATGATCATCTCCATAGATGCTGAAAAAGCATTTGACAAAATTCAGCATCCATTTTTGATTAAAACTCTCAACAGAATGGGTATAGATGGCAAGTACCTCAACATCATAAAGGCCATATATGACAAACCCACAGCTAACATCATACTTAACAGCGAGAAGCTGAAAGCTTTTCATCTAAGATCGGGAACAAGACAGGGGTGCCCACTCTCTCCACTGTTATTCAACATAGTACTGGAGGTCCTAGCCACGGCAATCAGACAAAACAAAGACATACAAGGCATCCAGATTGGTAAAGAAGAAGTCAAATTGTCACTATTTGCAGATGATATGATACTGTACATAAAAAACCCTAAAGACTCCACTCCAAAACTACTAGAACTAATATCTGAATTCAGCAAAGTTGCAGGATACAAAATTAACACACAGAAATCTGTTGCTTTCCTATACACTAATGATGAGCTAACAGAAAGAGAAATCAGAAAAACAATTCCATTCACAATTGCACCTAAAAGAATAAAATACCTAGGAATAAACCTAACGAAGGAAGTGAAAGACCTGTACTCTGAAAACTACAAGACACTCCTAGGAGAAATTAAGGAAGACACTAACAAATGGAAATGCATCCCATGCTCTTGGCTAGGAAGAATCAATATTGTCAAAATGGCAATACTACCTAAAGCAATCTACAGATTCAACGCAATCCCTATCAAACTACCAACAGCTTTCTTCAATGAACTGGAACAAATAATTCTAAAATTCATATGGAACCACAAAAGACCCCGAATAGCCAAAACA
>JAQQAC010002629.1:24197768-24232558 GCA_029783875.1 Phataginus tricuspis | reverse complement strand
ACAAGTACCAAATGATCTCACTCATATGTGGAGTATAAGAACAAAGACAAAATAAATAAATAAATAAATAAATAAATAAATGAAGGAATAAAACAGCAACAGACTCACAGAACCCACGAATGGACTAACAGTTACCAAAGGGAAAGGGACTGGGGAGATGGGTGGGAAGGGAGGGATAAGAGGGTAAAAGGGGCATTACGATTGGCAGACATAGGGTGGGGGGGCACGGGGGGGACTGTACAGCTCAGAGAAGACAAGTAGTGATTCTCATCTCACTACGCTGATGGACAGTGACTGTGGTGGGGTTGGTGGGGGGGACCTGGTGAAGGGGGGAGTTCAATCATCACGGTATTGCTCATGTAATTGTATGTTAATGATACTAAAATTAAAAAAAAAAAATTTTTATGGTGTTAACAGTCAGTGGATTTTGGTATATTCACAAAGCTGTGAAACCATTACCACTATCTAATTTGTATCAACCACCCAAAAATACGGTTCCTAATAGGAGGCACTCCCCATTTCCCCCTTTCCCCAGCCCCCAGCAACCACTAATCTAACTTCTATCTCTATGGATTTGCCTCTTCTAGACATTTCATATAAATGGAATGCTATTATGTGTGTATCTCCTTTCACTAAGTGTAGTAATCTCAGGGCTCATCCATGTTGTGGCATGTATCAGTACTCCATTACTCTTTATGGCTGACTGATATCCCATTACATGGATATACCACTTCTTGTTTATCTGTTCATTAGTTGATGGGCATTTGGGTTTTTCCATTTTGGTTATTCTGAAAAGTGCTGTTATGAACATTTGTATACAAATTTTTGTGGACATATGTTTCCCAATTCTCTTGAGTATATTCCTAAAGTTAATCTCTAGGTTTAATTACTTGAGGAACTGCCAAGTTTTTTCATAGCAGCTGCACTATGGCCCTACTTACCTTGACAGTATTTTCCTTAAACACTTTGTCTACATAGACTCTGTTTTCCATCATGCCTTTTAACTTTATGCTTCCATCTACCTGCCTGGAAGTCTCTTCCTGTTCCTTATGACTCAGAGCCCCAGGTGTCCCATGAACACTCTCTCAATCGCCCCAGCCTGTGGCAGCTAGATGACTTGGCACCCAGCACACTCCTTCTTTAGCTCGGCAGATTCACTGAGTTCTTCTTGTGTAGCAGACATAGTGTATGTGATGGGTGGCAACTTAGGGGAAGTAGGAACATTAGGAGGGCTCTCTAGCCCAACTCTGAAAGGATGTGCATGGCTTTTCAGAAGGAAGCTGCACCTTGATGGAGTAGAAGTCAGCAAGATTAAATGGGAGGGCATGTATGTGGGGAAAAGGATAATAGATTGCAGGGCAGAGGTAAGGATGGGGCAGAGGCCTGGAGGCAAGGATCTGGCAGTGCTGGTGCTAAGTGGGAAGAGCGGAGGAATGGACTCAGTGGATAATTAGGGCCATGCTGAGACAGTTTGAGTTTATCTTCAGGAAAATCCATCCATCGTCCCAGTCTTGTCCATTGGAACCACATAGAGTAAACGTGCTTTCCATGAAATCTCTTTAGAGAGTTGGGAAAATCCAATGTCTTTAACATGTTTCTCCCATGTCTGCTTATTTTCAAGGTTCTTTAAATGTCTCTCATGCTACAGGATTTTGGGATCCTCTGCCACTCCAGTCTCTGCTTGATATGCCCATGAGGTAAAAAATCTGTCTTATTCTGACGTGCCAAGTGAGTTCCTACTTTCCACATGAGGAATACTATTCCCATATTTTTCAGACATTGGGAAGCAAGTAATTTCTTAGTAGCTAGAAGACCTATGAGGGTAATTATTAAATAACTATAATGACTGTCATTCTAAGCTCAATTGATGTGGCCACTTGAGATTTATTATTTAAATCTTACTAGTCATTAACACACAGAAATCTGTTGCTTTCCTATACATTAAAGATGAACTAACAAAAAGAGAGATCAGGAAAACAATTCCATTCACACTTGCATCAAAAAGAATGAAATACCTAGGAATAAACCTGACCAAGGAAGTGAAAGACCTTTACCCTGAAAACTACAAGAAACTCCTAAGAGAAATTAAAGAGAACACTAACAAATGGAAATGCATCCCATGCTCTTGGCTAGGAAGAATAAATATTGTCAAAATGGCTATACTACCTAAAGCAATCTACAGATTCAATGCAATCCCTATCAAAATACCAATAGCATTCTTCAATGAATTGGAACAAATAGTTCTAAAATTCATATGGAACCACAAAAGACCCCGAATAGCCAAAACAATCCTGAGAAGGAAGAATAAAACAGGGGGAATTACGCTCCCTGCCTTCAAGCTCTACTACAAAGCCACAGTAATTAAGACAATTTGGTATTCACACAAGAACAGACCCACAGACCAGTGGAACAGAATAGAAACTCCAGACATTAACCCAAACATATACGGTCAATTAATTTATGATAAAGGAGCCTTGGATATACAATGGGGAGATGACAGCCTCTTCAGCAGCTGGTGTTGGCAAAACTGGACAGCTACATGTAAGAGAATGAAACTGCACTACTGTCTAACCCCATACACAAAAGTCAACTCAAAATGGATCAAAGACCTGAATGTAAGTCATGAAACCATAAAACTCTTAGAAAAAAACATAGGCAAAAATCTCTTGGACATAAACATGAGTGACTTCTTCATGAAGATATCTCCCTGGGCAAGGGAAACAAAAGCAAAAATGAACAAGTGGGACTATATCAAGCTGAAAAGCTTCTGCACAGCAAAGGACACCATCAGTAGAACAAAAAGACATCCTGCAGCTTGGCAGAATATATTCATAAATGACATGTCAGATAAGGGGTTGACATCCAAAATATATAAAGAACTCACGCACCTCAACAAACAAAAAGTAAATAATCCAATTAAGAAATGGGCAGAGGATATAAATAGACACTTCTCCAAGAAATTCAGATGGCCAACAGGCACATGAAAAGATGCTCCACATCGCTAATCATCCGAGAAATGCAGATTAAAACCACAATGAGATATCACCTCACACCAGTGAGGATGGCCAACATCCAAAACACAAACAACAACAAATGTTAGCGAGCATGTGGAGAAAGGGGAACCTCCCTACACTGCTGGTGGGAATGCAAATTAGTTCAACCATTGTGGAAAGCAGTATGGAGGTTCCTCAAAAAACTCAAAATAGAAATACCATTCGACCCAGGAATCCCACTCCTAGGAATTTACCCTAAGAATGCAGCAGCCCAGTTTCAAAAAGACAGATGCACCCCTATGTTTATTGCAGCACTATTTACAATAGCCAAGAAATGGAAGCAACCTAAGTGTCCATCAGTAGATGAATGGATAAAGAAAAGTGGTACATATACACAATGGAATATTATTCAACCATAAGAAGAAAACAAATCCTACCCTTTGCAACAACATGGATGGAGCTAAAGGCTATTTAGCTCAGTGAAATAAGCCAAGCGGAAAAAGACAAGTATCAAATGATTTCACTGATATGTGGAGCATAAGAGCAAAGGAAAAAAAAACTGAAAGAACAAAACAGCAGCAGACTCACAGAACCCAAGAATGGACTAACAGTTACCAAAGGGAAAGGGACTGGGGAGGATGGGTGGGAAGGGAGGGACAAGGGGGAAAAAGGGGCATTACGATTAGCAGATGTAATGTTGGGGAGGCCAGGGGAGGGCTGTACAACTCAGAATAGACAAGTAGTGATTCTACAGCATCTCACTACGCTGATGGACACTGACTGTAATGGGGTTGGCAGGGGGGACCTGATCAAGTGGGGAGTTTAATCACCATAATGTTGCACATGCGATTGTAGATTAATGATACCAAAATTAAAAAAAGGCATGTTCATGTCATTTTCCACTTCCATACTGGATTGCTTCACTTTTTTCTAGAGATTTCAAGAAGTTTAAAACAGAATTATCCTTCCACAATCAGGGGGAAGGGGTGCTGACACCATGTGCTGTCAAAAAATCAATGTATAATTTTCATTTTCCAAAATGTATCTACTAACTACCTACTCTTGACCAGAAGCCTTAGCCTTAATGTAAACAGTCAACTAACATATTTTGTATGTTGTATGTATTTTATGCTGTGTTCTTATGATAATGTAAGTTAGAGAAAAAAGTGTCATTTAAGAAATTTATAAGGTAGAGAAAATACATTTACAGTAGTATACTGAATTTATTCATAATGTAAGCTTATGTCATCTGTTTTCAACATGAGTCTTCTGTCAGTAAAAAAATAAAAATAAATAAATAAATAAATCTTACTAGCCATTTATATTATTTTGAAGTTGGACAGTTTTCTTCTGCTTTTACCTGAGTTGTAATATCATCTACACACATAAAATGGAGAAATAATCTAGCATTCAGTGGTTAGAATTAAAAAATATTATCATATTTAAATCAGATACTTCTTTTTAAAGAAACAATGTTATTTAGCTTAGTCAGTTTTTTCCCTTTCAGTACAAAGGAGATCAGCTGAGCACAGATCAAACTGTGCCTAATTAGATACAATTAGGTCTTTCAGTGTTATGCTTATTTTTGTGATTTATATTTTTTCATATCCTCTCCTACTTTGCACTTTTGATTTCCAGTGGACAGCAGCATCAGTTGGAATGGAAAATGAGTTTTAACACTTGGAAGTCATTGGATTGGGTTGTTCCATACCTGTAAGATAACATCAGTATCATTCAGCATTATTCAAGAAACTCTATTAGAATGTTTACTTGCCTAGCTTATAAGAAAATGCAGTGCAACTTTCTGAGAAGTATGACTTCAGTCTTAAAACTCTCCTAATTTAATTTATTGTTTTTTGGGTTTCATTTTGTAGTGGCCCAATTACATTAATTCTCGGGCTAATGATATTAATATTCATGTCAAATGACTACAAGTAGCATGTTTGACAATGCCAAAGGACATGCTAGAACTACTTTGTTAAGAAGGTTTAAAAAGCAGATGTAAAAATGGTAGGGCAGGTAACTCTAAAATTCTAACCCTCCATAAAAACATGAAAAAACTGGTAAAAACAGCCAGAATCAACTTTTTGAAAAGGCTTCTTCAAGAAAAATGGCTGCAGCTCAGTAAGAACAGCAAACTTCTTGGTGTTTTAAGTTGTACTAGGCTTCACCCCTACTACCTAATAGTCCATGCTCTCAGTACTGGAAGGAGCAGAATGGACCTCACTTGGAAAGGTTTGGCCTTATTTGATCTGCCTGCTGGCATCCCAGAAGACGTACTCAAAAGGCTTGTCTTAATCTCACCTAAGAAGTTGCCCAGTGCTAAAGCTGCAACCCAGTGAGCATTAGTCAAACATTGGCTGGCACATGTTTTAGTCACTGCTGCTGAGACTGGATGTTGGGCAAACATTGCATGACCCAGAAAGGTTGGGAGGTGAGAGCATATAAAATATATTTTCTTGGGAATCTGAAAGCCCACACACATGCCCAGGGCTAGGCACATGCTCAGGAGAGACCCTAAACGTTTACCTCTGGCTGACAGGAAGGCAGGGTTGGAAACTGCCTGACAGTGTTGAGGGTATGGCCCGGCTCACACAGACCTTCTGCAAAGGCTGGGGCATGTTTGTTTCTAGGCATTAAAGGAAATTTCTGTCCAATCATTAGCTGAGCACTAAGCTAATGGGACAGAGGCTTCAGTGGCCACAAGTGACAAAGAATACAGGCTTTAAAGAATTAGTTCAGAAAGTCATTAAACAACTACAAAGATCAGCAACAGCAAACCTGGAGAAACCAATTATCGAGTTTCCATGTCATAATGTTTAAAATGTCCAGTGATCAACAAAAAAATGCAAGGTGTCCAAAGAAAAAATAAAGTAAGGTCCATACACATGAAAAAACAATCAGTAGAAGTCATCAAAAAAAAAAAAAGAAAAAAGAAAAAAAGAAACTGTCATTGTAAGCCCAGATGTTGGACTTATTAGACAAAGACTTGAATTCAGCTATTTTATATATGTTCAATGAGGTAAAGGAAGCATGTCTAAAGAAATGCCCCACCAAACAGAGACTATCAGTAAAGAGTTGGAAATTACAAAAAGGAATCAAATAGAAATTCTGGGGTGAGAAGTACAACTGAAATGAAAGACTCACTGAAGTGTCTCTCAGTAACAGATCCGAACAAGCAGAAGTAAAAAACAATAAAATTGGAGATAGATTTGTATGAATTAAGGCGTTAATTGTAATCCTCAGGGCAACCACTAAGAAAATAACTACAAATCATATAGGAAAAGAAGGACAAGGCAGTTAAAATGGTACATTGGAAAATATGTACTTAATACAAAGGAAGGCAGTACAGGATGGACTGAGGAACCAAACAGATGTTCCATGCTAAAAGGAGCCAAAAAAGAGGTGCAGTGGCTATACTGATACCCAACAAAGTAGACTTGTAGACTTGAAGACAAAATTTGCTATGCGAGGCAAGGGAGAACATTACATGATGGTAAGAGATCAGGAATATAATTGTAAACATACTAGCTCCGAATGACAAAGCCACCAAACCTGCCAGAATTGAAGCAAAATCAGCAGAATTGAAGGGAGAAATAGTTCAATAATAATAGTTGGAGAATGATGCATCCATTATTGAAATCATATCCCACTTTCAATAACGGTTAGAAAAACTAGGCAGAATATCAGCAAAGTAATGGAAAACTTGAACACCACTAGAAACCAAGTAAGCCTAATGAATCTATAGACACGTAGCCAGCAATGACACAATGCATATTATTCTCAGGTGTACATGGCACATTCTTCAAGACAGACCATACAGAAGACCGCACACACACACACACACACACACACAAAAACCTCAGGAAATTTAAAGGGCTCAAAATCATGTAAAGTGTGTTCCCCAACCACAAAGAAATATTGGAAATCAATAGAATTCAGAAATATGTGGAAATTAAACAATATATCCCTCAATAACCAATGGGTCAGTGAAGAATATCACAAGGGAAATGAGAAAATTCTTTGCAATAAAGGAAAAAGAAAACACAGCATACCAAACCTTATGAGGTGTAGTGAAAGTAGTGATCAGAGGGAAATTTATATCTACAGATTTCTATATTAAAGAAGAAGAAAATCTCAAATCAATAACCAAACTTTCCACCTTAAGAAACTAGAAAAATAAGAGCAAATTAAACTTAAATCGGGAAGAAAGGAAGGAAATAATAAAGATTAGAGTGGGAAGAAATGAAACAGAACATAGAAAAACAATAGGATCAATGAAACCAAAAGTTGGTTCTTTGAAAATATTGACACAATTGACAAATCGTTAGCTACAATGACTGAGAAAAAAAGAAGACTCAGATCACTACACCCAGAGAGATGAAAGAAGCCCTGCTTCTCTACAGAAATAGAAGAATTGTTAAGGGAGTACTACGAAAAATTGTCTACCAGTAAGTTAGGTGATCTAGGTGAGATGGGAGAATTCCTAGAAACACACACTACTGACACTAACTCACAGAGAATTAGAAAATATGAATGGGCTTTTAACAAGTAAATAGATCGAGTCAGTAATAAAAAAGCTTCCAACAAAGAAAAGCTCAGCATCAGAAGGCTTCAGTAGTGAATTCTCAAATGTTTAAAGAAGAGCAAACCAATTCTTTGCAAACTCTTCCAAAGGTTAGAAGAGGAGGGAAGACTTCCACCTCATTCTAGGAGGCTAGCAGTATTCCTAATACTAAACTCAGAGAAAGATACCACAAACAAAGAAAACTGTAGACCAATATCCCTTATTAATATAGATGCAAAAATCCTCAACAAAATAACAGTAAACTGGATCCAATAGCATATCAAAATGATTATATGAGCAGGTAGGATTTATCCTAGGAATGCAAGACTGGTTCAACATACGAAAATCAATCAATGTAATACATAGTATTAATAGAAAAAAGAGAAAAAACCCCCACGATCATCTCAATTGATGCAGAAAAATATTTGACAAAATCCAGCACCTTTTCATGATTAAAAAAGTATGACAAATTAGATTTAGAAGGTCTTGTAGGCTGAATAATGGCTTGTTAAAGTAATATCCATGTCCTAATCCTTGGAACTTGTAAATATTACCTTGTATGGTGAAAACTTTGAAGACGTGATTCAGTTAAGGATATTGAGGTGGGGAGATTATCCTGGACTCAGGGTGGGCTCTAAATGCCACATGTATCCCTGCAAGGGGAAGAAAGAGGAAGATTTGTCCACATTGTAATCCTCGAGCATAAGGCAGTGTGACGAAGGGCAGAGATTGGAGTGATTTGGCTACAAGCTATGGAACGCCAGCTGCCACAGGAGGCTGGAAGAGGCTAGGTACAGGTTACCCTACAGCCTCTGGGCAAGTGCAGCCCAGCTGAAGCCTTCATCTCTGTCCAGTGAAACTGATGTCAGGCTCCTGGCCTGCAGAGCTGCAAGAGAATAAATTGTGTTGTTTTAAACCATGTCTGTGGTAATTTGTTAGAGGAGCCCTAGGAAATGAATCCAAATAGATATATTAGGCATGTTACAAAATCCAACACCCTTTCCTAATGAGAACTTACACGACAGTCTAGACTTGAGAGGTGCTTCCTCAACTTGGTAAGGGAATTTGTGAAAATCCCACAGCTAATATCATACACGTGAAAGACTGAAATGTTTGCCTTAAAGTCAGGAATAAGGCAAGGATTCACCCACTTTAAGCACTGTACTTGAGGCCCAAGCCATGGAAATTAGGCAAGGAAAAGATAGAGAAGGTATCTGTATTGGAAAGGAAGAAGTGAAACTCTCTCTTTGATCTTATACATAAAAAACTTAAAGAATCCACAAAAAAGTATTAGAGCTAATAAATGAGTTCAGTAAATTACAGATTACAAATCAGTATGTAAAAAATAGTTGTATTTCTAATACTAGCAATGAACAATCTAAAAATGAAATTAAAAAAACAATTCCATTTGTAATAGCATCAAAAAATAAACTATTTAGGGATTAAACCATATAACATTGTTAAAATAAATTAAAACCTAAATATGGAAAACATTTTATGTTCATGATTGGAAGACTTATGTTGTTAAGATGCTATTACCCCCCAAACCCCCAAATTCATCCACAGATTCAATGTAAGCCCTATCAGAATTCCACCAGCCTTTCGTTGCAGAAATTGACACCCTAAAATTAATATGGTAATGCAGGGGAACCAGAGTAGCCAAAATAGTATTGAAAAAGAACAAAGTTGGAGAGTTCACATTGTCTGATTTCAAAACTTGTTTTGAAGTTACAATTATCAAGACAGTGTAGTAGTGATACAGGGATAAACATATAGATCAATGGAATGGAATTTAAAGAGCAGATATAACTCCATATAAATATGCTAATTTGCCTTTGGCAAGAGTGCTGAGACTTCAATGAGGAAAGTGTTTTCAACAAATGGTGCAGGACAACTGGATATCCACATGCAAAAGAATAAAATCGGACTCTTACCTCATACCATATTAAAAATTCACTCAAAATGGGTCAAGGACTTAAATGTAAGAGCTAAAATTATAAAACTCTTAGAAGGAAACAGATTTAAATACTTGTGACCTTATGTTAGGCAATGATTTCTTAAATATGACACCAGAAACACAAGCAACAAAAGAGAAAAGTAGATAAGTTGTACTTCATCAAAACTAAAATCTCTTGTGCACCAAAGGACGCTATCAAGAAAATGAACAGATAACCTACAAATAGGAGAAAATGTTTGAAAATCAGATATCTGCAAAAGTATGTGTGTCCAGAATATATTAATGACTCTTAAACTCAACAATAAAAAGACAACCCAATTAAAAAATGGGCAAAGGATTTGAACTGATGTTTCCTGAAGAAGATACAATATAGCCAGTACACACATGAAAAGATGTTAATCATTTTTAGTCATTAGGGAAATGCATATTAAAGCTACAATTAAATATCACTTCATATCCATCAGGATGGCTGTAATTTTTTTAAAAAATGGAAAATATATGTTGGTGAGGACATGGAAAAATTGGAGCACTCAATACATTGCTGGTGGGAATGTCAAGTGGTGCAGAGCCTTACAGAACAGTTTGACAGTCAATTCCTCAAGAAGTTAAATAGATTTACCGTATGACCTAGCACCCCTCGTAAGTATATTCCCAGAAGAACTGAAAACATATGATCACACAAGAATTTGTACACAAATGTTTATGGCAACATTGTTTACAATAGCCCCAAAGTGGAAACAACACTGATGCCCAACAACCGAAGAATATGTAAACAAAATGGGATATATTCATACAGTGGAATATTCAGCTGTAAAAAGAATAAAGTTCTGACACATGGGTTCAAATATATCAAGCCAGCGAAACCAGACAAAAATTCCTTATATTGTATTATTTCATTATATGTGATGTCCAGAATTAGCTTCCACTAGCTAGCACAATGCACAGGAACCCCCAAGCCTTGTCATCTGGGCTCAGAAATGTGCTGATGAGAGACACCCGGGAAACCTGACTCCCACAGAGGCTCTGTGTATACCCCCAGCCCCACAGCACAGGGCCACCAGGGGACTGACGCAAGAGACCTTCCCCTCTCCACATCAGGAGTGCAGTGGGGTACCCTAGCTCCAGAAAGGTGGCCTACTGGGCTGAGGGCATGTCTGGAGTTCACAGAAGCCTATAGTTCCTGGAAACTTGAGGGCAGGGGTGCCTGGGGAGCAGCACCCACTTGACTTGGCAGCCGGGCACCCTGGGATGGATCCCTAGGAGAGGGCCAGGTAAGAATAGTTGAGCCATAGGTGGGGTTTGTTGAGGACACATGGACCTACCATGTTCCATCCTGCTCCAGAACAAGGTGGCTAATTCCCCTGAGGCCAGATCTTGCCAAGATCTGGGAATAGATATTGTAAGATTATAAGAGAGTTCTGGGCCACAGCATTGCTATGTAGGATGGGAGACTTTGGGGAATCCTGACTGCTGGACAGGCCCCTAGTCCATAAGGAAAGCAGGGCCAAATGTGTTTTGACAGTAACCACCACTGAAATATCCACACTGTGCAGCACTACAGAGAAATACTGCTCCAGGAATACGGCAGGTGGGCCAGGGCAGGCCCTGTCTTACAGGCCAAGAGGGCTGATGCCTGCGGGCAGGTGTGGGGAGCAAGCTGCACATGTGAAAGGCCCTGTGACTCAGCACCCAAGCATCCCAGGCAACTGGGGATCAGTCACGGTGAAAGGATCAGGGTTTCAGTGGTGGCTGCTGGGGGACTCACAGTGTTGCCAAATTTCACCTGGCTCAGAACTATGTTTCCTGTTACCCTAAGTCAGATTGCTTGGGCATCACTGAGCTTTGCCACCCTGTGACTGCTGGGAAGTTCGCTGATGAGAGACGTCTGGGAGACCCAACACCCACAGACAGGCTGCATATTGCCTGACCTGGGGCCACAAGTTGCCTGACCCAAGCCAACCACTCCTCTCTGCACCAAGGGTGCAATGCAGGTACACCCTCCTCCAGGAAGATGGCCTGCTGGGCAGGTGGACTCTGTTCACACATACCTAGAGTTCCTGCACCTGAAGGGAGGAGGTCTGGCAGCCAGGCTCCCTGGGACCAGGTCCTGGGGCAGGGCCCTGTAAAGAACTAGCGCTATTGGTGGAAACTTGGGGGACACACAGGGCCACCAGGGTTCATCCTGTTCCAAACAGAATAGCTAAATCCCATTGTGTCAGGTCTTGCATGATCTTGGATGAGACATCATGGGGTCTTGGAAGCCATTCTGGGCCTGACCATTGCTAAGTGGTCAGGAGACACCTGGGACTTGATTGCCAGAAGACCCTTACTCCTAAAAGGAAAGCAGGGACGTAGGGGATCTGAGATGAACTACCATTCAAACCTTTTTATCAGTGCAGCAGTGTAGGAAATGTTGCCCTAGGAAAACAGCTGGGCGGGCCAGGGCAGGCCCTATCCAACAGCTCAAGAGGGCCTGAAGCTTGCAGGCAGGTGTGGGGAGTACACTACACATGAGCATCCAGGCACCCTGGGGTTGGTCCCTGGGTCTGGAACTTGGGACAACCAGGCTTCTGGTGGAGACTTCTGAAAGACACACTTCTGTCACATTCCATCCTGAGACAAAGTAGTTTCCCATTCCCCTGAAGCCAGACCCAGAGCCAAGCTCCCTGGGGTTGGTCCCCAGGTCGGGGCCATGTAAGGATAGTTGGGCTCTAGGTGGGGACTTGTGGGGCACACAAGGTGTTGAATTAAGTACCCTATCCAAAATAGGGTACTTAGTTCTTCTATGCCAGATCTCTCCAGGTCTTGGACTAGATCTCATGGCATCTTGGGAGCCACTCTGAGCCTGACTATTGCTATGTGGGATGTTATTGCCAGACAGGCCTCTATTCCCAAGATGAGATTGGGGCCAAATGGAGTCCACAGTAACCACCTTTCAAACCTCCTCATCAATGCAGCAGTGTGGGGGAACACTGCTCCAAGAAGACCGAGGCCATAAGGGTGGCCTGCGGGCAGACTCACAAGGGCAAACGCACAGCAGCCAGCACTGTTAGCCATTGTCTAGGCTTGCTGGGATAGGGCCCTGAGTGTCGGCATTGTGGGGAAACCAGGGTTACACGGGACTTCTCAGGTGCTCAACGGCAATACCAAACTCCCCCCTGCTCCCAAAGAGTGTTTCCTGTTGCCCTGAAGTCAGGTCTGACGGGAACCCTGAACCTTGTGCCCTGGACACAGTGGGGAAAGTTCTCTGATGAAACGTGGGATGGCTGACTCCAGTGGGGAGCTGGGTATGGCCCCAGCATATAGCCACAGGGGTTTCACTCAGACGACGTTCACTTCACGTCAGGAATGAAGTGAGGGTACCCCTCGTGCCAGGGAGAAGGCCTGCAAACTGAGGTAGCACCTGTTGACACATGCCTGGAGGGCCTGGAAGCTGAGTGTGGGAGGTGCCCGGGGAGCAAGGTGTGCGAGTGCTCCAGCCTCTCCCTCCTGGCAGCCGGGCTCCCTGAGATTGGTCCAAGGGTCAGAGTAGTGTAAGGATGCTAGGGCCACTGGTGGGCTGTGTGGGGTCACAGGGACCACCAGATTCCATCCTGCTGCAACAACGGACTAATTCCCCTGACACAGATGTCCAGAATCTTAGAGCTATTCCAGGCCTGACTATTGCTGTGGGGCAGGAGACTCCTGGGAATATGACTGCTGGACAGGCCCCTAGTCCCATAAGGAAAGCAGGGCCATAAGGGATCCAACAGTAGCCACCGTTCAGATCTTTTCATCAGTGCAGGTGTGGAGAAGCACTCAAGACAGCAGCCGGGTCAGGGCGGGCCCGATCCTACAGGCCAAGAGGGCCCCGTGCCTTCACGCAGATGCGAGGAGCAGACGCCCGGACACCCAGCAGGTGCCAAATCCCACTGACTGTAAAACCGAGTCTCTTGCAGTGTTTCCCATGCAGTTTTTTGGCATTGCTTCTATTTGAGTTTGTATCCTTCACGTAGGAGATATGGGTCCAACCTTAAACTCTGAGATAGGGTCATATGCCATGCTAGGGGTCACAATTCCAGTGTCTGCAGGGGGAAGTGGGCCAGCTGGTGCCTGGTGAGTGGCAGTCCTGCTGCTGTGGAGGCCGCAGAGCTCCGTATATTGTCGCTGTATTGAAATCCTGGCCCTGTGCTGCCAGAAATCAGGAGTCTGATTTTTAAATGTTGACAACAAATAAAAATTTTTTAAAAAGCCAACACTTTTGGTTGAAAGGCCACTAGTTGGAAAGCCCTGCTTTAAGTGGACAGCTAGGTGTAATTATGTCTTCAAGACCAAGGCCTAATGAGGAGTCTTTCTGGACTTCTCCCTAAGGCAGTCCGCCTGGTGTCCACAGCCACAACAGTCACTTAGCAAAGGGTACTTTTTTGGCTCTGGCTCTGAATTTGTGTTTGGGCTCCTAAGAGCAGAGTTTAGAAATCTCTCCCCTGTATATCCTCCCCATCAACTATGGCAGCGCCTTTTGATACTAATCATGAAAATGTGCCTTAGAAAGCAGGTCCCTAAAGCACTGAGAAGATGACATCCACTTCTCTCTGGGAAGAGATCAGGACGTTGCCTTATACATTCCCCCCCCAATGTTTAAAAACAAACCAGATGAGACGGCAAGTACCTCAACATAATAAAGGCCATATATGACAAACCCACAGCCAACATTATACTTAACAGTGAGAAGCTGAAAGCTTTTCCTTTAAGTTCTGGAACAAGACAAGGATGCCCACTCTACCCACTTTTATTCAACATAGTTCTAGAATCCCTAGCCACCACAATCAGACAACACAAAGAAATAAAAGCATCCATATTGGTAAGGAAGAAGTCAAACTGTCCCTGTTCGCAGATGACATGATATTGTACATAAAAAACCCTAAAGAATCCACTCCAAAACTACTACATCTAATATCTGAATTCAACAAAGTTGCAGGATACAAAATTAATACACAGAAATCTGTTGCATTCCTATACACTAATGAAGAACTAGCAGAAAGAGAAATCAGGAAAACAATTCCTTTCATAGTTGCATCCAAAAGAATAAAACACCTAGGAATAAACCTAACCAAGGAAGTGAAAGACCTATACTCTGAAAACTATAAGACACTCATGAGAGAAATTAAAGAAGATACCAATAAATGGAAACACATCCCATGCTCATGGATAGGAAGAATTAATATTGTCAAAATGGCCATCCTGCCTAAAGCAATCTACAGATTCAATGCAATGCCTATCAGAATACCAATAGCATTCTTCAATGAACGAGAGCAAATAGTTCCAAGATTCACATGGAAACAAAAAAGACCCCGAATAGCCAAAGCAATCCTGACAAGGAAGAATAAAGTGGGGGGAATTACGCTCCCTGACTTCAAGCTCTACTACAAAGCCATAGTAATCAAGACAATTTGGTACTGGCACAAGAACAGACCCATAGACCAATGGAACAGACAAGAGAGCCCAGATATAAACCCAAGCATATATGGTCAATTAATATATGATAAAGGAGCCATGGATATACAATGGGGAAATGACAGCCTCTTCAACAGCTGGTGTTGGCAAAACTGGACAGCTACATGCAAGAGAATGAAACTGGATTATTGTTTAACCCCATACACAAAAGTAAACTCAAAATGGATCAAAGACCTGAATGAATTCGTGAAACCATAAAACTCTTAGAAGAAAACATAGACAAAAATCTCTTGAATATAAACATGAGCAAGTTTCTCCTGAATGCATCTCCTCGGACAAGGGAAACAAAATAAAAAATGAACAAATGGGACTACATCAAGCTAAAAATCTGTACAGCAAAGGACACCATCAGCAGAACAAAAAGGCATCCTACAGTATGGGAGAATATATTTGTAAATGACATATTTGACAAGGGGTTAACATCCAAATTACATAAAGAACTCACACACCTTAACACCCAAAAAGCAAATAACCGTATTAAAAAATGGGCGGAGAATATGAACAGACACTTCTCCAAAGAAGAAATTCGTATGGCCAACAGGCACATGAAAAGATGCTCCACATCGCTTATCATCAGGGAAATGTAAATTAAAACCACAATGAGATATCACCTCACACCAGTTAGGATGGCCACCATCCAAAACGCAAACAACAACAAATGCTGGCGAGGATGTGGAGAAAGGGGAACCCTCCTACACTGCTGGTGGGAATGTAAGCTAGTTCAAACATTATGGAAAGCAATATGGAGGTTCCTCAAAAACTAAAAATAGAAATACCATTTAATCCGGGAATTCCACTCCTAGGAATTTACCCAAAGAATACACCTTCTCAGATTCAAAAAGACATAAAGACCCATATGTTTATTGCAGCACTATTTACAATAGCCAAGAAATGGAAGCAACCTAAGTGTCCATCAGTAGATGAATGGATAAAGAAGAGGTGGTACATATACATTATGGAATACTATTCAGCCATAAGAAAGAAACAAATCCTACCACTTGCAACAACATGGATGGAGCTGGAGGATATTATGCTCAGTGAAATAATCCACATGGAGAAAGACAGGTACCTAATGATTTACCTGATTTTTGGAGTATAACAATGAAGCAAAACTGAAGGAACAAAACAGAAGCAGACTCACAGACTCAGAAAAAGTACTAGCAGTTACTAAAGGGAAGGGGTGGGGAAGGGTGGGGGGGGAGGAGTGGGGTAGTGTGTATGGGAAGGGAGGGAGAGGGAAATTGAGGGGTATTATGATTTGTGCACATAGTGTGTGGGGGATCATGGGGAAGACAGAGTAGCACATAAAAGGCAAATAATGACTCTGTGGCATCTTACTGCACTGATGGACAGTGACTGCAATGGGGTATGGGCGGGGACTCGATAATATGGGTGAATGTAGTAACCACATTGTTTTTCATGTGAAACCTTCATAAGAGTGTATATCAATAACACCTTAATAAAAAAAGAATTTGATATGTAACAGGACTTTTCTCATCATATTAAAATCTTACAATAAAAAGTAAAGAAAAAAAACCAAGAATCCACTGGCATTTTTCATAGAATAGAAAATACAATCCTAAAATTGTATGGAATTACCAGAGACCCCAAATAGCTAAAGCTATTTGATCTGATCAAGAAGGAAGGTGGAGACATCACACTTCCTGATTTCATATCATATTACAAAGCCATTAAAACAGTGGCATAAGGACAGACACAAAGTTTAGGGGAACTGACTAGAAAGCCTAGAAGTAAATCTACATATGTATGGTCAATGAATTCAATAAGGAGCCAAGAACACATAGTGGGGAATGGGTCATCTCTTTAATAAATTTTGCTGGGAAAACGGGATAGCTATGTGCAAAAGAATGAAGTACAAAAAAATCAACTCCAAAAGGATTAATCATAAGGCCTTGAAACTCTAAACTCCTGGAAGATAACTAGGGGAAAAGCTCCTTGACACTGGTTTTGGCAATGATTTTTTGGGTCTGACACTGAAAGCACCAAGCAATCAAAGTATAAATCTGCAAGTGGGACGATATCCGAGCAAAAGGCTTCTAAGTACAGCAAAGGGAATCATGAACAAAATGAAAGTCGCTGTATGGAATGGGAGAAAATATTTGGAACCAAATGTTTATAAGGAATTGATGCACCTCAATCAGCAAAAAACCCCCAAAACCCCAAAACCAAGTAAACCATGTAAAAAAATGGGCAGGGACTTGAATAGGTGTTTTTCTTAAGGAGACAAGTGGCCAATAGGCCAATGACAATATGCTCAACCTCAGTACTCATCAGAGAAATGCAAATCAAAACTATAATGACTCCAAAGAAGAAATTCAGATGGCCAACAGGCACATGAAAAGATGCTCCACATCGCTGGTCATCAGAGAAATGCAGATTAAAACCACAATGAGATATCACCTCACACTAGTGAGGATGGCCAACATCCAAAACACAAACAACAACAAATGCGGGTGAGGATGTGGAGAAAAGGGAACCCTCCTACACTGCTGGTGGGAATGTAAATTAGTTCAACCATTGTGGAAAGCAGTATGGAGGTTCCTCAAAAAACTCAAAATAGAAATACCATTTGACCCAGGAATCTCACTCCTAGGAATTTACCCTAAGAATGCAGTGGCCCAGTTTCAAAAAGACATATGCACCCCTATGTTTATTGCGACACTATTTACAATAGCCAAGAAATGGAAGCAACCTACGTGTCCATCAGTAGATGAATGGATAAAGAAGAAGTGGTACATATACACAATGGAATACTATTCAGCCATAAGAAATAAACAAATCCTACCATTTGCAACAACATGGATGGAGCTAGAGGGTATTATGCTCAGTGAAATAAGCCAAGCCGAAAAAGACAAGTATCAAATGATTTCACTTATATGTGGAGTATAAGAACAAAGAAAAAAAAACTGAAGGAACAAAACAGCAGCAGATTCACAGAACCCAAGAATGGACTAATAGTTACCAAAGGGAAAGGAACTGAGGAGGATGGGTGGGAAGGGAGGGACAAGGGGGAAAAAGGGGCATGCCGATGTAATGCTGGGGGGGGGGGTGCGGGGAGAGCTGTACAACTCAGAGAAGACAAGTAGTGTTTCTATAGCATTTCACTACGCTGATGGACAGTGACTGTAATGGGGTTGGTGGGGGGGACCTGATGAAGGGGGTAGAATAATTACCATAATATTGCACATGTAATTGTAGATGAATGATACCAAAATAAATTAAAAAAAAAACTATAATGAGATACCACCTCATACTTGATAGGATGGCTATTACCAAAAAGTTAAGACAACAAGTATTGAGGATGTGGAGAAAAAGGAACCCTTGTGTACTATTGGTGGGAACATAAATTGGTACAGTCATTAAGGAAAAAATTATGGAGGTGCCTCCAAAAATTAAAAATAGAGCTACGATTTGATTCAGCAATCCCACTTCTGGATTTTATCCAAAGGAAATAAAATCACTCTCAAAGAAATATTTGCACTGCCATGTTCATTACAGCATTATTCACAATAGCCAATATATATCAACAACCTGAATGTCCTTTGACAGATAAATGGACAAAGAAAATGTGGTATGAATAGTAGAATATAATTCAGCCTTATACAAGGAAGGAAATCCTGGCATTGTGACGTGGATAAGCTGGAGGACATTATGCTAAATGAAATAAGCCAGACAACAGAAAGATAAACGTATGATTTCACTTACACGTGGAATCTAAAAACAAGTTGAATTCCTGTCACAGTAGAATAGTGGTTACCAGGGGCTCCAGGTTTGGGCAAAAGGGATGCTGGTCAAAGGGTAAAGCTTTCAGTCATAAGATGAACACATTCTGGAGACCAAATGTACAGCATGATGATACTTGAAATTTGCTAAGGTAGCAGATCTCAAGGGCTCTCACTCCCCCACCGAAAAGGACAACTCTATGGGTGATGAATATGGCAATTAGGTTGATTGTTGTGAGCATTTCACAGTGTTTATGCCTATCAAAACATCATGTTGTATACCTTAAATGTGTATAATTGTTATTTTTCAATCATGCCTAAATAAAGCTGGAAAAACCCTCTCAAAAACCTCTAAAAATCTCCAGCATGTATACTATGTTGCTCTGCATATGAATATATATGTATGAACAAATAGACTATAAACTTTTTTAATCAAAAAAGAAAATTAGGTTAATCAATGATCAAATTAGAAAATTTCTTATTTGAGCCTTAGGTTTTTGCTTATTTTTCAAATAAATGGTACTAGAATAGTTTTTTGTTTTCCTGAAATTACTACAACTTCACAAATTTTGTCTCCATTGAGGAGTCATCAGTGTGATAGCATAGGATGTACCGGGGCTTGTGGCTGAAGGTCCCGGTTCCGACTGGGCTCAGTGACCAACTGAGGCCTCGTGGTTATTCTCTGTGAAGTGATATTGACTAAGTGACTTCTAAGGCCCTACCCCAAAAGGCCAATGACCTTCACCACTGTCCTCCAGAATGTGTTGGGAAGAACACTAGCTTGCCTGAGATGAACGGCTTTGCTTGAGAAAGTGTTTTTGAGGCTCTGAATTAAGCAGAATTAAACAAGTTTCTTCTCAGAAACCTTTATATGCTCATGTGCTTCAAAAGGGACAGGGAACCGTGTGTAGAGCTCCCCGTGTGCCTCTGGTTGCGGACCTCGTGTCCCATGGGCTAGATCCTGGGATGCAGCTTTAGAGTCTCACTGCAGCAAACACTGTACATAGTGACTCACTGAGCAGGAGGGTTAGAAAACCATTTATGAATTGATAATGCTTCTCCTACTATCACAGGGAAGACATGTCACCTTTTCTCATGAATGGAGAAAGTCTGTGATTCATTTTACTGCTGCTTATGTAGTTGGTCATAGGGTTCTTTCTCATTACATCTAGAAAATCTTGTCTAAAATCTTTTCTTTCAGGTTTTTCCCCAGGAATTCCATCACTTTTCTAATTGCACATTTTGGATCCTGTGGGGGAGAGCAGAAGACATGTACTAGATTAAAAAAATTTTTTTATTAAGGTATTATTGATATACACTCTTATGAAGGTTTCACATGAAAAAAATGTGGTTACCACATTTACCCATATTATCAAGTCCCCACCCATACCCCAATGCACTCACTGTCCATCAGTGTAGTAAGATGCCACAGATTCACTATTTGCCTTCTCTGTGCTACACTGTTTTCCACGTGATCCCCCACACCATGTGTACTAAACATAATACCCCTCAATCCCCATCTCCCTCAGTCCCCCACCCCTCCCCTTTGGTAACCACTAGTTCCTTCTTGGAGTCTGTGAGTCTGCTGCTATTTTGTTCCTTCAGTTTTGCTTTGTTGTTATACTCCACAAAAGAGGGAAATTATTTGGTACGTGTCTTTCTCTGCCTGGCTTATTTCACTGAGTAAATACCCTCTAGCTCCACCCATGTTGTTGCAAATGGTAGGATTTGTTTTCTTCTTATGGCTGAATAATATTCCATTGTGTATATGTACCACATCTTCTTTATCCATTCATCTACTGATGGACACTTAGGTTGCTTCCATTTCTTGGCTATTGTAAATAGTGCTGCAATAAACATAGGGGTGCATCTGTCTTTTTGAAACCGGGCTGCTGCATTCTTAGGGTAAATTCCTAGGAGTGGGATTCCTGGGTCAAATGGTATTTCTATTTGTAGTTTTTTGAGGAACCTCCATATTGCTTTCCACAATGGTTAAACTAGCTTGCATTCCTACCAGCAGTGTAGGAGGCTTTAACCTTTCTCCGCATCCTCGCCAGCATTTGTTGTTCTTAGTCTTTTGGATGGTGGCCATCCTTACTGGGGTGAGGTGATATCTCATTGTGGTTTTAATTTGCATTTCCCTGATGATTAGTGATGTGGACCATCTTTTCATGTGTCTGTTGGCCATCTGAATTTCTTCTTTGGAGAACTGTCTCTTCGTATCCTCTGCTCATTCTTTAATCGGGTTACTTGCTTTTCGGGTGTTGAGGCATGTTAAGTTCTTTATGTATTTTGGATGTTAACCCCTTGTTGGATATGTCATTTACAAATATATTCTCCCATACTGTAGGATGCCTTTTTGTTCTGTTGATGGTGTCCTTTGCTGAACAGAAACTTTTTAGTTTGATGTAGTCCCAGGAGTTCATTTTTGCTTTTGTTTCCCTTGCTCAAGGAGATGCATTCAGAAAGAGTTACTCATGCTTATATTCAGGAGACTTTTGCTTATGTTGTCTTCTAAGAGTTTTATGGTTTCATGACTTACATTCAGGTCATTGATTCATTTTGAGTTTACTTTTGTGTATGGGGTTAAACAATAATCCAGTTTCATTCTCTTGCATGTAGCTGTCCAGTTTTGCCAACACCAACTGGTGAAGAGGCTGTCATTTCCCCATTGTATGTCCATGGATCCTTTATCATATATTAATTGACCATATATGGTTGGGTTAATATCAGGGTTCTCTAGTATATTCCATTGGTCTATGGGTCTGTTCTTGTGCCAGTATCAAATTGTCTTGATTACTGTGGCTTTGTAGTAGAGCTTGAAGTTGGGGAGCATAATTCCCCCAGCTTTATTCTTCCTTCTCAGGATTGCTTTGGCTATTTGGGGTCTTTTGTGGTTCCATATGCAGATTTCTTTTTCCTCCTTAAATATGAGAGTCTATATGGCAAAGCTCCCACCTGCTGGGCAGAGTGTACCTGGACAATTTTGTCTACCTGTCCTCTCTCCTGAGCAGTAAACTCTGTGCATCCTTGCCCCTTTAGCAGCCCTCTTGCTAAGGGCTTCCTTGTTAGGGAGTCTCTCAGACTGTCCCACAGCAGCTGGATATGGATCCCTGCTTTCCACAAGTGGCTGGAATCTCAGTCTCTCCAGGAATTCTGCCTGTCTTAGCTTTCCAACACCCTACTCATGAGAGTACCATGCAAGCACCATGAAATGTAGGTCTGTGCTCTCAGAGCAGATTTCCGGAGTAAGGTATTCAGTAGTCCCAGACTTCCACTCCCTCCCCGCTCTGTTTCCCTTCCTCCCGCTGGTGAGCTGGGGTGGGGGAAGGGCTTGAGTCCTGCTGGGGCACAGTTTTGGTACCTTACCTTGCTCAGTGAGGTCTGCTCTTTTCTCCAGGTGTATGCAGTCTGGCACCATCCTCTTTCCTGTTGCTCTTTCAAGAGTAGTTGTATTAATTATATTTTTGTATGATATGCGGTTTTAAGAGGAAGCTTCTGTCTCACCTCTCATGCCACCATCTTTAATCCTCTCCTAGATTTTTTATCATGGAAAAAATGTAACAACCATTCATCAAATCTTGGAGAACTAAGCATGGGAATAATGGTTAAAACACTTGAAACCAACCTTTAAAAAGTCTGTTTGCTTATGTTTAAAAGTAACTCTAGCAAGGTATGTGTATGATTATATGTAGATTTCTGCTGTCTAATCAATAAGCACTGGGTGTTTCCTCCTGCGGTAGGGTCGTCTAAGGCACACACTGAGGGGGGCTTCTGGGAAAGCTACTATTCTACCCAGGCGAGAAGTACCCCTTCTCCAGGCGGCAGGCAAGGTGTTCTTTGGCTGAACACAGTGGCTGGCTGTCAGAATAGACAAGACCTGCTTCCTCCCGTGATCAGAGAGACACCAGTGTGTGGGGCGCCCAGCCGCCTGCTGGGAAGCTGTGCTCTGGGGCCTGTTGGGGGAGCTGTTTACACATGGGCCTCAGGAGTGCCTCCCACACCCCAAGACAGGCCATGCCTCACCCGAAGGCCAAGGAAAGGGGTCCAGGTTGGTGTGGGGGTACCCTGGGGGGGCCAACTGCCCCATCCCCCTGGCGGCTCCCTGCGCTCCTCACTCAGGCACAGGGCTGGGGGAGGCGGTGGCTGTGCTGGCACTTGGTGGCCTTTTACGTAAGCCAAACAGACGGAAGGAAGGCAGCTTTGCCTCTGTCTTCCCCAGAGGGGCGGGAGGAAGGCTGGTGAGGGGCACGCGGGGCTACTGCTGTCTGTTACAGAGGCTCGGAGACCCCACCCAGGGGGCTGCCTGTGGGCCAGGGCTGCAGGCTGACTTGACGCAGACTGGGAGACCTGGGTTACACAGGCTGCGGGGGAATGTTTACTTACAGCGACAAAACCTGAATAATGTCAGGAAGCAAAAAGAACAGCACTTGCCTTGCTCACTAGTTCTTTCCTGCTCAGATTCCTGATTCTTTTCCCCAGATGTCAGCACAAATGAGGGAGGAGGTAGGTACCCTGAAGGAGGCACCTGGGCCGTGTTTGGGGTTCAGTATGCTCTACTACAGGGCCGTTGGAGAGGCTGAAGTTAGCATGCAAAATATTTTGCGTAAGTTCTTACACTTCATTTCTATCATGGATCTTTAATTCTGAGAAAAAAATACTGTGAGGTCTAGATTCAAGTATATTTCTTACATTCATCATTTCTTCATAGAAAAGATAGAGAATGGGATAAGAGTCTGTCTTCCTCCACCAGCCTTTCACATGGTCATACCAGGACCCCCATGCCACTGAAAGGAAGACACAGAGAGGTTTGGGCCATGAGCAGGTGAGAGCAGGAAAAGCCAGAGGACAGTGGTTGTTTCCTGAGAATACAAGTGGAAGGTGTGGTTGACGCAGTCTAGGGCAGGAGAACTGGCTTCCACACCTCTGACACCCATTTTCTGGATGACTTTTCTTCCTTCTGGAAGCTGGAGGGATTACTCTCAGGCTGGGTTCAAATCCCAGCTCTGACACAGCTGTGCGACCTTGTGCCCTTTTCTTAACCTCTCTGAGCCTCAGTTTTTGTTTAAATCCTTGTCTCTGAAAGAGGGTGTGCAATAGTAACTAACTCCCAAGCTAGTGTTAATGTTAGGAAGGAAAGGACTCGGCTTGGGGTCGCAGGGAAGTCAGATATAGGGAGACTAGAGAACAAAGTCAAGAAAGCAAAGTAAGTTGTAATGCACTCCGCAGAGAGTAACAGAATGGGCCTCCCTAAGGTGACACAGGCGGGCCTGGATGCTCATTCTGAGGCTTCTTTTATGTCGTTTTGCAGGGCAGAGGTCCTTGATTGACAGCTGTCAGTGCTCTAGGCTTGTTCTGATTGGTGAAATGGGGACAGGGGCTGTGCTGTGCCTGTGTCTCTGATGTTTCTTATCTGGGGGGACCCTGGACATTTCCTGAGTCACTCTTGGACCCTGTGGCTTCATCTGATTAACTCTCTGAGTCATTTCTGGCTTTCTGGTTCTATTTGATAAACTCCCTGAGTCATCTTTGGGGGGCCCTTTCTCCTTGCCATCCCGCTCATTTCTGTCTTTCTACCTAACATTAAGCTGTGTTGATTTATTCCACAGAGCCTACTGTGTGCTCAGCACCATTCAAGGCCTTAGGGATAGAGCAGTGGACAAGACAGGTGGAAATGACTGTGGACATCCAGGCTGTGGGGCAGACAAAGGAGAGGATGTGGACTAGGTAGTGTACTTGGTCATAACGTGAGCTTAGGAGAAGAGAAGGAAAGTGTTGGTCTTACGCAGGAAGCCAATTTGTCCATCGGCTGGCCAGGGAAGGACTCTTAGAGGGTGATGCTGAGTGAAATCCTGAGACGGAGAAGGAAGGCGCATTCCTGGGTGGAGGGGGTGGCAAGGAGGCCAATGGAACAAGGACCAAGTGAGAGGAGTGGAGAGGGGTGGGGAGGAGGCTGGAGGCCCAGCCCTGAGGGCCTGGCGGTTGCAGAAAGGGCTCTGGTGTCCTCTGGGGATGGGCTTCAAGCAGAGGAGTGCGGCGGCCTGCCTTCCCTTTCCACAGTATCCCCTGGTTTCTGTTGTGGCAAGGGCCGTGGCTCTTTGTTTATCTGGGAAGGCACAATAGCAGGGTGGCCCAGGGTGGCAGGAGAAGCGTGGAGGGTTGGCAGGACTCAGGTACGTCTGGAAGGCAGGGTCAGCAGGTTTGCTGATGGACTGGATGGGTGTGTGAGAGAGGCTCAGGCTGGGTTCAGGAGTTGAGGAGGGAAGAGCCGCAGGTAACCAAGTGGTGGAAGCCTGCTGGGGCCAGGCCTGGAGGAAAGACGGAAGTTTGGACTAGGGGGCGTGCAGCCTCGTCTGACAGCCATGTGGCAGCTGAGTCACTGAGCCTGGAGCACCCAGCCAAGGCTGGGACTGGGGTGCAGATCTGGGAGTTATCAGCAGATGGATGCCATCTGAAGCCATGCAATGATTGGAATCGCCTGAGGAGTGACTGTAGGAAGAAATGAGAAAGAAGCCAGGCTCAGGGGTCTGGGAGGCAAGGAGAAACCGGCCAAGGAGACACAGAGCAGCGGCTAGAGAGCGAGCAAGGTCAGGCAAGGGTGGTGTCCCGGGAGCTGCTGACGAGGGCGTTTCAGTGAAGAGTGGCCAGCTGTGTGAGACGACGTGAGGATGGGGCGTGACTGGGTTCAGGAGCGTGGAGGTCACTGGTCTGTTGCTGTGGTGCATTGGGGCGAATGGAAGAGAAGCTGAGGAGAGCAAGTGTGAGTCAGCCTTTCAGTCAATGGAGTGAATGAAAGGGAGCCGCAGTGGGGGCAGGGAAGGCAGCGTCAGTTGTGTTTAATTGTATTTTTTAAGAGGAGAGAAAAAGTTCATGATCCAGTGACCTACCACATATTTAGCAGTGGTCTGGTAGTGCCTGGGACATAGTATGATTATAAGTGTCTGTCACAGAGTCGCTGCTGGATGAAGTTTATCTACATCAGCCCTGTCGCAACCCCCATGCTCTCAGCTTGCCCGATCGATCCCTCTCTTATGGCTACTCTTCGTGATGTCATTGTTAGAACATCCACAACAAGATTTATTGAAGACACTAAGCCAGTAAAAACACTTCAGGATACAAATAGATCATTCTCAAAATGTATCTCACAAGGAACAAACTGTAATAGCAATTTTTGTCACTTAGGATCAGGAAAATCCAGTTGAAATTAAAGGCATTATATTTCCATACTTTACTGGTGGACTGTTAACTAATGGAAAAAAATCCTTTATCAAGTTTGTTCACAATTATTTTAGAGGAGGACTTCAGTACAGAAGAGCTGTGGAGGGCAGTTATTCTCCATAGGACAAAATGAATGATTAATGGAAGTTAACTCAGTCATACATTTTTGAGCTTGAATGATCAAGTGACTTAGTGTGAATATTTGTTCAGGTTTTAATCATGCAAAGCTGCCAATTCAGTTTCACAGTGTGAACCAAGTGGATGTTATACTGTACCTCCCAAAAGGTGTAATCTTAAAAAGGTTTGCTTAAATTACCTTTTTTAACTTTCAAAAAATCTTTTTAATATGAAAGCATTTAGGTCTACACTAGAATAGAGAGAATAATAGAATGAACCTCCATGAACCCATTACTCAGCTTCAATAATTTAATAACTTTTTAAATATTCTTTAGGAGAAACATTGGTGCATTAAAAGTATTTGAGATTAGATCTAACCTCTAGTAGTATCTGAGATTTAGAAAAACTCCAAGAACCTTGTGGTGACTCATGGGCCACGGGCCACCACAGCACCAACGTGATTGCTGTGGCTGGAAAACCAGCTCACCGACAGAACCCTTCTCTCTGGCTGAACGTGCCTGCTGCCAGGCGGGTTTGACATGGCACCAAGCACACGGGTTTGAGCTTAACCAGAACTGCCTATGCTCAGATTCTAGCCCTTCTCTCACCAGCAGGGTATTAGAGTTCACTCAGACTAACTGAGCCTTGGTCTCATTCCCTATAATTCTGGATATTATCACCCTGCTTCAAAGATGAAACCAGCTGGAACCTTTTCTCATTACCAGTTTCCCTGCTATATTGTTTATCTTCATTCAGTGGATGTATCATCATTGGAAGAAATCTGCTGACCACCGGTGATAGCCAGCCAGGGTCACCCATGTCTCAAGCACATTGCCTGCATCCCCCGCCCTTTCACTTCGCTTGGTTCCCTTCTCCTGGCTTACCTTTGCCTTCAAAGTATGCATCCCAGCCTCCTGGGGCACGGAGTGCTTTGTTCATCCTTTGAAAATAGAAGTAGGACACCATGGTGTCCTTGGCATTCCTTGCCACATAGTTCAGCTAAGGGGGTGAGGAGAAGTGGAAGAAACAGGCCATAAATGATAGAAGGAGGTGGAAATCGGCAATGTGCATGACATCTGCCCGTGTTCACGGGCACCAAGTCCTAACGGCCATGAACACATCTTTGTTCTCTTCCTCTCATCATCCAAGCAGCCGGTGCAATCTTGTGGAGATGCAGATCTGATCGGGTTGCTCCCCTGTATAAAACTTCTCGGTGTGTGTACATGGCTGTTAGCGTCAAGCTCTCAGATCCAGACCTGGGGAACAAGGCCATGCGTGGTCCGGCCCGACCAGCTCCAAGGCCCCTCCTTCTGCAGCAGCTCTTCATTTGTGGCTCTCCAGCAATCTTTCTGGCCATCCTTTTTCAGTGCCTGCTTAAAACTGCCATTCTTTTCTTAAATCCGGGGGTCTTAAACTGGTGAACGAGAGGACATGACCCTGGCTGGCCAGTGTGCTGGACCCCAGCAAATGGGCTCCTCACTCCCTCCCCTGTTTTTGGAATGTATCTTCCACCTGCTTTCTCTGCTCCCAGAGAGGCCCAGTGATGCAGCCTCGAGCCAGCGATGCGGTGATGAGCCCATGGGGAGTGTATGTGATGAACCCAGGGAAGGTTTCTTTGTAAACTTGAAGATTTGGTGGGTGGGTGCAGAGGTTGGCGTGTCTTGGGGAGCCCGGGGCAGTTCCCCTGCTGAGTAAACCTGCCACCTACCCCCCTGGAGCGGCCCTCCTCCTTGCCCTCTGTTTACGGGGCTGGTTTCAGATCATGCCTGGAAAGTGTCCGGGGAGGTTGTGAACCAGCCCTCTCCCTGAAATAGTATGCACAATAGTACCTTGTCAGAAATGGAGACATGGCTTCAGATTCTCAGTGGGGTTTGTGGTCACTGAAGTTCAAACCTTCGATTTGCACGTTGGTTTTCTTTAGGGCTCTGCCAGGGCCTGTGCTTGCCCTCATTTTGGTCCCTTTTCCATTGCTTTAAGTTTCAAATATTGATGATGCACAGATTTGTTCCTCATACATGCCTCTGTCCTAGGCTACAGACAGACGACTTAGATCTGCGTCTCTACCTGGCTGTCTTACAGGCACTTCAGATTCAACAGGTTCAAAGTCCCATTCGCCTTCAGACAAACCTACTCTTCCTCTTTCCTCCCTCTTTCAGGTAAGGGTAGCACCGTCACCACAACTAAAACCACAAAATCATACTAGATGCCTCTGTTCCACCGCTCCCATGGCCGATTCTTGACCCAGTGTGCAGATTCTGTCTATTCTGAATGTTTGGAGTTCTCCTCCGCCTGCCTCTGCCTTAGTTCCGGTCTTCCCAGTTCTTGCCCTGGGCGATTGCCACCATCTCCTCGTTGACATCCAGCTTCCAGTCTTGCCCAGTTCTGACGGCCCCCACACACCACCATGCCCTCAAGGGAGCTTTCTAAAATGCAAATGGGTCATTTCGCTTCTGTGTTTAAATTCTCCAGTGGGACCCACAGCATAAAGACAAACATCTTAGCAGGGCAGTGAGGCCCTTGCCTCTGTTCCTGCCCACCTTTCAGTCACGCATGTATTTCTCAAGTGCAAGAGCCTTGGCTTCTGCTCTCCTGGTGATGGGAGTGCCCTTCTCTCCCTTGGCACTTGGCAAGCTCCTGTTTACTCCCCTGTCACCCTTGCCAGTCCTCCTTGACACCAAGTCCTGTACTACTATGGTCTTGCTCCTAGGACAGCTTCGCCCATTCATCATGGTGCTCGGGTCGTCACTGTTACCGCAGTGCATGCCTGGCTCTGCCTACAGTAGCAACATATGCATGTTTTTCTTCCCTGGGTGTCTAGATCTACACAGGAGACATACTGGAGTCAGCATGGTAGGGCGATGAAGGCCCTGGATATACTTGAGAGAAGCAGGGGGTTAAGAGGGGTGGCTACTGACAAGGCTTTCCATGGAAGGGAAGGCCAGGGGCTGGCACAGCGCCCAGGCCAACTGCAGGGGCTGCCCGTAGGTGCGTGCTTCTTTAGACTACAGGCAGCAAGGTCTCTGAGGGCTCCCAGAGAGCTGAAACGAATTCCACAACTCAAGATGTATGTGAAGTTGCATCAATATGGAAAATAATTTTGATGTTTACAAAATTTTGACCAACTCACGTTTTTTTAAATCATCTCTCAGAATGACTAGAACTTGTAGACACCCTTAGATGCTTGAAAGAGGCAGTTTAACTGAGAGTGAAAAAAAGTGGAGGATAGTGGCACATGTTGTTTCTAAGATTCCCTCAGTGCCAATCTTCTGCTTGCTTAAATAAATACTCCTCACCAGGAGCGGGCCAGCGCACGTCATCTTGGGAATTACTGTGGTAGGAGTACATGCAGTAGGCATGGAGTAGGCAGCACAGGGCAGGGGAAAGACCACGGACCTGCAGGTCAAGAAGATATGGACTGACAGCCCACCCCTCCCACCCTCCAGGTGTTTATCACTGGCCTGGTCGTGTAGCATGTCTGAGCTATAGGGGCTCATCCTGGCATTGCTGAGGGGCTGGGGATGCTCAGGGCCGAGCCTAGGGCTGGTGGTCCTCTCCCCCTTCCTCGTGTAGGTGCACACCGAGTCCGTCCTCAACGAGGGATCAGGGGCACGGAAGACGATCACAGAGGCTCTCCCTTAGTGCTCCTGGCAGGGTCAGTGTAGTGGCGACTAGACAATGGTTCTGATGCAATATTCTTATGGGGAAAATCCATCTCTGAATATTTTCTGTCTCAAACTTACCTTGCAGTTTTTCTCCCAGAAGGATGGAGGCAGTAGTTGCACAGGAATAAGATGAGTTTTCAAGGTCCTTGGGGAGGGCATTGCATTAGCCAGGTCAATTCCTGAAAAATTGTTCTGGCTTATTCTTTCATTTTCGAGAAGTTTTTCTTTTATGCAGTTAATTTTGTCAGTTTGTTTCACTTATGGCTTCCGGGTTTAATGTCATGTTTAGGCCATCATCACTTCTAGATAAAAGACATTCGTCTCTGTTTTCTTTGAGTTCTTAGTCCGTATGTTGCATTTTTGTGTTAAAATCTTTGATACACTGGCCTTCACTCGGTGTCTTATTTAAGACAGAGTCCCCTCCATTGCTCACCCCATCAGCCTCTAATAATTCAGCAGTGCCACTTAGTATCGAGGGCTGGTGACACAGAAGCAGATGAGGGCCGCAGGGCACGGGGCAGGGCTTAGGCCTCACCATGCTCCTCCCGACCCCCCAGAATGTGCCTTTTTCTGTGCCAAATCACCATGCAAACAAGGGGACAAGTGAGGGGCTGTTGTAGAGGTCCTGAGGACTCCCGAAGACATGTTGGCAGATGGTTCCTGAGATCAAACTCAGATACATAGTGTAGCCTAGAACACGTCTCAAAATCTGTCCCACTGTTTCTAACTCTCACACATGCCACTTTCCCCAGGCACCCTGGTGTGACACAGACAGGGCAGTTCTGAAAACATGTTAGGCTCACCCAAAAAAAGGAAGAAAAGAAAACAAGATAATGAGCATGGTTTGTTAATTAAGTTTCCCAGGATGAGTTTATAAGTCAGTCTTTTTCAGATTAGAACATCCTGTAGAAACAGCATTATTAAAGATGACCAGGTTACCCTTCCCATGCCGGTCCACCACAGGCTGTTTAACTCCAACCTATAACTGAAGGAAACTTGGCATCTCTACCTCCATATTGTCTCTGCCTCCTTTGCTGCTTCATCTGTGGGTTTAAAGCTTCTGCTCAGCCCTGCAGCCCTGCACGGGGGCTTGTTAACCATCAGAAGGAATCTTGCTCATGGCTTAGGAATGATGCAACCAGCCCCTCATCTGAAACTTGCCTCCCCGAGGAGATAAAGAAATACATACAAAAATGACGTTTGGATTGCTAAGGACTAACAGGAACATCACAGCCAGGCCCACATCAGCAAAATGGCTGGAGCCAACTAACCACGGACAAGGCATTTGACCGCCTTCCTCCGACCCTCGCTGAAGTCTGGATGTCTGAGGTCAGTTGTCACCTCTTGACCTCAACCCCCTTCTGTTCCCTCTTCCCTAAGGTAAGGTGCTTTCTTAGGACATTAGTACACCATCTACTCAGTCAGATGGCACCCTAAATAAAATCGCTTTTCTTGACCCAACACAGTTTCTCGACCTATTGGTATGTCATGTGGTGAGTGGCGTGAGCTTGGACTCAGTAACTCCTAGCTCAGATATGTGTACCTGAGTAACTTCTGCAGAAGATACACACATGGGTACACACACAGACACATACAGATACATACACAGGCACATACACACACACACACACACACACACGACGATTAAGTTTAGTGGCTTAGAGCACGGACTTTAGAATCAGAATTCCTGAGTTCAAATCATGGCTCAGTTACCTATTAGTTGTGGACCTTGAGCAAATCATAACCTCTCTGGTCTCAGTTTCTTCATCTGTAACACGAGTATAAAATAGCAGCCACCTCACAAGTGTTTTGTGAAGACTAACTGTATTAATACATGGAAAATATTTAGAATGAAGCCTGACACATGGTGCGTGCTATAAAAATCTTAACTATGACTATACAATTTATATTTTTTTTCCGTGGAAAGTGCATTGCAGACTCTAACATTGGACACCAGGGTCCATGATGCCAGGCTTCTTGAAGTTGGCACTGGGATCCTGCATGGGAAAGCTGAGACTCTGCTGGGAGGACCAGGTAGATATTCCTTGACACCTGTAACTCATCAACACATTGCTCATAGGTAATACCTCTCTATTAAGTATTAGGGCTAAATAAGTGTTAAGTGAAGGGACCCACCTAGATTTTCACAAGAAAAGATAAATTTCATACAGTATTTAGAATTAGAGACCAAAGGGAAGTTTTGGTTTTTTCCAGTATGTTAGGTTTTTGGGTTCTGCACTCCTAATTGTCCATTTTTATGTGAAGGTTACGAAGATTAGAGACTTACCAGTGTTTTCTGGTCTCTCCCACTCTAAGAAAGGCTGTCGAAGGTAGAAGGGAGCCCATCTGCTCTTCTCAGTGTCTCCCTTGTTCTGTATCAGGTCTACAATTTCCTGTATCCGAGTAGTTCCTGAAAGTGGAATAAAGATCCAAGGAACTGATCATTATATTCCAGTGATGTAATTTAAAAAATCTGAATATGCATTCATATTTTTAGATGATGACAATACAAATAATTATTATGCATAATAATAAGCATTACTTAAAAAAAATTTCCATCTGAAGAAAGCCACAGAAATTTCCAAACATTCATTTTGACTATTAAACCCTGGCTGCTAATAAATAATCTTGTTATTTATTTATAGGTTACCTTTTTTAGAACCATGAAATTGATCCAATGCCAGTAATATGAAAAGGATGGAAAAGCAAGAATTCCAAATAATCCCCAAACTGGAGAAATCCAGATTGAATGACTTCCTATTTAAAAGGCAGAGATTCCATGTCATAATAAACCATAACTTCTACAAGAAAGCTGAATTGCTTTTAAATGGAAAAATAACCTTTGCTACCTTTGGGGGTAGTATTTGTTTCTCCCTAAGGTCTCACCTACCATCTCCCTCCTGACTCTGGGCAGTTCCTCTCAGCCCCAAGCCCCCTTGGCCTCTACAGTGTTTAGCCTCCCAAAAAGTCTCTCCCTGTCTGGTTTCTGGGACACTTGGCTGACCTGGTCTTGTTTGACTGGAAGGAAGCATGGTTTGGATGGGTGTGGGGACCTGGAATCAGCTGGACTCCAGCCCTATCTCTGGGATGTATGAATTGAGTGGTTTGGGGTAAACTATGTAAAGCCACTGAGCGGTAGAGCTTTGAGAATTAGAATTTGGCAGAGCCCAGCTTATAGAGGACACTAAATGAACATCAAGCATCTTGATTTTCTGACGGTGCTGGTGCTCCTCCATCTGGAGGGCTAGAGCCAGTGCAGTGAGGCCGTCCTGTGCAGGGTAGGGGAGGCCTTGGAGGCATGGCGCCAGTTCCCATGATCCCAGTTCCCCCTCCCCAGGACCTTGGAGGTGGTCCCTGAGGGCTGTCCCATGGCTCCCCTGCTACACTGTATCCCCTCTGCACTAAAACCAGCTTTCCCTTCTGCCCTCCTGGAATCAGAACTAATTTCATTCTGGAAACTTCTGTTGCCTTCTTATCAGTTTGTTGTCCTGACTCCACAGTTGGTGGTTCTGCCATTCCCAGGCTGCTTGGGAGCAGCAGAGAGCCCTGACCGCCACAGAGGCCGGCTCCATTTCCTCTCTTCAAAGGTGGATGCCCTCCACCTGCAGACTCCATCCTCAGATCTGGCTTTGATGTCGTAGATGCTGTGAGCATCTCAGGAGACCTGGCTCCTTCAGTGGCCGGTCCAGGCCCCCCACCTTCCTGCCTCACCCTCCAGACTTGCTCTGCACCCCAGCCTGTTGACAGGGGCCCTCACACCATGACTCACATGCACCAGTGACTACCCACTCCAGCCCCAGGAGACTCGGGTCCCACCTGCCCACGCTTCCAGAATCATCACTATTGCCTGACTCCCAGCGCAATCAGATGTATTTGCCCTTCCATGGACTCTACCTGCTAGCTGGCACTTTCCAGATATGGATGTTGACCTGAATGGCATCTCAGCAAGCTGTGACGTGGCTCAGGCTAGCCGTGGCTGCAGTTATGCCCCACAGCCGTAGATGGAGGGCCGTAAAGGGGGAGGCATAAGCTGCCCGGATTTCCCTTCTGAATGGAAAGGGTTATTCTCCCAGGCATGGAGTGCTGCTGACACCTCCCAGCTATGGACCCCTCTCCCATACCAAGGTCAAACCCCTTTCCTGAGGCAGCTTGCACCCCGTGACTGGCTGACAACCCAGTCTTCTCACCCCAGCTGGGATGGCATCAGCTCTGAAGGGCCGTGTCAGCTTCACAACCTCCCCTGGGATTGCATGAGGCTTCGGCTGGGACTGAGTTCAAGTTCAGCTTCTCCCTCTGCTCCCTCCTTTCTAGAGGAAGTGATCCCCAGAGCACTCCCTATTAAACCTCCCAGATAAGTATTTCCAACTCAGAGTCTGACTCCTGGGAAACTGACCTAGGACATGGAGGAAAAAGGGACTGATTTGAGAGTGAAGATCATGATTTAGAATTATGACAGGCTGACAGAGGGAAGTAGAAGATGGGAGCTTGGAACCTTATGTGACCTTATTTGGAGTTAGGGTCTTTATAGAAACAATAAAGTTAAAATGATGGCATTAGGGTGGGACCTAACCCGATTTGTCTGGTGTTCTTATAAAAAGGGGACATTTGATATGCACGCAGGGAGAATGCCCTGTGAGTGCCAGGGCGGTGGTGCACAAGCCAAGGAGAGAGGCCTGGAACAGGTCGTCCCTCCCAGCCTCAGGAGGACCAACCCTTTTTGACCTCCGGCCTCCAGAACTGTGAGACAATAAATTTCTGCTGTTTAAGCTGCCCAGTTTGCGGCGCTCTGTGAAGCAGCCCCAGCGGACTAACGTGCTCCTTGCATAATAATCACCGTAGCTCAGTTTCTTCACTCTGCTTCCCTCCATCTAAACGAGGACCCACCAAGGGCCTCATGATACCCCCTATGTTTCCTTGTAGCACTCATCACATGCTGTAATCAAAAGCCTAGATAATGGTTTGTTTAATGGTTTAATGTCCTTCTCCAGACTGGACTGTCGATGCCAGCAGGTCAAAGGTGAAGAACATGTTGTCTATCCC
>JAQQAC010002629.1:24175760-24197758 GCA_029783875.1 Phataginus tricuspis | reverse complement strand
TAAATCAACAACAAAATGGAGTCCTTGTGAAAGTTCTGTGATGGAGGCGACAGCTGCTGCTGCTCAGCCTGATTGTCTGGCTCCCGACACTTTCCTTCACCCTTGACCTTTACCCCATTGTCCTGAAAAGAGCTGACATGCTCTGAGTTCCATTTCCCCCCTGTCATGCCCACTGACATACCTGATTTGGGATAAGAAGCAATGAGCAGGTCATCAGGCTTGGCTTGGAAGCCCCAGATTCTATCCCAGATGGGGCAAAGGTCCTTCTGTAGAGTGATCCCCTCTATTTGGGAAACTTCTCCAGGGGGCAGCAAGGTCCATTCCAACTCCCTTGTCTCCTGCACCCTGGCCTTAGCCCTTCCCTCCATCTTGCTCTTAGGCACCAGCAGGGGAAAGTGAAAGGAAGTGAAAGTTAGGATTCACATGGGTTTTACATCCTCAAGTGCCTTGGGCACAGAGCTCTAGCCATTTGCTACAGGTGTGTGTGTTCAGGCAAACAAAAAGGGGTCATTTGCATGGCTCCGTACATCCTGAGTAAGATGGGAGTGAAGTCCTTCACTCTGTGCCAGAACAGGTCTTCCCTACAGGCAGGCTCTGGAAGGGCCCTGACCTCATGCTGCCGGAAAGAAAGCCAGTGGAAGGCAGGTCAGCTGAGGGGCCGGGAGGCCTTTTCCTGGTTCTGTGGCTACGCAGGGATGGGGAGCTGAGAGGTGTCACTGAGGGAAGTTCTGGAGCCTCTCCAGAACCACCCTTCCTTCCTCTGTCCCTTTACCCGGACATAGTTATTCTGTGTTCTGGGCTTGGTCATCCACGGAGATTTGGAGAAACACCTTCTGCAGACTGAGAAGAACTGTGACGTGTGTGATGTCACTAGTGGGGACAAATTATCTTGGGATTCCGTCCCAGCTTCCCAGCTGGATTAGACAGTTGCTATTTGCTCAGGGCTCTGTTTCCTGTGAGGGTGGTAAGACTACTATTTGATGACTACTACCAGACAGAGTTTTTAAAAAAATCAAGGCATAATTAACACAGCAAAATGCACAAACTTTAAGTCTGCCTCTTGATGAATTTTCAGTTATATAGACACCCATGTAACTACTACCCAGCTCATGACTGGAAACGTCTGCATCACCTGCCTCCCGCCTCTTCCTCTGTGGCATTTATTTCTGCGACCAGGCACTGTACCAGGTATTTCCGTGGCTGTGCCCTGCACCATTTATCTCCGTGGCTGTGCACTACATCACAGAAGGAATATTCTGCAATTTGCCTACCCACTCTTCTTCTGATGGACCTAGGGGCTGATTCCAGGTTTTGGCGATTATGAATAAAGCATCTGTGAGCTTGTTTTGATGTCTTTGGTGTGTGTGGACACATCACTCGTTCCTCTCAGGTGTATGCCTAGGATCTGAACTGGGTCATAAATATATTTATTTTGAGCAGAAGCTGCCCAGCAGTTTCCCCCTATGTAGATAAGATACAGCTCTCTGACCTCAGAAGGGCCACCTGGTGACCTGTCTGAAGGAGTCCCATGAGCCTCTTTTAATTCTGGGATTCTCTCTCTACTCCTGGGAGGAATGGCGGCCTTTTATTTCTCAGCTTCTGGCTTTGGTGGCTGTCTGCTGGCAGACACTTTGGGGTGAACCCAGCTTTGTCTCTGCGTCACTCTGTGGTGCCATGTCAGGGAGTCAGGCTTCCCTGGGTGTCACCACTCCCAGAATTTCCCTCAGCCTCAAGACTGACCCACTCAGGCAAGGAGATTCTTCTCTCTGTCACCTGGAGGGGATCTGCGGGTCCACGTGATCACCTATTTTCCCGGATCATCCTCAGGCATGCTGGGCCCTGGCATCCATCACGAATCTCAAACAAACCATTATGAAGGTGTTTCCTCTGGGAAACAGTCGTTTCTCAGCCTCGGCGCTGCTGTGGCCCTCTGACAGCCCTTAGGGTCATCTTCAGAGAAGGCTGGCCCCTGGGATGGGGGGCAGAAGGCAGGGAGAAAGGACACTCTGCTAATTATATTGTAGTGATGTGTCCTTTCTTTTAGGTACGTCTACATATCCCCCCGGCACACATTTTTTTAACACGAGGCATATACATCAGTTGGAACTTTATGAAATTGTGACTTTTGAGATTAAAAATGGTCAGACCTACCTGCTGGCCCAGTTTTGAAGTTACTACCTCTCAGGCCTAGGTAGGCAGCTCTGTGGTTTTCTTAGAGGCGCAGGGGCTGGGGCACTGCCGTCCACGTTTCCGCTGGCTGCCGGTCCTTCCGAGGCTCTGCCCAGAGGGAGACTAAGCAGCCAGGCAGGGATGTTGCGGCCCGCGCAATCGTCTCGCCAGCAAGAATGCATGCGGACGCCAGGATCCTTCTGCAGCAAGCTTTATTGAAGCCGGAGGAAAGAGGAAAGAGGAAGACCAGGAAGAGAGGCAAAACCCCTCTTTTATAGCACTAGCACTGGCGTGTCTGTTTTTTACTGGCTGATACGACTCAGGCGATCTGATGTCTCAGGTCATGCAACCTCTAGGTGGTATTTGGCTGTTTGGGCATGCGCCCCGTGGTTGTTTACGGCTCGCAGTGGGCGGATGTCAGCGCCATCTTGTAATGGCGTTTTTGCAAAGAGAAGTGCGCATGCGCCGCGCGCCACAGGATGTGGGTTTGTTCCCTGCCCGGAGTGGCTCAGAGCCCTGGCCTGTGTCACAGAAAGCAGCCCCACCAGGGCTTCCTCCCCGGGGACCCGGCCTCGCCTGCGCCCCCTCCTGGCTTCCACATCTGAGTAATTTCAGCCGTTCTGCCTTCTGGAGTTGCCACCTTCGTGATACCTGAGCACTTTTCCTTTTTTGCCAGCTTCATATAACTCAACCTCATGCTTCCTTGCACATCTGCATTTAACAGTACATCAGAAATATAATGGCCATTCTTAAAGGAAGAATAAGGCTCTGTTTTCCAGCGAGAAGCAGGCATTCAGCACATAAGAGATTACTGGGGACAGTGCTTGTGGAAGAGGAATGGGGAGGGGCCGTGGACTGTGGCGCCCCTGGAGGAGGGGAGAGGTCAGTGGGAAAAGCCTTAGACCATGGTCCAATTCTAAGAAACTTCTAGCGAGACTGTTAGGGAATTCTTGAGCCGAAGTCAACCATTCAAGGAGATACTCCTATTGGGAATGTTAGTGAGGCTGGGGTTCTTGTTCACGGAGTCAAAGAATGAACTTTGTAAACACTTAAGGTAGGATAGCAAGGGAGATGCTTTTATTCAGAGATAAAGTGAGAGGACAGAGCTCCTGGCTCATGCCAGGAGGGGAAAAGAGACCCCATGGTGGTGTGTTTTCTAGGGGATTTATAGGTGGATGAGGATTTTAGAAATGTGATAAAGGACTAGGGGTGTGGACCTGTCAAGTGGTCTTAGAATGTTCATCCTTGATGAGACATTAAGTCTCTTCTCATCAGTCCTCCAGGTAATTCTGCAAAATCAACATAAGAAGTTTACTGCAGATTCTTTCCCAGAATAGCAGCTTCTTGGTCTGGGAGCACATCAATCAAGGCTGCCTGCCCTGCCCTCAAAGTGGGCTGAGTTATTGTCTGTTTGCTGAAGAGTTTGTTAAGAACTGTACTTCTTAACTACCTGGGTTTTAAAAGGCAATCTTATCTTTAAGATGGAATTTTTCTTGCTTTCACTATGTTGTTTATGGCTGGGCTTGTTTGTCAAATTAATTGCCCAGGTTGCAAATCACATGACCAGGACTGAAGGGGAAAAACAGCACAGAGGCCTGGGCCTTTTAGCATGCTGAAGTGAATACTACACACGATTACAAATGATAAGCATAACAAAAACACGGGCTATGCTGAGGTACTTTACTTATCTGGGGAATACTAACTGATCTCACTGAAGAATGACTCTAAAGCTTAATGTTTAACACTGGAGTTTTGATAGGGGGTTTCCTTGCATATTGTTACATTGCTGACTGCAATTATCTTGGCTTGCTTTTTCCGAAGGCCCTCACCCTACTCTGTCTAAACCTACAGTCCCTGCCTCATTAGGGCCAGGTGAAGGTGTTGTTGGGAAATCCAATCCAGGGAGGTCTCCTGGCTGTCTAGGTGTGGCCTTAACTGTGGAGAGGATTCTTGACTCTCATTGAGGAAGATCTCACGAGCAGGTCAAGCAGGCATAAACCAACAGTTTGCTAAAGTGAAAGCGCACACTCAAGGAGGGAGTGCAGGTGTGCTCAAGAGGTGAGCAGCATTAGGGTGTAGTGGTTTGGGGTTTAAAATGGTCTGATTAACTGTAGGGTGAATATTCATGGATGGGTAATTTACCTAACTGGTTAGGTTGCACGTGCCTGGTGAAGGAACGAGCAAATATTTTTCTTGGTAGGAAATTGACTTGGTAGGCAGACCATCAGGCATTTATTCTGGTATGTTTCAGTCTGCAAGCATCTAGTTATTTTGTACCTGTTGTTTTGAACCCTGAGCAACCTGTTACTTTGTACTTTGTAAGCATCCTGTTGTTCCCATACCTTCTGATTTGAACCCTGAGTTCCTCTGTTTCCCATTCTAGCCTGCCTCAGAGGATGGAAGGATGTGCCCTGCTGACCTCAGGAGCTTTATACCCTGCTTTAGAGGCCATCACCAGTCTCCCTGTTACTGCACATAATGGGACCATCATCTGGGGTGTTTTCCAAATAATCAGACTCAAGCAAGGGTTGACTTAAAAGGAAGCTTTATTTACTTGTAACAAGTAAAGGAGACAATTTCCCTAAGACTTTCTCCTCTGGAGAAGTCAGGAATGGGTTTTGTTAAGCAAATACATGCATATTCATTAGGGCAAAGGGGGTGGCTCCCTACTGTGGGCCATCCCTGGAGGGCATATGCACACTGTTGCTCTAGTCAGGAACCATGTTGGTATTCCTGTGAAGGGCTGAACACCCACACCCATGGGTGGTGCAAACAGTTCCAAAATACCCTCCTAAACATGCCTTAGGTGGCTGGAAATGTACCAAATGGAAACCACCCACGAAAAACACTTAGACAACATTGTTAAGTCCCAGTCCACTTCAACTAGCCCTTGTCCATTGGAGTTCCTGATAAGGAAAATATTCAACACAGCCGTTAAGGTCAGCAAACTGCTTTTTTCCTCCAGTTGGCAAAGCCCTCCCAGATCCCTCCCCCCCTCCTCCAGGCTCCTCTTTTGCCCTGCGCATGCTGAAATGCCACATATCAAAATAATATAAATTGCTCCCCTTGCTTGTGCTCAGGGCTCAGACCTTGGGAGATGACTCCCCTCTGAGCCCGTGGTGTAAAATAAAACCTCAACACTCCAAGACCTCTGAAAGCCACTTGATTCTTCTGTCAGTGATCCAGTCCAGGTTTTCCAGTATTTTCCGTTACATTTGGTTCCCTGACCTGGAAACCCAACTGCACCAGCCCATTGTTGCCACCGGTTTGGGGCAATGCGGGGGTGATGGAACAGGAGACCGCAACGGAGAAGGCGTACCCTGCCTCATCTTTCGGCAGTCTCCTGCCCGGTTGCCCTGGGCCGGCCCTGCTCCGCTGTTTCCGCCGGACTCAAGGAGGCTTGGCAGGTGAAGACGTGGTTCCAATGGCCAATCCGGTAAGGCTCTGGGGCCCCTGACCCAGCCAGTTCCCACCCGTTGGGGTGGAAGGGGAGCCTGATCACCTCCCGGAGACTTCTTAGAAGTCTCACAGGTAGACAATCCTGGGGAGGGGGAATGTTTAAACTCTGGTCTGACTGTGCGAGTGAGTGTGCAGGGCGGCTGCCATTCAGCCTGCACTGAATCTGTGATTCCACGGCCTTTGCTACGGAATCTGTGTGGCCCTCATCCGCATTCGCGGTTGGCTGCCACGACATAACGGTGACTCAGCTTCGCCTGACTGGCCCTGGGACTTGTACGGGTGCGCCTTAGTCAAGGCTGACTAAATTCTCCACGAGGAGCGCCAACAGACGGGCATCTGACTGGTCTCCTCTCCAGAGGAGGCCCCCCTCCCTTGTCTGTTGTCACGGCACCGTTACATGGACGTGTCATGGGGTCAGGGCACAGCAAACCCACAGTTCTTGACACCATGATCAAAAATTTCAGGAATGAATTTTCAGTAAACTACAGAGTAAAATTAACTCCTGGTAGGTTGAAAACCCTGTGTGAATCCATATAGTGTAGACACCCCAGCGATTAACTTTGTTGTAGTTTAGTTTCTGCTTAAAGCTTGATTTATAACCAGGACTAATCTAAGAGAAAAGTACAATATGTTTACTGCTTAAGTTTGATTAATAGCCAAAAACAATCTAATAGAAAGAACAAAGTGTTAATTCCTGGAGTCTGGTGTGAGTTATGAACAGTGTGGACCAGGACCTGCAAACGGTTCCTGCGACCCTGCTGTGGCAAACCCAGACAAGGAACATGCTGGGAAACTCACCGACCGGATGACTTGACTTAACACAATAGGAATATAAAAAACATGTCTAGTTTGCGGTTGGTTGATTCGTTGAGAAAGTACATTCAATAATTATTAACCAATGATTGTTTCACTGCTTGCTGTAACCTCATAAAGATGCAGGGGCACTCTGACTCATTGCTTAGTCTCCAAGGAAATCTAAGTCCTCTGCATTAAACCTCATTCTGACTCGGTTTTTCATTTTCGCGGCCCCCAACTGCAACAGTGTAGCCCTCCTTTAGTGTAGGGTGTGAATTTGTATTGCCCACCTTTAGTGTAGGGTGGCCTCCGGAAGGAACCCCAGGTGTCTCAATAATCTGCCGAGTCTGGCGGGTCATCACCAGAGATCCAGGTCAGTTCCCATACATTAACTCCCGGTTAGAAGTTGCCCAGACTCTTCCCCCTTGTGACAGGCAGGGACAGGGTGGGGTCTTAGTCGCCTCAACAAAGCAGCCACAAGGAATCAACAGAAGCCTGAGCCTCTGCAAATTCTTGCTGGTGACCCAGAGGAAGAGCTAATACTGCCCCCACCTTATGCGCCCCCAAGACCGTCAGCACCCAGCCCTCGGTCCCGCTCACCCTGCTGCCATCAGCCTCCCCGCCAACTCCAGAACCAGGGGACCCACTCTCCCCTGGACCAGCAGCCAGACTGTGCCCTCAGCCAGGAGCAGGCACCCTTCAGATGCCAGTGCAAGAGACGTGGGAGCCTGAAAGGTGCAATGAAGACGGGACCATCCAGCCCGGCTGTTCCATGTTTTACTGTCAACCCTTCTCCACGACTAACCTCCTCAATTAAAAACACAACACCCCGTCGGAAAAGCCACCAGCCCGGGTTGATTTCATGAAATCCCTCTTCCAAACCCATCGGCCGACCTGGAAAGGCTGCCAATAGCTTCTCTGCACTCTGTTCACAATGGAAGAGAGGAGGCAGCTGGGGTCCTTGATTGGGGTGCATGGGCTGAAATTACTGTCCCCGAGGAGCACCCTGAGTGGGACTTCACCACCCCTGAAGAACAGCACCAGATCCACCGGTATCAGGACGCCCTCCTCCAGGGATAAAAGCCAGGTCCAAAAAGCCTATGAACATGAGCAAAGTATCTTCAGTCACTCAACAACCAGGAGGGTCTCCTGGGGACTAGTATGAAAGACTGTGTGAAGCTTATCGCATCTACACCCCCTTCAATCCTGAGTCACCTGGGAGCCCACAAATGGTCAATACCTCATTCGTAGCTCAAGCCGCCCCAGACATTAGACAAAAGCTCCAAAAACTGGAAGGCTTTGCTGGGATAAATTTCACTCAACTGATTAAAATTGCCAACAAAGTATATCTAAACAGAGAAATTCAGGCTGACAGAGAGGCTGAAAGGAAGATGAAGAAAAAGGCCAGCTTCCTGGCAGCTGCCCTGAAAGAAAGAGAGATGACCAAAAGGCAGAGAAAAGCCGGCCGCCAAGAGGGGGGATGCCTAGGACGCCCCTAGCCAGGGACCAGTGTGCTTACTGTGAAGAGAAGGGGCATTGGAAGAACGAATGCCCCAACCGAGGCAAAGCCCCGAGGCCCAGCCGCTGCCGGGAGGAGGCTCACAGGGAAAGGCTCATTAGTCTGGCCGGAACAGACTCAGATTGACAAAGACCAGGCTCTCTCACGCTCAGGCCCCATGAGCCCACAGTCAAAATGAAAGTGGGGAGACAACACATGACTTTTATGGTTGACACAGGGACAGAACACTCTGTGGTCACCCTCCCTGTAACTCCCTTCAGTAAAAAGACTGCAACTATTCTCCGAGCCACTGGGACATAAGCAGTTCAGCAACACTTTTGCCAAGTCCACCAATGTGAACTTGGAAGCCACAAAGCCTGACATAAGTTTCTCTATCTGCCCGAGTGCTCTGTTCCCCTCTTCAGCCAAGATATACTCTCAAAGCTCGGAGCCCAGATAACTTTTGAACCAACTGGATGCACCAGCCTCTACCTAAACCCAGGCCAAGAAGAGCCAGGGTCCCTCGTACTGGCAGTAACCACACCCAGGGAAGAGGAGTGGAGGCTATTTTGTGCCCAGACAGACCCTCTCAAGTAGCCCACCTGAATTCAGAGCTGCCTTCCCCTCAGTATGGGCTGAAGACAATCACCTGGACTTACTCATAACTGAGCCCTTGTCATTGTAGAATTGACTCTGGGGGCCCAGCCACAAAGACAGCAGCAGTACCCCCTCTCACAAGAGGCGAGAGCAAGCATCCAGGAGCACCTGATCAGACTCAAGAGAGGCAGGAATTCTAATTGAGTGTCGGTCACCCTGGAACACCCTGCTTCTACCAGTCAAAAAGCCAGGAAGAGAGTACCGGCCTGTTCAAGACCTGTGAGCCATTAACAGAGTGACTGTTTCTTTACACCTGGTGATCCCAAACCCGTACACCCTCCTCAGCCAGATCCCGGAGTCTGCCAAATGGTTCACTTCCTAGACTTAAAGGATGTCTTTTTCTGCCTGCGGCTGGCTCCTCAAAGCCAGCTCTTGTTTGCCTTCGACTGGACTGAACCAGACACGGGGCAGCAGATGCAGTTAACCTGGACACGGCTTTCACAAGGGTTCAAGAACTCACCCACTCTCTTTGGAGAGTCATTGGCTGCAGACCCTGCCAGCTTTCCAAGGGAAGCCACATGCTGCGCCCTCCTGCAGTATGTAGATGACCTCCTCCTTGACAGTGACACCCAGGAAAATTGTGCAAAAGGCACAAGGGCCCTCCTGCAACTCCTGTCAGACTCAGGATACTGAGGCTCATAAAAAAAGGTGCAAATCTTCCAGCAGCAAGTCTGGTACTTGGGCTTCCCCCTCACCCAGGGAGAAAGGGCACTAGCGCCGGAGAAGAAAAAGGTCATTAACTCCTTACCCCAGCCTCAGATGAAGAAAGGCATACGAAAGTTCCTGGGGGCCCCCGGGGTTCTGCAAAATCTGGATCCCCAGATTCTCGGCAATAGCAAAACCCCTCTACAGCCCCGTGGGGGGGGGGGCATACCGAGAACCCCCTGTCTAGACAGAAGAGGCAAGAGCCATCTTCCTGGGAATAAAGGCTGCTTCAGAACAGGCACCAGCCCTAGGCCTGCCAGATACAAAAAAGCCCTTCAATCTCTTCATACATGAAAAAAAAGTAGCCCCTGAAGTTCTCACATAAACTGTTAGGCCCTGGCAGTGGCCGGTTGCATACCTGCCAAAAATAAAACTAAACCCAACTGAGGCAGGATGGCCTCCCTGCCTCAGGACACTGGCAGCCACAGGTCTATTCATTAAAAAAGCAGATAAACTTACCCTGGGACAAGAAATAAGTGTCAAGGTCCCCCATACTGTTGTGTCCCTCTTAAACACACAGGGACACCTCCAACTCTCCAACTCTCCAACTCTCAGCTGGCACAATACTAAAACTTCTTAAGGCTGTCTGGCTCCCAAAAAGTAGCAATTCTGCATTGCAAAGAATACCAAAAGGAAAATAACTCTATAACACAGAGGAACCAGCTGGCAGATGAGGCAGCTAAAACAGCAGCCAATAAAAAACAGATAAAGCTCCTTCCCTCACTATGGCCCTAACGCCCCCAGTTGAAGCCCCTCCACCCAAGTACACTGAAAAAGAGAAGGACTGGGCCATGGCTGAAGGAGCCACCCTAACTAAAAGAAAAAAAAGGATCCTTGCTGCCTGACAGATGCATCTTTGTCCCAACTGCAACCAGAAGGCATCTAGTCAGCAAACACCATCAGCTCACCCACCTAAGAAAAACTGCACTAGAAGCCCTTCTCAAAAAGCAATACTACATCAGCCAGTTGCCAGCATTATTAAGCCAAGCAATAGGTGAGCAGAGCATGACTTGTGCCAGAAATAATGCTCAATCTGCACCGTGACCCCTGCCAAGTATCCAAAGAACAGGAGTTGCCCCCTTCGAAAACCTTGAGATAGACTTCACAGATGTCCAGCCAAGCAGAGGACTCAAATACCTTTTACTAATAGTGTGTACATGCTCTGGGTGGGTCGAAGCCTTCCCAACCAGGACAAAACAAAGCCAGGAGATAGCCAAAGTCCTCCAGAGGAAAATTGTGCCCCAGATTGGCTTACCATCTACAATTCACAGTGACAATGAACCTGCCTTTGTAGCAGATGCAATACAGATTTTAACTAAATCTCTCAAAATTACCTGGAAACCCCATACTGCCTACAGGCCACAAAGTTCAGGGAAAGTGGGGCAAATGAATCACACCCTCAAAGGAACCCTAGCTAAGTTTTGCCAAGAAACTGGCCTCCCGTGGCCAGACCTACTGCCCCTGGCTCTCCTGCGTGCTCGCTGCACACCTAGGACTCAAGGCTTTTCCTCTTTTGAATTAGTGTATGGCCACCCTCCTTCATGTCTAGGAAGACTTCCAGGGAACCTACTCCAGATAAGAAATAAGGGAGCAAGAGAACAGCTCCAAGCCTTAAGAGCCACCCTAAATAAGCTGCAGCAATATACCATAGAAAGAGCCCTGATCTCCTTAGGCACCCCAGTACATTCCTTCCAGGCCGGGGACTCAGTCTGGGTCAGAAATTGAAAAAGGGCCCCCTCAAACCTCAGTGGACTGTCCCCACATTCTTGTTCTAACCACTCTTACTGCCCTCAAAGTTAAAGTCATCTCTCCGTGGGTCCATCATTCTAGAGTGAAAAGGGCCCAGAATCTGGACAAAGAAATACTTTGGCTCCTTCAGTGGAAGGCCCAGGCAGACCTCCAGGATCCTCTCTGCCTCTGCATCTGACGATTACCCTCTGACTAATGAACACCTGCACGCCGTGGATCCTGGCCCTCGCCGGAATGGAATCTCTCATCCTGAGCATTAAACTCTCTGCTGCTGTGCCCTCTGGCTAAACTGTTCCTCAGAAAGTTGCCCTTTTTATTGTCTGTTAAGTAATCGTTAAACTGTTTTGCTGTGCTTACCTGTCTCTTTTAGCTGAACTCAAGTCTCAGCCTGCATTTCCAAAGTGCCTCTCTATCATGTTTAACTGTACAAAAGTTATGAAGTGTATGGTCATCCCCCAAGGGAGCTGCCCTCAGTGGCCCTACACCTTTAGCACCTGTCCTCTCACACTCAAATAAGCCAGCCTGAGTGTAATGCTCAGCTTAGCTCAAAACAAAAGTATAAATACAAGCCATTATAACCCTATCACAAACCAAAAAGATGATGACCTCTAAAATGAAGTGTTTAAAGGGGCATCGGGGGGGAGTGATAAGGAAAATATTCATCACTGCCATCACGGTCAGCAAACTGCTTTTTTCCTCCAGTTGGCAAAGCACCCCCAGCTCCCTCCCCCCTCCTCCAGGCTCCTCTTTTGCCCTGCACATTATGCCAAAATGCCCCATATCAAAATAATATAAATTGCTCCCCTTGCTTGTGCTCAGGGCTCAGACCTTAGGAGATGACTCCCCTCTGAGCCCGTGGTGTAAAATAAAACCTCAACACTCCAAGACCTCTGAAAGCCACTTGATTCTTCTGTCAGTGATCCAGTCCAGGTTTTCCAGTATTTTCCATAACATTCTTACTAGGTAATATGCTGAGCCACTCAGTTTGTTACAATTATGCAGTTTAGGCTGTAGGCCTTCAAGACCAGCCCTTCAATTCGGGAGATGATTTTATTTTCCAGGTACATGCAGAAAGGAAAAATGCACACCACCTCTAGCTGGTGCCTGAAGAATTTGAACAAGTTCAGAACAACATTCCTAAGGGAAAAGCAGTGATCGAGAAAATAAAAGACATGAGGGGAAGTCACAACATTGCCCCTGAGGAGTCTAAATTTTGTGTCCCCCTCTTTGGCGTTCCACATGGAAGTCCGAGAAGTGCTGGCCACGTCTCTCATCCTCACTGAGCTTCTCCTGAGCACTCTGAAGTGGTTCTTCTTGTTCCCCTCAGGCCCTGGAGACAGTGAAGTCATACTTGAGAGACTGGGTGGGAAGTTTATTTTGAATGCTTTCTCCCAGAAGTGGAATTTTAGAAATAACTAAAAAGCATGATTTTTTATTTCAAGTACACATCACAATGTGTTTGCTTTCAAAGAATAATATTTCTAGAAAAACTCAGAATTCTGGGTAGTGTAGTGACAGTTAAAAATTAAATGAATGTATTAATATTGTTTCCTGAAACAGTAGTTACGGAAGAGCATTGTTCTCAGTGACATCACACTGGCTGGATGGCACCCTTTCTCATGTAAGGAGGTGGGGTGGCCCACGATACTGGAAGGTGATGTAGAGCTGGTCACTGGAGTCTGTTTCCTACTCTGACGTGAAGTGTGCTGGACAATCCTTTGGCGGTCTCTTCAGCTCACTTTTTACTCACAGATTCTACTACATTTTGAATTAATGTTCTGGGTGGGTGGGGGGAAGGCAAGTAATCATGAGGGGATTTTGGTGAGAGAATTAAGGAAAGCAAGGAAACAAAACCCAAAAGAAGTTCTTTCAGTTTGCTCCATCACGGTATTTGTGAGATTGTTGGCCTGACTCCTAAAGAATATGAGGTGCTGTCTTTAAATTCAGGGATATTACAGTATCTTGATTTCCTCTCTCTCTGTTTCATCTGCTTTTCTCACCAGCCAGCTTCTTCCCTGTAACTTCCCTTTCGGAAACATGGTGTGTTCCAGGAAAGCACTGGAAGTGTCTAAAGCTTTTCCCAGCCCCTTTCTACCCAGCTCTGGCCAGGTTGTGTTCTGGCTCCATCACCCAGCCCTCCTCCTTGCCCCAGATATGGACCCTCATTCTTTGCATTGTAGCTGCACGGGTCAGCTCCAGCTCTGAACAACCACATCCCCATCTTTTTCTCTTACCTACAGCATGATTCTGTATTAGATCTCCCATCATCACAAAGTTATTTGGCCAATGCCACCTGGAATAACTTAGCTGATGAGTGTGTCCTTGCACATTTATTTTAGTTTCTAAGAAGGGTGAATGCTCTGAGTAACATAAGCCATAGAGGAAGATGACTTTTGTTTCTTAATTTTTGAAATTGGAGGTAACAAAGCTGTGAAATGGTCTAGACAGGGATTTTTGTAATCCAAGAATTAGGCAATATTTGTCTGCACCAAAGACAGAGAGAGAATCTTCCCCAGGGAACTGGACAAGTCAGCCAGTGGTGTCTGAGCCAGGTAAAGCATCAGTTGGCAAAAAAAAAAAAAAAACCTGTTTTATGGGATTGGGGGCACTTTGAGGTAATAACCTTACATGAATCTGGTAAAGCAAGAAGCAAATCCTCTCTGAGAACAAAGTAAGAATTCAACAAAGGCAATCTGAGGCCCAGAGAAGCTGGAATCTGCTTGCATAATTCTTGCCTCCATGAACCTTTCAGACAGGGAGAGAATACTATAATCTTGGACTTCCAAAGGCCATGGTTAAACCAGCTTTCCTGGTGGCAGGGGTCTGGGAATCCCCATCTGGGTCCTGCATCATTGCACAGGTCACGCATGGGAATATTCCATCCTGGAGGCCTCCCTGTTTGCTAATCTGTGTGCCATGAGTGGGGAGGTGCTTGGCCCTCCTCTCCTTCATTTCCTCGTAGAAGAGAATTTTATGCATGCTTGTCTTTTTCTTTCTTGCTCCTTTACATGGTCCTATGGGAAACCCATGCTCACTGAAAGAAAGAAAGAAAGAAGATGTGGGAGAGGCTGACCTGCCTTGACTCTGGCCTATGACAGTGCCCTGTGCTGGGCCTGAGCTTCCCAGGGCAGGTGCATGGCCAGGTTTGCTCGAGTTCATCTTTCTTACCTCCTTTCCTTTCAACATAGTGTTGACATTACTAAGACCTCATAGGATCCCATGAGAATATTGGGAGGAAAATTTTCTTCTGCCTTTCAAAGTTCTAACAGCTGCCTGTAGAAACTTATGTGACTGTTGTGTCATTTTGGGGAGAGGGATATAAAGCTTGAATGCCCTGAGACAATTCAAGTCCTATGGAGGCAACAGTTATTCGCACCCATGGAAGTTCAGATCGGATACTTTATGGCCTCATTCAGCCAGCGACCTTAGGAAGATGAGAGAATCTAGAAGGTGCCCTGCCAAGTCTGATTACAAAGCAAAGAGTCATCAACATACTGAATAAGAGTGGAGCTTTGGGTAAAGGTTATAGAGTCTAGGTTGGATTGGAGGGTCACGGACAGGGAGTTGGGGATAAAGGGGAGCATAGCAAGGTGGGGGGGGGGTTATGCCAGACTTAGTTTTTAATTTTTATCCTAAGTCTGACTTCTGTTCTTTCATTTTATAAGGGATTTCCTGAGGCCAGCTGTTCTACTATTTTGGGTTTTCCTTTCAATTTGATCCTCCCACAAATACCAAGAAGGCAGCTGCTTGGAATGGGAGCTCTCTAAAAACACTTTCAAATATAGGAGTTATCCCAATACAAAAAATCTGTCATGCATCCATTAACAAGTAGGATCTCCATTAGTATATTTATTCTAATAGTGACTCAGTCCAATACACCTCTTATGGAAAGACCCAGGTGTAGAATCTTTACCATGGATGCCAGAGGTACCCTGGAGAGGGCACAGATGGCGTGCCCCTGTGATCCGAAAGTTCACTCCCCAAATAGTCTAAGAAACAAAGGCCTTTGTTGCATAGGTGGTAAGAATGACAGGGTGTATATGGTGTCTCCCATCTCCCACAGCGTGAGACACCTCCAGTCACAGACCTGCTCATCTGTGACACTGGGCAGGTGCTACTGGAATGGGACTTGAACTAACAAGCAACTAAGGTTGAGATGGCTAAGGCTTGCTGTGGGCTGGGACACCTATGATAAGCCCCTGCGAGCTGGCCCAGCTGGGCACAGAGAGTGCTGCTGTGACCCCTCATCATCAACCCCAGGCTACTTGGCTGCCAGATGCACATGGGTATGTGAACCTTCTGGCTGGAGGAGATCAGAGAGAGTATTTTCACTGGTCACAAAGCCAAGCTCTCACGACATAGACCAAGACAAACGGGAAACCTCACCTGGTTCTTATATGCACGTTCATAGCTTTAGCTAAGCCTCAGTCTCTCAGAGCCCAGCGAACACCTGGGAGGCATGGCTGGGGACACTGTGGTGGTTTACAGGGTGCCTTGTTTCAGGGATTTTATTGAGGTTGGTCCATCTAACCTGTTCTGTGACCAACTTACCCTGTCACAGAGTCTTTGAGTTAGGTGGTGAGCCCTCTAACCTTTAGGTGCTCCACCCTGCCCACTAATTCGGTGGCTTTGGCTTCCAAGATGTCCCCTAGTGACAGCATATACCTCACATGCACATGAACTCAGAACAAGTCTGTCTGAACAGGTCTGTTGAGAACTGAGGACTGAGCTGTCCGTGAGGCCGGCTCCAACAGCAGGCTTCTAGCGGCTTCACCTGAGTTCTGCCCTTTGATAATTCCTCTTATGACAAATGATACAAAAGACAAAGGAAAATAGTGACCATTTCTGGGAAGAAATGGATCAGTAAAGCAAGAAAACAGTCAACCAACCAAATTTGCCAGACGTCATTAGACCTAAGGAGCTAGTTCCATAGATGTTTTGTGCTGCCAGTCTAAATATTTATAAACATAGAAGAAAGGACTGTCACTTTCTTGGCTCCACCAGCCTCTGCAGACAGAGACTCTAGAAGGCTGAGACAGTAAGAAATCTTACCTTCTGCCGGCTGGATGTCAGATGTCTCAGGATCTCACAGTTGCCGAATTTGCAGAAGCAAACGTTCAGCTGAAGTTTGTCCTGCTGACTATGCCAGCCACGGAGGAGGAATTTCCCTTCACTCCTCAAAACTCTGCCAGCTGGTTTAGGAGCCAAATTGGCCTGAGACAGATTAACAGTGTGCACAGAGGCCCAGTGATGAAATTGAGACCCAAAGAAATGACTGAGGAGTCAGTTTTTATCCTTTTAGACAAAGAAGCAATAAATTTGTGAGGAATTGACAGGACAAAGAAAACTTATGTTTGGGAGCTCAGTTAGTAAGGAATTCTAAACAGAATTTGGGCTGGAGCAGTAAATTAATAAAAGTACAAGGTCTGTTTGTACAGCCGTCTGGACCCTGAATTCCCTCACTGGCAGTAAGGCTGTCTCTCTGCCTCCTGTGCAGGGTGGGTGCTCTCCGCATGCGAGGTTTATGTCCTGTCTTCAGGGAGACAGACAAGGTCAGGGTGTGCTTCTTGCCCTGGCTGTTTCTTAAGTAGCTTTAATACACAGTGGTCAATATGCCTTTGTGGCACACGTTTGGGCGGCCTGCTCTGGGCCCCTCTCCACTCACAGTGCTGACTGTATGTCTCATGGCTGGCAGGGATATAGTCAGCCCGTGGAAGTGAGAGTTGGACTCGTACTGTCCTTGCCATTCCTGTACACGGATCACCTGCAACAGCAGGTGAACTGGAGGTGGGAGAAAGCAAATCCCATTATTTGCGCCATCGCTAGTCTGTGAATGACAAGAGTATTTCCACAGGGAGCTGTGAATCACAAGGCCTCTAGCAGACTTCAAGGAGCAACTTGGTTCAGGAAATATTTTAATGCTCTTCTTTCTGGTTTGTACAAGTTTAATAAATCTTTCTTCTTTGTTCAGTAAATAGAATAATATTTTGTTTGCTTCAGGCTAATAGTGAAACTCCTGACTAGTTCCTAGGGCTGTTGCTGGGCCTGGATGTTAACTTCCTTTTCTCTGTCATAGGATCCAAGAAATTAACCTATTTTCTTTCTTCTTTAAACTTGATGTTGCCAATTTATTTTTGTGCTGGTAATCCTAATATAACTCCCCTTACTACTAGTACTAATTAGGGTGAAACATACCAGAACAGACGAAGAATACTGAGTGCTTAGAGCTGGGCATTTCCCCAGGCTTATCTGCTTCAGCTCATTTATTCCTTGAATTTTATAAGACAGGTGTAATTCTGACCCATGTGTATTTTTTTCCATGCCACCAGGCAGTTCTCTGACACCAGTGGGGTGTCCTACCATTCAACTCCATTCTGACACTGTCTCCCTGGAGATAGCACAGACCCCACAGGTGAAGGGCCCAGTCCCAGAAGACTGCCCCCACCATCAGACGCTGATCGCAAGTCCATATTGTCACCTGTGCTTCTGAACAACTAGCCACAGACTGGAGGTTTCCATGACCTCCTCCCTGGATCTGATCTGCTAGAGTGGCTCACAGAACTCAGACATACATTTTACTTATCCAATCACCAATTTATTATAAAAGGATGTAAGTCAGGAGCAGCCAGCTGGAGGAGATGCAGAGGACCACGCAGGGGAAGGAGCATGGGGCTTCCCTGCTGAGAAAGCCACTTTCCCTGAATCTCCACGTGTTCAAAACCCGGAAGCTCTCTGAGCCCAGCCTTCTTGGATTTTAATAGGGGCTTCATTACACAGGCATGACTGACTAAGTCACTGGCCATTGCTGATTGAACCTTGAATATAAGGATGTATTAGAGGACATCTGTGTTAGTAATAGGGAATGCACTGCACCTGGCCTAGCCCACAGGCCGCTGTGCTGGGTCCAGGTTGCTGGAAGGACACTGCAGGCAGTCCGGTGCAGCCAGCCCTGAGGAAACATGTGCTGAGCGCTGTCCCTGGGGTGAGAAACAAAGGGAAGGGCCTGGTGGGAGATGCCAGAAGACCGAACCTAACTGAGAGTCACCTGCCAGGTCAGATAGGAAGCAGAAAGCCCTTCCAGAAGCCCACAGTACGTCTTGGTAAAAGCAGAAGATAAGAGGTGGGAGCGGCGTCCACAGCCCAGACACGGTGGTGGGGCATGGAGCGGGTCTCAAGTACAGGGTCTGGCCCCCTGGGGAGCCCACAGCCAGGCGAGGCACCCTTCCCACCGCTGCACTCCAGCTGTAGCCCTGCTGCTCCCTACTCCCTTGTCACTTCGCTGGTCTACATCCCCCACCGGATGGTACATTCTCTTGTGCTTGGTTCAGTGTCTCATTCAACACCTGAGTCCCCTTGCCTAACGCAGCCCCTGGCACGTGGCGTGGCTCTGGTAAGTACGTGCTGAATGAACAAAAAGCATGGGCAAGCGACTATAGCAAGGCAGGCACTTTCAGAGCGCGAATGCCCCACCTTCAGCCCCAGCCAGTGGCTGCCCGGGAAGCAGGCACTGAGCACAGTAAGCCAACTGCAGTTCTGCTTTTGATTAGCGCCTCCTCTGCAGCACTCAGCGGGGTCTGGTAGACCCTCTGGGGAAGGGTGGAGAGACCGTCTAGTGGCTTGGTTACTATGCAGTTTAATTATATGTACTTAGGTTCAATTTTAAAGCTCTTACTCAAAATCGGTAAACTATTTCCATGAACAAAACTTTGCACTTCCTAAACAAAAATTTTGGTTCACATGCTTGTAAGTTTTACTATTGAATTCCAAATACAAAAACTCCAAGGAGTCACATAGAATGACAGGATTGAGAAACTCAGGTTCTGCTGCTTTGTCTCTACAATCACTGTGCTGTCATTGTTTATTCTGAATCTGCTGCTGTTTAAACAGGAATATTCCTTTATCACAGGGACAGAAAGGATCCTTAAAGTGAGCTGGAAGGATTCTGAACAGATCGAAGCGTCCCAGAGGCATCCTAGCGGGTCAGCCATGGAGGCTGACTCAGTGCCTGGGGATTCTCTGAATTAACTTCCACACAAAGGTGAGTAACACAGGAACGAAACAGCAAAAATTTACATCCTAAAATGACAATCTGTGCAGGAATCAGGCAACATTTTTACGTAATAAAAAGGTGCTAATTTGAAATTGACTCTGTTCCTGAATTATTTGTTTAAAAACTTGTAACTTAATTATTTTAAATATAAGTTTAAAGTAAGTATTAAATTTTAAAACAAAGAACTTAATTATTTGTTTTAAAACTTAAGAATGAATCAAGAAAATGAAACATTGCATCAGTGATATGATTAAGTAATTGTCTGAATTGTACTTTTTGTAGACGATTATTTCTGATTTTTTTTACTGGAATGACTCCATACACAAAAATGAATGAAAGAAATGTTTCACTGATTACATTTCTTCACTGACCATTATTACTGTTTCTATTCATGATAAATACCAAAATAATTGTGTTGTATATGGAAGGGAAGTAATAAAAAATGGTTGTCTCCAAAGTTCACATATGGTCCCAACTCACTAACTACGTCCTGGTTGGTTGGTTGGTTTAAATTCCTTCCTTTTTCCTCACTAGCTGGCAGCCAGACTTCTCCCCAAATCGGATGAGCTTGAACCTTGTTTTACGGCTGCATTTCTGAAGATCTCTGGTGAAACAGAAATAAAATACTTTTCCCTCTCTTTTTCATTTTTAAAATTTTATTTTAGAATGCCATTTCCCAATAGCCCCAGAGAAGAAGGGCCAGATTCAGCACCCCAAAATGGATCATGTGGGGGAATTTTGTTAAAAGCCACCCAATATCCTGCTTACTGCCCAAGGCAGACGTACCAGCAGCTGGATGGTCCTAGGCAAGCCTCACCAAACGCCGAATAAAGTGAAGAAACCCTCTTTTTTCTTACAAGCAGCCGTCCGGTCTCTCTCTGGACCTGGCTGCAGCAGAAGAGAGCTCCACCCAACCTCTTTGGTCCAGACATACCCTACCACGCCCTTGTAATTACCTACTGATATGTAGATGGACCACGGCTCTCCACCCCTTGAAACACCTATTGGGATGCAGATATACTAAAGCCAGGAGAAAGATTCTGGAAATATCACAATTTTACCCACAGATAGTATTGTGGGAGAGAGAATATTGGGGATTTTTGCCTCAGGGTCCTGCATTTCTAGATCTAACATTGTTAGGCTGTACATCACAAATACCTTTTTTTTTTAAGGTTTTTTAGGTTCTGTATTTTCTGGCTTGGGTTAATCAGTCCTATCTATACAGCAGCATCTGTGTTACTGATGCCGGGGTTCTTGTTCACAAAGCCGAACAATGAGCTTAGCAAACACCCAAGGTAGGAGAGCAAGGTATAGGCTTTTATTTAGAAATAAAGTGAAAGGACAGAGCTCCCGTCTCACGCCAGGAGGGGACAAGAGAGCCCAGGGTGGTGCATTGTCTAGGGGGTTTTATAGGCAAATGAGGATTTTTTGAGAACATGAAAAAAAAGGCTTAGGTGTGTGGATTTATACCACCTGCCCTGCCCTCGAGGTGGGCTGGGTTGTTCTCTGCTTGCTGGGGCTGTTTACAGTGAAGTCACGGGTTATACTGAGATACCCTTCTTTATTTGTGAAACACTTAAGCATTCTAGGCCAAGTTGCTCCTGGCCTTTTGACTTTTAACTGATCTCACTGAAGATGTCTATATTCTTAGTCTGGTATCTTGATCCTAGAGAACTAGTGTGACCTTGACTTTGCGTAGTGCTTAACACAGAGTTTCAAAAGGGACTTCTTTGCCCACTGTTATATTGCTCTGACTAAATATCCCGCCCTGCCTTTTCCAGAGGCCCTCACCCTACTCTGACTACACCCAGGGTCCCTGTCTCATTACCACAGTAAAGATTAAAAAAATAAATCAGTGAGTTAAGTAAAGGATTTCTTTTAAGCCATATTCTTTTTTTTTAAATAGAAGTATCTTTGAAATACAATCTTATGTTGGTTTCAATTATACAACACAGTGGTTCAACAATTACCCATATTATTAAATCCTCCCTCCCACTAGTGTGGTTGCTATTTATCAACATAGAAAGGTGTTACAGGGTCATTAACTGTATTCTCCATGCTGTACTACCGTCCCCATTACCAGCTTATTTTGTGATTTCCTAAGCCGTGTTCTTATCTCCAAGTTCCAGCTGAAAATCAGTAGCCCGAGGACAGATGGAGGAACAGAGAGCACAGACAGTGGGCTGGGAAGAAGCAGGGCAGCGCTCCCTGGAGTGACCGTCGCAGAGGCTCCCATTACCACCCTGTAGGAGGCACGTGGGGCCTGCAGCTGGTGAAGGGCCTTTGGGGGCTCCTGGTGTCAGTGTGGCAGGGTGGAGCCAGTGCTGGAATAGCTCATGCAAAGCAGCATAGGGGCCGTGGGCAGGCCGCCCCCAGATGTGCCACTTTGGTATGGTGATCACTTTGAATTAAAAGTTACTTAAGAAACTCTGTGAGAAGGACCCTCCTTTAGCCCCCTGAAAGTGGAAACAATGTCTCATGGGAAACGTGCCCTATCTGCCTGCCTCTTATCACCAGAGACATGGCATTCTGGGTGGAGAAGGCTGCATGAACAAACCTAGTTTCATTTTTTACTAATTTCTACCCCAGCCCAAATAATTCCTTACTAACTGAAACTCCAGAACATAAATTTTCTTTGTCATGTTAATTCCTCCCAGATTGATTATCTCTTTGTCTGAAAAGTATAAAACCTTCCTCCTTGGTTAATTCTTTGGTTTCATTTTCATAATTGGGCTTCAGTATGCATATGCTTAAACTATGTTTTCCTTCTTCTGTTAGTCTGTCTCAGGTCAGTTTAATTCTTAGACCACCTAGAAGAACCTTGAAGGGTAGAGGAAAATTTTTCCTCCCCAACAACACGAACAAATCCTGTGACCTGGCCTGAGAAGGAAGAACTGTAAATGATGTCTCAGACGT
>JAQQAC010002629.1:24142799-24165760 GCA_029783875.1 Phataginus tricuspis | reverse complement strand
GCCGGGGCTGGAGGGGCTGGGGGCTGGAGGGGCTGGGGGCTGGAGGGTCTGGGGCTGGAGGGGCCGGGGCTGGAGGGGCTGGGGGCTGGAGGGGCTGGGGGCTGGAGGGGCCAGGGCCTGTGGCCCGCCCAGCCACTTCTGCCTGGTCCTTTCTGGGGGCCCAGAATCTTAGTCTTCTCATCCCCAAAGTGAGACTGTTGGAGTGTGATCTGATTCTACTTCTCCCTCTAAAGTCTCGGGATTCCAGGCCTTAATGGAATCCCCTTGCTATTTTTTCTCTCCTTCTCAGTGAATGGTTTCCAAGTAATTTAACTGTGAACATTTACAATTTGATCATGCACTTCTGTGGTATATATAGGAATGTGTGTGTGTAAATACATAATATGTGATTAGAATCAAAGTTCTTTTAAATGTATCTGCAATCACTGAGAATGTTAAAACCAGGATATATGGATGGTCACCTTCCCCATAACTATTTTATAGGACTAAACTTCGTTTAAAATAGAAGGAAACCATTAATTCTTCTTTATGGTAGTGCAGTATATATATTTTAAAAGGACTTCGCAGATCTTTATAAGAGGCAAATCCATAAATACTTTTTGTGACTGAAATTTATGGAGAATATAAGAATGGAATTTGTTTTTACAATTAAAGCAAAAAGAATTTTACAATATTTAAAAGAAGGAAGGCAAGTTTTGCCTAATTGCAAACTCCAGACACATTGCCAACACTGTCCCATCACCTCCGATGCGCTGAGGCCATGCCGTCTACAGAAGGGACGCTTGCTGTCTGGATTTGCAGGTAGCTCCTGGAATGCAAGCTGAAGGCGTCTGGTGTGGATGCTCGCTGGTACACATTTATTTGCTGGGCAGTCACACTGGTTTAGTTCACGTCTTCCTCACGCAGACCAGCACATCGGAAATACTGTACCGGACCGTTTGTCGTGTGGGAAATGATTTGCATGCTTACCTTAGAAAGTAGAAGGGTGGAGGAAGCCAAACAGAGCCCACATGGTCCCGGGTGGGGCAGACGGTTTTCTGTGCCCTGTGACTTGGCAGCACGGGAAGGCTCCACCCACCCAAGAGCCTTCCCGACAGTCTTTTAAAATGACGCGCCGGCTTTTGCACAACTTGTGTATATGATGGGACTTTCTTGAGACAGGTTTCAGTAAAAAGAAGACGCAGACACACTTACATGTGTAGTGGAACAACTTTGCGAGCCTGGCAATTTTGCTACAAGCCTTTTTAAGGAGCAAGAAATGCGGCTCTTCCCAGAGATGTGACAAGTTTTCCTTGAGGTGCGTATGGTGCTGGGTGTTCTATTTTATTTTCCCTTTGGCTAACATAAGGCTTTTTTTTCTTTCTGAAATATAAACTCTTCCCCTCCTTTCTGGCTATGGGTGGCCCCAGAAGTGGGGTGTTTCTTGTTTGTCCTGGTCCTGCCACTCATCGCCCAGCTTTGGCCTTTCCCTTTGGTCTTGAGCCCATATCCAGCTCGCGGGCACCCGAGGCGGCAGAGCTCATGGGCTTTCCCTCGTCACTTCATTCCTGGACCCACGCCGGGCATCTCTGTGTGCCGGGCCCGTGTCTCTCATCTTGCCCGTTGACGATGAAAGCCGCCCCCTTTGACGTTCTCTCCAGCGCCCGCTTCTCATCCTCCCTGCTTCTCCTGTTCACCTTCTCTTGTGCCGAAGCTCCACTCTTATTTCTCGCTCTTCATGAACTTTCCCTCTGAGAGGCCACGCTATTGCAAACAGCAATGGAGTTAAGTCATGTTTATTTTGCTTTTAGTCCATTACCATGTAGTAGGTGTCTGTGTGAATGATCATGTAATTTAATTTTAAACTTCTACCTGGGATTTGGTTACATTTTAATGCAGTGTGTCATAGTGACATATGATCTACAGATAGTGTGGAAAAGCTCAGGATTAGAGGAAGGGTGTTGGGGTTGTAGGAAACCTTGATTAAGAGGCTCAAATGTCTAAAATCTAGTAAGGAAGCCCAGACTGCATCCCCGCTGCTCTTAGATCTCTGTGCGGAAGGTCAGGGTGCTCCCTGCCATCTTCTTCTGGTAGTCCTGGTCAAATTCTTCATTCTGGGCCACAGTAAAATAGTTCTTCCAGTCCCCAGGCATCCCTGAAACAAGGTGAAGTATCTGTGGTTATTACAGGAGTACGGGGAGAAGGGAACGTGCACCCGGAGCCAGCACAAGAAGGGGGGAAGGAAGTCTGTCTCCCAGATATTGTGCAGTATAGTGCCACTGACAAGAATAAATAATGGAGCACCAAACATTGCTGGGAAGTCTAAGCAGATTGTGGGGACCACAGAGGCCAGTTTTGCATCTTAGAAAATAAGTCTTCCATACCTTTTCTCATAAAAGGGGAGATAGAGTGGTCCATGATGCTGGGAGGCAAAGTGGTGTAGTTGGCCATTGGGTTTTGCTTCATTACATCAAAGGAGGTGTGATAGATGATTTTGTTCAGAACTTCCTCTGTTATGTCTTTCTCGAGGAACTTCAGTATCTTCTGAATTTCCCGCTTTGGGTCCTGTATGTACAATAGGAACACAAAACAAGTAATTTTGGGTTTTCCATTTGGAATGACATTCATTCAGGACAAACATTGTTTGGGGATGAGTGAGTTAAGGGGTCAGTTCAAATACATGATAAACATTCCTCGAGGGATGGCCATGTATAAAGCACAGTACTGTCCCAGGGGCTGCCACACCGCAAAGATGAGAGCCGGTGTTGGCCTTCAGGAAGTTCACCTTTCAGTGGAGAATGAATGTAAACACAATTAACTGGAATGTGTGGCTCAGAAATAGTGCCATGGGATTTGATGGGAAGCAGCAATTACAACTGTCTGCTGGTGGAGATCAGGAAGGGGTGTGTAAAGGAGGGAAAATGTTGCTGGCAAAGCATGTATGGCTAACTGTAGTATCTGAGCTACAAGAGACAGCAAAAACGTCTGAGGTTAACAGAAGGCCAGTAAGAGGTTGAATGAAAGGATCTTGGGTTGTGAATCCAGAGATGTGAATCCTGTGCCTTGGTTTTCTCTGAGCACAGAGATGCAGAAAAAGGAGCTATGGCTTTTGATTAGATTTCAGAGGACCTCTTACTAGCAGTGGCATAGGAAATACTTTTGTAATTCCAGGACAGTCATCCACTGAGTCATGCATGAATTTGAGCTGCCACTCATACATAGCGGCTTGAGATGGAGAAATGAGTCCTCTGCCACAGCACATGGGGGCGACCCTGCCACTGTTTATATGGGTTAAACCTCAGTTTGTGATGTGGGTTTGGGGTGTGGGAGGGAGGAGGAAACTGAGTTTATTGAAAACAACAAGGTGCTTTACAAGTGTGACCTCATTAATCCTTACAGTAATTCCGTGAGATACGAAACGAGATGATGCCCATTTTATAGGTGAAGAAAACTAGTCTAAAAGCGTCAGGATTAATTTGGCTGTAGAGGCATGAAGTATGTCCTGAGGAGGAAGGATCTTCTGGAAACCACACACTGAATCAAAGAAAATTTAGAAAGCCAAGAAAGTCGTTAGGACTTGTAAGGCTAAAGCTGGTCAGAAAGAGTGCCACGGGCAGAGAGACTCGCACTGCAGGCTCTGGGCAAGCCCACTCGCCAGGGATCCCGCAGGCGCACTGCCTTGGGAGCGGGAGAGTCAGTCGGAGACGCGTGCCGCCCTCACCTCCTTCATGTCCTCGTAGAAGAGGTAGAGGATGCGGTGCTGGTCTTTCACACCCCACCAGCCCTTTACGTGGTCGTGCCAGGCTCCCCACACCACTGAAGAAGAAGAGAGAGGGTATCAGCTCCCACAGGGGGGGCGCGAAGGGAAGAGGCCTTTATCAAATCAGCTGGAGGACAAAGGCTTTGGGTAGAACTCTTATTTGCTGAGACGGGGATTTTGTAGTTAGGGAGATAATACAAAATATTCCGGATTCCTGCATTTACATTTCCACCCTTGAACTTAATACCGCATGGGAGACTGTCTTGTGGCCAGGGATTCGTAATCTTTACTTGCCTTGCATTATTACTACGTGGTACCTAGATCAGTGTTATGCAATCGATACTGTTTCCTAATAGGCTGGTTTTCATTCTGGAACATTCATCATCACCAGATATTTGGATGCCTTTACTCTGGGTGATGGTGAAGGGGAGCGATGGCTACCTTTCACTGGCCCTGTGGAGTCTACTCTCTACCCACCCACCCTACCAGGCTGACCCCTATCACTGTGGCACCGGGGCTCCTTTGTTTTCAGGCTTCTAACGGGGCTTCACCACCGTGAGGCCCTGGAAAGAATTTGGAGGAGGAGAGTGGGGATGTGTGTTTATTTCCCGATGCCCTTGTTGGTTCGCTGCGGCCTGCTGTTCCTACTAAGGGGCTCTCTTCTTTCTCCAGGGGGCAATGGCTCCTCAGTGTTGTACTGTCATTGGATGGTTTCTTTAAACTCGGCCCACAGCTTTCTACCCAGCTGTTTACCCAGACTCTCCTCAGACGACCCAGTTTGAATGCCATGTACGCCCCCCCACAGCCTTAACGAATACAACCATCCAGCGAAAATACTCCTTTCTGATGGCAGCTGGTGAATGAGTGAGGGAACATGACTTACCTTTTCCAGCTTTGAATGTTTCAACATATTCCTCCCATGTACCAGGGTCAGGCACCATTTTTAACATCTTTGAGAAATGGTAGTAGGATACCAGACAGTCCTTGGCATTTCTAGCCACATAGATAATCTGAAATCAGTCGGTGAGGGGATTGAGACACAGAGAAAAAACAAGAGAGAAAAATATTATTGTTCAGTGCACAGCATCGTGTTACTAGAAAGCATCTAAGAACCTAAGCCTTTCCCTTGAGGGTGACTGAAGGCGAGGCATTTTCTATGACTAGGACGGCTGTATCTTCCAGCATGCCCAGGCAGAGGTCCAAACTTCCAGAGTGAGAGTCAGAGCCAGTGGGGAGCTATTGCGCCCTGGAGAAAGAGGCCCTTTAACAGGAGCTGAGGCCTTTGGTGGGGAAACCGACGACCCGTGAGCCAACAAGAAGGGCACTAGGGAAATAAACACACATCCTAGCTCTTCTCCTGCCTCCAACAGTCTTAGCATAATTATTAAGAGCATCCCCTTTCTCTCTCGGAAGTGTCCTGTTTGCATGATAAATACTACGGTCACCTAATTATGATATCCCTGGGGGGTAAGGAGGCCACCATAGTATTTTTCACTGTGAAAGGAAGGTCGTGTGGGCTCCCTAAGCAAGGAGTCTACCTATGTTGGTGGATGGAAGGGGCGCAAGCTGTTAGCAGCTGGTCTCGTTTGCAGCTCTACAGGTGAGTTATCACTCCTGTGTTCTCTTAGCTGGTAAGATTGCAGGGCTTCTGGGGGCAGTGCTCTGTCTACCTCTGGAGCTGCTCGTGGTGATGTCTTCTTATAGGAAGAGCAGAGGTGTGGCTGAAAGCTGACCTCTGGGCTTCTTGTCCTGCTGTCCCCTGTCTTCCACTCACCACCAGGCTCCAGTCCCAGCCTGTGCTCTGGAGCACAGTCTCCGCCAAGCTGGGGAGGAGGAGCATGTTCATGGCCCCTCATGCGTCCTCCCCTCTCACTGACTGAACAGAATTTCTCTGTCCAGCACAACCATCTTGCATTCCCAGATGAACACAGGCTTGGCATGACTCTATTTCTCTGCCCCTTTTCCTATTGAGATTTCTCTCCAACCCTCATGAAAGCATTTAGGAAGCCAAAAAGTATGACATGACTGCCGGCCTTATAATGTAGATATAGGTCTTAACGCCTATGTCGGCTCTTGACTTTTTGTAAACACAAGCTTGAGTGACTGAAGTGTGGGCTACACAGGGAACATACTCCAGTGTGGAGTCAGGTAGCTGGGTGTGCTCTGATCTCAGATACTTCGTGAGAGTCTGTTGATTCATCTGTGTGAATTTCCTATTGCTCCTAATTACCACAAACACGGTGGCTTAAAACAAGAAGAGGTTTATCCTCTTATAGTCCTAGAGGTCAGATCTCACTGGGCTATAGTCAGGCTGTTGGCAGGGCTGTGTCCTTTGGCGGCTCCAGGGAGAACCGTCTCCTTGCTGTTTCTAGCATCGGGAGGCCACTTGTATTCCTTTGCCTTGACCCTGTCTTCCAATCACTCAACCGCTTGCTCCAGTTGTCATATGTACTTGCCCCTTTGATCTTCTTGCCTCCCTGTTATAAGGATCCTCGTGATGATATTTAGCCCCACCTGGATAATCCAGAATAATATTTCCATCTCATCGTCCTCAACTTAATAACATTTACAAAGCCCACTTCACCATACGAGGCAGGCTTCCCAGATTCGGGTGATGAGGAGGACGGTCTGCAAGGGGACTGTTGCTTAGCTCACTGCTCCATCTGAACAGGAAAAGCTTGCACTAAGCTTTCTAACACCATTTCCTCCTCAAATAATTTATAATTCTAAGCAGATAGAGGGAGGTTCTGCCATGGAGATTTTTAGAAGGCCTGATTTTATAAAAAGGTGTTAGTTTGGTGGCTAACAAAGTGTTATTGTGTCTTCTGACATTGAGTCCACAGTATCACTGGAAAATAATATTGGTTTTTGAGCAGCAAAAATAACATGAGTGGAGTTATTAAACCAAGAAGTTCTTGCAAGTCAGGGGAACCTGGGTGTAATCTCAGGGAAACAGATCAGGAATGGAACGGCATTGTGATATGCGGAGTCCTGTTCAGTTTAGTGTACCTTGTTTGGTGGTAGGAGGGGGGCAAGATGAAGAGCTGCTGAGGCATGGGAGCCCAGCCCAAGCAAGAGCCAGAGCAACAGCTTGTATCCATGTCTGAGCACTGTACTGGGGAGAGAGTCTTGGTTAAACGAGCTTGACTGTCTGTGTTTTCATGGTAAGGGTTCATCTGGAAGGTAAAAGAGTTTGCATTTGCATTTCTAAAGTAGTTCATCCATAGGGAGAAGATATGCTGGTCCAGCTGATATAAATAAGCATTTGATTCTGCTAGATGGCTACTCTCCTCACTGCAAATCTGTAAGTTGGTATCTGGTTTATATTCCACCTTCCACTGATTTCAAGGCTCACTAATGAGGTGATATAAAGAGAAACACTAGTACATTCAATATATACTGTAAACTGATTCTGAATTTGGAAGTGTCAAAATAAAATACAATTTTTGCAAATGGATACGTAGAGGTCTCTGGGAGCTTGCTCCATGAAGTATGCTCTAAGGGTGGACTTACAGATCTCCTGGCTTCTCTGTTTTGCTCAGGTTTTTCTCTCACAGATTTTCCCCAAATCAATCCCTTTCACACCTTACTGTGCCTTGGTTTTTGTTTCTTGGAGGATCCAAACTGAGATAATAACCTCCCTCAGGAAACACACGCTTTGTTTCACTGTTCACTCTCATTGAATGTGGCCTGTCAGCCAATCAGAATGATTTTGTCTGAAAACTTCCCAGTGTGTACCCAGAAATAATATTCTGAAGGAAAGGTGGATCCAGAATAGAGAATGTGGGAATGTGGGGCTATTCCTTATACCTCCACTGGTTATTTATCTTCTGTTATCCTTGATTGTTCTCACTGATATAGAGACATTCTTTGGACATACTAATCAGAACTGGGTTTGAAGAGTTGGCTCTTCTTACCTTTACATTTTCTTTCCAGAAGGAAGGTGGTACCAACTGAACAGGCAGATGAGTCTTCAGAGTTCTAGGAGAAGGCATTTTTTGGGCTAGTTCCAGACCTGGGAAATAATACCATACTATTTTGCTGAACATTTCTCATTAGCTACATGGATTCAATGTTATTATTTTGTCAAACATCTGGAAGAAGATTTATCATATAGTTGACTCTGCCTAAAATTACAGTTTTATGTATCCTGATGACAACTTGGCCATCCATTCGGGTGGAGGAAGGCACTGCTGAGATGCTGAAAACTGCCAAGGCAACCTCACGCTCCCTATTTGCTGTGTGTTGGTGCTCTTGTGTGGGAAGGTGAAGATGCCCTGGGAGGGTTTAAGCTGGTGATAACTATGACCCCAGCATGCTCTTGGCCATTTTTTCCTTTGGAGTTTTTTTCTGTTACTGCAGTGGGGAGAAGATCAAGGCAGCTGGAGAAGAGCTGGCACACCTCTTAGGGGCCAGCTCTGCAGCCCCAGCAGCCCTGTCTAAAGAGCTTCATTCTGTCTTTTCAACTTTTACTTTCAAGGCCAAGAACCATAATAGCTGCCAGTCATATGTCAGCACTGTGCTCTGTGTAGGGATATATTTTCAGGTGAAAAATTGACCCTTATCATGGTCAAGTGGCTTCCCCAAGTTAGGGAATGTGAGAGTCAGGATATAAGTAGTCTATTGATGTGGAAAGCCTTAAAGGGGAGGCTTAAGAGACTGCAGAAAACAGCAGAGAGGCTATTATCTAAGGAAAAATTAGATGAATCACAGACAAAATCCTCCTTGGAAATAGAAAGCCCAGTGTTAAAATAAGGAATACAGGCAGGGGTTGGGCCATGCACAGCACCAACTGGGAAGGGGCTTGCAAGTAAAGTAGAGTGTCAGCCTTGGAGAAGAGTAGCTTCTGGTAGAGAATCAGATATACAGAGACTGGGGAATAATCCCTGGAGGCCTGGCATGGAAGGGAAAGAAGGAAGAAAGTAAGAGGGAGAAAATTAAAGATCTCAAAGAAATGAAAGAACAGAGCATGTCAATTCCTCCCCTTCCCCCAACCACCAATACCATCCATAAACAGAACTGCACAGCAGAGGGCAGAACTGGCAGAAAAGAGTGCTTTTCAAACATGGTTATGAAATGAGTACAAACAGAAAAAAGCAGATCTCATTCCTACAAAACTGCTATAATAATCAGAAAAGCAAGTCAATGTCTTTAACCTGATGAAAATTCTCCCCCAAATCCAACTATAAAACTGAGCAAAATTGTAACACAACACTTCACACTGACTTAAATATCTGAAACAAACATTTGGAAATATGAAAAAATAACCCAGAAATACAAAAACTAAGAACAGAAATAGATAAAAAGAAAGAAATGAAAAAAAAGATTTGATTGAGCACAAAAAATAGAGGAAAAAGACAAAATAACATAAGAAATGAAGATTGAATCATAAGGTCGACAAGGAAGAATAAATTCAGTGAAAACTTAATAAAGGATGTTGCAGAAAAGCAAGTAAATAATCAAGAGAAAAACAATGAGAAAATGAAAAAAGTTAAAAAGTGTGGGAAAGCAGGTGACCTAGAAGACAGGTAAAGAAGATCCAGCACTAGTATAAGTTGGAGTTCCTGAGAAGAAAATTAAAATAGTGGAATAGAACTATGAGCAAAACTTCTGGAAAAAAGGAGAATTGAATTTGCATCTATTGAGTTTAGCTAATCTATGCCCTAATATTGCTGCCTCAGCATCCATTCTGTGTGGCCAAAAGGCCTGAAGTGGCCTTGAGCTGACATTTGACTCTCCTGCCAGTTCACGCCCCAGCCAGATAACATCCTGCAAAGAGTCTCCCAATGACCCTTGTGATCAACAGTCTCCCCCACCTCCTACAACTTTCCCCTTGGGCTCCCCTCAGATAAAAGCCCACTCAAAGCCTACCAAGCCTTGCTCTTTTTGGTTTGAATTGATCAAACTGTCCTTAGCCCAAGAACCCTAAGCACTCCACCCACAAACTCTAATAAAGGCATGTGCACCAGGCCATGCTGTGTTCTCTGCCTGCATCATGCCTTGACCTCCCCATATGGTCCCTTGGGGCATGTGATGGACTTTCTCCAGGACTTGTGAATAATAAACTTCTATATTCCAATTCCCCATAGTCTTTTGTTCAACTGAGGCTCACCATTGGACTCAGACCCCCAACCCTGCATCTCTGTTGAACAAATGTAAGTTTAACACAGTCACAATTGGCTTCACAAGCAGGACAGATTGAGTCAGCTTGCAGTTGACCATGCCTTTTAGCTGCAGATAGCTTAACTGAGTAGCTCTCCCAGGCAGGTAATTCTCTCTGGGAGAGTCCACTGCCTCCTGCTGTTTGGTAGCATGGCTCTGCATTACTGCATAATGCCTAGGTGGAGCGCTGCCCTGAGTTCCCATACCAAAGTGCAAGTTCCAGAAAAAGCAACCAGAGTCGCCCTGAATTGGAGCATTGTTTGAGGGGCCGTGGATGTGTTTCCCACTACTAACACCCCACAAAGGGTAAATTCCCCAAGGGGTTTTAGACTTTGAGTGTGTTTCTAAGCATGACCCACCAGCTATCTATTGGGACAATTGACTAAAATCTTCTCAAGGTCTTGTTGCATTAGTTTACACTGGGGACATATGAGTGGCAACCCCTGCCCAAGAGTGGGTTATCAGCTGAAGGTGCAGTGCCCCTAAAGGAGGAGAGGGACACTCCCACTTTCTGACCGCTGTGCTTATGGGAGGCACCAGGACTGTATGTTGGGGACACCCTTGGCCTGGTAAAGTCATGGCCTCCCACAAAGGCAACAGTGGCTGGGGCCCTTGATCCCCATTACCTTGCTGAATACCATGCTGCTGTGGCACCTTGTCCCCTGACCCTGTGAGGTATTGTGGGTCCTTCTCTTGATACGTGGTGGCACAATGCAAACGGCCTGAGCACTTGGTGCCTGCACCAACTAACATGCCCGAGGAAGTTAGCAAGCTTTAGCTGGCTGCCCATGGTGTCTGGGCCAAACATCTGCCCCAAATAGGAGCCTGGCACATGCCACTCAAGTGCCAGATATTGGCAGTCCCCTGGGCCTTCTAGAGGCAAAGGCATTTACAGCTTTGCCGTAAGTCCCCATCCAGCCTTGGGTCAGGGAGTCAACGCAGCAGCTGAGCATGGCCAGTGAGGCCGGACTGTTGAAATGGTGCCTGCGAGAGACGCCTGATGTCAAGGGCCTTCCCAGGTTTCAGGAGGCGGTGTATCGTCCTGCTCAGCCCCACCCACTGACATGGGGGTGCTGCTGGAGGCACGCAGCTGCTGGTCCTGCAAGCAGCTGGAGGAGCTCCTTGGGACTAAGTGTCTCATGTGGGAAGGGTGTCAGCACTCCTCACCGCCAGCAGGCTGCCCCTGGCGCAGTGAAGACGCTGCAAAGCCGCGGCGCATCACCCTGCGGCGCAGATCCCTTGACAAGTCCTTCGGCTCAGCCCAACTGGTGGGCTGGTGGCAGTGCGTCTGGGCCTCTAACAGACCATAAAAGTGAGACTCCCCAGGGAATGCGGTTTTGCTGACTCCTGGTGGTGGCTAGCGGGCTTGCAGTCTGGTCTGGACAATGGCAAAGGGGAACTTCATGATTCAGGGAAAGCCTCTCTGGGTGCCTCCACTGGAGCAGGATAGCTGCTCACACACGCTGATTGTGGTTACTTCGGTCTGCACACACATGCCAGCAGAGCCCATAAGCATGTTATAATGACATCATAGACTCCTTATCCAAATTACACTCCTGTTCCAGTGTCTTGCATGAACCTCCTCCAGAGGCAGAGTACCAGACACAGCCCTGGAGACAGCCATTCCTCTAGCTATGTCATACCCACAAGCAGGCACTAGCAAGCCATGTTACATCAGGCCACAGGGGCCTGACAGCACTCACTGGGCACACAGGTGTAGCATCTCCCTCACCCCGGCCCTCTCCAAAGTAGTGAGAGATAATTTTTATTCCCAAACAAAATTCCGGAAGGCTCCCAGGTGGGAATGCGTGTCCCAGGAAGACCCTATTCCCTACGGCACACTGAATTCTTCAGGCTACTGCCACCCTCTGCTGAAGCCAGCAGGTGTGCAACCGCCACAGTCAGTGCCTCCCCTGGGCACTCCCTTCAGAAAGACTGCTTTCCATTATGTAGTCTCCTCTTAACCAGGTATGTGCTCATCCCCTAGGCCATCATTCATTACGGGTTCAGCTCCATGTATCCATTTCACCTCCCAAGTTGTTCAGTCATGGCCTGTAGAACATGGGATCTTGTGGAATCTCCACCTAGTTTGCCAGCCCCATGTGGCTGCATTTACAAAGAGGCAGAGTGGCCACTCAAAGACATGATCCTTAAGCTTTTACAACAGGTGGTCTCCCAGATGGATAGAAATTTTACCCTAGGCTCTAATACTGCTTAGTTCCTGGCCCTCAAGTCTCCAACCATTCCTCTGCTGAAGCCAGCAGGTGTGCAACTGCCACAAGCAGCTGGAGGAGCTCCTTGGGACTAAGTGTCTCATGTGGGAAGGGTGTCAGCACACCCTCTGCACACCCCCATGCCACTCCCTGTCTTCTATAAAAACTCCCCTGCTAGTCCTTACTGGGAACCCCTACTCCTTTGATACCAGAGTGGACATCATTCACATCTGCTCACCTTTACCAATTAGATTTTTTGGTTACCTTGCTGCCTTCTAGGTTGCTTGCTGGCAACCTGATTAAAGGTGGATTGTGCAATTATGAGCCTTTTATAAATAGAAAGCCCAAGGAGTCAGACACCTACCAAATGCTTAGAGATTATGATTATATGTACTTCACTGGCCCCGGGTCAGCTGCAAAGCTAAGGCCACTAGTTTTGCCTCACTTTTGGGGTTATAATGGCTAGTTAATTAATCCAAATTCATAAAAGTTTTGCAGAACATTGAAGTGATAGCTCTGGGATCAAGTAGTGGAAATGTGGAACTCAGAGAGAGGAAAAGAGGCCCTTCACCTAGTGGATGTTGTCACATTAGGAAATGAAATCCACGAAGGAGCCCCAGAATCCAGTGACTGCTGTCAGTGGAAGCTGGCCTGGTTCCTACCCCACCTTAACTGAAGAGGTAATGACCTCTTTCTCCAAAGCCATCAGGACCCAGGTTGCTTTTCCTGAAGGTTACCCCATAAGCTAGTCAAATGCACATGCTTCCTCTATTGTGGCTGTTATTCTTACTGGGTATAGCCTGAAGAGGATTGCTGGCAGACCCCTGCAGCCCAATCTTGTCTGTAACAGATGTGCTGTAACAGAATCAGCCAGGTGTGCAGCTGTACCCCAGGATGGCTGAGCAGCAGGTGCTGTCAGGCCATGTTAGAAGGGCTTCATACAGCATGTCTTCAGGTGTGAATTCTGACCCAGAGCTCACCTCTCTCTCTACATCAAATCGCATTGGTGGCAGTGACGTTTAAGTGAACTGCTCTCTCCTTATGTTGTGCCTCACATTACATCCCAGGCAGACTGGCCCTCCCAGTGTGACTGAACCAGGCCCATCTGGCTGGCAGGTTTGTACTCAGACGACCCTGCCATGGTTCCAATTGGACAATCCCTGGATTGTAAAGCTGCCATCCATGAAATGTGCCTATGATTAGCCTATCAATGTGCCCAACATCTATATGCATTGTGGATGGAGCCCCCACAAAGCTCCCATCACTGCATGCTCCTTTGTAAGGTGTACCTCTGATGACCTGGTGGAACTTACTGAGATCTGCTCACATGGCCTCAGAGTCCTGCTAAGCAGGCCTCCAGCACATACACTCAGGACTTAACACCTGTCAGCCACTCCCACCCTTCATGGGCCTCCACCCCAACAGGCTGGCCTCCACAACCCCCAAGCATACCAACCCCACAGATGATATCACCCCACCTAAGAGCTTGCCATTGGAGGGGACTGCACTTCAGACAGCAAGGCCACAGCCCGAGAGGATGAGGGAGACAGTGCACCTCGACCTCACTCAACATTGGGGTTTCCCTGCAGATCGCCCCTGTACTGGATGGGGAGGGAAATGACTGTGCTGACTGCCAGCCAAGAGGCTGACCTGCAAATATGCCTGCAGTCGATCAGCCCTGAGGACCGTGTAGAGCACTACTTTTCTGAACTAGTTGTCTGCTTTCCTTAAGAAACCCGCCTCTGTCAAAACACTTGCAAAACCATGACCCCCACAGAGCTTACCAAAACCCTGTTCCTCTTGGTTTGAACTGACCAATCTGGACTTTGCCTGGGAACCCAAAAGCATTACACCTGTAGACCCCAATTAGGGCATGTACCCCAGGTCTTCTGCATGTCTGCACCCTGCCTTGACTTCCTTATGTGACTTAAGGCAGGCCATGTACTTCCTCCAGGACCTATGAGTAATAAACTTCTCTCTTTCAATTCCCTTGTGGTCTTTTTTGAACTGAGGCTCACCATCTGGCACTCTGTTCTCCACTTAACAAATGTTAATTTAACAAATTGGGTCATGAAATCTTAACAATGGCATACAAGAAAGTTGACTCATAATGGTCAACTCTGAAACATATCAAAGTAAAATTATTGTATTTGAAGATTAAGAGAAAAATTCTTAATGCCTCCAGGCAAAATATGAAATAATTCATGAAGTCAAAGGAATTAAACTGGCATCACACATTTCAAAAACAGCACCCAAAACAAGGAAACTGGAGCAACATTTTAAAGACACTTAAGTAAAGAAAGTATGAACAAAAGGTATTGTACCCAGGCAAGCTGTGCTTCAAGGATCAAGACTATAGAAAAAAAACTTAAAATGTGCAAGAACTCAGAGAATACAGTGCATATGTACCTTCCTGAGCAATCTACCAGGATGGGTTTGATTCAACCAAGAGATACTGGGAAAACATTATCAAAAGGACTGCTGGCTAGCATTTTACATTATTTAATACCAGAACTAAAAATTTAAAAAGTGAGGTGATGGCTAGAAGAATATAAATCTTATACATTCTGAAAAAGTAGAAAGAATGCAACTTAAAACTTAGAATACGATCACTGGCAGTTGTATACATAATAGGGGGAGTCAAAGGATTCCTTCAAATCAGATAGTAAGAGGTTTAGGTCAGAAAAGAGTATTAAGTCCTTATAAAGGTAATAATACATAGAAAACCAACCAATAGGAAAAAAAAATCCTGAAACAAGAACAAAAACCCAAAATAGAAACAAAATAAAAGAAGGTCCACCCAAATTAAAAAAAAAAGGATATGCCAACTAATGAAACACAGTAAATATTATTTATTGCATGTAGTCATTTCAACGCGATAGTACGAAATAATTGTGACCAAACATGTCAGCCGTATCAACGAATGTAAGTGGGATTAAATCACCCATTAACCCTTTTCAAAGCAGCTCATAAAGGAAAACTCAAACTACATGCAGCATACAAGAGACACACCTAAAACATGGAAAGGTAAAGGCAAAAGGATGGGCAGAGATATAACATGCAAATGGACACTGTAAGAAAAGCAGGTATCATGATGCTATTAAAGTGGGATTCAACCCCAAAGCATCATATAAGACAAAGAAGGAAGCTTAAAATGCTAAAGACTGCATTATATCAGTAAAATATAATAATCATGAATCATGAATATCTATGTACCAAATAGAATAACCACTTATCTAAACTGGAAACCACAGCATATGTAAAGAAAAATAGAAACACATTAATAATAGGACACTTTAACCCTCAGTACAAAACAATTGGCAAAAAAAAATAATATAAAAGTTTTAAAAAGCATGAACAATATTTAGATCCTTTGGATAACAGAGAACATACTTTCTCGAGTGCATATAGAAAAGTCACAAAAATTGATAGTACATTAAGGCACAAATAAAACAACAGTAGGTTTCAAAAAGTTGCAGTATTATAAACAACACTATTTGCTTATAAATGCAATAAAACTAGAATTAAATATAAAGCCTCTCCCCCAATCCTACCCCCTCCAAAAAAACAACAACAAACCTTCCATCTGGAAGTTTAAAACATCCATTAAACATCTTTGGTATAAAATTACAGAAATTCTGAAAAATGTAATGAAATTAAGTGCAAAGAAAACACTATCAAAACCCAATACATTTAAGATAGTGATCAGAGAAAGATTTATGGCCATAAATAATAAACGAAAATAAATGAATTAACTCCCCAGCTCAAAAAGCATTCGACAAACTCTAACACTGATTTACGATTTAAAACTCTGAGAAAACAAGGAATAGAAGGGAACTTCTTCAGCCTGGTGCTACAGCTAGCATCATACTTACAGGTAAAACCTGAGGACTTTTCTACTGAGACCAGGAACAAGACAAGATGTCTGCTCTCATATTTCTATTCAACATTGCGCCAGAGGTTCCAACCAGTGCAATAAGGCAAAGACAAGAAATAACAGATATCCAGACAGAAAGGAAGAAGTAAAATGTTTCTTTATTCACAGAATTTATGAAGAAAACCCAATAGACGGTACCAAAAAAGCACTAGAATTAGTAAGCTAGGTTGTGGGATACAAGGTCAAATGCAAATATAAATTATATTTCAATATACTAGCAATAAATTATTAAATATTAAAATACAAAAAATACCATTTATAATAGCATAAAATAAAAACATTTATGGTTAAATATGACTGAAGATGTGCCAGACCTATGAATGAAAGCTACAAAACACTGCTGAGGAAAATTAAAATAAGACCTAAATACTTGGAAAGATAAGCCACATTCATACATCAGAAAGTTGATTCTGTCAAGGTATTTCCTCCAAATAGATGGATGGATTCAATGCAATCCCAGCCAAATATCAGCAGGTTTGGGTTTTTTTTCCCTAGAAACTAAAAACCCGATTCTAGAATTTATATGGAAATACAAAGATCCTAAAATAGCAAAGCGACTTTGAAAAAGAAGAAAAAATTTGGAGAATGTATGCTACCTAACTTCAAAACTTACAGAGCTACAGGAATCAGAAGGTGTGGTATTGGCTTAAGTATAGACATACAATGGGAGGGAACAGGACAGAAAATCCAGAATGTGCCTGTGCACATATAGTCAATTGATCTTGGAAAAGGGACCAAGGCAATTCAGTAGGAGAAACGGTAATTTTTTCAACTAATTGGCTGGAATAATTGACGCACTCAATCATGAGTTTTCAATAGGTATTGTTTTATAAATGAAGAAACTCTAGGTTTTGAGAAGTTTGATAACTTTCTTAAGGTCACCAGATAAAAATCCAAACCAGCATTTCATGCAGGACTGTTGAATACTGACGTCTATGCCTTTTCACCATTGGGTTGTCTTGATTGCAAAAGCTACTATTTACTTTATAATCACATGTCCTTTATTCCTAACTGATTGCAAGCTCTTTAAGTGTGCTAGGTCTTATATTTCTTAGCATCGTCTTATTATGTGAAGTGTAATCATTTATTGATAATAATGATACTGTATAGGATTTAGCTTGATTCTCTGGTAGACAGGTTATAAATAAAATGTAGTTATAAGACAATTCTCTTATAAATTAAGAAGGTAGCACAATAACCCAGGAATACGGCTCTCAGTCTCTGGAGGTTAGGAGTCCTCAGTCCTGCCTTCTCTGTGTTATATGCATTCATGCTCACTCACTTTGAGTTTGTAGCCCACAGTAGGGAATGTGCTGCATGATGCTACCAATCATGTAATTTAGAACAGAAATTTAGGAGTCTTGTTTCCAAGTTGACGTGAGTGTGTTAACTTGAACCCCCTTCAAGCTTCCTCCTAGTTCCCTTTGTAAATATTTTCTAGAAGGGTGATTATGGAAATAATTCTCTTCTTAGATGAAACCTGACCTAGCACAGTGGTTACAACCTTATGGGTTCTCGTTGGGCAAGCTTACCTGAGGTGAAGGGTGGAGGTAGAGTCCATTCAATGAAAGGATGCCGTTCAAAGGTATTGGCCCGCTGGCACTTCTGCACATCTCCATCATTTTGGATCATGTCCACAATCTCCTGTGTCCAGGTTGTTCCTAGAAGTGTTAATATTTTATTTCTACCCACATGCGGCACAATTTAATTCACCTTGATTACTCTTATATTTAGTAAAATGCATATTTGCTGAGTGTGAGGAATCAGCTCACTTATCATCTTCTCTGCATGACACCCAGAGTGGATGGGGCTGCCAGTGGAGAGAGCCCCTTTGTGACACCCAGAATGGATAGAGCCTCTCCTGCAAGCCCTGGGGTCTTTGTGCTCACTGTCAAGGTCTGCTTACATATTGGCCTTCTTGTGAGTCTGAGAGCCTGGCAGAGGTAGAGACCTGTCCCTTAGTTCCCTTTAATCTCTAGTACCTAGTGTAGAACTCTGCACCTAATAAATGTAGCTCAAGCAAGTGAATATCGAATCAAATGAATGTAGGGAGATACAGGGATGAATTAGCCACTGTCTTGCCCTAACAAGCTTACGATCATTTTGGAGGAGACGAGATATGACATACTCTTCTTGCCCAACTAATATCTGTTCCTCCCTTCTTTCTCAAATTATCAGATCTTCAGTTTTTAGCTTCCATGTAGCTATTTGACTCAAAGGTAACATATTTCAGTCTTTCTTGCATGATGTGGCCATGCCATAAAATTTTGGGAAGTTGTCTTGGAACATGACCTTATTCCTCCCTCCCTTCCTCCTTACTGCTGTTTGGAATGTGCGTATGACGGCTGGAACTCCAGCAGTCATGTTGTACTATAAAGCCAAAAGGTTCACTTGCAGATGGTGGAGCAGAAAGTCAGAAGGAGCCTGGGTCTGATGCTTAATGCAGCCACCATTTTATCCCTGGACTATTAAGCTCCAGATTGGTTTTTTTTTTGTGGTATTTTGAGTTTTCTGACACTTGTAGCCAAATTGAATACTAACAGATATATAAAAAGAATATAAATAGGCATATGGGTTGACAGAGATAGACTGTGCTCATTGTTTACCAAATACCCATTTTCCTCTTTATATCAAAGTGTTTGGTATCTCTCTGGCTCTTAGTCAATCCTGATGCTCACTGATACATGACATATATACAGATAACTAAAAGGTGCAAAGCCAAACACGGGTTTGCAAAGGGCAGGAGTACAGAGGAGGAGGAATGACCTGTAGAAGGGCTCAGTAAGGCTCAGAGGTGGTGGCAACATTGGAGTGAAGAGTTAAAGGGGCTAGAATGTCTACCTGTGCTAAGAAGCCCAGGCATTCCAGGTGGGGAAGCCACAGGGGCCAGGAGAAGGGCAGTCATATTTCCATGTTGGGAAGGGTAGTCACAGGCAGTTAAGAGGAGGTGGGGGTACAAGGCTGGAGGCAAAGTCTGGGACCATCCAATGGAGGGCCTAGGGGTTGACTGCATAATTTCAAAGGTGAGCTGAAAACTAGTCTGCTTTGAGGGGCAATACAAATATAAGTTCCAATATTTATGGCAAGAGGAGTGTTAGTGCAAACCAGACAGAATGGGAGATCCTTGAAATTGGAACGGCACCCAGAAGCCCCGACTCTCGCTTATTAAGCACGCCCTGGCCAGCAATGGGGCATAGTGAGACCAGGGAGGGGCCCGGGAGGGAACTCCAGAGAGAACAGGAATGTACGACCCGTTTGTGAATGGGCTCCAGTCTGAAATCTTTCTGGTTATGAAAATCTAGAGTTCTCTTGTTGAGTCAGATGGCCACTGAGAGACTTTCCCAAACTGGTGACACCTTAAAGTTGTTTACCTACTTGTCACACTCCCTGAAATTATAGATCCAGACAACGCAGGGGGATTATCAGTCCTCACGCCACAGTCTCGGCTGGTCAGGACGCTCTCTACGCCTCGTCCCCCGCACAAGCCTGGGCTGCCCTTTGCCTTTTCTGACCCTTACTTTCCCCACAAGCTCCTCCTCGTTTCACAGGGTCCTGGTAGGCTCACCTCCCCTGTGTCAGTCCCTTCCCACTGTACTTCTGTAGGTTCCGGACCCAATGCTATTAGCACTTTTTATATTGGTGTGAGGATCGTCCACTAAAAGAAGTTTTAAGCAGGCGAGGAGTGTGTTCCTTTGGGAGACATTAGTAGGTAAGAACAAGAAGTGGCAGGGTTGCGAGATTACCGTTAAGAACTTCTGTGCTATTTCTCAGACTCTGTGCTTTTAAATAATTTTGTAATTCTTGCAGTTCTTTGAGTATTTGGGATTCTGGCCATCTCTTTCTCCATCAGGGACCTAAATACCAAGGAGGATCTTGGATCCTGGTGGGGGCTGGTTGGAGCAAGTGTGGTTCTCATTTGTCCTGGGGCTCGCGCTGGGAAATCTGCATTTAAAACTGGGAGGCCCCTGCAGATACCATAGCTCCTCTAAAGCTGGCCTCCTGCTGCCTGTTTCTCAGACTTACCTGACTTTACATAGGTTGCAATGAGGAGATCATCAGGTTTTGCTTGGAAATTCCAGATTTTATCCCAGTTATCACTTACAATCTTCGTCATAAGGATTCCATTCACTTCTTTGGTCTCTGGTTTTATGTATTCTCCCTGCAGGTGGAGACCTTTCATTTCCTCCAAGGACATCTTTCTGTGTGGACAGCTGCTTAAAAAGAAAGGTGTGCTGTGTCATTTCTTATGCTTCCAACAGTCATTCCTTTAAGAAAATTCTCTGAGAAAGGAGAGGTGTGGGGGGAATTTATTACTATGTTTAATGTTAATTTAAGTGAGAGAAGTCAAAACTGTCAGAACTTGAAGCATTTTAAATGCTTTGTTTCAGGATGCAAAGATGATAAAGAAGTGAACGTACTTGTGACAGGGACAAATGCTGAAAAGAAACGCAGCTGGGAGACGTGATAGACAATGACGGGTCTGGGTGGCTCATCAGGGATGGGCTGTCTGAGGCCTGAGTGACAAGGGGGGCCGCCATGCAGGCAGACTCGGCAGAAGGCCCTAAGTCTGCAGACCCCTGCCGAGCTTGAGCAACAGAGGAAGCTCGGAATGGAATAGGCACAGAGGCTGATCCTACAAACCAGTGGGAAGCAGACAAGGCGGCCGGGGGCGGTGGGGGGTGGGCGGCGCTGGGGGAGGGGTGTGGCTGATGGGACCACGGCTGACCCAGGTAGCTACGGAGCGAAGAGAAGTCACAGACCCAGGCGAAGCCTAAGCATGTGTTGGGGTTGTGCGGGCAGAATGAGCATCAGAAGATTTCCGTCTGGATTACCCAAAACCTCCCTGCATGTCTGTAGTTACAGATGTCACATCCTGCTCCAAATCTCTGGCTGAAGAGCAACATCTGCCAGCTGAGGCTATAACCCCAATTCACTCAGGGGAGTAACCTCCACTGGTTTGGGATGTGATAATTGTTCCCTTAGTAGATAATTTTTGAAATTTCTTGAAATCTCAAATTCATTATAGAAATGCAACAAAGTAAATCAAACCATAGCATTACTATTTTTGTGTTTAAGAATAACCTTGCCATATTAAGTATTTCTTATGTAGAGGAGACTTTGGCATATCAGAATATCTAACAGATGAGTCTTGCAATTAGAAGTTAATGTGTTATTGAGTGACTTAATATGTAGACTTGAGATTTTAGGTTGAAAGTTTAGACGATCTTAATTTATAAATGTTAAGAGAATTTAAGAAACACCATATTCATAAGCTTAATTTTACTAGATTTGTGAGGTTTATTGAAGGAATTAGGATTTTTGTTATTGTTAGAGACCTGAGATACTTAAAAAAGAGAGAAGAACATATTACAATAAATGCAATTTAAAATATTTAGGGGAATCTTATTAACTAAGTCGAAAAAGCATCTGTAAGTGGAAACATTCACCCATATTCCCCTGATGCACTGGGGTCTAGTGTGGGGACAAGACTTGGGTTCTAGCCACATCACACCCAGATCTGTGCTTCTGACCAGATCCCTCCTCCCTCTCTCTGCAACCCAAATTCAACCTTAGAGGCCATTCTTTTTTTTTTTTTTACAATTTATTTTATTTTAGTATCATTAACATACAATTACATGAGCAATATTGTGATGATTAAACTACCTCCTTCATCAGGTCCCCCCCACCAACCCTATTACAGTCACTGTCCATCAGCGTAGTGAGATGAGAATCACTACTTGTCTTCTCTGAGCTGTACAGTCCCCCCCGTGCCCCCCCACCCTATGTCTGCCAATCATAATGCCCCTTTTGCCCTCTTATCCCTCCCTTCCCGCCCTTCTTCCCCAGTCCCTTTCCCTTTGGTAACTATTAGTCCGTTCTTGGGTTCTGTGAGTCTGCTGCTGTTTTGTTCCTTCAGTTTTTTTTGTTTTGTTTTGTTCTTTGTTCTTATACTCCACATATGAGTGAGATCATTTGGTACTTGTCTTTTTCGGCCTGGCTTATTTCACTGAGCATAATACCCTCCAGCTCCATCCATGTTGTTGCAAATGGTAGGATTTGTTTTTTTCTTATGGCTGCGTAATATTCCATTGTGTATATGTACCACATCTTCTTTATCCATTCATCTACTGATGGGAACGTAGGTTGCTTCCATTTCTTGGCTACTGTAAATAGTGCTGCAATAAACATAGGGGTGCATCTGTCTTTTTGAAACTGGGCTGCTGCATTCTTGGGGTAAATTCCTAGGAGTGGGATTCCTGGGTCATATGGTATTTCTATTTTGAGTTTTTTGAGGAACCTCCATACTGCTTTCCACAATGGTTGAACTAATTTGCATTCCCACCAGCAATGTAAAAGGGTTCCCCTCTCTCCACATCCTCTCCAACATTTGTTGTTGTTTGTGTTTTGGATGTTGGCCATCCTCACTGGTGTGAGGTGATATCTCATTGTGGTTTTAATCTGCATTTCTCTGATGATTAGCGATGTGGAGCATTTTTTCATGTGCCTGTTGGCCATCTGAATTTCTTCTTTGGAGAAGTGTCTATTCATGTCCTGTGCCCATTTCTTAATTGGGTTATTTGCTTTTTGTTTAAGGTGCGTGAGTTCTTTGTATATTTTGGATGTCAACCCCTTATCAGATACATCATTTATGAATATATTTTCCCATATTGTAGGATGTCTTTGTGTTCTACTAATGGTGTCCTTTGCTGTACAGAAGCTTTTCAACTTGATATAGTCCCATTTGTTCATTTTTGCTTTTGTTTCCCTTGCCCGGGGGGATATGTTCATGAAGAAGTCGCTCATGTTTATGTCTGAGAGATTTTTGCTTATGTTTTTTTCCAAGAGTTTTATGGTTTCATGATTTACATTCAGGTCTTTGATCCACCTTGAGTTTACCTTTGTGTATGGG
>JAQQAC010002629.1:23922360-24137799 GCA_029783875.1 Phataginus tricuspis | reverse complement strand
TTTTTGTGGCCTAGAATGTGGTCTATTCTGGAAAATGTTCCATGTGCACTTGAGAAGAATGTGTATCCTGCTGCTTTTGGGTGCAGAGTTCTGTAGATATCTGTTAGGTCCATCTGTTGTAGTGTGTTGTTCAGTGCCTCTGTGTCTTTACTTATCCTCTGCCTGGTTGATCTATCCTTTGGAGTGAGTGGCGTGTTAAAGTCTCCTAGAATAATTGCATTGCTGTCTATTTCCTCCTTCACTTCTGTTAGTATTTGTTTCACATATGCTGATGCTCCTGTGTTGGGTGCATATATATTTATAATGGTTATATCTTCTTGTTGGACTGACCCCTTTATCATTATGTAATGTCCGTCTTTATCTCTTGTTACTTTCTTCGTTTTGAAGTCTATTTTATCTGATACAAGTACTGCAACACCTGCTTTTTTCTCTTTGTTGTTTGCTTGAAATATTTTTTTCCATCCCTTCACTTTTAGTCTGTGTATATCTTTGGGTTTGAGGTGAGTCTCTTGTAAGCAACATATAGATGGGTCTTGCTTTTTTATCCCCTCTGTTACTCTGTGTCTTTTGATTGGTGCATTCAGTCCATTTACATTTAGGGTGATTATTGATAGATATGTACTTATTGCCATTGCTGGCTTTAGATTCATGGTTACCAAAGGTTCAAGGGTTGCTTCTTTACTATCTGAGAATCTAACTTAACTTTCTTGTTAAGTTATTGTGAACGCCGTCTGATGTTTCTTTATCTCTCCCTTCCTATTCTTCCTCCTCCTTTCTTTATATATTAGGTGTTTTATTCTTTGTCTTTAGTTGGTATTCAGATGGTCTGCTTTCTTTGCTATGATTTTATTTTCTCTGGTGACATCTTTTTAACCTTGGGTGCTTCCCTCTAGAGCAGCCCATTTAAGATATCCTGTAGTGGTGGTTTATGAGAGGTGAACTCTCTCAACTTTCTTTTGTCTTGAAATTGTTTAATCCCTCCGTCATATTTAAATGATAATCGTGCTGGATACAATATTCTTGGTTCGAGACCCTTCTGTTTCATTACATTAAATATATCATGCCATTCTCTTCTGGCCTGTAAGGTTTCTGTTGAGAAGTCTGATGACAGTCTGATGGGTTTTCCTTTGTAGGTGATCTTTTTTCTCTCTCTAGCTGCCTTTAATACTCTGTCCTTATCTTTGATCTTTGCCATCTTGATTATTATGTGTCTTGGTGTTGTCTTCCTTGGGTCCCTTGTGTTGGGAGATCTGTGGGCTTCCGTGGACTGTGAGACTATTTCCTTCCCCAGTGTGGGGAAGTTTTCAGCAATTATTTCTTCAAAGACACTTTCTATCCCTTTTTCTCTCTCTTCTTCCTCTGGTACTCCTATTATGCGAATATTGTTCTGTTTGAATTGGTCACATAGTTCTCTTAATATTCTTTCATTCCTAGAGATCCTTTTATCTCTCTCTGCCTCAGCTTCTTTGTATTCCTGGTCCCTGTCTTGCAATTCCTTGATCGTGTCTTGAACCTGATTCAATCTGCTGTTGAGCCCGTCAATGGCTTGTCTCATTTCTGCATTGTCTTTCCTCACTTCCCTCACTTCCTCCCTCAGCTCTTGCACATTTTTCTGTAGATCCATCAGCATGGCTTTGACTTTTATTCTGAATTCTTTTTCTGGAAGACTGTGCATGTCGATTCCTTCAGATTCTTTCTCTGGTGTGGTGTTTGTCTGAAGCTTTGTCTGTATCATATTCTTCTGTCTTCTCATGACTATAGAATTAGTTTTTGGTAGTTGTCACGTATGTCCACTGGGCTCTTTATGACTTTAAAAAGGAAAGAGAAGAGAGGAGAGAAAAGAAAAAAAGAAAACAAAGAGAAGAAAAAAAAATACTTCTACTAATAAAAAAAGTAAAAAGAGAGAGGGAAAAAGGAAAAGAAAGAAAAAGAAAAAGCAGCAACACGTAAAAGAAAAAACAACAACAACAACAAAAAAACAAAAACAAACAAACAAAAAACCAAAAAAACGCCCACCAGGGGTGGTTTCTGTGTGAATGCTGTTGGTGGCGCTATTGCTCCACTATTCCAGAGCCGTGGCCACGTCGCTCCACACGGCCCTTTAAAGCTGTGGCCGGGGTGAGAGTGAATGGGAGGCTGTTGAAAGAGAGTGAAAGAAAAAAACAGGAAAAGAAAGGGGAGAAAAAAACAATAACGAAAAAGAAAGAAAGAAAGAAAAAAAAAGCCCCTGGGAGTGGGTTCTGTGTGAATGCTGTAGGTGGCGCTGTTCCTCCACTATTCCAGAGCCATGGCCGCCCTGCTCCGCAAGGCCCCCTATACCTCTGGCTGGGTTGGGAACGAATGAGAAGCTGTTGATCTCTGTGGGGGTCTTAATAGCAGTCACCCTTTCCCAGTCGCCAGCTGAGGGGTCCAAAGCTCCCCAGGACTCCCAGCGTGCTGGACTCAGCTTGCGGGACTATCCGGCCCCTCTACTGAGCTCCTGTCTCTTTACGACCGCTGAGAAAGAGCGCGCTTTTCTTCCCTTTTTTTTTGCCTTCTCTTTCCTTCCCGGAGCCTGCCGCGGGCAACTTGCACGTTCAGGGCTGGGACCCTGTGCCCTCTGTCTCTCCAATCTCTGCTACACCGCCGGCTGTGTGTCGGCGCTCCTGGCACAGACTTCAACTCCCTCCCGGCTCTGAATCCTCTCCTCCCGCTGGAGCGCTGGGGGAGAGGAGCGCTCGGTCCCTCCAGAGTCGCAGCTCCGTACCTTACCCGCCTTGCCGGGACTCCCGCCGGAGTGCTGGAGTGGAGGAGCGCTCTGGTCTCGCTGGGTCGCGGTTCTGTCCCGCCTCGCTGGGTGCTGAGTCCTCTCTCCGGAGTGTCTGACCGCCGGAGCTCTGGGGGAGAGGAGCGCTCGGTCCCTCCGGGGTCGTGGCTCCGTACCTTACCCGCCTTGCCGGGACTCCCACTGGAGTGCTGGGGTGGAGAAGCGCTCTGGTCTCGCTGGGTGCTGAGTCCTCTCTCCGGAGTGGCTGACCACCGGAGCTCCGTACGCTGTGCACTTTCCTGTGTATTCTGGTCTCTCTTTTAGGGATAGTTGTATTTGCTGTACTTTCGTGAATAAATATAATGTTGGGAGGAATTTTTCTGCTGGTCCGCTTACGTCATCATCTTCCCGGAAGTCTAGAGGCCATTCTTAAGGGCTTGCCATCTCAAGCAGCTGTAGATGTTCGCTGATCACTTGGGGTCCTTGGGGGCCACTGCAGGGGCCTGGATACTCCCAGGTGGGTAGGTGCCAGCTGGGCCGCTCTCCCACCGTTTGACCTGGGCACGTTCATGTTTACCTTTGTTATTTTGGGTTTCCATGTGCATTTTGTTTTGAAGAAAGAGCTCTGGGATTAATAAAAGAAATGTGACAACCACCTTTTAGGACACTGCTCCCCAGTTCTAAAGTGGCACTCAGCCCACGCTGAAAATGTGAAGTTCCCAGGAATTATTGTCCTGAAAGTCAGAGGACATGAAGCACACGGGGTGTTGAGGGAAGGGGGAGAAGGAGGTGTGCCCTAAAACAGCCTGAGGCGAAAGAAGTCTTTAGGAGAACTTTCTTTTGTCTTAATAGGTAAATGAGTTACAATGGAATGTTATTCAGCGCAAAGAAGAAACGAGCTATTGAGCTATGAAAAGACTGGAGAAATCTCAAATGTGTTACTCAGTGAAAGAAGCCAATCTGCGAAGAATACATGGTGTGTGATTCCAACTGTACAACATCTGGAACTGACAAAACTACAGAGACAGTGAAAAGATCTGTGGTTGCCATGGTTTGAGGGTGGGAGGCATGAGTAAGCAGAGCACAGAGAGTATTTAGGGCAGCAACACTACTCTGTATAATACTAAAAGCATGGATACATGTTATACATTTGTCCAAAGCCACAGAATGTACAACACTAAGAACGAACTGTAATGTCAACCATGACTTTGGGTGATAAGGATGTGACAATGCAGGTTCATCGGTTGTAACAAATGCACCTCTCTGGTGGGGAATTTAAAAAATATATGAAAAAATTTTTTTATTAATGGTGATGTAAAAACTTCAGTTTCTGATTGTTGCTAGTATAGAGAAACACAATTGATTTGTTGTGTGTTGACCTGTATTCTCCAACCTTGCTAAATTCACTTATTCATTCTAGTAGGTTCCTTGTGGATTCCTTCAGAAAGACGCTGCTCTTCCCTTGCAGTCTGTATACTTTTATTTCCTTTACTTGCCTTATTGCAGTTGCTATGACTGCCAATCAAGTGTTGAACAGAAGTGGTAGGAACAAACCTCCTCCTCCTGCTTCCAATTCTGGGGGGAAGCATTTAGTCTTTCACCTTTAAGTATGGTATTAACTATAGGTTGTCTGTACCTGCCCTTTACTAGCTAAATTCTGTTCCTGCATCCCAAGGTAATTCCTATTTGGTATTGACGTATTACCATTTTTTGTAAATCGCTGTTTGATTTGCTAGAATTTTTTAATCCATGTTCATGAGGGATATGGGTGTGTAGACTGTTAATTGTTGTTAAAGTTGTTTCCTTATAATGTCTTTGTCTGGCTTTGGTGTTAGGCTATTGCTTACCTCTGACAATTTCTGCCTTTATTGTGTGTTTTAGAACATTTAGATTTAGAACAATTACATTGTGATTATTGATATGAATGCTTTTACATTTACTATTTTTCTATTTGTTTTCTATTTGTCTCATCTGTTCACTGTTTTTTTCTTGTCCTATAGTCTTTTGGATTAGAATAGTTTTGATGATTTTACTTTATCTTCTTTATTTGCCTCAGTGATACATCTTTTTTTTTAATGATTGCTTTAGAGTTCACATATACATCTTCAGCTTGTCACAGTCTACTTCAAGTAATATTATACTTATTGTATATAGTATAAAGACCTTATAACCATATACTTCCCTCTGTCTGCGCCCAGCTTTTGTGCTACTGTTATCATACATATATATGTCCACATATATTGTAGACCCCAATACATTGTAGCCATTTTTATTTAAAACAATTATTTTAAAGATATTTGTAAAGTAAGAGACAAGTTTTTCGTATTTATCCACACATTTACCATTTCTAGTGCTCTTCATTTCATCGTATAGATCGATTTCCAATGGTTATCATTTCCCTTGTGCCCAAAGATCCTCCATTTTCTTTTCTTCAACTAGTCTGCTGGTGATGACTTCTCTCAACTTTAAATGTCTGAAAATGTCTCTATTTTGACTTCATTTTGGAAGATTTTTGCTGGATCTAGAGGTCCAGGCTGATGGCTTTTTCTCCAGTATTTAAAAAGGTTGTTCCATGTACTTTAGCTTGCTTCTATCACTTATCTTTATTTTTCTGTATTTGTATTTTGTTTCTCTGGCTGCTTTTGATATTTTCTTTTTGTTCCTGATCCTCAGCAATTTCATTCTGATGTGAACTGGTATGTTTTAATTCATGTTTCTTCTCCTTGGGATTTATTGAGCCTCTTGGATCTGCGCGTTTGTGCTTTTCATCAAATTTGCAAAAGCTTTTGTTGTTATTTTTTCAAATGTTTATTTCATCCCTTCATCTTTCTTGTCCCCTTTATAACTCTACCTATGTACGTGTTGGACTGCATGATGCCCCAGAGTTCAGTGATGTTTTGTTCTGTTTTCCCCCGGGTCTTTTATCTTCCTGTGTTTCATTTTGTGTAATCTCTACTGCTCGGTGCCCTCATTTTTCTTTAGCAGTGTCCAGTCTGCTTTTATCCCATTCAGAATGCTGCCCATTTTTCACATTTCTCCTTTTTTCACCTCTAGAAGTTTGAGTCTTTTTTATATGTTATATACCTCTTCTTATCATGCTCATAGTTTCCCTTTATGAAGATATGGAGTATTGTCATAATAGCAGTTTTGTTCATTTTGGGGGCACTATTTTTGAAATTCATATTAATTAAATTAAAAAATTCCACAAACACCAGTTCTCCCATTTCTCTCAATATGTACCCCCCTGCCTCTGGCAATTACCAGTCTGTTCTCTGTCTCTATGAGCTTATTTTACATTAATGTATTTTTCTAGGTTCCATATATAAAGGAGGTCATATGGTATTTGTCTGCCTCTTTCTGATTTATTTCACTTAGCACAGTACCCTTGAGGTCCATCTGTGCTGTTTCAAATGGCAAGAGTTCAACCCCTTTTTAATGGCCAAATATTCCATTGTATACATGTATGACAATTTCTTTATCCATTCATCCATTGATGGACACAGGTGATTTCTGTATCTTGGCTATTGTAAATAGTGCTGCAATAAACATGGAGATGCAGATATCTTTCTACTTAGTGTTTTCATTTCCTTTGGGTATATGCCCAGGAGGGGAAATGTTGGATCATATGGTAGTTTTACTTTTAGTTTTTTGAGGAATCTCTAAACTGCTTTCCATAGTGGCTGCACCAATTACATTCTCACCAGCAGTGCAGGAGGGTTCCCTTTGCTCCACAACCTCATCAATACTTGTTATTTCATCTTTGTGATAATAGCCATTCTGATAAGTGTGAGGTGATATCTCATTTTGGTTTTGATTTGCATTTCCTTGATGATTAGTGATGTCGGGCATCTTCCCATGTGTTGGGCATCTCTATGTCTTCTTTGGGAAAACGTCCATTCAGATCTTTGCCCATTTTTTTAAATTGGATTATTTGTTTTCTGATTTTGGGTTGTATGAGTTCTTTATATGTTTTGGATATTAGTCCCTCATCAGGTATAGGATTTGCAAATATTTTCTCCCATTCAGATTAGAGCCCCCAGGAATTCAACAGAGTGGCCTTAGGGGACATAGAAGCTTCTGGGTCCTTATCTCCAGAGATCAGGGGTCCCTAATGACTTTATCTCAGAACAGTCCAAACACAAGTTAGAAAGCTTTGCTCAGGAAACTGATGACTCCCCCCAAGGGTAGATGCCCTCACTCCTCAGAATGTCCCAGTCCCGGCAGCAGGATCTGGGATCCTGTACCCTGAACTCTGAGAGGGGCAGTCACCAAGCCTCTTTACCTAGGGATTTGGAAGTTCCCAGGAGCTTGCCCCTTCTCCAGGTGACAGTTGCCTCTATACTTCTTTAATTATCCATTGGGACACACACATATAAACAAGTTCTTATGGCTCTCACTGATGCTGGAGCCCACATTGCAGTGCTTCCAAGGAACGCCTCCAAATAGAGGTGAGGGGCACCTTTAAATTACAAGGTGTAACAGGCAGGATAGTAGGAGCTGTTCACCTCCCACTAGCTGTCACTACTGGAACCATCTTAATTAAAAATCCTTTAGCAATGGTGGCCCCTTTGGCTCTTCCCCTTCTTTTTATAAGTATGGATGCCTTAATGTGCGACAATGCCATCTGGAACAAAACCAAGTTCCTGGCCTTCCTGGTGGGAGCTGCACATTGGGAACCCATGCTGGCCACCCCCAATTGTTATGTAAATATCCCCAATATTGTTTACAGCGGGGGACTGAGGGATAATTCAAGATTTATTAAAGGGAAGAGATCTTAAATACACACTTTCTCCTTTCAATTCTCACATTTGGCCAGAATGAGAGCCTGCTATGAATGAGTGGCCCCTACAGTAGACTACTGAAATTTAAACACTCAAGTGTTCCCTATTAAGGATCCCATTCCCAACACTGCCCAGTTAATGAAGATGTCTGGAGGGCTCAGGGGATGTCTTTGCCAGCAATCTATTATGTTCTATTCAGTATTGATAATGGAGTAGGCCCAGCTGCTTTTTGCCATCATGTCCAAAGGCTTTCGATGTACCTTTACCTGCCTGCCTCTGGACTATCTTAACGTGCCTATGAGCTGTCACTCACAGTCTTTGCCAGCAAGACCTGGACAACCTTACAGTGTTCCCTGGCACCATCTGGCACTGTATTGGTGACATTCTAATCTGGGGTCTCTCGGCGTCTCTAACACAGCTAGTGACCCACCTATAACACAGAGGTTGAGCTATTGCTCCACATAAAATTCAAGGGCCAGCTACAAGTGTGAGATTTCTGGGCATTAGTTAGTCTTTGTGGGGAAAATGAAAGTCCTTATGGCCAGGATACTCACCTGAACCTAAACTATTTGATGATGTAATTGACCTACTGCTAGGGTAATGCTTCCACACCTGTAAGCAATATTGACTAAGTCACTATAAAAGAGCTCTGTCCACTGCTCTGGGTAGAGGGGGAGATGTAGATGGGTTACAGACATAATCCTAGTGTTTGACCTCACACAGTGAGAATAAAGCCCGGTATAAACCCTTTTACCCTGAGAATGTTCTGTTGTCATTTCTCACTCTCACTGAACCCATAGTGAACTTGCCCGGGGCTGAAACCCTCAGGCAAGACAGTCCTCTAAAGGCTGAGAAGTTCTCCTTGCATTAAACATCAATTGCTAATTATTCAGCCCCACATCACCCTGTAGCAAGTATCCTGCCATGTGATAGCAAGCCCTACACACTTAACAAGGGCTCTTCACATTTTGGAGGCAGTCCATACCACACTTACCCATCATTCTTGGGCCCATTTATGCAAATCCTGCACATACTATCAGGGTCTGTGAATACTGGATAGTCCCACAGTCTCCAGTGTCCACCCACAGATCACAAAGGGAAGATGTGCCTTTGGACTGAGCTGGCGGTGATCCCCTCAATCAAGAATAAATACATCCCTTAAGGTGGGACTACCTGGCATGAGGTGATGCAGGTAGGTATCATCCACATGACCTGTGTTGTCTTCTAGTAATGATGCTTAACTTCATTCAGTTGTGAAGAAATAATTGGATACAACCACAGTGTGGGATGTCCTGTGAGACAACTGGCCTGAATTTTTCAAAAGAATAAATATCATGGAAATATACAACAAAAGAAAAGAAAATGGTTGGGCTAGGGGTACCTTTCTAGATTGAAAGAGACTGAGAAGACATAATGCACAGCAAGGACTGAACAGAATTCAAGTGGAAAAAAAACTTTGGGAGACATTAGTGGGCTGGGGGGTGGAATTTGAACACAGACTGCATGTCTAGTAGTGTTCAGATAAGGGATGTGAATGCTCTTATTTCTGGGAGATTTTGGCTGATGTATGCAGGGTTGGAGCATTACAGGAACTGCAGTTTACATTCTGATGTTTCTTTAAGAAACTATCCATTTATTTGTGCATATAGGTATGTGTGTATACATATGAATATGGCAGGGGGCTGGTGAGGTGCAGAAAAATCTTGGTGTGTGAATCTAGGAGAGTGTTTACAGATATTCTTTGTACTATTTTTAAATTTCTGTGTAGTTAAAATATTTGTAGGAAAAATAGAAGAGAAAAAAGTGTGATTTGTTTTTCTGACTACCTAGGTAATGTGAATGTGGGCTGCTAACTCAGGTGACAGCCAGCCTGTGGTTTCCAACATGAGGGGAGATTTCTCCCTCTCCGTCCCAATACCCAAGCCAAGGTAGGGGTTTCTCTGGCTGCACATCATCAGAAGAGGGCTTTTTCTGGGTTCTGTCTCCTCTCAGACTCCCCACCTGCGTGGTGCAGGGCTTTGTCTCGTGGCCTGATGCCCCTTCTGGCTGTCAGAATGAGAATTCTACATCAGGCCCCTATCTCCCGCCCCGTCCTCCCTGGGAGCTTTCGTGTCTGGGGCCTGCTTACAGTTTTGCTAGTTCAACAGTACATCTTAAAAAGATATATTTAAAAAATATTCTGTCTAACTTTTTAAAAAGATGTTCTGCAACTAAAGGCTTGATCAGGGTATTTACTTCTCCGAACAAGTAAATCTCTTTATGGCTACGCCTAATCTGTATTCTAAAATATTGATGACTGTATATTCACATCACCTGAAGTTCTAGGAGGTCTCAATATGTGGTTTGTCCTTTCGGCTGACTGTTTCTAAATGAGGTTTTAATTTTGGGTTGTAAGCTTAATTTCTGTGGGGATAATGTGTCAGAGTCCTGTGTAGCCTGGTTGAGGGCTTGTCTCTCCAGACAGGTTTTGGGTATGTTCCTGCCAGGTGGCTGAGGGATATGACACCTTGTGATTTGTTTTTTTTAATTTACTGTCTTGGGGATTGCTAAACCAGGTGGGTTGTATAATTTTGTCTGAAGCCCAGGCTTATGCTTACAAATTCTGAGAGGACACTTCCTTTTCATGCACAGCTGGAGATTTCAGGCAGACTTCCTCACTCTCTCCCTGTGTGGAGACCAGCTTTCTCCAGAGCATTTTGAAGAGAACAAGTCCACAGGAGGGCTGTTCTACCCCAAGGCCTCCCCTTCTGACCTTTACAGGCATTAAAACACCAAGAAGGGCATTTACCCCCTCCCCCCCATGCCTCCACATTTGAAAGAATATTTGCCGCATGTATCTAGAATTTCTTGGTGTTTGTATTGGGTAGATTTTCAAGTAATCTGGTTCTTTTTGTTATTGGAACTGGAAGTTCCTTAATCTATTCTTTTTGGCTTAATTAAAGAACCTATTTATTCTGTAAATTGGCAGAAAGAACCTGCCTGGATAGATATTTTAAACTTTTTAAAGTTCTTACACTGAGCTGAAAAATAAATAACATCTAAAAAACGAATTATTTCTTCGATTAAAAATAATCTAACATATTAAGTCTGGTAAAGCCATTCCCATGGGGTAGGAAAACAGTGATCCTGAAGCGAACTTTGCTCTGGGAATCTGTGAACAAACTAGTTTCAGCTTCTGATTTCAGGAGCCACGTTCTGTTTCTTGTGGTGCCTCCAGTACTGGTCTGATGATTGACACAGAGTAGAAACCCGATTTTCATTATTGTTAACGTGAACTTTGTTTTGTCAGCTTGAACTTTACACCAAACTTGCTTGCACACCCTCAAAATAGGAAGACACATCTTTTCTTTTTGAACCACAGCTTGCCTCCTGCCCAGCCCCAAGTCCAGCTGCACATGGTCATTACTGCTACTTGCAAACAGGGCCCCAGCCTGTGGATTCCTTGTGGGAAAATGGACTGGGAATGTGGCCAGCTCTTCTGTGTGCTGGGCAGAAGCTTCCTCTGGGCTCTCATGCGAGTTTCTGGCCCTGGGGATGGAGCCTCTCCTGCAGCTCAGCCAGTGGAGTCTGTGTAAGACAGAACTTGCCTCTGCAGATCCCCATCCAAGCTGCCTGCCCAGGGGAATCTGAGTGTGCCCCTCTGGGTGGGGACACAGCCTGCTTCCCAGTCTATCTGTGTACTGCCTGGACTCAGCTGTGGTTTTCCTGGGCTCCAAGGTGGGAGAGCCCAGCAGCCAGTGCTGCAGTGGTCCCTGTAGGGAGGTCCCAAGGATGTTCCTGAAGGCCAGTCCCTCAACCATCATGACCAGTGCCCACATGAGGGGTGGATTCAGCTCTGGAGCCTAGCAGGTGCAGGAAGGCCTTAGGACAGCTCACCGGGTGCTGGGCACCAAGGCACTGTCTCTAGCACTCAAGTTCACACCTACATGCCTCTGGCATCTGAGGAGGCTTCAGTGACAGGTCCTCCTGGTACTGGAGTGAAGGGTGAAGCTTTGAGGGAACCTCTGAGCCTGTTGACTGGAGACTTGGGTACTTCCCAAAGGCAGTGCCCAGCACCACCTCAGCCTCCTGTCTCTCCTGTGGCTTTGCAATGTCATGACTACCTGGGCCGAGGCTCCAGAGGGCCTGAGACCCGCCTCCTCATTGTCCCTCCACTTCCCCGATAAAGGACTTTGGCAGAGCTTCTGTGCACCCAGAAGGTTAGAGCAAAGCGTCTGCAGCTGTCTGCCTGAGCCCTTTCTGAAGATGATGAGTTAGGGGGAGGGAATCCTTTCTGCAGCCTAAAGAAAGAAGAGGCTCTTGGTCAGCCCTGGCTTCTCAGCCATGACCCCTGGCCCTGCTTGCTTGGGTCCCTGAATCTGCTGCCAGATGGCTGTTCAGTTCTTTTCAAAACAGCTTCCAGGGAATGGTCAGAGGATCAGGCTCAGCAAGTGACACTCTTGACAGAGAACTTGGGACTGGGCTGTCCTTGGCGGGTGTTAAGTTTTAGGTTTTAGGACACCCTCTGTTGTCTGACAGATGACCTAGATGGGAAGCCCTCCTCCCCGGGGGCGGGCTGGCATGGCTGCTGCCTGCAGGGAGTGGAGGATGCGGCAACAGTTTGGACTGTTAAGTCAACGCTGAGGAAAGAGTTACCCGTTAACGCAGTTAAGACCACCATGGGACGCATGGACTGAGGCCTTGGGAAACTTGGGGCAGAAAAGTATTTTTTTTCTCCTTCCTGTCTTTGAAAAACATGATTTTCCCTTAAGAGCTCAAGAAAGTGACCAACTCTTTCCCCATCTTCCCGGCCTTGCGCTCTCTTCTCCTTGCGGGGAGCTAGACTGGCGATCTTGTTAATGCTTTTCAGGCAGTACTCACCAGGTTCCAGGGAAGTAGTGTTACAATACCTTGGTCCTGGCTTCCTGTTTGCTGACAGTTTGCTTTCTTTAGACTCTTCCTCTTTGATGCTTGGCGTGTGTGAAGCCTCGGGTGCGTGCCTGTGAGAGCTGGGGAGTACCCCTTGGGTTAACCCAGTCCCTGTGCTCCCTTGATATAGGACCTGCTTAGGGCAGGTGGGATCAGCCACACCTAGGTGCTTAATGAAGGAGGAGCAAAGGAACTAACCAATGAAAGCCTTGACCTATCTCCACCCAGTCTGGACAGCACAAACAGGACTTGGTTCTGAACGGCTTTGTCTTTTGGCTGCTTATTTTCTGATACTATTTTGGAATCACAAGGAGTAGTAAGTATGTGGCATGTGCAGGTTCTCCCTCCTGTACCTCCTGTACGTCGGTGATCCATCAGGGAGTGCTTTCCCAGTGAACCAGAAGCCTTAACACAGTTTTTCAGAGTCACTTTCAACTGATAGTACTAAAAGACAAAACCTGTTTGTCATTCATAGTTTATAGTGCACATGATGTTCTGATAGAATGACAGAGGTTCAAAATGCAATGGGATTCTTTTTAAGATTCCATTTATTGATAATTGTTAACTAAGCATTTTTATTTTGTTTTGCTTATTTAATTGAACTTTCTGAGTACCTCACACAGTTCTATGATCATAAAATATCCTGTGGACACACTACATGGTTGTCTTGTACATTTGCTAAAATCTGTTTTTATTTATTTTGTAAAATGGTAGCTACTTTTACCCTAATGTGATTTTGCATATGTTTTTATTCTAGTTGCAGTTTAATTGCATTTTTTCCTGATTTTTATTATTTTTGCACAGTGTGGCAATCACCCTGTAAGGAATCTATGTGCCCCTGCCACCAGTATGAATTAGACCAAGCGATAACTCTTATTGAAGGCTGACATATTTTGGGCCCAATTTCTAAATATTTGGATTACCATAATCTTAAAATCCTTACACAGTCCTGCCTGATTGGTACTATTGTATTCCTTATTCTACAGGTAAGGGATCTAAGTTCTGGAAAGCTTGAATAGCCAATGAGTGTCACACTGGTGGGAAGAGATCTGAACCCAGTCCACTCAGGTTCAGAGCCTTTTAGCCACTGTACCATTCTTCTCACAACAGAAAGAGGCTTCCCCTGTGCAGGTGATCAGTGCCATGATGCTAACCTTGAATGCACAGAATCAGATCTCTTGGATCTATTGGAGTTGCCTTTATTTTGAAGGAATAATTGTGGATTATGAAATTAGAGTATGAATTAGATTATAAAATTAGTTTAGCAAGTTTATAACTGTCTAAATAACCTAACATTTTCTATGTTAAACTCATAAAACCTACAAAGTTAAATACATGTATGTTGCAATATTTAAAAAAAGGTTGTTAAACCAAATTCTTTGCAATAAAGAGGTACTTGCTTCTAAGTATCTTGATTCTAAAATACCATGTTTGATCTCAATTTTTGAGGTGTTTGTTTTTGTGTGTCCTGAGGAAGAAGACTGAGATGAGAGAAACAAAATATTTCTCTTTACAAGGACTGGCAGTTTCTGGAAATCATATGCTCTGGACTTTCAATGATACTATTAAAATTCATCAACTCTTGAAGCCCAGATCAGAACTTCAACTATGGTTATCTGAACAATGTGCATTTAATTGTGAATCACAAAACTTTTATTGCTTCTGCTACCCATGTGCAAATGCCTTAGGACTTCCAATGGGCAAGACAGTAGAACCCTGAGGGGGAAGTGACCTAAGAGGCCTAGACTGCTGTTCCCATCTGGGCCACAGCAACAGAAAATGGTAATCAGGTCTGTGGGTACCTTGGAGTGAAATACGGAGTGCAAACAGATAGTTCTGTCTGAAGTCCAGTAAGTGAATGCTGAAATTTATTTAGCCTTGGAGTAATGCTGAAAAGACATTCACCTTATAGACACATGCTGGATTATAGTTATGAGAGCATGTACTATGGCCGATGCTGTCACAGACCTGTGTTGTCCATGGAGAAAGAGACAGTTACAGAGTCGGCCTCTTTCCAGTGGCCACACCTGTTGAGGTGTATTGACTTACCATTTCAACACCTGCAGGATCATTTATTGCTCTCCACAATACAAGCATTTTCAGGGAAAGCTTGACTTCTGCTCAGTTACCTGCAGGACTTAACATGATTTCATCACTGGTAGAAATATGCTCAGTCATGGGCGACCACAATAGGATTAAAGAATTGTTTACCTGCTCACAAAGGCATAGAGGGTAGTGGGAGTCTGTGAACTGATGTACGGGCTGGGGGACTGGGCTTCTTGGGCCACCCCCCAACTTCCTCCTTCCTTGTCATGTGAAAAGGAAAGAGGTAGTTGAGTGAAATTCACATCTCAGGAAGGACAGGACTATAATTTTAGGTAAGTCTATATTTGAAAACAAACAAAATGAAACAAAAATCTTTCTAGGGGAGAAAAACAAACCTTTCTGAGAGATAAAGTTCCACTCCTAGGAAATTTGCTACCCCAAATTGATTTCCTTAAGAGATTCTTTCATTAGCACTGAAGTTCCCAGGATCGGGGCCATGTCCTGTCTGTCCCATTGCCTGTTATTTGTCCTAGTTCTGAGCAGAAGGTGATAGGTCAGTGTAAGAGAGGAGCTCACCTGGGGAGGATCCTGAAGGTGTGGCAAGGACCTTGGGATTTTAGAAGGGTGCATGTTCCTTGAAAGGGAGACACAAGTTAGGAAGGGCGGGTTGGGCAACAGCACTGGCTCTGACCCTGGATCAGAGCTGAGCTGGAACCAGATCAGCCTTGGCTGGTTGGACATTCCTAATGGGGACATGGAGGCTTTCCCAGGTCCTCTCCAGGTAGGCTTGCAGATGAGCGCTGAGCTCTCCCTCCTAATTCGGCAGGAAAATGGGCATGGTGAGTCTCCTCTGGGGGGCTCCAACTGCTCTGGCCCCCAGTTCACAGCGACCCTTGGCATATGCAGCAGAAGACAAGTCAGTGCCAAAGGGAGTGGAGAAATAAACTCAGATATGTTTGTTAGGAGTTTCGAGAGAATGGGGCTTTCCTTGAAGTCTTCAGCAAGACAATTTCCTCTGCCTGAACCACTCCCTAGTTTAGTTACTTTATAACACCTTGTTAAAGGGCTGACTTGTGTCCCCACTCCGAGCTCACATGTGAAGTCCCAACCCTCGGTACCTCAGTGTGACTGTATTGGAGATGGAGCCTTTAGTGTTCAGGGCGGACTCTACTCCAGTCTGACCGGTGTTCTTACAAGAAGAGTAGCTAGGACGCAGAGGCACAGAGAGGAAGGCTATGGAAGACCCCAGGAGGAGGCGGCCCAAGGGCGAGGCCTCAGGACACAACCCTGATCTGTCTTGATCTTGTCACCTCCAGAACCGTGAGAAAATACACTTCTGCTGTTTGTCACTCAGTCTATCGTGTTGTGTGCCAGCCCCAGCAAACTCGTGCAGACCTGATCGGTCCTCAGGCTCAGCCAAAGCTCCCTTTCCTTGACCTGTGCACAACCTCCCTTCCTGGAAGCCCTCCTTCCCCTGACTTAGGCCGTCTTGGGCCCCTCTCCTTGGGTGACTATATGATTTATCATCTGGTCAAGTGGAAGGGACTACTTTTGGTAATTCCCACAGAAAGGTGTATGCAAACTTGTGATTTCCCAGCAAACTAGGAGGGAGGGTCTCCCCTTGCTCCTCTGTGCCCCCGTGACACTTTGTGATTTCCTCTGTGGTGTCACTTAGCGTGTGGTCAGTAAGTCTCTTAATGAGCATCTTTCCCCACCAATAATGCTATAAGCTTCTCCAGAAAAGCGGTGTGCTCCCACTAAAGGATCAGAGTGCTTGGGTCCCCGTCGCCTTCTAGTGCTTGGTGTCCTCCAACTTTGTGATATTTATCAACCTGTGAAGAGGAACACACCTTCTTTTGAATAGAAGACACTTACATCTGAGGAAGGGCAAATACCCTTTCATTCTGTTGTTGGCTTTCTTTCATATCTCTCTCCTCTTTCATCTGCCTGTTCACATATATTGCCCATGTTTCTATTGGGCTATTTCTTTTTTTCCTACTGTTTTCTGTGAGCTCTTCATAACTAGTTAAGTCAGTTATTTGTTATAACATAGATTTCAGTATTGTTTCCCCACTTTGTCCTTTGTATTTTAACTTTGTGGCACTTCTTTTCCAAAATAAAAAAAAATATATTTACACATTTCAAGTTCTCAGTATTTTCCTTTATGGCTTCTGAGTTTTGTGTTGTGCTTTGCAAGCACTTCTATATTCTGAGATTATCAATAAATCAAGTCTCCTGCCCTTTGATTTCCTTTGTCTTAAATCATTGATTCAGAAGGATTTCATCTGAATGGGAAGACTGAGGTAAGACTTCAGCTTTATTTTGTTCAAGTGATAGTGATTTGAATATTTTATTGAATAATTTCTTTTCCACACTGATTTGAAATGTAACCTTTATCATAATCTAAATTTCAACATGAATTTAGAACTCTCTATTTTGTTCCAAAGGTCTATCACTTCTTTATTGTAACATTTTAATTTTTATATATTATCATGATATTTTCTACTTCTTTCAGCCTACTAGTTCTTGCTTATTGCTCTTATTTTTCAATATTTCTCAAGCTATTCTTAAATATTTATAAATAAAATGTTTTGGTAAAATTCTTAAAAAAAAAGAAAAAAGGAAAAATAACAAAAAAATCCTGATAATATTTGAAATTGTAAAGCTACATTAAACTTCTGGTTAATTAAAGGAGGACTGACTGGCAGATTTCAATACTGAGTCTTTCTATCCAAGAGCATGGTATATTTTAAAACTCATTTAATTGTTATTTAATATCTAGAGATATGTAATAAAATACACATACAATAAATTTCATATCAGTTATGAATATTTACATACTAAAAACATTGCATTAAATTTGGTGAATTCACTAATTTAGTGAAAATTAATGGTTTAACAAATCTGTCTCATAGTAGAATTTAGCACATTTTTCTCTGAATGTAGCAAATCGTACAGATAAAAATAAATAAGGGTATGCAGTAGAGAATACACTCAAATACTTGGAGCACAGGCTGTTAATGTAATTTTGGGAAGGGGCTGAATCTAGTAGGACCTGTGGTGAAGTGCAGAGGCTGTACAGTCTGTACCTCAGGACTTTCAAATTAAAGAAAAAAATTTGAGGAAAAAAATAGTAAGTTTTTTAAAAATTAAAAAAATTACCATGCTTCATATTTCATATTTTCCAGTATTTTTGTCTTATTTGGTATGAACTTCAAAACAGATAGAATTATACTTATTTCATTGATTTTAAACAAGTTTAGCTTCAGGATAAGTTCCCCATCAAAATCAGGGGTAGAATGGGACACTGGGCTTAGAGGCCAGAGCGTCGACTTGCAGCGTTGCGGCTGGGGAAGGTCCCAGAGATGCCGATCTTCTGGGCTCGGCGTGCACAGCCCTGGCCTGGCAGGGTCATGTCTGCCTGCCCCCCTGGCCCAGACTCTGCTCTGAATGAGGCTCTCCCCTGGGGCGCTTTCCCAACCAAGGTGCGCTCAGGCCCAGAGAGCTGCAGGGGAGGATGGGCCAGCCAGCAGGGTGAACTTGAGCTCCTAGGATAAAGGCCGTCTGCTGGAACAGGACCCCACTGAGTAAGAGCTTGCCCAGCTGTGTTTCTGCCTTTGTCCAAGACCACCCCTCCAGCTGGACTCCCAGAAAAGATTATACATAATAGAAGCCAAGACTTGTGAGTTTGTTTTAATATATGCAAGCATGTGGCATTGAAACTTCTTCGTGAATTATGAAATGGCAGAGCAGGACAACTGCATCCCAGAGCTGACAAGCAGTTGGCTCTGCAGGCATGGGCCCTTTCTCATCTTTGCTCTGTGAGTTTTCTATACCACTGCAGAGGGGCTGGTGTGATTCCTGGAGTCCTGCTGCTGGCTGAGAGCCTCTTCTTTTGCCCCTGTCAGGTACCGCAGCTGCCAGGACACTGGGACTTTGTAACTGGATGTCTTCACTAAACGATGGCAATTTCTTCTTCAAATAAGGCTGTTTTGCTTACTGATGTTAGCAATGCAATAGATATTTATTATGATTTAATCTGTGCTAAACAATTTATAGGAATTTTTGTTTTAATTCTTACAGCAATTATGTGAAATAGGTACCTGTTTACAGTAAAGAATCTGAGACTCAGAGAGGCTAGTAGTTTGCCTAGTGACAAAGCTGAGATTTGAACGCTGGCCTGTCACCTCCTGAGGTTAAGCTCTCAGCAGCTACGCAGAGAGAAGGGGCCCTTCCTACTGGCGGCGGCTTTCCTGTGCTGCGACAGCAAATGGAATTGCAGAGCACAACTCAACTCCAAACGCACTCTTTCATTCCACCAGTGGAACACTTCCACAGGGTTAGATTTTACCCAAGAACTTATCAGGGTGAGCGAGGAGGGCCTTACCCAGGTTTGTACTGTACATGAAATGAGTGGTTTTATTTACAGCCCCAAGCCTGAAGACCACAGACATTAAGCCATTGCGTGTGTGACGATCAAGGAGGGTGGAATGTCCTTGCCCTTTCCCATGTCCTGTGGTGGACAGGTGCAGAATGAGACTTGAAAGCTGGCACGGCATAAATGAAGACGACTCAGGGACCAGAAGAAGAGCATGCTGGTCTCAACCAAAATCAGTCCGTGAAACCCAGAGCCGAGCCCTGGGGACACTGGGGGCACAGCAGGTGCACACTGGGAGGATTTCTGGGTTAGTTTAGAAGCAGTCTCGCTCGGGCTGATGTGCTCAGATGGCTTGTAGGTGGGAACAGGCGACGGATGTTCCAGACTGTCCAGGGCTTTTAAAATGCACGGTGTGAAGGGTGGGAGTGTGCCAGGTTGGCTTGAAGACCTGACGTGGGTGGGTCCCAGAGGAGCTCTGTGCACCCGCTGGCTCTGCTCTGCTTCCACCAGATCCCAGCTGCGAGTCAGCTGCAATTCAGCGGCTCTCTGCTGTCCTTGGTCACCACAGTTTAGTGGTCCCTGCTCCCACAGGTGACTTCTGCAAATAACCATTAAGTGTGTGAATGGGTTGCCGGGCTTTCCCGCAGGGTTGGAGGGCTTTGGACCCCATTTTTCTCAGCCTTTGGCCTTGTTCCTCTTGGCTGACTGTGGAAAGGGACACCCAGCTTCCTTCTCTGCCACCTTCCACTGGCCTCTGGGCCACCTGGGCCTCTGACAAGGGCCAAGTGATATTTAACTCTGCTACCTGTGTTCTGGGAACTTTCCTACAATGGAATTCCCTGATTTGGAAAAGAGTTGTTCACAAAAAACTTGAAAGCAGCTAGATTTTATTCCACTAGCGTGATGCATATGAACAATATTTCTGTAAAACTTCTTTTACCTATGCTGCACAAAATGTCTTTTTGCATTCAAGATGTGTTCAGATAGCTGGTGGGTGGGGAACAAGTGAGGGACATGCCTGATTGTCCCGAATGCCCACTTTTTAACCCCAATCCCAAGAAAAAGGGGGACACAGTTGTGGTGGCTGGTGAGCACACTTGATGGAGACTGTAAATCTCATCTTGGGAAGAAAGAGGAGATTTTCCCATACCAGTGCTCAAAAAAGAGGGATGAAAGAGGAAAGAGATATTGTCAGTGGCTATTGACCCACTTCTGGCAACTTCTGTGTTCAGTATAGATATCCTCTGGGTCATAGCTGCAAGTGTGGGAGCCGCCCACCAGCACAGCTGGGTGTTCAGCTGCCAGAGCCCCTGAGGCTAAGCCATCGGGAACGTTAGACACACTGTCTTCCAGTTGGCCCGCTCAGCAATTCAGGTGGAAAGTAAAGAGATGACATGGCTGTACCTGCTCAGACTGGCACGTATAGGTTGCTTTTGTATATTATGTTAACTTTGTGCTCGGATACCTCCATACTTATGGCAAACAGCCTGAAACTTCATTAAAACTTTTCCCATAAAATGTACAAATTCTTTTGGCGGAAAAAAAAAAAGTGAATGAGCAGGTGTAAATGGGTGAATAAAAGCCAGTAGTCCGTTAATCTTCCCAGTGACAACCTTTGGCTGGAGCTCCCAGCGCCAGTGCCAGCGCCCAGGACGGGGACTTGCAGATATCTCGGCCCGTTGTCCCTCTGTCCCTTGTGGAAGACACATCCCACTATGTCTTCCTAAAACCCGTTTTTAGGATTGGTTGAAGAAAGAGTCCATTTTAGGGGACCAGAAGACCCATAACAAACCCTAATGCCTTGTTTTCCCATGTGTGTTTTCAGGCAAGGAATGTGGCTCCGCTGAGACAGACATGTGGTTGTCAGTAGAGGTGAGGAAGATGGGAGGGGGTCTTCAGAGCTTTGGGCCTGGACCCTCCCCTGGTTCTTAATTAAATTTCTCTTTATTTAGCTTATCTAGTTGCTGGTTTTACTTTTTTCTTTATACACTGTACTGCCCAGATCCTATATTTAAACAAATATTTGTACAGAATTCATTATTGAAATTCCATATGATTGCATCTGTCAGCCCTCCATTTTGCAGGACTCCCAGATACCACACCCAAATGGCGAGTATACTTATACTCTGGGGACAAAGTTGGGGCTTCTTTGACTCTTCCTAACAGGTCCTAATTAAGAAGCAGGAGATCATAGCCCTTTGGAGCACATTCTATGAAGCCAAGTGGCTGCGTGCACAGACCACTACCCACTTATTAGCTGAGACCTGGGAAGGTTTCTTAGTCTTCCATGCTCCAGTCTCCTCTATAGTAAAAAGGTTATGGCAATAATAGTGATCCCCTGTTACTGGCTGTGGTTAAGGTTTAAACTAATTTTCAGTAAATTGGTTCTAAAGATTAAATGACTTCTAGTAAAGCACTTATAGCAATGCCCAGAACAAAGTGAGCAACATATGTGCTTATCAATATTATCTTTACTTTGAGCTGCTGAGCTGATGACTTTGAGTCTTCAAAGCTCAGGAAGTGATATTTAACTCATATAATTCACAGTCATCTGTCCAGGTCACCGTGGATGCTGTGTTCTGTGCTCTGTTTCCTGTTTTAAGGGCATTCCAATCATGGTCTGTTTGGGTCATCACAGAGCTTCCAGTAAAGGCTGGAAACATTTCTGTTCTGTCATGTGTCACCTAGTAACTTTGTAAAAGCTAGCTCAGGCCAGTCCTGTAGCCAGGTGCTCTGAGTGCACCGACAGTGATTTAGCTATTCCTTTGCTAGAGAGGAAGGCAGCAAACTACCTGAGATTTAAGGTTATTTATGTCCTACTGCCACTATAAAGTTAACTTCCTGCCCTGGTCTGTTGGTTGACAAAGAGAAAAGCCTCCCCTGTAGGACTTAACACTTAATTTTCCTGTTAGACCTGCCTTTTCTGTCTTCATTTTGGGAGAGGTTTTGAGTCAGCAAACTTGCTTTTGAATGTTTGTCATGAATATTTTTATTTTGTTATATGGGATTACATTTTTAAAATTATTACTTGTATGAAATTGTGTATGTTCACTCAAAGTTGTAAACTATATTCATCTTCAGATGTTGATTTTATTCATCAGTCATCTGTTAATTAGTTCTATGTCCCTGTAGCTGCAACTCATTGTGGCTATATGGAATTTAAAAAATTAGAATAAAGCAAAAGTCGCTTCCTTGTAGACTTTTACTTTAAAAATAAACTGGGATGTATTCATTTTCCTCAACACTTTGTCTGTGCTCAGGTCTACTGAAGGGATTACATTATGAAAGAATTTAAGGGAGAAAGGGAGAATTGAATCTTTTCCTGATGACACTGGAAATAGTGTCTTCAAAAGGGACTACATTAGCTTTTGGGAAATATTAACTTACTGCATCTTTAATTCAAGTTCAATTTTAATTCTAATCCAACTTTATTTCCTAAAACTTTCATCTTAATAGTTACATAATGTTTTGGAGAAATAATTTATTATTTTCTCTATTTATTCTGTTCAACTAAATAAATTGTAAAGACAATGTTGATTTTGTTAATTTAACAAAGTTGTTAATTTTGTTAAGACCTTTGTCAATGTGTTCAACATTCAAAGACATTTTATGGTTTTGTTATGTATATAGATTTATGATCATAACCTGCAGAAATCTACAAATAATTGAGAAAGAGACCATTTCAAATAGGCTTTCTTTCCAGTTCAGCTCCAAAGGTATAATGTCAAAGTTGCCCCTATTAACTGTAGCGTCAGTGGATGCATTTTTCAGTCATTAGAAAACCACTGAAACAGAGCAGGATATGAATAGGTGGAGAGCTCTGAGCACATGCTTTCATTAAGCACTGAGAACATGCTGCGCCTTAATCATGCCAAATAATACACTCTCCTATTTTTTTTGGTCAAATGAAGAGTAGGATCTTTGTTCCATACAACTTTCTCCTCTAAATGTTGGGAAACATTTTATAGTATAACTGAGTTTTAGCAAAAAAAAAAAAAAAAAAAAAAAGGTGTTTCAGTGATTTTTTTCCCCATAGAATGCCCTTCTGGGAAAAGAGTGTGCTCTTTTCTGATAAAACTGGCATTTTGGTCATTTATGTTACTCCTTCACCACCCTACAAGGTTCAAAATGCCCTTTTCTTTTGTGCTTTCTACAAATTGCTATAATAAATTAATGGAACACTGGCTAAAAAAACAAAAGTGTGGGTATGACACTGGACTTCTTTTTTTCAACTTTAAAACTTTTCAATAAGCTTACAAATAAAGCAATTTAGGACAAATTCTGAGGGGATAAAAAAAAATAGACCTGTTGTCGCAAGAGACAGAATATACTTTTTAAATTAAGATATCATTGATATAGAATCTTGTGAAGGTATCCCATGAGCAACATTGTGGTTATTACATTCACCCATATTATCCAGTCCCTCCCAACCCCATTGCAGTCACTGTCCATCAGCGTAGTAAGATGCTATAGAGTCACTACTTGTCTTCTCTGTGTTATACTGCCTTCCCAGTGACACCCCTACATTATGTGTACCAGTCATAACACCCCTCAATCCCCTTCTCCCTCCCTTCCTACACACCCTCCCAACCTTCCCTTTGGTAACTGCTAGTCCCTTCCTGGAGTCTGTGAGTCTGCTGCTGTGCTGTTCCTTCAGTTTTGCTTTGTTGTTATACTCCACAAAAGAGGGAAATCATTTGAGATGTGTCTTTCTCTGCCTGGCTTATTTCACTGAGCAAATACCCTCTAGCTCCATCCATGTTGTTGCAAATGGTAGGATTTGTTTCCTTCTTATGGCTGAATAATATTCCACTGTGTATATGTACCACCTCTTCTTTATCCATCTTCTACTGATGGACACTTAGGTTGTTTCCATTTCTTGGCTATTGTAAATAGTGCTGCAATTAACATAGTGATGCATATGTCTTTTTGAATCTGTGATCTTGTATTCTTTGGGTAAATTCCTAGGAGTGGGATTCCTGGGTCAAATGATAATTCTATTTTCAGTTTTTTGAGGAACCTCCGTACTGCTTTCCACAATGGTTGAACTAGCTTATATTCCCACCAGCAGTGTAGGAGGGTTCCCCTTTCTCCACATCCTTGCCAGCATTTGTTGTTTTTAGTCTTTTCGATGCTGGCCATCCTAACTGGCATGAGGTGATATCTCATTGTAGTTTTAATTTGCATTTTCCTGATAATTAGCGATGCGGAGCATCTTTTCCTGTGCCTGTTGGCCATCTGCATTTCTTCTTTGGAGAAGTGTCTGTTCATATCCTCCACCCATTTTTTAATCAGGTTATTTGTTTTTTGGGTGTTGAGGTGTGTTTATATATTTTGATGTTAACCCCTTGTCGAATATGTCATTTACAAATATATTCTCCCATACCGTAGGATGCCTTTTTGTTCTGCTGATGGTGTTCTTTGCTGTTCAGAAGCTTTTTAGCTTTATGCAGTCCCATTTGTTCATTTTTGCTTTAGTTTCCCTTGCCTGAGGAGTTGCATTCAGGAAAAGTTGCTCGTGTTTATATTCAAGAGATTTTTGCCTATGTTTTCTTCTAAGAGTTTTATGGTTTCATGACATTCAGCTCTTTGATCCATTTTGAGTTTATTTTGTGTTTGGGGATTTTGGTTTGTACCAGGTTATTTTGCAGTTTCATATTTGTAATGATTCCTATGGAATAATAACTTTGTATAGGTGGTGCCCTCTAGTGCCCAGAAGCTCTACTCTCTGGAGCTTCCCAGCCCATGGAGCAATGGTGGGGCTCACAGGCACAAGGCACTGGTGCCTGCCGGGAGGAGAGAGCTCTTTCCCGCTTCCTGGCTGCAGTGCCTGCCTCCACTGCCAGGACCAGTGGGTCAAGTGTGCAGGGAAGAGCCTCTGCATTATGCCCCTGTAGCTACCATAGGCAGTGCTGCCCATCGGCTGGCCTGGAGCAGTGGTAGGGGCAGTAGGTTTGTGAACCTGTGCCTGCGAGGAGGAAGGAGTAGCAGGCTGCGTATCGCAATGGAGGGGGGGCCTTGGTGCTGTGTTGTCAGCCATGGGGATGGAGCACGTGAAGGTCCCTAAAGTTCTCAATCTGCTGGCCTGAGTGTGCCAGGACAACCTTGTCCACCTGTCCTTTCTCCTGAACAGCAAGATACACTCTCTGTGTTATCCTTGGCCCTTTAGTGCCCCTCTCACTATTGGGAAGTCTTTCAAAGTGCCTGCCCTTCTTTTGTCCCAGGGTGGACAACTGTGGGTGCCTGTTCTCCACAAGCAACTGGAATCTCAGTCTTTCCAAATATTCCACCTGTCTTTGCTTTCCAACCCCTCTAATATCCAGAACACCATGTAATGTGTGTTTGTGCTCCCAGAGAAGATCTCCAGGGTTAGGTGTTTAGCAGTCATGGGCTTCCACTCCCTCCCTGCTCTGTTTCTGTTCCTTCTGCCTGTGAGCTGGGGTTGGGGGAGGGCTTGGGTCCTGCCGCATCACTACTTTGCTACTTTACTCTTTTCCGTGAGGTCTTCTCTTTTCCCCAGATATAGGCTGTCTGTTGCAGTCTTCTTTCTGGTCGCTCTTTCAGGATGAGTTGTATTTGCTGTATTTTCATGTTATATCTGGTTTTGGAGGAGGTTTCTGCCTCACTTCTCACACTGCCATCTTTCTCCCCCATCGAGGCAGCATATACTTTTATTGGAAATTGAGTTTATCTTTTCCAGGACATATACCACTTTTCCTTTTCGTTTTTTAAATATTTTGAAATTAAAAGATTTTTTAATTTCAAAAAATTAAAAAAAATAAATGCACGTTTACACTGAAATTCCCATAACATTTTTACCACTGGGCAGCCAGGGCAAGTGAGGCTGCATGTGAGCCCTGTGGGAGTGGGTCCTTGGCTTCCTCCAGCCCCATGGCGTCCCTGCACAGAACTCCTGTGAGCTCTCACAGACTGGCTCTCTGGGGGCTCGTCCCTCCCGTGCAGGATCCAGGGGCCCTGCTGGAGCATTCCAGCTCCTCCCTCCTCAGGGGGAAGCCCCTGGTCTCGAGATGCCTCCCCATTGTGGATCCCTGTGCCTGGGTGGGGTTTTTCCTTTTATGGAGAGGCTGGCCCCTGACCCTCCCACCTGGTCTCTTGCTGTGCCTTTATCCCTCAGTATGGAGGTTTTGTTCAGCCAGTTTTTAGGGCTTTTTCGAGGGAACGGTTCCACATGCAGCTGTGTATTTTTTGTGTCTCTGGGAGGAGGTGAGCTCAGGATATCCTCCTACACTCTCAACAGGTCTGGGACACCCTGAATGGGAACAATACAATGCAGGGGCTTTTGTAGGGGTGTGAATGACATAGGGTAGGGACCTGAGACAAGCATCATGATTAATTTTCCAAACAAGCTGAGACACAAACAGTATAACAGGAGGGATTTCATCTTAAGGCTAAGATTCTATTTTAAAAGTCAGGAAGTTACGAAGTTAGATTCATAACATATTCTTTAGCAAACAGGCAATAACTCAGCCCACCTTGGGGATAGGGCAGGTGGCCTTGATTGGTATGTTCCCAGAGGGAAGCTGCTCTCCTGGGGAGAAACCAGATCAGTAAATTTCTTGTGGTAAGTTTATTTTGCATAATTAGCTCGAGGACTGATAAGAGGAGAAAGACATGGTGTCTCTCACCAGAGATAAGCATCTCGAGACCACTTGACAATTCTACACCCCCTAGCCCTTTGTCACACTCCTGAAAAATGCTGAAAACAGAGAACCCCAGCCTGTCAGTGTGCCTCCTCTCTGAGGTTGCCCACACTCTTTCTTTAAGTGTGTAACTTTAAATAAAGCTTTCTCACTGCTCAACTTACCTGCATTTTGTCTCTGTGTGCTTTTCCAGTGGTAAGCATCTTTGTTTCTTTGCTATTTTATTCTATTTCTAAGTCTTCACTTAGTCTCCACTTTACTCCTGATAAGTAGGGAGGGGCTGCTGAGAGCTCAGATTTGGGCCTATGAGTTCCCATTGCCTGGGTGACCCAGAGGGACCTGCAGCGCAGGAGCCCACCTGAAAAATTCCCTTCTTTGGGGAGTTCTCAGAACCCCATCTCACTCCATCCCATCCTCCCCCAGATCTTGCATCCCACACTGTGCAGATTCAAGCAGACACCAGAGGCCAGGTGACCTGGATTCAGGAGCTGGCAAGGGAGACTTCCCTGTGCTGAGAAGTTCAGCAAGCTCCTTCTCCCTCCCCCTGAACTTCCCCGCCTTCAACTGCCTGCAAGGCCACTGCCATTCATTACTACTCCTGCTCTAGTGAATTCCTTCCTTACCTACACTCTTCGGACCTGCTCGAGAATTCTTTCTTGTTCAGAGTCAGGAACCCTTCCCCATCCAGGTTGAGGTTTCACCTGGTGTACAGGGAGAGACCTCTCAGAGGCAGCTGCCTGGCAACATGAATACTAGTGCCTCAGGAGTCCTAGGGGATGACATTCATGGGCTATAAAGGAAATGCCCATGTCTCCCAAGACCTGAAGTGGAGAGGATCCTATGGAACAGCTCAAACCAGGCTAATCTTGCATCACTAAATCATGCCTGTAATTCACTCATGGAAATAAAAATCGATGACAGCAGGGCTCCTCTATTTTCTATCCATAGAGGTTTTACCTGCAGTATGCTAATCCCAGTATCGTTACCTCAACCCCCAGAGGATTTCAGAGCCAGTATTGCTTTTCAGAAACGGCATTAGCCTTCCTGTAAATTATCCTTTTTATTTTACTTCATGTCATCTCAAGGTTCTGGGAAATAAATTTTTTTTCTTTTTTTAAGCAAAAGCATTGGAAATTCTGAGCAAACTGTATTGTAGGTGACCATGTCATAAATAAATATGAATAGCGAGCATTCTCCATGGATGTCCTTGCCTGATGCTTTTCCTGTAAATGTTGGGAGGTATGCTGGATGCACAGGAAGTTTATGCTGTAGGACTATGATAACGTGGAACTTTTAGAAATGAAATATTAATACATAGAGTCAGCAAACTATAATGATGTGCTCTATTTGCTCAGGTTAGAAAAGGGCAAATTTAGAATATTAGTCTGATAGCTTGAAGAACGGGCATAATACAAATGGCCTCTTACTCTAGGGCTTTTAAAACTCTGGTCCCAGCTAAATGTTCACAGATTGGTAAAATCATATCAACCAGATGGTAGATCCTCTGTACTGATTCCTTTGTGGTACCAGACATATGTAGTGTGAGAGCAAGAGAAACTCCATTTTAAAAAGGCCATCTTAAGAAGGAGGCCTCAACCCCGACCTAGTTCTAAGAAAACTTTGTTCCAGTTACTGGAAAAACCACCCATTGTTCCAGTGACCCTTACCCCAGATAGTTCCCTAGCAACGACCTCAAGGTCCAGACGCTCCTGATCCTTAAAGATAACATACCTTACATGTTACATCAGCCAGCAGCTTAGTGCCAGCTGGACTCAACCAATAAAGAATATACAAGATACACTTACTTTAAATCATCCAATCAGCATATGCCAAGTTAGAGTTCCCCTCTTCCTGCACCTTGTAATGCATAAAAACCGTGCCTACCCGGGGCTCGGGGCTCTCACTTAGGAACCGCTGCTTCGGTGACAGGTGTGAGCCTGAGCTCGAGCTTGAAATAAACAACCCTTGTGTGTTTGCATTGGAATCGGCTCCTTGGTGGTTTTTCGGGGACTCGCGACTTGGGCATAAGATTTGGGTGCTCGTCTGGGATACTCAAGACCCCCAGGACTCCCGACCCAAAGGGTCTGAACCGACCGGTAAGAACTTTGTGTGTGTGAGTGATGCGAACTTTATGTCTGTTGTCCGTGCTGTGTGTTGAGCTGCGCTCTTTCACTTTCTGAAGGAGGGCCCAATCTGAGTGAAGCTGAACTGGAACCTGAGTCTGAGTCTGAAGTGATGGGTACAAGACCTGAGCGGATGCTCTGGAAGGTCACCCATTGAAGGGCCTGGAAGACGTTCCAGGCCCATCTGAGGGGGACAGAGTGACCCCATATGGAGGGGAAAGAGGGCCCCTAATCTGTTTAGGACCTTTGGGTCCATCTTAGGGGGATGGAGTGCCCCGTTTGGAGGGGACAGAGGGCCCCTAATCTGTCTAGGACCTTTGGGTCCATCTGAGGGGGATGGAGTGCCCCGTTTGGAGGGGACAGAGGGCTCCTAATCTGTTTGGGTCCTAGACTGAGGAAACGAGGTGGGTCGCTCCCGCCGAACGGCAGGTTGCCGTCGTCCCACTTCCGATTCTGTTTCAGAACGACCAAGGGCATTTTTTGTTCTGCTTTTTGTTTGTCTGTAATACTTGGTTGACTGTCGATAGCTTTATACTTGGAGAAAATGGGTCAAACTTCTTCTACTCCATTATCTCTGATGACAGACCATTTTAAAGAAGTTAAGGGAAGGGCAAATGACCTCAGTGTGGAAGTCCGGAAAGACACAACCATCCCCCACCAGGGGAAGCAGAAGCTTCTCCGAGAGCGGAGGGCAGAGGCGCTCCAGTAGGAAGCCCGCCCTATACCAGACAAAGGGCTCAGAGGGAGCAGTCTGCCTCCGCCGCTGACTCCACTATTCTGCCCCTGCGAGCTCCAGTCCCCCAGATGCGGGGGAAATCAGCCCCATCACTACTGGCCTTTCGCCACTTGTGACCTCTACAATTGGGTATCAGTAACTCAAATCTTTGCATCAGTTTATCTGTGTATATGTTCTTTTATGAAAAGTGTTGCTAACTGTAATCATTGCATCTCAATCTGTATGTTTGTGTGTCTAAGTGTAAAGAAAAAATGTTTTTCTACCTCCAGATGCTATTAATATGAATTAATTTAAAAACAAGTGCTTGTAAAAATTGGGCATTCGAAAACTTCCAGAAAATTCTAGTAAAAGATATTAAGCATTAATGCTAATTTAAGTTGAACTGAAATGAACATGTCCTTATGGTTATCAGCTACCTAAGTTTACTTAAAGTCATTTAAAGTTGATGTTATCTGTTAAATCTTTCAAGAATACAATGCTTAGAGGCTTGATTTTGTCTAATGTTCAGTAAAAGTCTGTAAGTAATCTAGTATAGTTGTTAGAATGAGTAAACTATGTGTAGCAAGTGAACCTCTTAATAATTGTGTGTAATAGTGTGTTAAGTGTGTATACTTACAAACAGCCTGAGAATTTTTGTAGTTAACCTAAAACCTTAAAGGTTTGCTAAGTTAAGTAGACATACTTTGTGCTTAGTGAGAGATTGTGCTATAAAGCTCATAGTTACAGAAATTATAAAATGTGTTCATAAATGTACCAATCTAAGAAATGTTGGTTTTACAGTTTACCATAGCCTATTTTCAGTGTTCATTGAAAGTTAAAGTTCCTAATGGTTTTAAGTTCTAATAAAACTACTTAAAGTAATAAAGAAAACATCTATGCTTGCTAGAAACGATGTGTGTTTAATAAGAGAAAGTATAAGGAATGGAAATTCATTTCGTTGAGTGTAAAAGAAAGTAAAAGAAAACTCTGAATGTAAAAGATAGTTGTAGAAAGTTTGTGGAAGAATTAATACAGTCATGTTATGTGAAATTAAAGCAAATAAGTCTCAATACCAAGTACAAAGCAAAATTAGAATTTTGTTCTCAGTTAAAAAGACAAAGTTTTCTTAAAGTGTTAGCCTGCTCTTAATGTTGAAAAATTGCAAGGAACTTTCTAATTGTTTTTATCAAAGCAGTTTCTCATGCTTAAAGTCTCAATGAGTTCTCTGAGTATTTAAGAAAATGAAATCTTCATATTAAAAGACTGTAAGCTAAGTGTTGTTAACAACTGAGTAACCTGTATTTGCATTTAAGCTTTTTTATTGTCATTCTAGTTAAATACCTATAATCCTATTTAAGCAAGTGCCAAAGAAACTTCTGACAACTTTCCAAAATCAAATTCAAAAAGGTACTTTTACCTCTAGTTAACCCTTATATTTTCCAGAGGGCCCCTGGAACATGTCAGAGGAATTTTTTTTAATATATAATTACCTGCTTAATTACCTGGAAAGCACTGTCAAAGGGAATGGTCCTAAACTTTGTTGCTGGATGTTTTGTGTTGCAAAAATATCCAAATTTCCTTATGTTAACTCTCTTGTGGTAAGCTTTCGTCAGATCTTTAGCCACTCTCCTTTATAAGTCTTTTGTCATTTAAAGTCACTGTTTTGTTGCTCCTGAACCAGTGAAGAGCTGGATTTCAGCAGAACAGATATTTACATAAGATTAAGTAAACTAAGGAAAATGATTTTGTGGCTTTTTGTTTCAAGTGTTACTGATGAAGTGTTTTAAGCTTTTTCTCTTAAGCTGACAACAGTTTAGTAAATGACAATATCTTTGTAAGCAGAATTGAAACATTTATCTTTCTACCTGACCCCTCCAGAATTTAATAACTCTCAGTGACTACTTTTATATTTCATAGCAGTATATTTATTTGCATAAGTTCAATAAGAATCTGCTTTCCTTGTAAGAAGACCGATTAAAAACACTGGTTATATTACCAAGGCTTTGACTGGAATACTATTCCTGAGAGACACGTGTGTAAACTCATATTAACAGACAGCCTTAAGGAACTGAGGTTGACTTTATAAAGCCAACAGAGCCCCTTGGAGGAACTGGCCTGGCACCTTGATTACAGCATTCCCAGCAGCCTTACCAGGTGAGTAAAGAAGGTCACTTCCTGGCAGGTTCAGGAACCTCAGAATATCTAGGGGACCTCAAGAAGAGAGGAATTCACCCAAATCTACAGGTACTGCAGGCAAAACCTGATGGCAAGACTGGCTTGGCTTTCTGGCCTTGAGAGGCCTCTAAAAGTCCAATCTGAAGTTCCTTATTAAAAGTTCCAGCAAAGCACATTTAAAAGAGCCTATGTAATCAATTGCTCTTCTTTCTGCACTTATGCAAATAATCAAGCCAAGTGTTAATTATTTTCTTAATCTAGTTACTTCTAATAAAAATGAGGGTGATTTTAGAGAAAAGTATTGTTTCAATAATGCAGCCTTATCTATACTGAGTCCTAATACTAGTCATTGGGACATAGACTAGATCCAGATATCAAGTCTGTTCTTCCAGAATGGAAAATCCAGTTCCAGATGTTACTATTTAACCTAATAACATGATTTATTCTATCTCGCCTAGAAGCCACGAAACTGCAAATGGTGATAGCAATAAAACCCAGAATAGAAGTGCCCATCTTCCGAGGCCCTCTTGACCGACCATTGGTAGAGACCTAGCTGTACCCCTTACTGTGCCCCCTCTCAGCATGAAGCAGCCAGAGTGGTTGTCGCCCCCTTTCCCTAGCAGCAGCTAGGATTACCATCTGTAGAGGGGGAAAGAGACAGAGACTGTGGGTGTAGTCAGAGTAGGGAGAGGGCCTCCAGAAGAAGCAAGGCAGAATGTTTGCAGTTGGAGCAATGAAACTACATGCAAGGGAACTGAGACAGGGACCATGGGTGTAGTCAGAGTAGAGTGAGGGCCTCTGGAAAAAGCAGGGCGGGATATTTACAGTCAGCAATATAACAATGGGCAAAGAAGTGCCTTTTGAAACTCTGTGTTAAGCATTATGCAAAGTCAAGGTCACAGTAATCCTCTAGGATCAAGATACCAGACTAAGAATATAGGCGTCTTCAGTGAGGTCAGTTACACGTCAAAAGGCCAGGAGCAGCTTGGCCTAGAATGATTGAGTGTTTCACAAATGAAGGGTATCTCAGTATAACCCGTGACTTCACTGTAAACAGCCCTAGCAAACAGAGATCAATCCAGGCCACCTTGAGGGCAGGGCAGGTGGTACATGTCCACACCCCTAAGCCTTTTTTTTCATGTTCTGGAAAAATCCTCATTTGCCTATAAAAACCCCTAGACAACACACCACCCAGGGATTCTCTTGTCCCCTCCTGGCGTGACCCGGGAGCTCTGTCCTTTCACTTTATTTCTAAATAAAAGCCTATACCTTGCTCTCCTACCTTGACTGTTTGTGAAGCTCATTCTTCGGCTTCGTGAACAAGAACCCCAGCATCAAAACCCCCCACCAAAACTGTGTTAAACATTAAGCTCTAGAGTCTTTCTTCAATGAGATCAGTTGAGGCTCGAAGGGCCAGGGGTGGCTTAGCCTGAAATGTTAGTGTTCTGCAGATGGGGGAGGGTGTCTCAGCATGGCCCGTGACTTCGCTGTGGGCAGCCCCAGCAGGCAGATGGTGGCCTGGCCCACCTTGGGGGCAGGGCAGGTGGTACAGGTCCACACCCTAAGCCTTCTCTTCTCATTATCAAAGTATATGTGGCATGAGATACATCCTTCCTGCTCTAATAGATTATCCTAGAAATAGTCATGAAAAACTTCTCCAAGCTCTGCCGTCTGATTGTGACAACAACTTGAAGCTTTTGGATCCCGCCTCTATTGCAGTTGCAGCAGTATTCATCCTGCTGGTTCCTGGACTTGTCATTGGAATGCAAAAGGAAATATCTAAGCTGGTCTGTGTGTACAGTGAGACAACGAATTTAACTGCTTCTGTATTACCTGAACTCAATCAAAAGCTAGGAAAAGTAAGAATTGTAGTGCTCCAGAATTGTGCTACCATAAATTATCTGCTGTTAAAAGAACATATGAGATGTGAACAGTTTCCAGGAATGTGTTGTTTTAATTTGTCTGATTTTTCTGCTTTTGCTATGTATTTGTATTCCTATTCTCCTAGTGTGTGTATGGAGTGCAGTTGCTAATTTTTTAAAGCCAATACATTCTTGTGCTACTTTTCAAGAATTAACTTCAAGAAATAAGTGACTCCTTTTAAGCAACGTTTTGAAATCATATGCTGATTCCCCACCTGCATTTGTTGCAAGAATATAATCATGTATATTATGATTTTATCCAGAATTATAGCTGTTGGCTGTCCTCTCTTTTATATTTTATCTCCCTGTTTAGCCCCAAGAGATGGCTGGTTAGCCAGAGATGGGTAAGATTCCTCACAGGAGGAACAACCTAAGACAGGCACAGTCGCAAGGGACCTCAGGTGAGCAAAGTGGGGGCCAACTGAGGTGAGGCATAGAACCTCACCCCCCAGATGAAAGAGACATTCCCTGTGCCAGGCTGTGTCACAGGTTGAGCCCTGCTAATCATTATTCTGGTACCTTTCTATAAATATATTTGTATATATCTCTGTCATTTAAAAACTTTGGGCCCATGATTGGACCCAATGTACAAGAAAGAGGGTGGGGGGAATATGAGAGCAAGAGAAACTCCATTTTAAAAAGGCCATCTTAAGAAGGAGGCCTCAACCCCAATCTAGTTCTAAGAAAACTGTTGCAGTTACTGGAAAAACTACCCATTGTTCCAGTGACCCTCACCCCAGATAGTTCCCTAGCAACGACCTCAAGGTCCAGACGCTCCTGCTCCTTAAAGATAACATACCTTATATGTTACATCAGCAGCAGCTTAGTGCCAGCCGGACTCAACCAATAAAGAATATACAAGACACACTTACTTTAAATTATTCAATCAGCATATGCCAAGTTAGAGTTCCCCTCTTCCTGCACCTTGTAATGCATAAAAACCGTGCCTACCCGGGGCTCGGGGCTCTCACTTAGGAACCGTTGCATTGGTGACGAGTGTGAACCTGAGTTCGAGCTTGAAATAAACGACCCTTGTGTATTTGCATCGGAATCGGCTCCTTGGTGGTCTTTCGGGGACTCACGACTTGGGCACAACAGTAGCACTGAGTTATTTCTAGAAAACAGAGCATCATGATATATGACCTCATTTCTATCAGACCAAGCATAAGTTTAGCGCTGGGTAATGGGACATAACCCCTGGGATGGAGAATGGGGATTACATCACAGTGCTCTTCTGTCCTCTGGATGTAGGACATGTTTCTGGGCTACGTGCCAAAGCTGTGCCTTGGTAATAGATGGCAAACATCCTGCCCAGCAGTTACGCATTCTGAAATTCCAGATTTAAATTATGGAAAACGTAAAACAAAGGATGTCACTTTCTTCATGGCATTAATTCCCAGAAAAATTTCACTCTAAATGCTATAGTTTGTTTTAGATGTTAGTGTAGAAGAAAACATAAAAAAATATGGAAATGAGGCTTCTTTACGTTATGCTGTGTTATATGCTCAGGCCCAGGAAGTTCCATTGCTATTCCCACCACCCTTCCCTTCTTGCTTCTCCATCACTATCCAGGAAAGGGTTTTTGTGTCCACATTTCCTTTTTCTGCATGCACAGATCACATGGTGAGACTTTGTTTCTGCATCACATGCTGTGCATCATGGGAAGTTGGGATGGATGCTTCTGGGAAAAGCTCTGTGCTCAGGAGGGTCCACTTGTGTCCCTGGGAGCTGCAGTAACAGGTCTCCATGATGATGCATGGAGAAGAGTACAGCCAGAAAAGCCTCTGTAAACAAACATCTGGAAAGACATTGCTCTTTGTGGTTTTATTTTGTATATTCAATTTTCTTTTTAACAAACTGGAATTCATTTTTGGTCTAAGGAGTTTATTTTTTCTTCTAAAATTGCCTTGACAAGCTCTGAGAAGAACGGGAAGCATCCCAATTGGAGCTCATTTCCTCTCCAAAGGCTATGAGGTCACAGAGATTATGAAGTCAAAGCTGGGAGAGAAACTGCTTGGCCTGTACAAGGCTTTAGGAGAAATTTCTTGGCAGTGTAGTTTACTATTATATGTTATTTATTCTTTTATTATTATTATTGTTATTATTTTTATTGATTAAGGTATCATTGATATACAATCTTATGAAGGTTTCATGTGAAAAGCATTGTGGTTACCATATTCACCCGTATTATTGACTCCCCCACCACTCCACTGCAGTTACTGAACATCAGCATAGCAAGATGCCACAGAGTCACTACTTGTCTTCTCTGTGCTACACTGTCTTCACTGTGACCCACCCCCACACCATGTGTGCTAATCATAATTCCCTTCAATCCCTTTCTCCCTCCCTCCCCACCCACCCTCACCAGCCCCTTCCCTTTGGTAACCACTAGTCCCTTCTTGGAGTCTGTGGTCTGCTGCTGCTTTGTTCCTTCAATTATTGTTTATTGTTATATTCCACAAATGAGTGAAATCATTTCAGTGAGTGAAATCATTTGGTACCTGTCCTTTGCTGCCTGGTTTATTTCATGGAGCATAATACCCTCTAGCTCCACCCATGTTGTTGCCAATGGTAGGATTTGTTTTCTTCTTATGGCTGAATAATATTCCATTGTGTATATGTACCACACCTTCTTTATCCATTCATCTACTGATGGACACTTAGGTTGCTTCCATATCTTGACTATTGTAAATAGTGCTGTGACAAACATAGGGGTGCATATGTCTTTTTGAATCTGGGATTTTGTTTTCTTCAGGTAAATTCCTAGGAGTGGAATTACTGGACCAAACGATTTTTCTATTTTTGGTTTTTGAGGAACCTCTATATTGCTTCCATAATGATTGAATTAATTTACATTCCCACCAACAGAGTAGGAGGGTTCCCCTTTCTCTGCATTCTCGCCAGCATTTGTTGATCCTTGTTTTAATGAGTTTGACAGTATTCCCGCCTCTTCTACTTTTTGGAAAACTTTAAGGAGGATGGGTATTAAGTCTTCACTAAATGTTTGATAAAATTCAGGAGTGAAACCTTCTGGTACAGAGGTTTTATTCTTAGATAGTTTTTTTGATTACCAATAGAGTTTTGTTGCTGGTAATTGGTATATTCAGATTTTCTGTTTGTTCCTGGGTCAGCCTTGGAAGGTTTTTATTTTTCTAGAAAGTTTTCCATTTCTTCTAGGTTATCCAGTTTGTTAGCATATAATTTTTCACAGTATTATCTAATAATTCTTTGTATTTCTGTGGTGTCTGTAGTAATTTTTCCTTTCTCATTTTTGATTCTGTTTATGTGTGTAGACTCTCTTTTTTTCTTGATAAGTCTGGCTAGAGGTTTATCTATTTTGTTTATTTTCTTGAAGAACAAGCTCCTGCTTTCATTGATTCTATTGTTTTATTCTTCTTAATTTTATTTATTTCTGCTCTAATCTTTATTATGTCCCTCCTACTGACTTTGGGCCTCATTTATTCTTCTTTTTCTAGTTTTGTTAGTTGTGAGTTGAGGCTATTCATATGGGATTGTTCTTCTTTCCTGAGGTAGGCCAGTATTGCAATATACTTCCCTCTTAGTACAGCCTTCACTGCATCCTGCAGATTTTCTGGTGTTGAGTTATTGTTTTCATTTGTCTCCATGTAATTCGTGACCTCTGTTTTTATTTGGTCACTGATCCATTGATTATTTAGGAGCATGATGTTAAGCCTCCATGTGTTTGTAGGCTTTTTTGTTTTTGCACAATTTATTTCTAGTTTCATACCTTTGTGGTCTGAGAAGCTGGTTGGTACAATATCAATCCTTTTGAATTTACTGAGGCTCTTTTTGTGGCCTAGTAGGCAATCTAGTCTGGAAAATGTTCCATGTGCTATTTGAGAAGAATGTTTTTCCTGCTGCTTTTGGGAGGGGTGTTCTGTAGATTTCTGCTAGGTCCATCTGTTCTAATGTGTTATTCAGTGCCTCTGTTCCTTACTTATATTCTGCCTGGTTGATCTGTCCTTTGGCATGAGTGGTGTGTTGAAGTTTCCTAAAGTAAATGAATTGCATTCTATTTCCCCCTTTTTTCTGTTAATATTTGTTTCACATATGTAGCTGCTCCTATGTTGGGTGCATAGATATTTATAATGGTTATATCCTCTTGTTAGACTGACCCCTTTATCATTATGTAATGTTCTTCTTTGTTTTGAAGTCTATTTTGTCTTATACAGCTACTGCAACTCCTGTTTTTTTCTTCCTGTTAGTTGCATGAAATATCTTTTTCCATCCCTTGATTTTTAGCCTGTGTATGTCTTTGGATTTGAAGTGAGTCTTTTGTAGGCAGCATATAGATGGGTCTTGTTTTTTTCATCCATTCTGTAACTCTATGTCTTTTGATTGGTGCATTCAGTCCATTTACATTTAGGGTAATTATCAATAGATATTTACTTATTTCCATTGCAGGCTTTAGATTCATGGTTACCAAAGTTTCAAGGGCAGCTTCTTTACTGTCTAATAGTCTTACTTAACTTGCTTATTACACTATTTCAAACACAATCTAAAGATTCTTTTTTCCTTTCCCTTCTTTTCCTTCCTCTTACACTCTTTATATATTAGGTGTCATATTCTGTACTCTTTGTGTATCCCTTGACTAATTTTGAGGGTAGTTGATTTAATTTTGTATTTGGTTAGTAATTAGTTAGTCTACTTCCTTTACTTGGCTTTATTTTATCTACAGCTATTTAGCCTTAGGAGCACTTCCATCTAGAGCAATCCCTCCAAAATGCACTGTAGAGATGGTTTTTGGAGGTAAATTCCCTCAACTTTTGCTTTTATGGAAATTGTTTAAGCCCTGCTTCAAATTTAAATGATAATCTTGCCAGGTAGAGTATTCTTGGTTCCAGGACCTTCTGTTTCATTGCATTAAATATATCATGCCACACTCTTCTGGCCTTCAGGGTTTCTTCAGAGAAGTCTGATGATAGCCTGATGGGTTTTCCTTTGTATGTGATATTTTTTCTCTTTCTGGATGCTTCTAATACTGTGACTTTGTCCTTGGTCTTTGCCACTTTAATTATTATATGTCTTGGTGTTGTCTTCCTAGGGTCCCTTGTGTTGGGAGATCTGTGCACTCCCATGGCCTGAGAGACTATTTCCTTCCCCAGATTGCGGAAGTTTTCAGCAATTATTTCTTCAAAGACACTTTCTATCCCTTTTTCTCTCTATTCTTCTTTTGGTACCCCTATAATGCAAATATTGTTTAGTTTTGATTGGTCACACAGTTCTCTTAATATTCTTTCTTTCCTAGAGATCCTTTTTTCTCTCTGCACCTCAGCTTCTTTGTATTCCTCTCCTCTAATTTCTATTTCATTTACCATCTTCTCTACCTCATCTAATCTGCTTTTAAATCCCTCCATTGTATGTTTCCTTTCAGATACTGTATTTTCAAAGTTTCTATTTCTTTCTTGAAGTCTTCCCTGAGTTTTTGAATTTTTTTCTGTAGCTCTGTGAGCAAGTTTATGATTTTTATTTAGAAATATCTACCAGAAAGATTGGTGATTTCAGTTTCACTTAGACCTCTTTCTGGTGTTTGTAGGATTTTGGTTTGTACCAAGTTCTTTTGCCATTTCATATTTGTAATGATTCCTATGGAGTAATCAGTTTGTGTAGGTGGCACCCTCTAGTGCCCAGAAGCTTTACTCTCTGGAGCTTCCCAGCCCCTGCAGCAATGGTGGAGGTTGTAGACATAGAGCACCAGTGCCTACCGGGAAGAAAGAACTCTTTCCTGCTTCCCGGCTGCAGTGCCTGTCTCCACTGCTAGGGCCAGTGGGCTGAATGTGCAGCGAGGTGCCTCTGCATTATGCCCTTGTAGCTGCCATTGGCTGAGGCACCCTCTCGCTGGTCTTGCTCAGCGACGGAGGTAGCAGCTTTGTGAAATGATGCCAGCAGGGAGGATGGAACATCAGGCTGCATACCATGGTGGGATGCCTTGGTGCACATTGTCAACCGGGAGGATGGAGCATGTGAAGCTCCTGAAAGTTCCCAACCTGCTGGGCTGAGTGTGCTGGGACAATTTTGACCACCTGACCTTTCTCCTGAGCAGCAAGCTCTGTGTAATACTTGCCCCTTTAGCAGCCTTTTCACTTGGGAAGTTTCAAGGTGCCCACCTTTCTTTTGTCCCAGAATCGCCAGTTGTGGGAAACTGTTCACAAGTGGCTGAAATCTCAGTCTCTCCAAGTATTCTGCCTATCTTTGCTTTCCAACCCACTAATATCCAGAGCACCATGTAATGTATGTTCATGCTCCTGGAGCAGAACTCCAGGGCTGGGTGTTCAGCAGTTCTAGGCTTCTATCCCCTCCCCACTCTGTCTCTCTTCTTCTTGCTGGTGAGTTGGAGACCGGGGAGGTCTTAGGTCCCACCAGTTCATGGCTTTTATACTTTACCCTTTCCTGTGAGTTCTTCTCTTTTCTCCAGCTGTAGGCAGTCTGTCACAGTCTATTTTCTGGTCACTTTTTCAGGATTAGTTGTATTTGATGTAATTTTGTATTATATGTGGTTTTGGGAAGAAGTTTCTTTCTCACTTCTCATGTTGTCATCCCGTATGCTGTTTATTCTTGTGGTCATACGTATTAACATTATACTGATCTGGCAAGGACATACACACCCTGATTTTAATATAGTGGTGACCTGAGGAAAGAGTATGGGAATTGGGCTGAGATGTTCCAACCAGGCTTTCAATTTGTTTGATAAATAGTATTTATTTAAAAAAAATAAATATTTGATGCAAATATGGAAAAATCCTAGCATTTCTTGCATCTGGGTGGTAGGTATATAAAAATTTGAATGTTTTTTCTTTTTTTAAGTATGCTTGAAAATTGTATAAAGAAATTTATATTTTTAAGACAAAGTTGGACACAACCTGATATTAAGACATTTATCATTATTAGCAAGGGATGAAATTGTTTACTTTATAAGGGCTCACTGTAAAGAATGTAGTGATCCACAGCTACCTTTCTAGCAGAACTTGTCCACAAACTGTGGTAGGAAAATTGAGCCAAGTCTCCAGTGCAGGGTTTAGGGGAGATAAAGGAAGACAGAAGGCGGAGGAGCAGTTGTTTCTTTGAGGAAGACTCTCAAGAGTTGAAGGTAAAGGGAAGAAATTGTTAGAGCCCTTTTCAACTGTCCACATTGCAATTAGGGGCCAGACAGCTTTCCTGAATAATGGATCTTTTTGCCTGGCTTTCCAAAACTCAGGCAGAGTGTTGGAGTCTTATTTATACCACAGTTGCTGACATGCTCTGGCAGAACATAGTATGGGAAGAAGTAACCAGAAGATGAAACCAACCCAAAGGAAAGCAGATTTAAGAAACACAGAGAGGGTGGTTTTCCAACAACATCATGGAGTCCTTTAAGTCCATGGATCTGATTGTTCTTGAGCTCAGCTGCTCCTCAACTTCCCAGTATTTTGAGCCTATTGTCCCATTTTATTCTTAAATTATTTTGAGTTGAGTTTTGACATTTGTAATTGAAGAATTGACTGATATTTGTTTGGAGTGTTGGGAATGTTTTGCTCAGTTCTCTGCAACTTACTTTAGACTTGAGTGGAAATGACCTCTGCTTTCCTCTGCAGCACCTTTCATTCCCCCTTTGTCTCCCTAATGCCCTCCCTCACTACCAACTGATATGGCAGACACCTAAGGGCCATCTCAGGAATGGCTGGCACTTGATATGCCCATTATTTAGAATGTGAAGCAGACCATCTGTCTTTACATCTCAGGGGTTGTATACACTCAGGCTCGGAAGCGGGAGGTGCTTGTGATGAAGAGCTCCCTTGTCAGACCCAAGGGCATGAAAATTCTCCCCACCTCCCCACACATGCTAAGCATTCATTCATTTTCTGAGAGCTTGTCAGGATAATTTTGGAAGAAAAAATGAACTTCTTAGACTATGAGCACACACAAACACACACACACACACACACACACACACACACACACACATGCATGCACACAGAATAAACAGAAACCCTAGCCCACATCTCTGATTTTCCTTTAAACTAGGAATTTTTAGTTTTTGGTAGAAATTCTTATCTTTATTTTCACTTTTTCGCTGACCCTGTCCAAGTTTAGATCCTCAAAACTGACATATGACAATATTTTTGTGGTTGTTTCTGTCTTTTATTTTTCCCTCTAGTGCATTCTCTACATTGCCACCAAAACTATCCTTTTAAAACATAGACCTTTCATCCATTCTCTCTGTCCCCAAACCTTCAGGAGCTCTCTGCTGCTGTCAAGCAAAGTCTATTCAGTCAAGAAAGCATGCTAGGTCTGGTCTGGCTTCAATCTTCCTTTCTGGCTTCATCACTGACTACACAAGGTTAAACCATTTGACAGCCCTGAAAAAGCCCATGAGTCTCTGCTGCTTTTTTCTGGTTGCAATGTGCTTCTGACTCGTATTTGCCTGTGGAATCGTTATTTTTCAAGGCACAGGTCAAAGAACACCAACCCATTCCTGGTCCTGTCTGTCTGATTTGCTGCTTTTTCTGTGCTATTATTTGTAACTAACATTTCACCTCTCAGACTGCCTGGTAGTAATTTCTTCTTTAAAAGATACATTCTCCTACCAATTTGAAAGATTCTTATAGGCAGCAGTTTCCATTATGCTTTGCCAAAACAAGGGATCCTAGTTCATTTATTGAATGAACAACATCAGTATCAATTGGGGGGGGGGGGGATTGACATCCTGAGCGTCCTTAGTCTTCTGATGCATGAACAAGGGACATTTCTCGTTATTGAGGTTTAATTAATTTCCCTCAGCACTGTTTTGTGATTTTTCAGTGTGCATGTCTTGTGCATCCTAAGTGAGTTTTATTCCTCACTGTGAAATGAATAATGGCCTCCAAAGAGCCAGGCCCTAATCCCTGGAGTTTGTAAGTGTCAGTTTAAATGGCAAGAGGAATTCTGCAGATGTGATTAAATTAAGGATCTTGAGATCAGGAGATTATCCTGAATAATTGTGGTGGGTCCTACATGCTATCACAAGGGTCTTTCTGTGAGGGAGGCCAGGAATACTTAACAAGAGGTATAAGAGGAAGATGGCATATTGACAATAGAAGCAAGACAGATCTGAAGATGCTACCTTGCTGACTTTGAAGACTGAGGGAGACCATGAGTCAAGGAAGGGAATCAGCTCAAGGATCTGGAAAAGCAAAATGGATTTCCCCTAGAGTCTCTGCAGGGAGCACCGCACTGCCAACACCTTGGTTTCTGCCTAGTGAAATCATTTCAGACCACTGACCTCCAGAACTATAAGAGAATATATTTGTTTTTTAAAGTCACTATTTGTGGTAGTTCATTACAGCAGCCGTAAGAAACTGATACACTGTTTATTGAAGTTTATTTTTGAGAAACTATCCTTTCCCCATTATATATTCATGACTCATTTGTAGTAAATTAATTATCCATATATATGTGTGTTTATTTCTAGGCTCTCTGTTTTCTTCCATTGTCTGTTTTTATGCCAATATTATACAGTTTTAATTACTATAGCTTCGTAATATAGTTTGAAACCAGGGCATGCGATATCTCTAGCTTTTTTCTTCCCTCTTAAAATTGCTTTGGCTATTCAGAGTGTTTTTTGATTCCATACAAATTTTAGGATTGTTTTTTCTATTTCTGTGAAAACTGCCATTAGAATTTCGATAGAGGTTTCATTGGATCTGTAGATTGCTTTGATTAGTGTAGGCATAAGACTGTAAAACTCCCGGATGAAAACATGGAGAGTAAGCTCTTTGACATTGGTCTCAGCAACAACTTTTTGGACCAGTCTCCTCAGCAAGGACAACAACAGCTAAAATAAACAAATGGGATTATATCAAACTACAAAGCTTTTCACAGCAAAGGCAACCATTAACACAATGAAAAGGCAGTCTACTGAATGGGACAATATTTTTGCAAATCATACATCATATAAGAGGTTAATATCCAAAGTGTGTAGAGAACTTACACAACTCAATAGCAAAAAACCAAACAATTCAATTAAAAACAGGGAGAGTATCTGACTACATATTTTTCCAAAGAAGACATACAGATGGACAACAGGTATATGAAAAATATGCTCAACATTGCTAAATATCAGGAAAATGTGAATCAAGACCACAATGTGATATCATACCTGTTAGAATGGACATTATTGAAAAGTCAAGAAATAACAAGTTTTGGCAAAGAGGTGGAGAGAAGGGAGCCCTTGTGCACTGCTGGTGGGAACGTAAATTGGTGCAGCCACTGTGGGACACATTATGGAGGCTCCTCAAAAAATTAAAAATAGAACTACTATATGACCCAGCAATTCTATTTCTGGGTATTTATCCAAAAAAAAATGAAAAAATCTATTTGAGGATATATATGCACCCCTTACTTACAATAGCCAAGACATACAAACAACCTAATGCCCATCAATAAATGAATGGATAAAGAAGTTCTCATTGTTATAATCTATATATAGACACAGAATGGAATACTATTCAGCCATACAAAGATGGAATTCTTGCCATTTGTGACAACATGGATGGACGTAGAGTGTATTATGCTAAGTGACGTAAGTCAGGCAGAAAGAGACAAACAATATGATCTCAACTTAAATGAGGAATGTAAAAAAAAGAACAAACTCATAGATACAGGAACAAACTGGTGGTTGCTAGAGATGGTGAGGGGGTTGGGGCAGGGTGGAGAAATGTGTGAGTCAAAAGGTACAAACTTCCAGTTTAAAATAAATAGGTTATGGGTTGAAATGTGTATCACGGTGACTACAGTTAATAATACTGTATTGTAGATTTGAAGGTTACTAAAAATACATCTTAAAATTCTCATCACAGAAAAATTGTAACTATTTGAAGTGATGGACATTAAGTAGATGTATTGTGGTGATTTCTTTGCAATATATAAATGTATCAAATCATTATTTTACATCTGAAAGTAATGTAGTATTATATGCCAATTATGTCTCAATAAAAAAAAAATGGTGCTGGGAAAGCTGGATAAACACATGCAGAACAATGAAATTGGACCCCTATATTTTCATCTAGAATACTCACATATTTTAACTCAAAATGGATCTGAGACCTAAACGTAAGACCCAAAACTGTAAAATCTATAGAAGTCAACATAGAGAGGTTTACAGAGGGTGGTGTGGGAAGTACTGAAGGTCGTTTACACCCGTGTGTGGTCAGGCTTGCTATGAGAGTGCTTACTTGACTGAGACTCAGAGAAAGAGCCAGAATAGACTGGAACCAGGAAGGTCAGGTGAAAAGTGATGCAATAGGTGGAGGAGCTCAAACACCCACCCATGAGGGATGGGTGCTTGGGAGTAGTTCAAAATTTGGAGCATACTGATTTTGAGAGGTGCAGGGAAATATGAGGAGAAATTTCCAGTAGAAGCCTTGTGCTTTGGGGAGTCATGAGCATTTATATGGTTCTTCAAGTCATGGTGTTAGTCAAATCACTCAGAACTCAACAGTGAGCTGGAAAAAGGGTTGAGGGAGAAGTAGGTTGAGGAACAGGAGCCCAGTCATGTTTTCTAAACTGTGGATCTATGAGAGAAAGATAAGAGCATCCAAAGGCAATGTTTTGTTAAAATTCAGCCTGCATCCAAATCACATCTAGTCCTGGGAGGACACAGGTTGCTGGGTTGCACTCCCAGAGCTCTGATCCAGTGGGTCTGGGTGAGCCTAAGAATTTGCATTTTTCACATGTCTAGCAAGTTTCCAGGGGATGTCTATGCTGCTGGTCTAGGGCTCACCCTTTGAGAACCACGTCCTAAGGCACGCACTGTATGCAATGAAAGAACTTCTCTCTTGTGTATCTGAGACAGAGCAGCTGTTATGTACCATCTGGTACACTGGGAACTGCAGAAGTCCCTCAAACAGCATCCTTCCTTTCCTCTGTTCTGCGTCTCCGATAAGAAACCCAGCAGGGAAAGGCTGACCTGAGAAGAGGACAGGAGTTAAGAGAATGGGAGAGGCCAGGAAGGCAGGAGCCAGGGTATTTGAGGAGGATAAGGTGCTCTGAGGGCCCCAGAGGGCTCCAAAGTCAAGTAGAGAAGAAAAAACACCAGTGTTTACTCAAATGAGTTAGGAGAATTATGCCAGCGCCACGCTCCTCCCAAGCTTATTACAAGAGCTTGGTTGTCAGTTGTCACAGAAGAAAGCATTAAGTGAAATATCAGCAGGAAAATAGAAATCATGCCGGTCACTCTGCACTGGTAGCTCTTGGTCTTTAGTATGGCTTTTCATCCATAGAGAGCCTTCATGGGCATTAAAGACCACACACCAGAATCTCCTGTGTCTGAAGTATTAGTGACAAAATATCACTTTTTAGTTTTATAGCATTTAACAGCATAAAGCATTTTCACCTACATTATTTGGCTTTATTTGATACTAAAAAGTACTCCCTACTTAAAGAATAAATAACCAGCTTTAGACTGTGACCTTGGGTGGCTGGGTGGGGTTGGTGTCTTTGTCCTCAGGCATGCCTGGCTCTACAGAAGGGCACCGGGAGGGCTCCTGGGACCAAGCAGGTGGGAGCCTGGGAGCCACCTGTGCACACCCCGTGCTACTCTCTGGCTTCTCTGTCCGCTCAAAAAAGTCAGTTTCAGCAACTGTAGTGGGTGCTCAGAGGCCTGCAGAGCTGCACAGAAGAGTGGACCGGACTGGGCTTCTGTTAGGCAGGAAAAAGATATGAGCAGGGTGGAAAGAGAATAAGACCAGTGAAGCCCACTAGAAGGGTCTCAAAGAGTTAACCAGTTACAACTAGAAAGCCAGAAAAGACTCGGAGTTAATGAATTAGTCAATTAAAGCTCAGAAGGCCAGGAGCAACTTGACTTGGAATGTTGAATATTCTCCAGATGAATAAAGTATCTCAGCATAGCCTATGTTTTCACTGTATCAATTAGCACCTGCTAAAAGGCCCAGCTTATTCAAGAAGAATTCTGTCTTAAAGCTAAGACTGCATTTTAATCAGACAATAACTCAGCCCACTTCGGAGGCAGTCTTGATTGATCTGCTTCCAAACAGAAACTGCTATCCTGGAAAGCAATCAAAGCGGTACATTTCTTGTGTTAAGTTAAAAGAAGAAACTTAATGTCTTATCAAAGATGAACATTCTGGGACCATTTGGCAGGTCCGCACCTGGCTCTTTGCTGCTTTCCTGAAAATCCTCAACTGCCTATAAAACCCCAGACCCTGAACACATAGCATGCTCCTCTCTCTGAGGTTGCCTGCACTTTCTCAGTGCACAGCCTTAAATCCCAACCTTTCAGTGTGCACCTCTCTCTGAGGTTTCTAAATGCATAGCCTTTTCCCAGTCTTTCAGCACGTCTCTTCTCTGAGGCAGCCCACACTCCCCTTTCTCCAAGTGTGCACCTTTTCGCTTTAAATAAATTTCTCTCTTTCAATTTATAATGTTTTGTCTCTCTTTGTTACTTTTCTTTGTCATTCTATTCCTCCAAATTTAAGCTCAAACCTTCACTCCTTCTGCCCTATTTCAGGTAAGTAAGGAGGGGCTGCTGGGAGCTCAGATCTGGGCTTGCAAATTACCATCCCCTGGGTGATACATACAGAACTGCAGTTTACGGTCATGCTCTTTAGTAGCCTGCCTGAAAGTCCCCTCTTTCTTTGTTTCTAGGAAGTTCGCAGAACATAATCTCACTCCATCCAGTGCTCTGCGGCTCCCCCAAATCCTGGGGTGGTAGGGACTCAGTTCCCATGCTGTGCAGATCCAAGCGGACACTGGACACCAGGTGACACTGGTTTAAGGAGTTAGCAGGGGATGCGCCCCGTGCTGAGTAGAAGTTCAATTAATTTTCTCTATCATTCTGATCTGTCATTCCCTGACAGATGCTTTAATAAATTCCTTCCTCACCTTGTACTCTGACTTCCCTGCATCTCCGAACTGACTTCCCCCTCAACATCTCTTCTCTGAAGCCACACGCACTTTCTCTCTCTTTAAGTGCATAACTTTATATAAAACTTTTACTCTGCTTCACTACTGTGTCTCTTGCCCTTCAATTCTTTGTTGTGGTGGATACAAAAACCGAGGAAAATACACAGTTCTCCCCTAACACTTCTAGAAGAAAAGCCTTAGCTGGGCCATGAAGCCTCTTGGAGCAGGAGCTTGTCTGGGGCAATTCATTCCCTGGCAGGCGGTTGGTGGCTGTGATTACCTTCGATCTGGGATCCTGCATCCTGACTCCTGCCCTCCTGGACCAGGCTAGCGCTTGGCTACCTTTTCTGAGCCAGGCTCCTGGGAAGATTATCTGGAGCAGAGCCACAGTTTGTTGCACTTTCTAAAAAGGAGGTGTGCAGCATTTTTTAAAATAATTTTTTTATTAAGGTATTATTAATATACACTCTTACGAAGGTTTCACATGAAAAACAATGTGTTTCTTACATTCACCCATATTATTAAGTCCCCAACATACCCCATTGCAGTCACTGTCCATCAGTGTAGTAAGATGCCACAGAGTCACTACTGTGTCTTCTCTGTGCTACACTGTCTTCCCCATGATCTCCTCCACACCATGTGTGTCAATTATAATACCCCTCAATCCCCTTCTCACTCCCTCCCCACCTGCCCTCCCACCCCTCCCCTTTGGTAACCTCTAGTATCTTCTTGGAGTCTGTGAGTCTGCTGCTGTTTTGTTCTTTCAATTTTGCTTTGTTGTTATACTCCACAAATGAGGGAAATCATTTGATACTTGTCTTTCTCCGCCTGGCTTATTTCACTGAGCATAATATCCTCCAGCTCCATTTACATTGTTGCAAATGGTAGGATATGTTTCTTTCTTGTGGCTGAACAGTATTCCATTGTGTATATGTACCACATCTTCTTAATCCATTCATCTACTGATGGACACTTAGGTTGCTTCCATATCTTGGCTATTGTAAATAGTGCTGCAATTAACATAGGGGTGCATATGTCTTTTTGAATCTGTGATCTTGTATTCTTTGGGTAAATTCCAAGGAGTGGGATTCCTGGGTCAAATGGTAATTCTATTTTCAGTTTTTTGAGGAGCCTCCATATTGCTTTCCACAATGGTTGAATTAGCTTATATTCCCACCAGCAGTGTAGGAGGGTTCCCCTTTCTCCACATCCTTGCCAGCATTTGTTGTTTTTAGTCTTTTCGATGCTGGCCATCCTAACTGGTGTGAGGTGATATCTCATTGTGTTTTTTATTTGCATTTCCCTGATAATTAGTGATGTGGAACATCTTTTCCTGTGCCTGTTGGCCATCTGAATTTCTTCTTTGGAGAATTGTCTGTTCATATCCTCTGCCCATTTTTTAATCAGGTTATTTGTTTTTTGGTTGTAAGAGGCATATGAGTTCTTTATATATTTTGGATGTTAACTCCTTGTTGGATATGTCACTTACAAATATGTTCTCCCATACTGTAGGATGCCTTTTTGTTCTTTTGTTGGTGTCCTTTGCTGTACAGAAGCTTGCTGCCTTTTAACTTGGTCTCAAAATGCCCCATTCAGGGCTCTGTATTCTCGTCCTGTACTGCTGAGCTTCATGGAGGTCTTCCCAACACTGATTCCCTTTCTACAGACTCTTCCAGCATTTCATCAGAGAGAGAAGGGTTATCCTAATGATTCTGTTTTTTGCTGGTCTTCCTGGGGACCTCTCCCTGCCCTGTTTCCTTCTGCTTCTCATTGCTGCTGCAAAACTGTCAGCCTTGCCCTGGGCCCAGGCTTCAGAAATTGGAGTGGAGCCTTTTCCTGGGTTAGACCACTTTTTCTCCTTAAGTTTATCATTTATAATGACCACAGGCAACATTTATTAAAATGTATTTCATATGTGATAATTTTACATAGAGCATCTGACTTGTCACAACACTGACATAGAGCGGTTGCCATCATTACTCCTGGCTCTCTGATGGGGAAGGTGTGGCTCAGAGACATGGAGTGACTGGTTCAAGGTGGCAGTGCTGGAGTGACACAGTGGGACATGTGCCCTGGACCCCTCAGCCCTGGTCTCAGCTCTGGACAGGCATGATCTGCCATCCTTCTGAGAGCAGCAGGACCACCTGGAACCCCAGTTTCACTGCTTGGATTCTCAAGCACAATGAAGTGACAAAGCACAACCATCCTCTAATGTCCCTTTGTCCACATGCCAATTTCAGCATCAGGCAAATGTCTCCGTGAGGTTGGAGAGCTCATCCACCTTCCCTTCAGAAAATCCCTGTTCCCCAGGCATGGTCCAGGTCTACCTGGGATAAGCCTTCCTGTAAAGCTAAAGTGAAATGAGCGTTTATAGGTACAGGCCTTGTGGTAGGCATAATGGTGCCCACGTGCAAAGGGGTCCAGCCCTCATCCCTGTAACTAGGGAATGTGTTCCTCCGCCTGACAGGGACTTTGCAGATGTGTTAGGTTAAGATCTTGAGTTGAGGAGAATGCCCTGGATTATCTGGGCAGGACTGATGTCATCATAAGGATTCTCATAGGAAAAGAGGGACACCAGAGGTCACAGGGGGGACTGTGGTGTTGGAGGCAGAGGCCAAAGAGAAATTTAAAGATGCTATACATTCCTGCCTCTGCAGATGGAGGAAGGGACAGAGCCGGGGAGTGCAGGCGGCCTCCAGAAGCTGGAAAAGGCGGGGAACAACTTCTTCCCCAGAGCTTCCGGAAGGAGCAGAGTCCTGCAGACACCTGGATGTTAGGCTATCTGACCTCCAGGACTGTAAGATAATAAATTTGTGCCGTCTTAAGCCAGTAAATTTGGAGTAACTTGCTACAGTATTAGTAAACTAATATAGGCCTCAAGAGCTTTTGAAATCTGACTTTTTATGACCAGAGTATAAGTCATACATTCTAAATGTCCAAATGTACCCTTCTCCAACCTTCCATATCTGTATCATGAGAAGGAAACAAGATTAAAGTTCTAAAATTTTAGAACTTGCAGAAGGGCACAAGGTCTGCCTGGTGGATTCCAGAGCCGGTAGGGTTGGCAGAGTTATCCTGTCAGAACCAGGAAGAGAGCTGAGTCCTGAGGATGCCGAGGACAAAGATGAGCGCAGTCTGGCCAAGGTTACGGGCAGGGCCACAGTCTGGTCTGCTGAGAAATGCATCTGGTGGGAGGTGAGTAGCAGTGAGAAGGAAGGTCCACCTGGGATCCCAGGGCCAGAAGGAGGTGCTCCCCAGACACTGTTATCTACTGCAGGGAGTCCCCAGCCCCCTCCTCCAGCAGACTTAGATCTGTCTCTTCTGCAGACATGAGTTTAAATTTTATCTGTAGATTTTATGCTGCTTGGTTTCTGTTCACAGCCATTAAAAAAAGTCAAGTCAGCAGTTTAAAACTGAATTAGTCAATGTTCACTTTATTAATTCTCTCAGTGTCCACCTTGGATAAGAGTATCTCAAATTATACCATAGCTGCTGTATTTAAAATCCAACTTTCAAAATGTGAACTCTAAGTAATTAGTTCTGTATGTAGCAACTCTCTCACCCGAACCTATTTCATGGTTAGGAAGCATTGAGTGTGAGGTCTGTTTCAGGTTGCCATGAAGTCAGAGACAAAGGCCATGGTTCCCTGTCTTATACTGTGGGTTGTATCAGTGCAAGACCGTTGGAGTTGTTTGCAATGGAGTGTGTGGTGTTGGGTAAGAGTCCGGTGGTAACTCTGATCATAATGCTTATAAGAACTTTCAGCCCATCACTTTGTTATCTGGTACCTAACTGAATTGAATCGAATTGGCTTCTTTATCCACAGGCACCCTTGTTCCTTCTTGGTCATTTTATTGTTGTCAGTATTGACAATACAATATTATACTAGAATTTTGAAAGTAACTGATATGGATAGAAACATAACGCTATTTTAAAGACCCATACAATAAACAGATAAGCTTTCAGTTTCAATTCAATTCAACAAACATTTTCTGAGCAATTACTATGGGCAAGGTACATTCCCTAGTTCTTCAATATCATTGGGGGTCAGGAAAAAAAATATTCTGTGCTAACAAGTTACACTTTCAGCCATGGTCTCCAAGATTAATTTTATAGGAAATCACCTCTTAAAAAAGTGTATTGGTGAGTGATTTCCAGTTGGTGTTTCTGTGTTGATAATATAGTTCTTACAGTCAAGCATGAAAAACTCGTGTAAACAGCCCAGCTTTCTTTTTCTTTCTTTTTTTTAATTAAGGTATTATTGACATACACTCTTATGAAGGTCTCACATGAAAAAACGATGTGGTTACTACATTTACCTATATTATGAAGTCCCCACTCATACCCCAATTCAGTCCCAGTGATTCCCCACACCATGTGTACTAAACTTAATACCCCACAATCCCTTTCTCACTCCCTCCCCACCCACCCTCCCACACCCTCCCCTTTGGTAACCACTAGTTCCTTCTTGGAGTCTCTGAGTATGCTACTATTTTGTTCCTTCAGTTTTTTTTTAAATTTAAATTTAAATTTAAGTTCAAATTTTTAAATTTATTTTGGTATCATTAACCTACAATTACATGAGCAATATTATGGTGATTAAACTACTCCCTTCATCAGTTCCCCCCACCAACCCTATTACAGTCACTGTCCATCAGCGTAGTGAGATGCTATAGAATCATTACTTGTCTTCTCTGAGTTGTACTGCCCTCCCCATGCCCCCCCTACCTTATGTCTGCTAATCGTAATACCCCTTTTACCCTCTTATCCCTCCCTTCCCACCCATCTTCCCCAGTCCCTTTCCCTTTTGTAACTATTAGTCCGTTCTTGGATTCTGTGAATCTGCTGCTGTTTTGTTCTTCAGTATTTTCTTTGTTCTTATACTCCACATATGAGTGAAATCATTTGATACTTGTCTTTTTCGGCTTGGCTTATTTCACTGACCATAATACCCTCTAGCTCCATCCATGTTGTTGCAAATGGTAGGATTTGTTTTCTTCTTGTGGCTGAATAATATTCCATTGTGTATATGTACCACATCTTCTTTATCCATTCATCTACTGATGGACACTTAGGTTGCTTCCATTTCTTGGCTATTGTAAATAGTGCTGCAATAAACATAGGGGTGCATCTGTCTTTTTGAAACTGGGCTGCTGCATTCTTAGGGTAAATTCCTAGGAGTGGGATTCCTGGGTCAAATGGTATTTCTATTTTGAGTTTTTGGAGGAACCTCCATACTGCTTTCCACAATGGTTGAACTAATTTGCATTCCCACCAGCAGTGTAGGAGGGTTCCCTTTTCTCCACATCCTCGCCAACATTTGTTGTTGTTTCTGTTTTGGATGTTGGCCATCCTCACTGGTGTGAGGTGATATCTCATTGTGGTTTTAATCTGCATTTCTCTGATGACCAGCGATGTGGAGCATCTTTTCATGTGCGTGTTGGCCATCTGAATTTCTTCTTTAGAGAAGTGTCTATTCATGTCCTCTGCCCATTTCTTAATTGGATTATTTGCTTTTTGTTTGTTAAGGTGCATGAGTTCTTTATATATTTTGGATGTCAACCCCTTATCAGATGCATCATTTATGAATATATTCTCCCATACTGTAGGATGTCTTTTTGTTCTACTGATGGTGTCCTTTGCTGTACAGAAGATTTTCAACTTGATATAGTCCCACTTGTTCATTTTTGCTTTTGTTTCCCTTGCCTGGAGGGATATGTTCATGAAGTAGTCGCTCATGTTTATGTCCATGAGATTTTTGCCTATGTTTTTTCCTAAGAGTTTTATGGTTTCATGGCTTACATTCAGGTCTTTGATCCACCTTGAGTTTACCTTTGTGTATGGGGCTAGACAGTAGTCCAGTTTCATTCTCTTACATGTAGCTGTCCAGTTTTTCCAACACCAGCTGCTGAAGAGACTGTCATCTCCCCATTGTGTATCCAAGGCTCCTTTATCAAATATTAATTGACTGTAAATGTTTGGGTTAATGTCTGGATTTTCTATTCTGTTCCACTGGTCTGTGGGTCTGTTTTTGTGCCAGTACCAAATTGTCTTGATTACTGTGGCTTTGTAGTAGAGCTTGAAGTCAGGAAGCGTAATTCCCCCTGTTTTATTCCTGCTTCTCAGGATTGCTTTGGCTATTCGGGGTCTTTTCTGGTTCCATATAAATTTTAGAATTATTTGTTTCTGCTCATTGAAGAAAGCTGTTGATAGTTTGATAGGGATTACGTTGAATCTGTAGATTGCTTTATGTAGTATAGCCATTTTGACAATATTTATTCTTCCTAGCCAAGAGCATGGGATGCATTTCCATTTGTTAGTGTCCTCTTTAATTTCTCCTAGGAGTGTCTTGTAGTTTTCAGAGTACAGGTCTTTCACTTCCTTCGTTAGGTTTATTCCTAGGTATTTTATTCTTTTTGATGCAATTGTGAATGGAATTGTTTTTCTGATTTCTCTTTCTGTTAGTTCATCATTAGTGTATAGGAAAGCAACAGATTTCTGTGTGTTAATTTTGTATCCTGCAACTTTGCTGAATTCAGATATTAGTTCTAGTAGTTTTGAAGTGGAGTCTTTAGGGTTTTTTATGTACAGTATCATGTCATCTGCAAATAGTGACAATTTGACTTCTTCTTTACCAATCTGGATGCCTTGTATTTCTTTGTTTTGTCTGATTTCCATGGCTAGGACCTCCAGTACTATGTTGAATAACAGTGGAGAGAGTGGGCATCCCTGTCTTGTTCCTGATCTTAGATGAAAAGCTTTCAGTTTCTCGCTATTAAGTATGATGTTAGCTGTGGGTTTGTCATATATAGCCTTTATGATGTTGAGGTACTTTCCATCTATACCCATTTTGTTGAGAGTTTTAATCATGAATGGATGCTGAATTTTGTCAAATGCGTTTTCAGCATCTACGGAAATGATCATGTGGTTTTTGTTCTTCTTTTTGTTGATGTGGTGGATGATGTTGATGGATTTTCGAATGTTGTACCATCCTTGCATCCCTGGGATGAGTCCTACTTGATCATGGTGTATGATCATCTTGATGTATTTTTGAATTCGGTTTGCTAATATTTTGTTGAGTATATTTGCATCTACGTTCATCAGGGATATTGGTCTGTAATTTTCTTTTTTGGTGAGGTCTTTTCCCGGTTTTGGTATTAGAGTGATGCTGGCTTCATAGAAAGAGTTTGGAAGTATTCCCTCCTCTTCAATATTTTGGAAAACTTTAAGGAGAATGGGTGTTATTTCTTCTCTATATGTCTGGTAGAATTCAGAGGTGAATCCATCAGGTCCGGGTATTTTGTTCTTGAGTAGTTTTTTGATTACGAATTCAATTTCGTTTACTGAGGTTGTTTTTGTGGCCTAGAATGTGGTCTATTCTGGAAAATGTTCCATGTGCACTTGAGAAGAATGTGTATCCTGCTGCTTTTGGGTGCAGAGTTCCGTAGATATCTGTTAGGTCCATCTGTTCTAGTGTGTTATTCAGTGCCTCTGTGTCTTTACTTATCCTCTGCCTGGTTGATCTATCCTTTGGAGTGAGTGGCGTGTTAAAGTCTCCTAGAATAATTGCATTGCTGTCTATTTCCTCCTTCAATTCTGTTAGTATTTGTTTCACATATGCTGACGCTCCTGTGTTGGGTGCATATATATTTATAATGGTTATATCTTCTTGTTGGACTGACTCCTTTATCATTATGTAATGTCCTTCTTTATCTCTTGCTACTTTCTTCGTTTTGAAGTTTATTTTGTCTGATACAAGTACTGCAACACCTGCTTTTTTCTCTATGTTGTTTGCATGAAATATCTTTTTCCATCCCTTCACTTTTAGTCTGTGTATATCTTTGGGTTTGAGGTGAGTCTCTTGTAAGCAGTATATAGATGGGTCTTGCTTTTTTATCCACTCTGTTACTCTGTGTCTTTTAATTGGTGCATTCAGTCCATTTACATTTGGGTGATTATTGATAGGTATGTACTTATTGCCATTGCTGGCTTTACATTCGTGGTTACCAAAGGTTCAAGGTTTGCTTCCTTACTATCTAACAATCTAACTTAACTTTCTTGTTAGGTTATTCTGAATGCCTTCTGATGTTTCTTTATTTCTCCCTTCCTATTCTTCCTCCTCTATTATTTATATATTGGGTGTTTTATTCTCTGTCTTTAGTTAGTATTCGGGTGGTCTGCTTTCTTTGCTATGATTTTATTTTCTTTGGTGACATCTTTTTAGCCTTGGGGTGCTTCCCTCTAGAGCAGTCCGTTTAAGATATCCTGTAGTGGTGGTTTATGAGAGGCAAACTCTTTCAACTTTCCTTTGTCTGGAAATTATTTAATCCCCCCATCATATTTAAATGATAATCGTGCTGGATACAATATTCTTGGTTCGAGACCCTTCTGTTTCATTATGTTAAATATGTCATGCCATTCTTTTCTGGCCTGTAAGGTTTCTGTTGATAAGTCTGATGGATTTTCCTTTGTAGGTGATCTTTTTTCTCTCTCTAGCTGCCTTTAATACTCTGTCTTTATCTTTGACCTTTGCCATCTTAATTATAATGTGTCTTGGTGTTGTCTTCCTTGGGTCCCTTATGTTGGGAGATCTGTGGGCTTCCGTGGACTGCGAGACTATTTCCTTCCCCAGTGTGGGAAAGTTTTCAGCAATTATTTCTTCAAAGACACTTTCTATCCCTTTTTCTCTCTCTTCTTCCTCTGGTTCTCCTATAATGCGAATATTGTTCTGTTTGGATTGGTCACACAGTTCTCATAATATTCTTTCATTCCTAGAGATCCTTTTATCTCTCTCTGCCTCTGCTTCTCTGTATACCTGTTCTTTATTTTCTAATCCATTAACAGTTTCTGACACCTTATACAGTCTGCTGTTAAACCCGTCGATGGCTTGTCTCATTTCTGCATATTCTTTCCTCACTTCCCTCACTTCCTCCCTCAGCTCTTGCACATTTCTCTGTAGATCTATCAGCATGGCTATGACTTTTATTCTGAATTCTTTTTCATGAAGACTGTGTATGTCCATCCCCTCAGGTTCCCTCTCTGGGGTTGTCTGGGTCTGAAGCTTTGTCTGTACCATATTCCTCTGTCTTTTCATGGCTATAGAATTGGTTGCTGGTAGTTGCCATGTATGTCAGCTGGGCTCTTTATGACCGCCTCATCAGCTGCCGAGTCCTCTCAGGTGTAGCTGCCCGCTGTGTGCTTTCCTGTGTATTCTAGTCTCTCTTTTAGGAATAGTTGTATTTGCTGTGTTTTCGTGGATAAATATAATGTTTGGAGGAAATTTCTGTCATTCCATTCACATCGCCATCTTTCCAGAAGTCCTGTTCCTTCAGTTTTGCTTTGTTGTTATACTCCACAAATGAGGGAAATTATTTGGCACTTGTCTTTCTCCACCTGGCTTATTTCACTGACCATAATATCCTCCAGCTCCATCCATCTTGATGCAAATGGCAGTGTTTCCTTCTTATGGCTAAATAGTATTCCATTGTGTATATGTACCACTTCTTCTTTATCCATTCATCTACTGATGGACACTTAAGTTGCTTCCACATCTTGGCTATTGTAAAAAGTGCTGCAATAAACATAGGGGTGTATATGTCTTTTGAATCTGAGAAGCTGTATTCTTTGGGTAAATTCCAAGGAGTGGGATTCCTGGGTCAAATGGTATTTCTATTTTTAGTCTTTTGAGGAACCTCCATATTGCTTTCCACAATGGTTGAACTAGCTTACATTTCCAGCAGCAGTCTAGGAGGGTTCCCCTTTCTCGACATCCTCGCCAGCATTTGTTGTTCGTAGTCTTTTGCATGGTGGCCATCCTTACTGGTGTGAGGTGATATATCATTGTGGTTTTAATTTGCATTTCCCTGGTGATTAGTGATGAGGAGCATCTTTTCATTTGTCTATTGGCCATCTGAATTTCTTCTTTGGAGAACTGTCTCTTCATAATCTCTGCCCATTTTTAATCAGGTTATTTGCTTTTTGGGTGTAGAGGCATGTAAGTTCTTTTTATATTTTGGATGTTAACCCCTTGTTGGATATGTCATTTACACATATAGTCTCCCATACTGTAGGATGCCTTTTGGTTCTGTTGATGGTGTCTTATGCTGTACAGAAACTTTTTAATTTGATGTAGTCCCATGAGTTCATTTTTGCTTCTGTTTCCCTTGCTTGCAGATATGCGTTCAGGAAAACGTCGCTCATGCTTATATTCAGGAGATTTTTGCCTATGTTGTCTTCTAAGAGTTTTATGGTTTCATGACTTATATTCAGGTCCTTGATCCATTTCGAGTTTACTTTTGTGTATGGGGTTAAACGATAATCCAGTTTCATTCTCTTGCATGTAGCTGTCCAGTTTTGCCAACACCAGCTGTTGAAGAGGCTGTCATTTCCCCATTGTATGTCCATGGCTCCTTTATCATATATTAATTGACCTTATGTGGTTGGGTTTATATCAGGGCTCTCTAATCTGTTCCATTGGTCTATGGGCCTGTTCTTGTGCCAGGACCAAATTGTCTTGAGTACTGTGGCTTTGTAGTAAAGCTTCAAGTTGGGGAGCATATTCTTCCTTCTCAGGATTGCTTTGGCTATTCGGGGTCTTTTCTGGTTCCATATGAATTTTAGAATGATTTTCTCTAGTTCGTTGAAAAGTGTTGTTGGTATTTTGATAGGAATTGCATTGAATCTGTAGATTGCTTTAGGCAGGATGACCATTTTGACAATATTAATTCTTCTTATCCATGAGCAAGGGATGTGTTTCCATTTATTGGTATCTTCTTTAATTTCTCTCATAAGTGTCTTGTAGTTTTCAGAGTATGGGTGTTTCACTTCCTTGGTTAGGTTTACTCCTAGGTATTTTATTCTTTTTCATACAGTTTTGAATGGAATTGTTTTCCTGATTTCTCTCTCTGCTAGGTCATTAGTGTATAGGAATGCCACAGATTTCTGGGCATTAATTTTTTATCCCACAACTTTGCTGAATTCAGATATTAGATCTGGTAGTTTTGGAGTAAATTCTTTAGGGTTTTTTATGTATAATATCATGTCATCTGCAAACAGGGACAGTTTAACTTCTTCCCTGCCAATCTGGATGCCTTTTATTTCTTTGTGTTGTCTGATTGCCATGACTAGGACCTCCGGTACTATGTTGAATAGAAGTGGGGAGAGTCGGCATTGTTCTCTTGTTCCCGATGTTAAAGGAAAAGCTTTCAGCTTCTGGCTGTTAAGTATAATCTGTGGGTTTGTCATATATAGCCTTTATTATGTTGAGGTAGTTGCCCTCTATACCCATTTTGTTGAGAGTTTTTATCATGAATGGATGTTGAATTTTGCATTTCTTTATTAATTACCTGTTCTATTTTCTTTACTGGGGTTTTATTACCTCTGGTGACAGGTATTAAACCGTAGGAACACTTCCATCCATAGCAGTCCCTCCAAAATACACTGTAGAGATGGTTTGTGGGAGGTAAAATCTCTCAGCTTTTGTTTATCTGGTAATTGTCTAATCCTTCCTTCAAATTTAAATGATAATCTTGCTGGATAAAGTAATCTTGGTTCAAGGCCCTTTTGCTTCATTGCATTAAATACATCATGCCACTCCCTTCTGGCCTGTAAGGTTTCTGCTGAGAAGTCAGATCATAGCCTGATGGGTTTTCCTTTGTATGTGATCTTATTTCTCTCTCTGGCTGCTTTTAATAGTCTGTCCTTATCTTTGCCATTTTAATTACTATATGTCTTGCTGTTGTCTTCCTTGGGTCCCTTGTGTTGGGAGATCTGTGCACCTCCATGACCTGAGAGACTATCTCCTTCCCCAGATTGGGGAAGTTTTCAGCAATCACCTACTCAAAGACACTTTCTATCCCTTTTTCTCTCTTCTTCTGGTACCCCTATAATGTGAATATTGTTCCGTTTGGATTAGTCACACAGTTCTCTCAGTATTCTTTCATTCTTAGAGATCTTTTTTTCTCTCTGTGCCTCAGCTTCTTTGTAGTCCTCTTCTCTAGTTTCTATTTCATTTATCATCTCCTCTACCATATCCAATCTGCTTTTAATACCGTCCATTGTGTTCTTCAATGATTGGATCTCCAACCGGAATTCATTCCTGTGTTCTTGAATATCTTTCCGTACCTCCATGAGCATGTTAATGTTTTTTATTTTGAACTCCCTTTCAGGGAGAGTCATGAGGTCAATATCATTTAAATCTTTCTCAGGAGTTGTATTCATAATTTTACTCTGGACCAGGTTCCTTTGATGTTTCATATTTGTATATGGCACTCTCTAGTGCCCAGAAGTTCTACTCTCTGGAGCTGCTCAGGCCCTGAAGCAATGTCTGGGATTGTAGGGGAGTTGCCTCGGGGGAGGAAAGAGCTGTTTCCTGCCTCCTGGCTGCTATGCCTCTCTCCACTGCCTGAACTAGTGGGCCGAGCACACAGGTATAAGCCCCTGTGCTTTGTGTTTTTAGTTGCTGTAGACAGATCTTCCCTCTGGCTGCTCTAACGCCAGGGTAGGGTTTCCCAGTTTTCAAGCCCGGTGGGGCTGGCCAGGAGAAAGGTGCACTAGTCTGCCTGTCACAGAAGGGGTTCTTGGAGCTGTGTAGGCAGCCAGGGAGCTGGAGAACCTTAAGATCGTGAAAGCTCCCAATCTGTTGGGTAGCGTGCACCTGAACAATTTTGTCTACCTGTCCTTTCTCCTGAGCAGTAAGGTCTTTGCAATCCTTGCCCCTTTAGCAGCCCTCTTGCTAAGGCTTCTTTGTTAGAAAGTCTCTCAGACTGCCCACCTTTCTTTTGTCCCAGAGCAGCTAGATATGGATCCCTGCTTTCCGCAAGCAGCTGGAATCTTAGTCTCTCCAGGAATTCTGCCTGTCTTAGCTTTCTGACCCCCTAATTACGAGAGTATCATGAAAGCACCATTAAATATAGGTCTGTGCTCTCAGAGCAGATCTCCAGAGTTAGGTATTCAGCAGTCCCAGATCTCCACTCCCTCCCTGCTCTGTTCCTCTTTCTCCTGCTAGTGAACTGGGGTGGGGGAAGGGCTTGGATCCCGCAGGCCCACAGCTTTAGTATGTTACCCTTTTCCGTGAGGTCTGCTCTTGTCTCCATGTGTATGCAGTTTGTTGCAGTCCTCTTTCCTGTTGCTCTTTCAAGAGTAGTTGTATTAGTTATATTTTCATATTATATGCAGTTTTAGGAGGAAGCCTCTGTCTCACCTCTCATGCTGCCATCTTTAATCTCTGAGCCCAGCTTTCTAATAGTCACACTTTTTAACCCATAGTTTGAAAAAGTCAGGCAAAAATGTATGACTAAGGTTAAATTTGTGTACCTGCTGCCCAGTGTGTCAAAGGTCAGACTGTCCTTAGAGTCTCCCTTAGGGACAACACGTTCATTTGTTTGTGGTGTGAGAAGCTAGAATTTTGAGCCCCAGCTATTGTTTCCCAGAGAATACTCACTCTGCAGGGCATTTGCATGTGAGACCTGGTCATCACCTAGGCATCCCTCATGACAAAACAGTGTCCCTTGGAATCCTGGTATTCAGTCCCCTGGGTACATGTCAGGGGACTTGAATCCTGCCTTAGTTAATCGTGTCCCCTCCCAGCCATGTGATTGCTGGGCACAGGCAAAGGGTGGGAATGGTCTTCCTGGAGCCTCCATTCCAGGAGGGCGAACAATCATACTGAGTAAATTAGAGAGTGTGTTAGAAGGGGACACATCTGATGGAACATCAGAGCAGAATAAGGAGAACCAAGAGTTCTTGTGATAAAGGGATTGAATTTTAAATAGAGTGCATAGGACAGAAGGGACTGAAATGGTCCTTTCTGGGCAAATATGTGAAAGACATTGGTGAGTATGTGGCTGTCTGAGGGAAAAGCCAAGTCAAAGTCCCTAAGCAGGAGTGAGCTGGTGGGTTCAAGGGATGCAGGGAGGCTAGATGGCCTGAGGCAGAGCAAGTGAACAGAGAGGTGGGAGGTGGTCAGACAGGGACTTGCAGAGAGTGTAGGACCATTTGGCCCTCATGCAGCTTGCTTTCATACTGAATAGGACAGGGAGTTGTTATATTTTGCAAAGTGATATGATCTGTTCTAATGTGACCAATATAGCAGCTGAATTGAGAGTAACTATGGGGTGACAGTCAAGGGTGAAAGCAGGGAGATCAATTAGGATGCCATTGCAGTACTCTAGGCAAGAGACAGAAGCCAGTGGCTCAGATGGGGGTGGTGACAGTAATAGTAATGATAAGGTCATATTTTGCATATATTTTGAAGGCAAAGCCAGATGGATTTCTTGAGTTGGATGTGGTATACACGACAGAGAGGAAAAGGATGACTCAGCAGTCCTTGCCCAAGCAACTCAAAGGATGGCGTCACCATTTCCTGACACAGGGAAGACTGTGGATGGATCAGGCTTGGGGGTAAAGACAGTGATTTGTTTTTGACTTTTTCATTTTGAAATGTATATTAGACACAGAAGTAGAGCTTTGAAATAGGCAGTCAGACTGGCAATCAGGAATTCAGCACTGAGATCTGAGATGGAAATATAAATTTGAAAGATTGCACCACGTAGAAGGAATTGAAATTCATGAGATAGGATGAGATTGTCCCAAGAATGAGCTAGAAAAGGAAGAGATTGGGAGCAGAAGAGACAGAGGACTGTCACATTAGGTATTTTTTTTCCTGTATTTATGATGTTGGTGTTACCAGGGTCAATTTTTGTTTCTCTGTTTCTTTGTCACATTCTTCTAATTATTTTATCTTCCATTTTTAAACACATTGGAGTTTCCCACCCTGTCTCTATTCCAGTATTCTCCCTATCTGCCACTCCACTTACCAAGCATTTTATAGGTTCACTTTAATATTATAAGAAATATTTCTTTAATTCCTTGCTTTTTGAGAAGGGAAAAGGGAAAGATACTGGGAGCCAAATGACAAAGTAACAAGTTCTCTATTTAAATTTGGAGATAATAAAACAGATTAGAACTAAATAGTCACAAAATTATCTGTAAACGGGCATTGGGTGCATTCTTGAAAATTTTTAACAAAATTCCAAAGTCCAAGTATTCTTAGAAAATGTGCAACTATCTTGCCTAGGTTTAATTTTTCCAAGTCATTTATTAACGGTGGAAAATATAACTTTAATCTACATCAAAAAATAAAGAGAAGTATCACGAATACAAGCATTTGAAATACTTGGGATTTTTACATGTGTATTAGCCTCAGGTCCAACCAGGAGAGAGAAACCAGGCAGTAATTTGAATAGAGAAAGTGTAATGTAGAGTTATTAGCTGTGCAGGGGATTGCCGTGATGAGGGATTGGCTTGTGTGTGGGGCTGCTGGAAGAGAAGGCTGCAGGAGTCTGGCAAGGGGGTACCCTGAACCGGGAGCAAACTGTTTCCCTATTGCAATGGTCTCTCCAGCACTCTCTACTGTCAGGGATTGAGTCATGCCAGCTGGCAAAGGAACAATATTTAAAAAGTCCAGGTTCACTTTCCCAGAGCAGGCAGAAGGAATGAACTGATTGCTGAGAGACAATCAGTCCATAACTGGTACCTCATGGAACAATTTGCATAGGTTCCCATAGATTTTAATAATGTTATAAGAATCGATAAGATGCAAATTTTAAAGACACAAGTATAGTTAATAATAAAGTACTTCAAATACTATTACTTCAAGTACTGTTTTCATTACACTTACATATTCCAACAAACATGTGATTTCCAGATGTTTTTATATGCGCACAATGTATCTGGTGTGATCAAAATTTAGCAAACAAAATATTGCTTTTCTGGAATTGGGTGAATTAATATATTTTGTATTCTGTGTCAGTGGCATAATGACCACAGAGATTATGTACATTTAAAAAATTGTAAATACAGCTAACATAAAATATAGATTTTAGCCATTTTAAGTGTACAATTAAATGGTATTAAGGGCATTCACAACATTGTACAGTCACTATCCATTTCCAGAACTTTCATCATCCCAAATAGAAACTCTTTATTCATTAAAAAATAACTCCATTACCCTCTCCTTCTGGTACCCTCTATTCTACTTTCTGTCTGTATAAATTTGACTACTACAGGTAACTGATATATATGGAATCACAAAATTTTTTTCCTTTTGTGTCTGGCTTATTTCACTTAGCTTGATATTTTCTAATTTTATCTATATTATAGGGCATGTCAGAGTTTCCTCCCTTTTTAAGGCCGACTAATATTCCATTGTGTGCACAGACCACATTTTATTCACCCATCATCTGTCAATGCACACGTGTGTTTTTTCACCCTTTGGTTTTGTGACTTGTGCTACTATGCATATTGGTGTACAAGTACCTGGTTTAGTCACTGCTTTCAGTTCGTTTGGGTATATGCCTAGGAGCAGAATTGCTCTATCATATGGCAATTCTGTTCAACTTTTTGAGGGGCTGTCAAACTGATTTTCACAGCAGGTGCACCATTTTACAGTCCCACCAACAATGCAAGGGCGTTTCAATTTCTCCACATCCTTTGCCACACTTGCTATTTTCTGTTGTTTTGTTTTGCTCTGTTTTGAGAATAGCCATCCTTATGGGTGTGAAGTGGTATCTCATCATTTGCATTTCCCTAGTGACTGGTGATGTTGAGCATCCTCTCATGTGCTTTTGTGCAACTTCTTTGGAGAAGTGTGCAGCCAAGTCCCTTGCCTATTTTCAAACTGAGTTGTTTGCTTTTTGTTGTTGAGTTTTAGGAGTTCTTTATATCTCTGGATATTAACCTCTTGTTAGGTATGTGTTCTGCAAATATTTTCTCCCATTCTGTGGGTTATCTTTTCACTCTCTTGTTTATGCCCTTGGATGCACAAGAGTTTTAAATTTTGATGAAGTCCAAGTTATCTTTTTTCCTTTGGTTGCCCGTGCTTTTGGTGTCCCATCTAAAAGACTAATGTCCACTACTCAAGTCCTCATGTGCTTTTCATGCTCCACCCCTCCCTTAAGGATCCTGGGTGCCACGTGATAAAGCAACTCAGGGATCATTGCCTGACACACCAGGGAGCGTTAGAACTTGGCTCCCATGTGACAGTCAGCAGTTGTGTTCTCCAAGAAGCAGATGGAAAGGCATGATTAGAGGAGCAAGAGATTTACTGGTAGTTGTGCCATGAAGGAGAGAGGGGAGAGGGAACAAAAGTTGTCAGAAGAGTTTTCAGATAGATGCAGGTTTGATACTTGTGAAGAGAGAGTGAAGGAAAGATGGGCAGGAGGAGCCTCTGAATGTTGTGCAGTCCTGAGAAGTCTTTGTCAGGCCAAACAGAGGCCCTTAGCAAAGGCCCACTGGAGGGATTGTACATGAGACATAAATGGCCTGGAGCTAGTACCCTGCTGTGCCCAACTGTTGGCTAGGCTTTACTCAAGGTGAGTGTGGCCACTGCATGGACATTGAGATGGATCCAAAGGTATGGCAGTTGACCCTGGAATGGAGATATGAGTGGCGCAGCCAGTCTGATGGATTGGTTCCCAGACAGCATCTATAGTCAAGTACCTTGAATTAAACCCCTAATAGAAGAGTTTTAAATGGGAGACTATCTTGGTGAGATATTGCATTAGAAAAAGTATACTGGCTGCAGTGTAAAGAGGGGATCAGACGCAAATAGGAATAGTGTCAGGTAACTGCTGAGACCATGGTGCAAACAATGACAAGATGATGGTGATTGGATTGCTTGAGAAAATTCGATTAGAAAGTGTTTGTAAACCTAGATATGGGATCATAGCACTTAGAGCTGGAGGGTGTTTTAGAATGCATCCAGACGGTCACTGGTGGAACTGTTCAGCTTTGTTTCTATATATGAGATGTGAGCAACAGGAAATAGAGAAACTGCACTTCATTTTTAATTTACATTTGCTTAATAGGATTCTGAATTTAAGAAATTTTGGGATTAACCAGTAAACTCATCATAAATAACCTTAGCCCTTAAGCCTGCAGACTGACATTAGATTGCTTAACCTGCTGTCCTGCCCCAGTCTCTCATGTCTGCACTGCCAGAGCAGAGGAGCAATATTTAACTATGTTGGCAAATTCTTTGAAACAATAGTGGATGCTTCTGAAACCAGGGTTCATTGGCTCTAAAACCTGGCTCTGCTTCTTATAACCATATAACAAATCAAACTCTTAGGCTCACTTTCTGTAAAAAGTGAATTCTCCTCCCTAACTCAGGGCTGTTGAGAACTGAATGAAGCAGTATCTGCCTGGGCCCTGCATTTTGGAAGTATGTGAGCTATCATCTGTGTGGATTTTGACTAGTTTCACTGCAACCAAGCACAGGTAGTTAGCCCCTGGGAGCCAGAAGAGGGCAATGATGAGGAAACGGGCAGAAATGCACCCAATTAGAACAAATCTGGAAGAAAAGGAGAGAAACAATAGATAGAGTATAGAATTCCAAAGGCATGTTTTGGAGAAAATCTGAGCTGAAACAGGGAAGGACAATATTAGTCTGAAACTAAAATTTCACATCAGAGTAGATGGAGAGAAGTATGTGAAGGGATGTGTTTTCGTGATGTGCCCTGGACAGGAAGTTTCTTCTTATGTTCCTTGACTAAAGATCTCTGCTTTTTGTCATGGCACATCTCTATTTTTGGGTTCTTGGAACCACTCTCTCATGTTATTCCTGCAACAGTAACAACTCTTACTGTGTTATCCCTCGAAGTTTCTCTATCCATCCACCCACAGCATTGTAAATAATCTTGTAAACAAACTCATTTGCCCTAATTCGAGAGTACACACTCATTCTTTTTCGCATCCTGACTGTCATATATTTTTTCAGGAAGAAATGTTGCTGCTTACAGTACCCAAGATCTAATGGAAGACTTGTAAGACCAGTACTAATTTTTACAAGACGTTATTGAAAGAATCAAAGAGGTCTAAACAAAGGGAGAGATATACCATGTTGATAAAGAGGGAGACTAAATACTAAAAAGTTATCAATTCCTGAAAATTGATCTATAGATTCAGTGTCATCTTAATCAAAATCCCAGCAGGGGTGTGTGTGTGTGTGTGTGTGTGTGTGTGTGTGTGTGTGTGTGTGTGTAAATTGATGAGCTGATTATAAAATTTACATAGAAATGAATGTGGTCAAATAAATGACTTAGCTTCAAAATTCAGCAAGGAAATGCAAATTTAATTCACATTGAGGACTATGTATTACACACCCAACAGTATTACAAAAATTAAAAAAATAAACATTGTAAGACATTTGCAAGGATGTGAAGCAATTGGAATTTTCACATGTGCCTTTGTCAGAAAACTGGCAGAATTCACTAAACCTGAGCAAATACATAATCCAGATTCTAGCTTTTGCATTCTTAGCAGTATAACTAACAGAAATTCACATACATACTCATTAAAAGTACCACATATATTTATATGAATGACCATAGCAGTACTATTTGCAATAATGGAAAGGTGGAAGTAACCTAAATATCCATCGAGGATAAATGAAACTTGCAACAGTATAGGTGATCTCAAATATACAGTGTTGAACAATATTATGCTGAAACTAGATACAGAAAGGTATATTCTTTGTGATTGTATACACATGAAGGCTAAATTAGAAAAACACCTAATTTATGGAGAGTGGGAAAGTGTTAACTAGGAGGGATTTCTCACAGGCAAAAATATCCTATTTCTTGATCTGGGTGCTGGTTACATAGATGTATTCGCTGAAAATTCACTGAGTTTCACACTTACAATTTGTGCATTTTTCCTTTTTTTTGTTAAATAGAGGTTTACTGAAATGTAATTCACATTCTACAAAATTCACAATTTAAAAGTATACAATTCAGTGTCTTTAAAGCTATTTAGAGTTGTACAACTGTCTTATTCTAGAACATTTCATCATACTAAAAAGAAATCCCATACTCAGCAGTGAAATCATGAATCTACTTTCTCCATGGATTTGCTTATTTCAAACAGTTCATACAAATAGAGTCATACAATGTGTGGCTCTTTGTGTGGGTTCTTTTACTTATCATAATGCTGTCAGAGGTCATCCATGTTGTAGCCTGTGTCAGTACTTTGCTCCTTTTTATGGCTGAATAATATTCCACCACACAGATATACCACTTTCACTTATCCATTTAGTTGACTTGGTTGTTTTCCACTTTTTAGTTCTTTCATAGCAGTGTGTTTTACTTCTGGTGTGGACATGTTTTCAGCTCTCTTGGATATACACCTAGGAGTGGGCTTTCTGGCTCTTATGGTAACTCTATAGTCAATATTTTGAGGACATGCCAAATTGTTTTCCAAAGTGGCAGCAGCATTTTACATTCTTGTTATATGAGGACCCAATTCCTCCACATCCTCATCCAACACTCGTCCAACTTTTTAATCACATCCTGGTGGGTGAGCAGTGGAATTTAACTGTGTTTTTGATTTATATTTCCCTAGTGACCAGTAATATAGAATACTGAACTTTTCAACGTGCATGTTATGAATCAATAAAAAATTGTAAATATGGAAGGGATTAAACAAGATGGCAGCTTGAAAAATGAGGCAGAAACCTCGTCCCCAAACCACAAATAACACAAAATAGAGCAAATACAACTAATAATGAAAGAGCAACTGGAAAGAAGACTGCAACAGATGGCCTACAACTGGGAAAATGGAAGACCTCACAGAAAAGGGTAAAGTATCAAAGCTACAATCCAGTGGGACCCAAGGCCTCCCCTGACCCCAGATCACTGGCGGGAGGAAGAGAAATGGAGCGGGGAGGGAGTAGAAGCCTAGAACTACTAAACACCCACCACTGAAGATCTGTTTCAGGAGCACGTATTCACATTACTTGGTGATCTGGAGATTAGAGGGGTTGGAAAGCAAAGACAGACAGAACAGTCAGAGAGACTGAGATTCCAGCTGTTTATGGAGAACAGGTACCCACAACTGGCAGCTCTGGGACAAAAGGCAGGCACTTTGAAAGACTTCGCAACAGTGAGAGGGCTGCTAAAGGGGAAAGGATTACACAGAGCTTGCTGCACAGGAGGAAGGACATGTGGACAAAATCATCTCAGCACACTCAGTCCAGCAGTTTTGGAACTTTCAGGAGCTCTACATGCTCCATCACCTTGGCTGGCAATGCAGCACCGAGGCACCTCTACTGCCAAACCAGCCTGCTGCTTCTTCCTTCTGGCCAGCACTGGCTCGCAAACCTGCTGCCCCTGCCATTGTGCCAGGACAGCTGGAGAGCAGCCCCACATACAGGGGCACAGCATAGAGGCTCCTCCTTGTGCACTCAGCCCACTGGCCCTGGCTGAAAGAAGCCACTGCAGCCGGGAAGCAGGAGAGAGCTCCTTCCAGCTGGCAAATGATGGTGCTGTGCTCCTGTGACTGCTGCCATTGACCCAGAGGCTAGGCAGCTCCAGGTAGCACAGCTTCCAGACACGAATATGAAATGGCAAAATATTTTGGTACAAACCAAAATCCCTCAAACACCAGAAAGAGGGCTAAGTGAAACTGAAATCACCAATCTTTCTGGTAGAGATTTCAAAAAAAAAAAAAAATAAACATGCTCACAGAGCTACAGAAAAATATTCAAGGCCTCAGGGAGATCTTCAAGAAAGAGATAGAAACTGAAAAATACAGTATCTGAAATGAAAAAGACAATGGAGGGATTTAAAAGCAGGTTAGATAAGTTAGAGGAGATGGTAAATGAAATAGAAATTAGAGAAGAGGAATATAAAGAAGCTGAGGCACAGAGAGAAAAAAGGACCTTTAGGAATGAAAGAATATTGAGAGAACTGTGTGACCAATCCAGATGGAACAATATTCACATTATAGGGCTATCAGAAGAAGTAGAGAGAAAAGGGGATAGAAAGTGTCTTTGAGGAGGTAATTTCTGAACACTTCCCCAATCTGGGGAAGGAGATAGTCTCTCAGGCCATGGACGTGCAAAGATCTCCCAACACAAGGGACCCAAGGAAGACAACACCAAGACATATAATAATTAAAATGGCAAAGATCAAGGATGAGGACACAGAAATAAAAGCATTCAGAGAAAGAAAAAATATCATCTACAAAGGAAAACCCATCAGGCTATCATCAGACTTCTCAGCAGAAACCTTACAGGCTGGGAGTGACATGATATATTTAATACAATGAAACAGAACAGCTTCAAACCAAGAATACTCTACCCAGCAGGATTATAATTCAAATTGGGAGCCGGGATTAAACAGTTTCCAGATAGGCAAAAGTTGAGAGAATGTACATCCCACAAACCATTTCTACAGTGTGTTTTGGAAGGACTTCTCTAGATGGAAGTGCTCCTAGGCTAAATAGCTGTCACCAGAGAAAATAAAACCACAGTATAGGAAGTAGACCATTAATTACTAAGCAAATGAAAAATTAAGTCAACTACTCCCAAATTCAGTCAAGAGATACACAGAGTACAGAATAAGACACCTAATATATAAAGAGAAAAAGAAGGGAGGGAAATTAAAGAACCTTTAGATTGCATTTGAAATAGCATAATAAACAAGTTAAATTAGGCTGCTAGATAGTAAAGAAGCTGCCCCTGAACCTTTGGTAACCATGAATATAAAGTTTGCAATGACAATAAGTACATACTTATTGATAATCACCCTAAATGTAAATGGATTGAATGCACCAATCAAAAGACAGAGTCACTGAATGGATAAAAAAACAAGACCCATCTATATGTTGCCTACAAGAGATTCACTTCAAACCCAAAGACATACACAGACTAAAAGTGAAGGAATGGGAAAAATTATTTCATGCAACTAATACGGAGAAAAAAGAAAAGAAGGAGTTGCAGTACTTGTATCAGGCAAAGTAGACTTCAAAACAAAAGAAAGTCACAGAGACACAGAAGGACATTATATAATGATAAAGGGGTCAATCCATCAAGAAGATATAACCATTATAAATATCTATGCACCCAACACAGGAGCTCCTACATATGTGAAACAAATACTAACAGAATTAAAGGGGGAAATAGAAGGCAGTGCATTCATTTTAGGAGACTTCAACACTCCACTCACTCCAAAGGACAGATCAACCAGACAGAAAATAAGTAAGAAGACAGAGTCATTGAATAACACAATAGAACAGAAGGACTTAACAGACATCTACAGAGCACTCCACTCGAAAACAGCAGGATACAAATTCTTCTCAAGTGTACATGGAACATTTTCCAGAATATATCACATACTAGGCCATGAAAAGAACCTCAGTAAATTCAGGAAGACTGAAATTGTACTAACCAGCTTCTCAGAGCACAAAGGTATGAAAGTAGAAACAAATTATTCAAAGAAAACAAAAAAGCCTACAAATAGAGGGAGGCTTAGCAGCATGTTCCAAAATAATAGATCAATGGCCAAATAAAAAAAGAGATCAAGCAATATATGGAGACAAATGACAACAATAGCTCGACACCACCAAATCTGTGGGATGCGGTGAAGGCCATTACTGAGAGGGAAATATATTGCAGTAAAGGCTTACCTCTGGAAAGAAGAACAATCCCAAATGAGCAGTCTAAACTCAATTAATGAAAGTAGAAAAAGAAGAACAAATGAGGCCCACAGTTAGTAGGAGGGACATAATAAAGATTAGAGCATAAATAAATAAAATTGAGAAGAATAAAACAATAGAAAGGATCAATGAAAGGAGATGCTAGTTATTTGAGAAAATAAACAAAATAGGTAAACCACTAGCCGGACTTTACCAGAAGAAAAGAGAGTATATACATAGAAACAGAATCAGAAATGAGAAAGGAAAAATCACTACAGACACCACAGAAATACAAAGAATTATTAGAGTATACTATGAAAAATTATATGCTAACAAATTGGATAACCTAGAAGGAATGGACACTTTTCTAGAAAAATACAATCTACTAAGACTGACACAAAAAGAAACAGAAAATCTGAAGAGACTAATTACCAGCAATAAAATTGAAGTGGTAATCCGAAAACTACCTAAGAACAAAATCCATGGCCAGATGGCTTCACTGCTGAATTTTATCAAACATTTAGAGAAGACCTCATACCCACCCTCCCTAAAGTTTTCCAAAAAGTAGAAGAGGAGGAAATACTTTCAAACTTTTTTTATAAGGCCAGAAACACTCTAATACCAAAACCAGACAAAGGAACCACAAAAAAAGAAAATTACAGACCAATATCAATGATGAACATAGATGCAAAAATACTAATGAAATATTAGCACAAACTGAATTAAAAAATACAACAAAAATATCATTCATAATAATCAACCGGGATTTATTCCAGGGATGTAAGTATGATACGGCATTTGAAAATCCATCAACATCATACACCAACATTAACAAAAGGAAGGACAAAAATCACATGATCAACTCCATAGGTACTGAAAAAGCATTTGACAACATTCAACATCCATTCACAATAAAAGCTCTCGATAAAATGGGTATAGACAGCAAGTACCTCAACATAATAAAGGCCGTATATGACAACCCACAGCTAACATCATACTTAAGAGCAAAAGGCTGACAGCTTTTCCTCTAAGATAGGAAACAAGATAAAGATGCCCACTGTTCCTACTTTTATTCAACATAGTACTGGAGGTACTAGCCCTGGCAATCAGACAACACAAAGAAAGAAAAGGCATCCAGATGGGTAAGGAAGAAGTTAAACTGTCACTGTTTGAAGATGACATATTTTGTACATAAAAACCCTAAAGAACCCACCCCAAAACTACTAGATGTAATAACAGAATTCAGGCAAAGTTGCAGGACACAAAATTAATACACAGATATATGTTGCTTTCCTATATACTAATGATGAACTAGGAGAAAGAGAAATCAGGAAAACAATTCCATTCATAATTTCATCAAAAAGAATAAAATACCTAGGAATAAACCTAACCAAGGAGGTTAAAGACCTATCCCCTGAAAACTACAAGACACTCATGAGAGAAATTAAAGAAGACACCAATAAATGGAAATACATCCTATGCTCATGGATAAGAAGAACTAATATTGTCAAAATAGCCATCCTGCCTAAAGCAATCTACAGATTCAATGCAATCCCTATCAAAACACCAATGGCATTCTTCAACAAACTAGAATTCATATGAAACCACAAAAGACCCCAAAGAGCCAAAACAATCCTGAGAAGGAAGAATAAAGCTGGGGGGATGATGCTCTCCAACTTCAAGCTCTACTACAAAGTCACAATCAAGACAATTTGGTACTGGCACAAGAATAGACCCATAGACCAATGGAACAGACTAGAGAGCACAGATATAAACCCAAGCATATATGGTCAATTAATATACTATAAAGGAGCCCTGGATATACAATGGGGAAATGACAGCCTCTTCAACAACTGGTGTTGGCAAAAATGGACAGCCACATGTAAGTGAATGAAACTGGATTATTGTCTAACCCCATACACAAGAGTCAACTTGAAATGGATTTTTTTAGCATAAATAAAAACATTTTAATTAGAAAATTCTACAGTATATGCAGGGGAAGGGAGGGCTGGGACCCCTGGCCCAGTGTGGCCAGCTATAGGCTATGCTGGGCCCAGCAGGGATGATGAAAGGGACAGCAGTCTGGCACAGGGCCGAGGAGGGACCACAGCTTCCTCCAACAGCAGCATCAGGGCTCGGTGGGCCAGGGTGGGGGCTGTGTCACCGCAGGTGGCCTCGAACTGGAGTGCCGCCACTGCCTCCTACTCCCTCTCACGGGTCCACTCGGTCATGGTCTCTGGTGAGCAGTACAGGAAGATCAGCTTGGCGTACAGCTCCTCCTCCAGCTCCAGCTCCAGCTCCAGCTCCTGCATCTCCCACACCAGGAAGATATCCTGGCAGAGCTTGAGGATGTGGTCTACACACGGCAGCTCCTCGAACATGATGGAGTGCGAGATCTCACTAAAGAAGCCACGCACGAACTTGCCGATGACCAGCACGATGGACACATAGGGCCCCATGATCCCGTAGCCAGCCAGGAAGCCGAGGCTGGGTGGACTGACCTTGTCACTGAAGATGACCATGGGTAGCAGATTGCAGTCCGCCTGGCAGTCCTGCAGCTCTATGACCCACCACTCAAGGAAGCCGGCAGCCCCCGTGCCCACTTACTCCCTCTGCAGCTGGATGCACCTGCTGAGGTAGTATTCCTCCTCGTTGGGCTGCAGCTGCTTCACAGGGTTGGCTTTGGGCCCGTTGGGAGCACGGATATACTTGGGGAAGAGGTGGGGGATGACCACTGACTGGTCTGAGGTGCCCTGGAGCAGGCTGGCCAGCTGCCTCTGCTCAGTGCTGTTGGGGTCAGGTCCAGGGTGTGCTTCTCGTTGGTGTACTCCGTGGTGCCGCCCTTGGCCAGGTCTCTCTGGAAGTTCCAGGTGAAGCACAGAGTGATGGCAGCGATGCCATTGTCCAGCTCCCACTTCATCTGGGCCCGGCTGGTTGGGCTGATGCGCCACAGTGCCCCAGAGCTGCCCTCGATCTGCGCTGTGATGATGTCCTCAGGGCCATACTGGCTGATGAACTGCATGGCCAGCAGGTGGGTGTCAAACTGCCTCAAAAACTCCTCGTAGGCCTGGTGTGTGAAGGGGACGATGGACGGCTGCTGGGCGCTCATGGTGAACAGGGGCTCATAACCACCCAGCTTCAGCGTGACAGTGACGTCGATGGACTGGTTGATGACGCCGACCACGGGGTGCACCAGGGCATGAAGAGCAGCAGGAACCAGATGATGGCCACGAGGAACAGGATGATGAGGCCGCCCATGCTGTACTTGACGATCTTCTTCTTCTGCCCCTTGGGCTGCGGGTATTTCTTTTCTGTCTCTCGGCTGCACTTGATGATGAAGATGTTGGCATAGATATCCTCCACACACATCCAGTTGGACAGGGACAGTGTGGTGTCCGTCCACACCCAGTCCTCACAGCCCTCAGCTCCACCAGGAACGGCACCGACCGGAACCCCTGGAAGAGGAAGAGATTGAGGTGGTTGTACTTCTTGGTGAGGAAGTTGCCGAGGATGCGGGTGGGGTAGCCACAGCGGATCTGGTAGGCGGACAGGGCAAAGTAGATGCACTTGACGAAGTACCACAGCTGGGCCACTGTGTTCTGGCTGAACATCCTCTTTGTGACAGCGGGCAGGATGAAGAACATCCAGAGGTGGATGGCCAGCACCAGGACCACCTGGAAGGCCAGCTTGCCCAGAACAGTCTTGCGCAGGTAGAGGGCGCAGTCGACCACCATGGTGCTGAACTGGATCAGCAGCATGACCAGGAAGGCCTCAGGCACCTGGTCGTCCGACAGGGAGGATGTGATGTCCGTTGTCTGTGGCCACCGAGTACTTCCCAAAGGCCCAGAAGCCGAAGATGATGATGATGAAGTCGACAATGTCGGCCAGGAACATGAGGGCGTAGACGTCTGTGGCTACCTGTTACTTGGTGTGCAGAATGTCGTGGAAGAAGTGTCGCAGGGGCTGGTACACGCCATGGGCCAGCATTAGGCAGCAGCTCTGCAGCCGGGTCCCGACCACCCTCACTCTTTCCCGGGGGCGACTCCACGTCTTGCTCCTCCTGGTGGCTGCTGCCTCCACTGTATCCTTGTTCTTGGGATCAAAGGCTGGCATTTCTCTGGGTTCACTGCTCTCCTTCCTACTCCTCCTGAGACTCAAACGGACAAGCCCCGTGTCATGGGACCATGCATCCCTGGCTTCCGCCTGGAGGTCATCCTTGATGGGGGTCCCCGCCGCCTCTGGCTCCTGGGGCTCCAGTGGGGCCGGCTCCTCTTTGGCACCCCTGTCCTGCTCCTTGGAGAGTGGGTCCTCCTTGTGGTTCCAGAGACCATAGCACAGCAGCTGGGAGCGGTCGAAGAAGAGGGCCATGAGCTGCACCAGGTCGTATCTGATGTACCCGTCAGTCTTCTCCAAGCCCAGGATGCGGGGCAGGAAATAGGGCTTGTTCTCGTAGCGTTGCAGTACCATGTGGCTGTTCCAGGGGAAGAAGCCGAACTGGAACAGGTACTTGGTGACCACCGTGACCTCAGTGAAGACGATGGCTGTGATCCAGAAGCGCCTGTTGGGCCGTGGGATGGATAGCATGGCCCACCGGAAGACCAGCCCGGGCAGCACCAGGGAGATGACCGAGGCGGTGACCATGTGGTTGAGGATGATGATGAAGTAGCAGAGCAGCTCCGAGTGGGCGGCCACACACTGGTACGCCGCCCACAGCTGCTGCAGTGCCCAGCCCTGCTCGGCCTTGAACTGCTCGGCCTCCTCCAGCTCGGGGATGTGCAGGCACCTGTGGAGGAGCAGCTCGCTGGCTGTGCATGTCTGGGTGGCAGCAGTGACCCGAAGTTCTCCAGAGCTGCGTGCAGAAGCCCCGGGCTCAGTGTCCATCTCCTCGCTGCTGCTGTGGGCGCCGTGACCCGCACTCAGGGAGCTGCCAGTGATGCTGCTCAGCAGCTCAGCAGCTCCTCAGGTCCCAGCCCGCTTGACGCTGTGCTGGGCGTATCGTGGGCTTCTGAAGAGTCTGGCGGCGCAGCCTCGGCTTCACTTGTGTACAGCTGGTCCAGCACACTGCGGTGCGCTTCTCTGCCCTGGAGCAGCTCCTGCGTGAACAGGTAGCGCTCAGCGCGCAACACGTCACTAATGGCTCTGTGGTGCCGCGTGAAGGTGCACAACCAGCGCGTGAGCCCCGTCCACCAGCATCTGCCCCAGAACCCACAGAAACTGCACGGTGCTCAGCACGTACTGCATCATATGGCTGTGACTTGCCGTGTCCTCTGAGTCCTCTGGTGGCTCTGCCAACCAGCCCTGGCCTCCCGCCGGCGGCTGCCCCGCTCGCTCCTCCTGCTGTTGCCTCAGCACCGTCTGAGCGTTGGTCACCCATGCCTGGTACACCATCTGGAAGGCGCTTTGTGCAGATGGCCTGGGGTCCTCGGGCAGTGCCTCCTCCTCTTCCTCACTGTCAGACTCGAACAGAAAGTAGTCCCCAGAATGTAAGTCATGAAACCATAAAACTCTTAGATGAAAACACACAGAAAAATCTCTTGAATATAAACGTGAGCAATTTCTTCCTGAACACATTTCCTCAGGCAAGGGAAACAAAAGAAAAAATGAACAAATGGGACTATATAAAACTTAAAAGCTACTCTACAGCAAAGGATACCATCAGTAGAACAAAAAGGCATCCTATAGTATGGGAGAATTTATTCATAAATGACATATCTGACAAGGGGTTAGCATCCAAAATATATAAAGAACTCACATGCCTCAACACTCAAAAAGCAAATAACCTGATTAAAAAATGGCAGAGGATCTGAACAGACACTTCTCTAAAGAAGAAATTCAAATGGCCACAGGCATATGAAAAGATGCTCCATGTCGCTAATTATGAGAGAAATGAAACTAAAACCACAATGAGATATCACCTCACACCAGTTAAGATGGCCAACATCCAAAGGACAAGGAACAACAAATGCTGGTGAGGATGGGGAGAAAAGGGAACCCTCCTACACTGCTGGTGGGAATGTAAATTGGTTCAACCGTTGTGGAAAGAATATGTAGGTTCCTCAAAAAACTAAAAACAGAAACATCATTTGACCCAGCATTTTCACTCCTAGGAATTTATACAAAGCAAACAAGATCTCATACTCAAAAAATGTTTGCACCCTTATGTTTATCGCAGCACTATTTACAATAGCCAAGATATGGAAGCAACCTAAGTGTCCATCAGTAGATGAATGGATAAAGAAGATGTGGTACATATACACAATGGAGTATTATTCAGCCATAAGAAGAAAACAAATCCTATCATTTGCAACAATGTGGATGGACCTAGAAGGTATTATCCTCAGTGAAGTAAGCCAGGTGGAGAAAGGCAAGTACCAAATGATTTCCTTATTTGTGGAGTATGACAACAAAGCAAAATTGAAGAAATAAAACAGCAGACTCACATACTCCAAGAAGGGACTAGTGGTTACCAAAGGTAAGGGTTTGGGGAGGGTGGGTGGGGAGGGAGGAAAAAGGGGATTAAAGGGCATTATGATTAGTACACATAATGTGGTGGTGGTGGGGACAAAGGGAAGGCAGTAAAGCACAGAGAAGACAAATAGTGACTCTATAGCATCTTACTATGCTGATGGACAGTGACTGCAATGGGGTGTGTTTGGGGGACTTGATAATATGGGTGAATGTAATATCCACAATGTTGCTCATGTGAAACCTCTATAAGATCAATGATATCTTTAAAATAAAGTTGTAAATATGCTTTTTTTATCCATTTTTAAAACATTTTTTAATCCATTTTAATGTATAATATCATATAATATTTGGTAATTACTTCTGCCTGAGTTTTAATGTTTTAATTGTTAACTAGGTTAGTTAAATATTTTGAGATAGTGTATGTAAATATGTATATGTGGTCCTATATACATTATATATATTTTCATAAGAATCTGTTTAATTTAGAAGAAATTAAATTGGAAAGGGTAAAATGACTTTAGAATTATCTTAGAGCTTTATCTGTAACTGTATTTCAAAAAGTTTCTCTGCCTTAATCCAAAGAAGAGAGGAACTGTAGAAATTCAGACAGTTTATGGTAGGAAATGATGCAGAACAGGATTTCCTAAAGTGAGTTTATTAGATTATTAAGGATTGATAAAGGCAAATGGGAATACATGTGTGTATTTCTTAATAATTTCCCACTTAGCATAAAATGTTGCAGGAGTTATTTGCTATCATCAAAGAGTGACTGATACTTTTAAAAATTAACAAATTAAAAAAATTAGCAACTCCACATTGATGAAATGCAGTTAGATGGTCACAACTCAAAAAGTGCGGAAGGGCAATTTAGTATGTTTTTGAAAACAATTGAGCAATAATGAGATTTGATGAGCTTAAGCTTCTTGAACCAATGGTTCTATATCTGAAAACAAACCCTCATTCACCTACAGACAAAGGTTTATATACAAAGAAACTTATTGAATTATTAAATTAAAATGACACAACTGCAAAATTACCTCTTTGTTGGGAACTGTTAAACTAATCATAGTACTTCTTTAAGATGAAATCTTGATCAGCCACTAAAAATTATATGTACAAATAACTATTGACAAAAGAAAACATATATGACAATAAGTCACTTGAGTTATATAATAGTCACTAGATAAACATTTTATGTGGATTATCTCTAAGCCTAACAAGAAGCCCCTGATATTGGTGTTATTATTACATATGACTTATAGGTGAGGAAACAGAGGTACAGTGGTATTCAGTAATTTCCTGCTAATAAGAGTGTTAGATCAGATACTGTGATGAGTGCTTGTACCACTTTGTTTTTCTCTAGTTCGGGGCACTTAAGTGTATCACCTAAACTAACAAGGCTAATACCTAGTAAAAGCAGGCACTATGCCTAAAACGATAGCAAATTCAGACAAAGCCCACAGTCAGACTGCTTATGGTGTCTCAGATCTCAGTGAAGGGAAATCTGGTGGAGAACATAATTATCTTCAAATATCTGGAGAACCATGAAATGGAGGATAGAGTGGGCAGGCTTGACTTTCTCCACAGAGAATTACCACATGAATATTGAAATTTCAAATACATTTCAACCAGCTACATGTAATTCTGAAATTTAAACAATTAGAGCCATTGCATTATTAGGCAGGAAGTCTTAGAAAGAAGTATATGGAGACATTTTGAGTAGAAGCTAAAAGACCCTTGTTTGGGGATATTGTACGAAGAATTTCTGCACTGAGAGAGGTTCTTCTAAATTTTACTCTTAAGAATGCTAATCTAAGCATAAATATTATAAACTAATATTTGGAAAGCAGTGGGCACCTTTAAAGACACATTACCAATATTAAAGGTGTGTGTATAAGCATATATATATGTACAAAATATACAATATGCAAAATATAAATATAATATAATATGTATGTTATAGTAAGGACCAATCAGAGTCCTTCTCCAGGAACATTGATTTGGGATTAAGAGACTGAAGCTGAATTATATATTATATACAATAATTTAATTGATAGTGAAGTAAGTATGTAATATGATATATATAATAAGTTAAATGATATTAATTATAAATAGATAGGAAAATAATAAATTATAAATCTTTTAATAATAGGTGGCACCCCTTCTGGGGACCAGCAAACCATAACCTGGGTCTGCTCTGTTTTTGTATGGTCAGTGAACAAAGAATGATTTTTATATTTTTAAAGGTTGTTAAAACAAAACAAAGTAAAACAAAAACCAGAGGAAAATATGTATCAGACTGTATGTTCTCTGTAATACCTAAAATAGTTATCACTTGCCCTTTACAGAAAATATCTGCCAACTCCTGTCTTACATTTAACAATTCATTACTGCGTAATAATTTAAAAACTTTTATCCAGAAGATGAAACAGTTTTTTGCCATCTGAATTTACTTGATCATTTAATACCCAACGGAATTGTGAAATAGCAGTTTGAACACTAGAGGGAGACTTTAATTTAAAAAAATTATTTTTACAGGCTGACAGTGCTCCAACGAACACATGTTCTAAACGAGGTAAATCCAGATTGCTGTGATAGTGCATTTCCTGGACGAAGCATCACAGGTGGTGCATCATAGGCGGTGCGGCACAGGTGATGCTGGCAGTTACGGTTTTCCTCGCTTTGCCTTCAGCAGTTGAAGGAAGAGTGCTGTGTTTTTCTGACCCATGCTGATGGCATTGTCATATTCCCCTTCTCCTCCTCAGACTTGGCCCACCCAGTCTCTTGTTCTAGCTCCGTATGGGCTCCACTGGCCTTTCCACAGGTGCCACGTAATTGTCCCTCATCTCCCGCCCACGCTGCACAGCTCTGCCTCCTGTCCTGAGGGTTTCCCTGTACCCAGGTGTGTGCAGCCCGGAAATGTGGGGAATTAATATTCTAAGAGGTGAACTTCTGGCCAGTGGAAAACCAGCAGCTAAATTACTGCCTCCTCTGAGGGACAGTCCCGACATGATGTTCCTATGGCTTTTCCGCGTGTCGTTTTTCGGACTGAGCAGCCGCATTTGTCAAGGGCTTGCTGAGCGGTGTGTCCTTGCATTGGCTCCACCCTTCCTGCTGTGCTGACTTGTGCGGCATGGGATTGTACTTTCATAGTTTATAAATTGTCTATTTTGGGCTCAGATTTTTGAGAAACCCAGGCTAAGAAAGGTAATGAAGAAAAAAAAAAAAAAAGAATCAGCTTTACTTTTCTGGAATCACTTGGGTTGATATACCTGGGGAATGTGCGCTGTGCGTTGTGGGGAATACGTATTGAACATTCTTAACATAATCATTTAGGTCAATAAATAAAAATATCAAGTTAGCATCAGTGTGACCCAAGTTAACGGACTATTCAGCCCCTGGCGCCTGCCTGGGTTTCCTGGGACTTGCCTTGCTGCTGTTCCTCATGTTTCCAGAAGAAGCCACAGTGACTGTGAATGACGGTCCTGCTCCCTGGCCAAAGGATGCTTACAAAGGGTGAGCCAGTTGGAGTCCTTCCCCAGGAATGTGGATTTGGGATGGAGACTGAAGCTGAATTTACTCTAATTTGTGTCTCAGATAAGATGCAAATTCCCCATCTCACACCAAAGTCAGTGTTTCTTTATTGTAGTGGAGCCTAGTCTTTTTATAAACAAGTGAACCACATGGCCATTATATTTTGTTTGTAGGATGGAAAATGTAAATTTTTGCTACCTCTTTACTAGTCTTTCATTTAAAAATATTTCCTTCATAACTTTTTGTTTGTTACTAATTTTTAGGAAGAATTTTTATTGAAGGATAACATACTAACAGAAAAGTATACTAATTATAAGTATTTATTTTGTGATTAAATTTCACAAATTAAACACACGATTGTAACCATCACTTGATTGAGAAAATAATCATTATTACCTCGCCAAAAGACACCCTGTCGTCCCCTTCCTGTCACCATTCCCTTCTGTATCTGCCATCAAGGAGAGCCACTGTTGTAATTTCTAACCCAAGAGATCAGTGTTGTCTTTTTCCCCAGTTTTATTGAGATATAACTTCCATATAGCACTTTATAAGTTAAGGGTGTACAGCATGGTGATTTGACTTACATATATCATTAAATGATTATCACAAGTTTAGTTAACATCCATCATCTCATCTAGATGCAAAACATAAAAAAAGTTTTTCCCTGTGATGAGAACTTTTAGGACTTACTCTCTTAACAATTTTCATATATATCATACATCAGTACTAAATATAGTCATCATGCAGTACATTACATCCCTGATATTTGTTTACCTTATAACTGGAAGTTTGTGTCTTTAGATCACCTTCTTCCAATTCCCACCTCCCCAAACCCTACGCCTCTGGTAACCAAATTTTCCCATGAATTTGTTTTTGTTTTTGAAGATTCCACATATGAGATCACACAGTATTCGCCTTTCTCTGCCTTACTTCATTTAGCATAATGCCCTTAAATTCCATCCATGTTGCAAAAAATGGCAGGATTTCTTTCTTTTTTTATGACTTAATAATATTCCATTGAGTACATATCCCACTTCTTCTTTAACCATTCATCCATCAATAGACATATAGCTGTTTCCATGTTTTGGCTACTGTAAGTAATGTTGCTAGGAACATGGGGGTACAGGTATCTCTTCAACATGAAGTTTCCATTTCCCCTGGAAATATTTCCAGAAGTGGAATTGCTGGATCATATGTTAGTTCTATGTTTAATTTTTTGAGGAAACTCTATACTGCTTTCCACAGTGGCTGCACCAATTTACATTTCCACTAACAGTGCAGAAGGGTTCCCCTTTCTCCACATCCTTGCCAACACTTGTTACTTGTCTTTTGGATGGTAGCCATTCTGACGGTGTGAGGGGGCATCTCATTGTGGTTGTGATTTGCATTTCTCTGGTAATTAGTAATGTGGAACATTTTTTATATCTGCTGGCCATTCATATGTTTTTGGAAAAATGTCTATTCAGGTCCTTTGCCCATTTTTTAATTGGATGATTTGTGGTGTTTTTTTTTTTTTGCCATTGAGTTGTATGAGCTCTTTACATAGTTTGGATATTACCCTTTTATCAGACGTATGGTTTGCAAATATGTTTCCCCATTCTGTAGGTTGTTATTTCATTTTGTTCCTTTTGCTGGGCTTTATAGTTTGATATAATCCTACATGTTCAGTTTTTTATTTTGTTGGTTGTGCTTTGGGTGTCACATCCAAAAAATCACTGCTAGACCCATGTCAAGGAGGTTGTCTCCTTTGTTTTCTTCTGAGAGTTTTACATTTGTGGCCTTGCATTTAGGTTTTACATGTAAGTCTTTCATCCATTTCATGTTAGTTTTTGTGAATGATGAAAGATAGTGGTTTAGTTTCCTTCTTTTACACGTGAAGAATGTTATTTATGCAAGAGACTTTCTTTCTCATTGAGTATTCTTGGATTCCTTCTCAAATATTAGTCAACTGTAGTTGTATAGGTTTATTTCTGGGCTCTCCCTTCTGTTCCAGTGGTCTATGTGACTGTTTTTATGCTGGTACTATACTGTTTTGATTATTTTAACTTCACAAAATAGCTTCAGATCAGGAAGAGTGATGCCACCCACTTTGTTCTTTTCTGTATTACTTTGGCTATTTGGGGTCTTTTGTGGTTCCATATTAACTTTAAGATTATTTATTTTATTTCTGTAAAAAAAATGCCTTTGGAATCTTGATAGGTATTTGCATTGAACCTATGGATGGCTTAGAGTAGTATGGGTATTTTAGCAGTATTAATTCTTCTAATCTATGAACATGGATACCTTTCCATTTGCAGGGATACCTCAGAGATAACTGTGGGTTTGGTTCCAGACTGCTGCAGTAAAGTGACTATCACAACTAAGTGAGGCAAATGAATTTTTTGGTTTCTTAGTGCATATAAAAGTTATGTTATACTATACTACAGTCTATTAAGTGTGCAGTAGCATTTTACCTAAAAAAACAATGTGCATACCTTAATTAAAAAATAATTTCTAAAGAATGCTAACCACTCTCTGAGCTTTCAGCAAGTCATAATTACTGATCACAGATCATTATTACAAATATAATAGTGAAAAAGTTTAAAATATTTGAGAATTTCCAAAATGTGACACAGACACAAAATGAGCAAATGCTGTTGAAAAAATGTTGCCAATAGACTTACTGGACACAGGGTTGTCACAAACCTTCAATTTGTGAAAATCACAAATGTTACTACAGGAAGAAGCCAATCTGGAAAAGGTGACACACTTTATGTTTCCAGCTCTTGGTGAGATGCCCAGACGCACTGAGGATGGGAAAAGGAGCAGCCATGGGATAGTACTGGGACGTTTGCTTGCTTGCTTGTTTAGTGAGCTTTATTGTTACTCTTTTAAAAGCAGTTTTGGGTTCTGTACAGCACTACCAAGTGGAGAGTAACAGAGTTCCCTGTGTGGAATACTGCTTTCCAGATATTCTGGCCAGGCTTTCTGGTTGGGCGGGACAAGGAGATTCAGTAAGCAGTGGGCAGGGCTTACTCAGCTTGCTAGGGCATGATGAGAGGGCCAACTCCTAGCATGACCCCAGGTTTTCTCAATCAGACCTTCTATTCAGGAGGGGAAGACAGCTCCTCTTGGCAATGGGTGGGGCTGTGAATTAGGTCCTTGCCTGGGCAGAGCTGGGGAACCCTCATGCCTGGCACTGGCTTTGTGGGTGATCAGCTCTGCTGCCATGCTCTTTGCTTGAATGTTGCTGGGCTCTGCAGCTCCCAAGTCTTCTTACCAGACTTTCCCACTGGGCAGAGCTGGGAGCTTTACTCAGCAGTGAGCAGGCCCATGACTTGTCTCCCATGTCTGGGTGGAGGCATACGAGGCTCCAGGGCCAGCAAATCTTTGCTCAAGGACCTGAATCAAGCAGACCTACACCATGCTGAGTTCCCTGGTGAGACTGAGCCACCAAGTGGGCTCTGCAAATGAGAAAAGCTTCTGGTTGGGATTACTACTTTGGTGGTGCAGGTAAGAACTCCATTTGCCAAGGCTAAAGTGCTGGTTGTTGTATACACCTCTCCCCTCTTTTCCATCACAACCAGTTTCTCAATAGTCAAGCCCCACATCTTCCCCTGCAGTCCTCATGGGGCCAGGCTGGAATGGGGCTGCCAAGTCGTGACTCACAATGCTGTACTAATTTCCTGTGTTTCTTTTTTTCTGTTACCATGATGGATAGCACTGATTAACTTTTGGATGTTAAACTATTCTTGCATTCCTAAGATAAAACCAATTTGGTTATGATATATTTACAAAATACTAGATTTTATTCACTAAAATAAAAAGATTTTTTGCATTATTTATGCAAAAACAAAGATGGCTTATAATTTTTTTCTCATATCCTTGTCAAGTTTTCATGTCAATGTTATATTGGCCTCATAAAATAAGTTGTGAACTCTCTCTTCTGTTTTCTGTATAATTTTATTTAACACTAGTTTATTTAACTCGATTGTTTTAAAAAAGTTACCAGTGAAATCTGGGTCAAGATACATTTTGTGAAAAGGCTTTTGAAAGCCATATTCAGTGTCTCTAATAAAGAGGACAATTCAGATTTTATATTTCTTCTTGTTTTTACTTAGTAAGTTGGAATTTTTTTTACAAAATTATTCATTTATAATAAATGTTCAAATTTATTGGGATAAAATTTTTCATTATATCATTTTATTTTCTGTTAATAGGATCTCCGATAATGCTGTTATTTCCATTGTAGGTATCAGTAACAAGTGCATGTTCTCTTTATTTCTTGATGAACTTTGCTAGAAGTTTATTTAGAAGTGTTATTTATCTGTACCAGGAACCAACTTTTGGCTTTATAGATTTTTTGTTGTTCATTAATTTGTTGTTTTTTTCTTTATTTCTTTCCCTGCTTTCTTTGTTTTCATTTGCTGTTCTTGTCCTAATATCTTGAGATGGATATTTAAAACCCAACTTTTAGAATTTCTTTTCTTAATACAAAAATTTGAATTTATATTTTCTTCTCAGCACTTTAACTGTCTCTTTCCAAGTTTTGAAGAGTCATATTGTCATTTTCATTCACTTCAAAATACTTTCTGATTCCTGTTTTGATTTCTTTTTTACTCTGTGTTTAAATGTGTGTTGCTTACATTCCAACAGTTGAGAGTTTTTAGTCATATATATATATTATGGATTTTTAGCATAATTTTATTGTGGTCAGAGATCATACTCTCAATGATTTAAATTATTTTATTTGTTGAGACTTGCTTCTCAGCTTATCTTGTGATCAATTTTGGGAAATTTCTGAAAATTTGAAAAGAATACATATTCTATTATGTCAGTTGTAAGTTTTTTAACATTTGTTGATTAGGTTACTTTTGATATTCTTGGTATTCAGTTATCCTAAATTCTTTATATTCTAACTAATTATTTTGCCTGCTTGTTCTATCAGCTATTGATAAAGACTTCCATTCTGATTGTGGATTTATCTATTTGTTTTAGTTTTCTCAATTTTTGTCTTATACATTTTGAAAGTATATTATATGACGTTTGTTGTTTTAGAATTGTTTTAGCTCCTTGCTGGACTGATCTAATTATGGAAACATTTTAGATTTACTTCTTCTCTTGCTATTACTATTTTTTATTCAACTTTCCTGCATTGTATTTTTTCTCCCTCTTGCCTTATTTTGGATTGATCCAATATTATCAATATAATAGGCTCTATTAATAGTTATATGTAGGATTAATGGGATTAATACATAAATCAAGTAATATAGACATCAAATGTACAAATACACATGACTTGACTGTTTTTCCTACAACTCTTGATGTGCGATCAAGGACAGAATGATGAGAACCAGAACAGTTCCCATGGCACAGGGCCGCCCTTGCGTGGTTTCATATCCTTGAGGAGTATCGCGTCCTTGGGCTAGACTCAAGGCCAGATGATGATGTTTGGGTTCATTTTAAGTGCATTTGCTCAATAAATATGAGAGGTGCCTTTTCGGCATTACTCTTGAGCTGTTACGCCTTGAGTCCCCTGGCTGGTCCTTTCAGGTCTTCGATATCTCATCGCGTCGCCTCCTCCATCTGCGGGTCAGAGGCAGGGAGGGGGCCGACAGTTATATATTCACATTCTATTTTCAGATGATTAGCTGAGGGATTATAATACACATTCCTGACTTCTTACAGTCTAATATAAAGTTTTATTTCACCACCTCACTGAAAACACTATGATCTTATAGCATTTTGCCTCGGTGTAGCCCCTCCCACCTTTGGCGTTACTGTTGCCAGTTAAAACTGACCCTTGAACAACATGGATTTGAACTGTGTGTGTCCACTAATATATGTATTTCTTTCAGTAGTATTGGAAAATTGGATATTTGTGACAATTTGAAAACATTTTCTTTCTTCAACTTATTGTAAGACTACAATGTATAATACATATGCAAAAATATTTTTTACTTGTCTATGTTATCAGTACGGTTTTACGTCAACAGTAAGCTACTGGTAGTTAAATTTTGGGGGAGTCAAAAATTACATGTGTATTTTTGACTGCACCCCAATCCCTGCTTTGTTCAAGCAGCAGTTACACTTTATTCTGGATGCATTTCAGTTTCCATAAGACACTACTATGGTTAAAACCCTTTCTGTTGTTCTTTTTCTTCTGTATTTGTGTGCTTTTATCTGGAATTATTTTTCTTCTTTCTTGAAAATTCCATTTGATATTTCTCTTAGTTCATATATGCTGACAACAAAATTTATTAGTTTTTGTCTGAAATGTCTTCATTTCACCTCCATTTTTTGCTGGGCATGGAAATCTAGGTTGATGGCCTATACAGGTAATAAGATATAGACATTGGAGACAATTATGCAATAAATTTAGACTTGTAATTAATTTTTTCAGGAGGAAGTAAAATTATTGAAACTGATTCATATTCTTTTACTGGATATTTTTCTCCTTTTTTTTATGAGGACAAGGTAAGGTGTTCTTACCTTGTGGGAGAAGTTCTTACCTCAGTGGGAAGCTGAGCCGGCCCCTCACTCAGGGCCTGAGCTGGCAGGTGCACACTGATGAGAGCGACTTCATCAGAGCCTGGCTCTCAGCTTTCCAGTTTCACAAAGTTGATCTAACATTGCTCATTTAAGCCATATCTGCGTGAATCAGATGTATAAATCCGAGTGTATAAACTAGTGTATAAACTAAATTGATTAACTTGTACTTAATTTATTTGAAATATTTTCCAGAAGTTTAAAACACTAAGGACTATGAACACATTCTCTTAATGCTGATAATAATGGTAACATCTCACAGGGATTACCTCTTAGCAGGTTCCAGACCCTATTGTGAGGTGCTTTACACGTAGGGACCTCTACCCATTTATTCTTCACTTGACTTTTTACACCAGGGTTATCATTATCCCAATTTTACTTATAAGCAAATTAATGCAGAAAAGAGTAAAGTAATGTGGTCAAGATAATAGGTGGTAAAGCTAAGATTCAATCCCTAGCAATCTGGCCTCCAAGCCCATGTCCCCAGCCACTATATTCTACTGCCTGCAGCAGCTGATACAGCACACCAACCCAGGCTGTCAGTGGCCCGAATGCCGCATGTAGATATTCCTGGCTGTGAAGCTCCTTTGAGTGATTCTTCTAAGGATGGCCCTGGGATGTGGCCTCCTATTGAATAGTTCATCGTGAACAATTTCCTTCTGCTCATGATGGCTGGGCTTGAGAATGGGGGTGGATTTTAAGAGTGGGGGCCTGGTGAAGAGCGAGAATGAAAGATGGCGCAGGGAATTTTACAGCCAGGCCTGGGATTGTCCGGCATTCAGCCCCATTGTCCCGCCCAGAGACAAGGAGGTGCTGGAAAGTGTGTTGTTCATGTGTGCTCAGGAGGAAAATGAACAAACAGCGTTTGTGATCCCACACACACCACCACTACCACCACCACCACCACCATCCCTCCCCTGTATTTTATCTCCTAATGGGATCTGAGCTGATACCATTTTGTGCATGTACAACTATTTATACCTTCTCACATATATTTTAGAATGAGCTTGTTAATTTCCCCTCAAAAATCTTTTGGAGCCTTATTTTATTATTTTTTAAATCAGAACTTCATTAAGTCTCTATGTCAATATAGGAAAAACTTACATCTTTACTTTATTAAGCCTTCTCATATACAAATATAATCTAGCTCTCTGTTTATCTGCATCTTCTCTAATGTCTTTGAATAAAGTTTTATAATTTTTCTCTTTAAAGGTTTTAAAGAACTTTTGCGTGATTATTCCTACGCATATGCATCTACTTGTTGTTATCAATGTTATGTTTGTGAATTACATTATCCAATTCTTTGCTAAAGTTCTATAGAAATGCAGTTGATTTTTGTTCACTACTATATTTGGAAATCTTGCCAAATTATTTTATTAGCTGATATTTTTACCTGTTAGTTCATTTATATTTTCTATATAAACAGATTTACTACTTGTGATTATTATATACTTTTCTTTCTGTTCTTTATATCTTTTCTTTTTCTTATCACAGTATACTAGCTAAGACCTCCAATAAACCAGGATTAGGAATGGTGTTAGTGGGCATCTTTCTTGCTTCTACCTGATTTTTCATTTAGTTATTTATCTGATACACTTCTAGGACTTTTTTTCCCTATCTTTATTGAGGTATAATTAACAAATAAAACTGTAAGATATTTAAAGTGTAAAACAGGATGATTTGATATACGTTATGAAAGGATTCCCTCATATAGTTAACACACCCATTACCTCACAGAGTTCTTTTGTTTCTTTTCTTTTGGTGAGAAACTTTAAGTTCTACTCTCAGCAAATTCAACAATGCAGTGCTGTCAGTCACAGTCACCATGTTATACATTGAATCTTCAGATGTTACTCATCTTCTAAGTGAAAGTTTGTACCCTTTGATCAACCTCTCCTTATTTCCCCCAACCACCCATTCCTGGCAACCACTTTTCTACTCTTTGTTTCTATGATTTTGACTTTTTTTTTTAATAGGATGCCATGCAGTATTTATCTCTCTCTGCCTGGATTATTTCACTTAGCATAATGCCCTCCAGATTCATCCATGTGGTTTCAAATGGCAGGATTTCCTTCTTTATTAAGACTGAATAATATTCCACTGATATACAGATATATTGATATAGATATCACATTTTCTTTATCTGTTCATCCGTCAATGGATACTTAGTTTTTTTTCCATACTTGGGCTATTGTGAAGAATGCTGCAATGAACATGGCAGATATCTCTTTGAGATAATGGCTTCATTTCCTTTGGTTATTTACCAAGAACTGAGACTACTGGGTCATATGGTAGTTTTATTTTAATTTCTTGAGGAAGCTCCATTCTGTTTTCCATGGTGGCTTTACCAGTTTACATTCCCATTGGGTGCGAACAATGGTTTCCTTTCCTTCTTACCTTCATCAGCATTTGTTAACTCTCATCCTTTAATAATAACCATTCTAAAAGGTGTGAGGTGATACCTCACTGTCATTTGTATGTGCATTTCCCTGATGATGAGTGATTGAGAACTTGTTCATGTACCTGTGGGCCACGTGTATGTCTCTTTTTGAAAAGTGTCTATTCAGATCCTTTGTTCATTTTAAAATTGGGTGATTTATTTCTTACTATTGAGTTACATGAGGTCCTTGTATATTCTGGATTTCAGCCTCTTTTCAGAAACGTCCTTTGCAGATGTTTTCTCCCATTCTGTAGGCCGCCTTTCATCTTAGTGGTTTCCTTTGCTGTGTAGATGCTTTTTGGTTTGATATTTATTTTTGCTTTTGTTACCATTTTTGTGTCAAATCCAAAATTTGAGTTGACTTTTGTATATGGTATAAGACTAAGGTACAGATTCATTCTTTTGCATGTGGCTATCCAGTTTTTACACCAAAATTTATTAAAAAGCTGTGCTATCCACGTCGTATACTCCTGGCTCCTTTGTTGAAAATTACTTGACCATATGTGTGGGTTTATTTCTGGGTTCTCTATTCTGTTCCACTGGTCTATTTTTATGCCAATACCATAATGTTTTACTATATCTTTATATTTTGAAGTCAGGAAGTGTGATGCTTCCTGTTATGTTCCTTCTGAAGATTCTTTTGGCTATTTGGGGTTTTTATGATTCCATACACATTTTAGCATTGTTTGTTCTGTTTATGTGAAAAATGCTCTTGGGGTTTTGATGTGGATTACACTGAATTTGTAGATTGCTTGGGGGTAGTATGGACATTTAACAATACTAATTATTCCCACCCATGAGCATGGGATATCTTTCCATTTATTTGTATCTTCTTCAGTTTCTTTCATTAGTGTCTAATAGTTTTCAGTGTATAAATCTTTTACCTCCTTTGTCCAACTTATTGTCAGGTAGCTTATTATTTTTGATACTATTGGAAATGGGATTGTTTTCTTAATTTACCTTTCTGATAGTTTGTTAGTGTATAGAAATGCAACAGATTTTTATATGTTGATTTTGTGTCCTGCAACTTTATTGAATTCATTTCATAGTTCTGATAATTTTGGTGAAGACTTTAGGGTTTTCTCTATATAAGATAATGTCTTCTGCAAACAGAGACAATTTTGCTTCTTTCTTTCTGATTTGGATCCCATTTTACTCTTTCTTTTTTTTTTCCTAATTGCTATTCCCAGGATATCCAGTACTATGTTGAATAAAAATGCCAAGAGTGGGCATCCTTATCTTATTCTAGATTTTGGAGGAAAAGCTTTCAGATTTTACCATTGAGTATGAGGTTAACTGTGGACTTGATCTATGGCCTTTATTATGTTGAAGTACATTCCTTCTATACCCAGTCTGTTCAGAGTTTTTATCATGAAAGGATGTTGAATGTTGTCAAATACTTTTTATGTCTCTTTTGAGACAACCATGTGATTTTTAATCCTTCATTTTGTTAATGTGGTATATCACACTGATTTGTGAATGTTGAACCATCCTTGCTTCCCTGGGATAAATCCCACTTGTTCATGATTTTTGATCCTTTTAGTGCATTGCTGAATTTGGTTGATAATACTTTGTTGAGATTTGCATCTATGCTCTTCAAAGATATTATCCTGTAATTTCCTTTTTCTTGCAGAGTCCTCATCTGGCTCTGGCCTCAGGATAATGCTGGCTTTGTAAAATTAGTTTGGAGGTGTTCCCTTCCTTCTATTTTTTGAAAGAATTTGAGAAAGATTGGTATTCATTCTCTTAATGTTTGGTAGAATTCACCAGTAAAGCCTGAAGCTTTCTTTGTTGAGAGGTTTTGATGACTGATTTTTAAATGCAAGATTTTCCACTTATGAATGTTGCTTGCCACTGAGTTTTGGTAGTTACGCTTTATAAAGTTACTAAGTTTCTTTGTATTCCTAAGATATGTTTTTATTTTAAATTATTAATTTATTCTGAATTTTATCACATTATTGTATGTAACTGTGGGGGTGATTATAAATTTCTCCTTATTCTGCCAATGGGATTGAAAAGTACGGTGTCAGTAGTGGAGTGCTGGGTGTTATGGGGTGCAATGTGGTCTGGCCACTGGAGCGGCTTGGAGAGCAGTTTTCACTGGATGGCTTTGCTTGTTTTCTGTGCAAGGTTATTTATCTCTTCCATCGATTCTGTGAGGCACCAGACAGCCCTCCAATAAATTTCTCTTATACTTAGACATTTTTTTCCCGTCTTTGGTTAATAACGTTTTTGACAGTGAATAACTTGATTGAAGCTATTCCTCCAAAATGAGAACGCAAGGCTAGATGCTCCCGAGTGAGTCCAATGGAAGGAGAAAACTACACTCTTTTTCCTTGCAAAATTAAGGAAGAGTTGCTAGCTTTATAAAACTTGGCTGTCACAGATCTCACTAAATGTATATATAGACAGACTGGGTCCCTGGATAACTAGGTTCCCTCCTAGTTTTCTGAAAAATGAGGCATCATGAAGGGACATCTGTTTATTTGCCTGGTTCCTAGAGGAGATTCCTAGGTTAGACTCAAGCTTGAGTGGTCCAGCGCCTGCCCAAGAGTCCTCGGTCCTGGGCTGTCTTCTCACCCATCCTACAGCAGCTGAGCCATCCTGCCACCTGTGATCTCAGGCAGTGAAGGAGACTGTAGCTCTCTTGGTCTCTAGGTCACAAGGACAAAATCCAGGAACCAGTCACTGTGAACCTGTGTAGAAACAGGGTGTGGCATGTTCGATTTATAATTTTACAATATTTAGACATTCGGTATAGGAACCTCCATTGTACTCTTACCCAAGTCCCTGAAACATTAAGGGCAGGACTAGAGTCCAGGCAGACACATGCACAGTTATAGGTAGATGTCCAGCCCTTTTTCTGCAGGAAGCAAACTTGATAAGCATGAGCCGCCAAGTCCTGGAATCCCATCTGGAATATTCTTTGGAGTGGGATGCTCACTCAGGGACCTCACTGTGCTAGTACTTCTGTTGTCAGTGTTCACTCAGTCAGCTAGAGAAACGTCTGTTTCTGTTTTAATCTGATTGAAATTGTTGTCTCTGTGAATGTGCACATGGATTCCAGGAATCACTGGTGACTCCAAACACTCTGCACTATACTTCTATCACTTTGCTTAGCACCATGTGGTAGAAGAATATGCATGGTGTGAATAACTTCTCAAAGTTTAATCAATCTTCATCCAATCAGGATGACTATGTCCCATTTCATAGCTTTGTCCATCTAGGCATGAGAAAGGTACTTTGAATTAGTTCTTAAGAAGTCAACTTGATGTGAGAATCACATACAGGATGGAAGGATGAGGGAGTGGGAAAGAGCCAGGACACCCTAACCACCCTACCCCAGTACTTAAATTTAACTGCCTTAGGGGCCAGGAGTTAATTCTTAGGCAGATCCAGGGCAAGACAACAGACAGTGGTGAGGGTCGTGGTGATCTAGAGAGTGTATACCTCATTTAAATGCATTAAAATTCAGTGTTTGCATTCTTAGGTAAATTCTTATAAAATTACCACTTATAAACAGAAAAACATACAGCTCCATGGTTTTCAAAGTGAGCACCTCTGCGTAACTGACATACAGATCATAACTAGACTATTACCAGCATTTCAGAAGCCTACCGAAGCCCCTTAAAGTCACATTCCCCGTGTCCTATTGTCCCACCCCCAAAGCAGAACCACTATTCTTGTACTCTTACACCATAGATCAGTTTTTCCTGGTTTTTAATTAAAAATAGATAAATAGATGATAAGCTTTTTTGTTTGGCTTCTTTCTCTCAATTTATATTTGAGAGATTCATCTATTTTGTATTTAGTTGTAATTTGTTCATTTTATTTCCGTACTGTTTTCCATGGTATGAATATGCAAACTGGAATTATTCGTCCCATGTGCATGGACTTCTGGTTGTTTTCAGTTAGTGCCTACTACAAATAGTGATATAGCACTTTTATGAACACTCTGGTCCATATATTTTTAGTACAAATATGCGTTTATTTGTGTTAGGTATATACATAGATGTGGATTTACTGGCCTATAGGGTAGGTGCGTCCTGTACTTTAAGAAATCCTGCCAATTTTCAGTAGTGATTGTTTTGATGTCCACACCTCCCGGCATGCTGACTGCTCTGTAAATTTATCAACTCTTGATATTTTTCATCTTTTTCATTTTTACCATTCTGGTGGATGGGAAAGCTATTTCATGTTGTTTTAATTTGCATTTCCCTGCAGAATAATGAAGCTGAGCACCTTTACGTATACGGAATGGCTATTTGGACACCCTCTTTGGAGAAAAGTCTATTCAAGCTTTTTTTCCTTTTATTGGCGTTTTCTATCGAGGTTTCTCTCTTTTCCCATTGAATTCTAGGAGTTCTTCTAAAAGATACATTCTGGTATAGACATATTTCGTTGGAGACATTTCTGGCCCATATTGTTCCCCACTCATGGTTTGCCTTTTTATTGTCCTCATAGTGTCTTTTTATACGAATGGAAGTTATTAATTTTAATGCAAACTAACATCAATTTTTCCTTTATATCTAGTGTTCTTTGTATTGTGTAAGAAATCTTTGCCTAGGTCTTCTAAAAGCATTATATTTTATTTTTCACATTGAGATCTACAATTCATCCGAAACTGACTTTTGTATATGGTGTGAAGTAGTGGGAAGTAATTAGTTCGTAGTGGGTCTGTAATTCACTCTGTATTTCCTTAGGCAGTTTTTTACCCCAATCAAACCTTTGTTAATACACTGGTGGAATTTTCTAGCTGGATGATGCCAGTGGAACTTTAGGGGGGATGTAATATGATAAATTCTTATCTGAAAATGCCTTAGCAGAACATGGCTGATTTGATAGATTGGTTATTATAGGTAAAGCTGTAATTTATGACTGTATGGGGTACAGCTGTACTGGATAATAAATGACAGTCATGGTAGCCCTCTGGATGTGCAATCAAGAGGGATAAGAACAGGGAAACCCTGGAAAGGAGCACCTCTCTGAGCTGGCTTGTGCTGCACAGAAAGAGCTCATTTGTTGCTGCAAAACCAGGTGTCTCCCAGCACAGAGAAGGGGCCCTTTAGGTTGCTGCTTCTGAGAGTTAGTAGGAAGGCTGGACCCTTGAAACCAAAGCCTACAGTAAATCTTCTTTCTACTAAGCATGGGAAGAGGAGATAAACAGTTGTAAATAAAGCATTTTACTTTTTAGAGATAGGAAATAGAAATAGATGTATTTAATTATCTTTGCTACTCCTGACATCCTTTGCAAACCACTGCTGGAGACTGATTCAGAGAGAGAATTCCCTGAGCACGATGGTGGAGCAGCACTTTGTAGGCCTTTCTGGGACAGAGGTTACAAAGAAAGCACGGTCATGGATCACTGGTGCTGGAAGAGATCTTGATATTCATCTAGTGCAAACTCCTCATTTCACCATTGAGGAACTGTGATCCAGAGAGACTAAATACCATGCCTCTGGTCACAAAGCATAACTGAGACCAGAATCTTGGTTCTGTGACTCTAACTAATGTCAGTGATCATTTATATCACTGGTTCTCAAACTGTGGTCCCAGCACCAGTGTCACTTGGGAACTCATTAGAAACGCAAGTTCTCAGGTTTCACCCCAGACCTGCTGGATCAAAAGACAGGAGCAGGAATCTGAGTTAGAACAATCCCCCCTCCAAAGTGATTTTGATGCATGATCAGATTTGAGAACTGCCTCTCCTTGTTATGTTGGCTTTCCTTTTCCTAGTCTGAATATATGCATTTTTGCAAAGCAAGGCAGGGATATAAGAAAGGCATGAGTATAAGAAAACAAACAGGAATAAGAGAAAAACAGGGATCTTTTGATATTAACTAATACAGAGAGATATATATCCATATAGATGCATTTTTTTCCTCAGAAGACAAATATATACATTCATTTTATCATCTTTAGGTTCCACCACTAAAGGAACTGTTCTCTTCTTGTGATTTTTCACAAGGACATAAGCACAGTCTTGTTTTCAGTGCTGTTGGCTGTGTTAGGCAGGAAAATAGATATGAGTGGGGTGGAAAGAGAATAAGGCCAGGAAAACCCACTAAAAAAGACTCAGAGTTAATGAGTTAATCAGTTAAAGCTCAAAAAGCCAGGAGCAACTTGGCCTGGAATGTTTGAATATTCCCCAGATAAAGGAGGGTACCTCAGCAAAGCCCATGTCTTTATTCTGTTAATCATGCAAGCCCAGCTTATTTTTTTAACTTTACCTATATGCTGTTTTTTCTCCTTCAGCCCTAATCAAGTAATTTGCAACCTTGGCAACTAATTTAGCAAACAGGCCCAGCTGTAAACAACATAGTAAAAGGCAGGAAGGATTCCATCTTAAAAATAAGATTGCAATTTAAAACCCAGGAAGTTAAGTAAGATTCTTAACTTACTCTTTAGCAAACAGACAATAGCTCAGCCCACTTTGGGGGCTGGGCAGGTGGTCTGTTTTATTTGCTCCTAGACCAAGATGTATCTCAGGGAGAAATCAGAGCAATAAACTCCTTGTGTTAAGTTTAAATATTCAGAGATGACTTAACAAGTCTGAACCCCCAGCCCTTAGTAGCATTCCTGAAAAATCCTTAAAAGGGGGAACCCCCAACCTTTCAGGGCACTCCTCTCTCTGAGGTCGCCCACACTTTCTAAGTGTGTACACTTAAACTTTCTCCAACCTTTCAGGGTGCCTCTCCTTCCTGACATTGCCTGCACATTTTCTCTCTTAAGTAAATAACTTTAAATAAAACTTGTTCTCTGCTTCACTACTGTGTCTCTGCCCTTCAATTCTTTTTGCGGCAGGGACAAGAACTGAGGAAAATACACAACACCTGCCCCCACCTGCTGGGCGCACTCTTAGCTCCTCCACACCTGCAAACATAAGTACCCTATAGGAGGCAGAAGATGTGTTACGTGCACACACCATATATGTATGTGTGACAAATATTGTTTGGTCCAACTGTTTTGTTATTTTTCTTTGAAGATATGACAACATGATAAACTCATGTGAATGTGCCAAGAATTTATGTTTCATGGCAAAGCCAACAGTCTTGGAACTGCTTAAATCAAGTTACACGGAGCTGTTTGTTCCACCTTCTCATGAAATTTGTGGGTGGTGTATGGAAGAAGTTGAGTTTAATAGAGTAATAACTTTTCATGGGTCTGTCTGGACAGATCTTCTTTATTTGCCATCAAACTCTATAAAAGTGCCAAGTGATGTTTTAGCTCCTAGTGTGTTTTGATCATTTAAGACAGAACATTTTAGTGAAAGCATTGAAATGGCTTCTAATAATCTCACAACAAAAGAACAAAATAGTTGGATTATTTTTGGAAATGTTTGCGAAAAGCTGATTTATGGCACAGATAGACATTGGAAAAATGTAAATGACTCAGATTCTGACTAGACTTGAGAGGGCTATAATTTCTGTATGAATGTCTTTACAATTCTGTGTACATGAGCTGCCATTTAGCTTGAATTGGTGATTAATCTTAATTGGGGATCACGGATGTGGATCATTGAATTATGGGAAGCATCACACATATACGGAGCCTCTGGGCACATCTCTAGTCCTTGCTTTTGATCTTGTTCTTGGCTGTCGTCAGCGTCATCATCATCACACCTGTCATTTATTGAACATAAGCTATGTGTCAGGCACTGTAATAAAAGTTTCATGTACCAGCTCATGTAACACTTACTAGAACCTTAAAGGTAATAGTACCCCTGCTCACTTTACAGATGAAGGAATTTAAACAAGAGGTTAAGATATCTGCTCAGGATTACACAGCTAGTGAGAGTTAGAGTTAGGATAGAAATCTAGGTATTTTGTCTCCAGAGGCCACCTTCTTAACCTTTATATGGTGCTGCCTTTCCATTTTTTTTTCCTGACATCAATATTAAATTATGTTAAGTGTTAAATTATGTGTTCGCCCCATACAGATGAAGATAACCAGGCTCAGGAAATGGAAAAAACTTGCCAAGGCCACATAGCCAACCAGTAGCCAACAACCGTTGGTCTGTGTGTGCCATTCGCACTTCCCACTCTGCCCTCCACAGTGCCTTGTACATACTGTGTGTCTTGTGTTTTTTGCATTTTGCTTTGGTGCCACTGTGTGATGCTTTTCACATTTATCTAAGAATCAAACAGATTTCTGTTATTCTGTCCCTTTCAAGTGAAGAACTAGAGCATGTGGCTGAGTACCTACACCCTGCTAAGAGAGACAAGGCACATCTTCTGATTCCATAAAAAAATATTGTGCAGAATGTGTGAGTGGTGCTCCAGAGGAAATAGAAGGCTGAATTACAATCTGATTTCCTGCTGTTTATGTCTGGGTGATGGCGAGCTGGTCGTCAAACCAGTATCTGCTTGGATTTACACTGGCTGTCACCAGTTACACTCTTGATATTACTGTTTTTAAGTAACAAGTTAGAACACTAAGTATTTTCAGTTAGCAGACATTCACAAATATATATTGCATGAGCAATGACCTTTGACAGTTCGCTTTGACCCTTGGAGCCTTTATTTCCCAATCTGCAGAATGTGAGACGACCATAACTTTTAGGGGAGCAGTGATGATTCAGATACTGTTGATGTAAAGTACTTGCAGTATAAATTCTGTAGCCCAGCTAATAACCCACTATTTTGCCCCATTGCTGGGTAGAGCTCTGAGAAAGTGGGATCATGTACCTTTGCTCCCACATGCAGCTCTGACCCCACAGGATTGTTAGCTTAGCAGTTTACCACATTTGGCTTAGAGTGGGCTTAGGTCCCCACCCAGAAGATACATAGATGGAGAGCAGGGCTTTTTATTTTGTACCATAAACTCTGAGGATCTGGAGAAGGTTTAGGATGCTTGGAGAAGCAAGTGTATTACTCAGCTTCTCCAGGGCTCCTGGGATTTTCCCAGGAGGTTTGGAAATGGATCACAGTTCTGATAATTTTTCTAAACACTCACTAATGTCCTGCTACTGAATAGCCCTCTAAGCCTGGTTTCTCCAAAGGGAGGTACCCACTTGCATTCCAGTAAAATATAAGATAGTTCATTGGGCTGATCCATTATACTGGAATTTCTATTTATTTTTTATTTAAGAAAAGCAAACTCTTATTAACCTTTAATTCTGGCACTCTCCCTCACAGCCTATAGGATGGAAAGTTTGTCACAGGATGTCATTCCATTTGCTTTTGATAAATCGTGATTTATGGCACTTTGCTTAGAACCAACCTGAGACTTTAGCTAGTGATAACAGTACACGTTTATAATTTGTCAATGAGTCAACACCCAAACTCTACTATTACTTCCCTTCTCTCCTTTGTCAAATTGATGCCTCCAGTTTTCCCAATCTTACTTCCCAAATCCTTCACAGTGTAGCCAGATTCATCATTTTCAAACATAAATCAAATCACACCAGTCTTCCTCATCCTTACCCCAGCTTAAATCTTCAGTTGCACTTAGGACCAAGTCTTAAATCTCTGCTCTGTCCTACGAGGCCCTATGACCCGGCTCTAGCCTCCCCCTCAACCTCACCATACATCAGCCTCCTTTCCTGCCCCTCACGGCTGCTCACCCCGGCTTCCTCTCCATCCTAGTACAAGCGAATGGGTGTTTGCCTTGCCATGGGGTAAGGTGAGGATGTAGCTATGGGTCTTACACATGAGAGGTCCACTCTCGCATTTCCATCTCCTTAAGCACCAGTTTCCTTTAATTACAATAAGCCAGAGGAATTTCCCTCTCAATTCATTGCTTGCAGGGCACCAGTGGATTCAGGCTTCAGCTAATAAAAGAAGTGAACTTGTGTGTGCTAACACAATAAACCCCAAGGAGTGGGGTCCTTATTCTAATATCTTTAGAATATAGCCCATAGTGCTTTTTATATTTATATAAGAATATGTATTATATGAAATTGTATAATACAACATATATATTAGTAATATGTAATATACATAACATATTAGGATATATATAATATCTACCCATATAAATTAGCAAGACATTCCACTTCCTGGAGGGGTGATTAGACACCCAGAGATTAGCACTAGAATAAAAGTATTAACGACCCCAGAGCAAAGGCACAAGGAATCACTGTGGGATTGAATGAAGGACTACATAGGGGCAGCTGTAGGTGTGGGAAGACCTGGCTGCTCCCAGAGTGCAGGACGGAGTAGGGAATATTTGCACTGATCTCTCTCTCTCCTCTGTTGGCTGACCTTTGGGTGAGGTCATTCACAGGCTGAAACCACCAGGAAACAGGCCAGCAAGGGAACCCCGATGATGTCCTCTATGTGGGTCAGTCTCCTAGGGCACTGACTGAGCAAGATAGAAAAGGCTGGAGAAAGTTCCAGAAAGGGGATATATAAATGGAGAATAACTAGCAAGCCATTAAAAAAAAAACCCCAAATCAATATAAAACATCCTGAGTTTAAATTTTAGAAGATTGTAAATTATAATTCCCATTAACGAAATATGAAATTTTATTTGGAATTTGCCAAAGACTTGTGCAGAGTTGCTCTCTGACCAAGGAAAATCTTAATTTCGCCATGACCACACATGAAGGTAGGAAAACTTATTCCTATAGCTGTAAACTTTCCAAGGTACCCCCCGATATATTGGGAAAAAACTAATCCAGGAACTGTCATCCAGTTCCATTTCTGACATGCTCCCTGGAATGGCGAGTAAAAAGGGGTGGGTCATGGGAACGTCCTGCTCTATTCTTTGTTTCTTCTTCTACTTCTTCAAACCCATGGTTGGCTGGGAATCGTATTCCTGGAAGTGTCCAGTTCTCATCCTTAATCAAATTGTGATAAAGAGGTATTTGCTTGTTAATGGAAACTGACAGTTTACGTTTATTTGAGTACTGTCATGTTCACAGCACTGTCAGCCCCGGGAACATAGGTGACACTATTAAAAGCATTGCAGGCATCCCCCTTGCCTGCTTTGTAACCCCAGGTAGACCTCTGTTAATCCTTCATCCATATAAGGCTTGATTCCATAGCCCTTTGGAGCTCAGGCCACCCCTGATATGGAAAGTGGGTTGTTATAATAGGAAATATGCTTAGATACACATTTCTTAACCCTTTGTGGAGGATGCTGATGCTAAATGAACAGAGGTATATATTGAGATAAAAATTTATATAAACTATAATCATGGATTTTTTTCTTTATAAGCATTATATGCCACTTTAGTAATTTGGGGAAAAGTATAGAAACATATAGGAGAAGTAAGAAGTCACCCATGACCCTACTGCGTGTCGCTGTTGCGCTTTGTTTCTCAGCGTGCCTGGGCCTATGTTTCGATCTAAGGCCACAGTGTTCTTAGATCTATAGATCTTATCAGTCCAGCTGCATATGCTTGATATAAAAATGCATATATTTGATAGGTTATTTGGAAATCTTTTTTCTTGTAATATATTCTCTGTATGTATGTTTAATAATCTAAAATGTGATTTTTAATGATTTCATTGTGTTCCATTTAGTTGTAATTTATTAACAAATTCTCTACTTTTTAACATTATAAAGAACACTGTAATAAGCTACTTAATTTTAGATACACTCCTATGTGTTTAGAATAAATACTCTGAAGTGTAATTACTGAGTTAAAAGGTTTGCATGGATTATTGTTCTAAAACTTGTAATTTTAGATATAAAAGAAATGTCAGTTTTGTCTGTGTTCATCACATATACTTTATATGCACTAGGAACGCAGCATGACAGAAGGTATGAACATCTGAAGGATTTGTCTAGACAGAATATTTTCTTTTTCTAACAGAATGTTTGGCTTCCCAATCCCATCTCTCTGCTTCATTTAATGGGAGTGCCCATTATGTTTTTCATCCAGTTTGAAGTTTCAAATGGTCACAGCCTATTAAGGCAGAGTGACAAAAGACTATCAGTCAACATAAATCGGTTCTCAGCCCCAGGGGCCCTGTCCTGGGTTGGTGAGGTCCTTGGAATGTCAATCTGTCTATCTTACCATTAGTCCACGATGCACAATGAAGATTCTGGCATTAAGTGCATTTGTTAAAACCTGAAACCCATGTATGTAAGTTGAATTTGCAGAGCATTCCATTTCCCCCTAGCGATGCTACTCACTCGTTAGCAGCTCAATATCATTCTTGAAAGTACTGATTTTCTGTGGCCTTGGAACAATCCCGGTGTGCCTGCTGGTAGGGAGAAATGAAGCAGAGCTTGGTTATTAATTTTGTTTTTTCTTATTATTACTTCTGTGCACCTAAAGGTTGACGTGGGGAACCAGCATTAAAACCAATACCAAAAAGAGTCTCCAGGCACCTTAGGTTAGGCAATATCAGAAGAACCTTAAACAGATTTTGTTTTCAATGAATGTAAAGGAAAAAATGCCCTTTACTGCATGCAATCCTACCCATTCCTTCTAGGGGAAAATGTCTTCAGTAAGGGGTATAACAGAGGGGATGTGTGATCGTATAAGTGCGTTACTGAGTTTTCCGTAGATGCTTCCTCCAAGCTGTGTGATAGAAGGGCTTTTATCATGAGTGACTTCCTTTTCTGAAAGGCATAGCTCTGAGACAGTGGTCCTTTCTCCCTTTCTCTCCCTCTCCCCGGTCCTCTTTCTTCTCCAACCCTCTGTGTCTCCTCCACTCTCTCTCATACTTTCCTTCCCACTTCTTCTTTCCTTTCTTTTTCTTATTCAAAAGAAAATTTGGAAACTATAGAAAACCAGAAGGATGGATATTATCAAAATCACCCAGGATCCCATTTCACAGAAAGAATGCTTAACACTTGGAGTGAAAATGAGTGTGAGTATATGTGTGTGTGCACAGTCATCCATGCACACATTCACGGATGCACACACACATGTATGGGATATGTAATGAACCAAAACGGCCAGTGTTCATTTTGGCATCTTAAGAGCAACCAAGAAGGTGATTCCTAACTAATAACTGTCTTTTAGGATATAGCCGATGGGAAGTCCTAGTGTCATTTACAAAAATATCTGATGCAATTTCTGAAAAAATATTTCCATAGAGTGACTATCTTCTTTCAAACTGAGCATTGTTTTGAGAGGGTGGGTGGGTAGGTTCTCAAAATTTCTCTGTCAAAGCACTGTTCTCTGTCATCTTTGATCCCCCTCTCTTCCATCCCATCTGCACTGCGGCGGGCAGATGTTACAGAAAAGGCTCCAGCGGGGCCAGTGGGAAACTTGAGTTTAAGGTTGAGGATGTTTAAAATATGTTCAAGAATGCAGGCAGTTCAGAGACTTCACTAGGAAGGTGTAAAATGTCTTTAGGTGCAAAGGCAGGCTCTTAGCTCTGAGGCGGGGGAGGATGAGCAGTGCCTCTCCGAGGAGATGCTCAGGTGCTTGGACCTTCCCCTCCCCTCAGCGGGGCACTCAGCCTGGGGGTGGGCTGCCCTGGGGACCGGCCGTGCCCTTGTGCTTTTCTATTTCCCCGTCCGAGTGGAGAGAGGGGGAGAAGCCCGCTGTGTGCGTGCAGCCATCAGAGGTTAAATGCAGCACTTCTCACCAGGACTTGCTCTGGGCTGACTACAGTTTTGTTAAATTTGCAACTATGAGCTGTGCCTGGGCTCAGAGTGAAACTACTTCCAGAGCTGTTGTCATTTTCTCTCAGTAGATGGCGCTGTTCTGAACGAATACGTTTTGGTCGACCTTGGAAAAATGGGATAGAGTTGCTCTCAAGGAAGTTTGTTGTCATAAATGCCAAAGCTTTGCTACCAGAAGTAGGGTCATAGCAAAAAGGACGTCTTCTAGGTCCTCGATCAGCACAATCCTATAGACATAAAATGTGAGCTACATATTTCAAGTTTCTAATGAGAAAAGTAAAAAAAAAAAAAAAGAAATTAATTTTAATACAATACTTTATTTAACCCAATATAGAAAACATATTAAAACTTCAACATGTAATAAATATAAAAATTATTAGTGGGATGTTTGGCATTCGGATGAGCAATATTTTAATTCCTCAGTAACCTAAAAACTAATGGCTGTTTTTTCCCTTTCTTCTCCTTTTCTTCCAGAAACAGGGGTGGTTTTATAAAACAATTGGCCTGAACAGAAGTTTGCTCACTTTGTTTAGGGTAAATTTTTAGTGTTGACTTCAATCCTTGTCAAACTAGAGTCTTCATCCATGCAAAAAAAAGATATGTGTGTGTGTGTGTGTGTGTGTGTGTGTATATATATATATATATATATATATATATATACAGTACCACCTTCTCTTTCCTCAAAGATGGCAATGCCAGCATCCAGGCTGGTTATTAGAAAGTACTCGGTTATCGACTAAACAGATATTTATTGGATTCCTACTATGTACCAGGCATTGTTCTAACAGATAAGAGTCATCCTTATATTTCTAAAAAGACCAGCATTAAGTAAAATGTTTGAATAGACAATATGACTTGCACCTTTTCCATGCACTGATCTCCATTTTCATCCAATTAACACTTACTGAGTCTCTAGCTTCCTACAGGAAGTCTGCCAGGCATTGTGAGCACACAAATGGATAATGTATGCTGCCCAGAAGATCACAGTCTGGGGCCGGGAGGGTGAGAAAGCAGACAATTACATAGACTGGCATAAATGTTATGATTAAAGCATGCTCAGGGCATTAGAAGAATTAGGAAGAGAGGCCTCAGTGAGACTGGGGATGCTTGTTGGGGAGCAGAGGGAGTGGATGGAATTTCTTGCAGGGTTTGGTGTCCAGCTGAGTCATGGAAGGAAGAGCAGGCCGAGAAGAGCAGGAAGATGGATCTTCGGTGGGGTGAGGCCAGGGAGCAGACCAAGCGTTTGCTCAGAGGCATGAGTGTGGTGTGGCTGAACCACAGGCAGGGTAGGGGTTGGGGCTGGGGTATGGCAAGAGATGAGCAGTGCCCCAGTCACCTAGGCACCTAGTTCAACCTTCTTGATGTTAAGGGAGGGAACTGACGTCTAGAGAGGGTAAGTAGTTCTATTCACCTCTCCTATCTCAGTTCCTCAAGTGGCCGATATAAGTGTAAGGCTGCTGAGAGGAATAGAGCCATTTGTTTAGATTGATTTTAATGAGAATATAATGGCTCAATGGCTCTGATAGAAGTCTGCCCTTACTAAGTTTAGAATCGTGTAGATGCTATAGGACATGTATGATGCAAGTACAAGCAAAAGAGGGTGGCGCAGAATTCCCGACTCCAGGGGGTGTAAGGCTACTGACCCTGTAGCACCAAGAGAGCTGAGTGAAGGCAGGAAATTTCCAGGCCTGTTAGCCACAAGGGGCCCCAGGCCAGTGACGCTGAGTCTGAGATGAAATCGGTGCCCAGATGCTTAGCCGCCGGCACCTCTTTCCACCATGGAGGCCCTAACCCACGTGCCCTCCATGGCCCTTCCCAGGAGGAAGCAGAAAGCGCTGCCGTGTGCTGGGAGGTGTGTGGGGCAGCAGTGGGTAGGCGGCAGCTCCGAGGAGGAGAGCAAAGCTGCCCCCTTCCGACTTCACTGCTGGACAGCAAGGGGTCCCGGCGCTCAGGGAGGCCAGACTGGGAGAAGGGCGTGGCGTTTGTTGGCCTTGAATGTTGAGGAAGGAATTAAAGAAAACATGTAATATTTATACTTATTTATATATTAGGAATATTTATACCCAAGGGGTTCTTACTGACCACTTCTCACATTTTTCTTTCAGGACTCACCCTTTAAAGATCTAAAAATAATATTATTTTTATTAAAATGAGTATTTATATTTTTGGGTAGAAAGAATTTTCCCAACATTTTTATCTTTCCCTTTGACTTTCAGCAAAACTGGAGCCCTCTTGAGAGATATATGACCTCCCTGGTGTCTCCTAAATCCATTGCTTCTCTCTTCTTGTTTCTTTAATTCCAAAACAGACAGAAAAAGATTAAGAGAGACATATCTCTCCTGTACTTTCTAATAAAACAAATAATTTTCTTAAAGCCCAAAAGCCAGAAGCCCAGTACTATTTTTCTTGTGTGTGTGGGTTGCACATTTAATCTACCAGTTTGTTGAATTATTGATGCCGTGTTTTTGTTTCTTATTTTGTAATACTTCCTGTAAACTCAACTTCACTGTAGGCTTTCATCCTGATTTCACATTTTATTTTAGCCCATGACAACCATTAATAATTTAATGTCCAAAGTTATATGGTATCAATCTCCTTTGGAGATTTTCAAGGCAACACTGATTGAAGTGAAATTTTCTCTATATTCTTGGATGTTTATTATGGAAAGATACAGCTGCACTGTTTATTTGAAGCAGAGGCATATGACCATATATCAGTATGGCTTCCCAGCGTGCACATATGTTAGGGTGGGGATTAAGTACAGGTTGTTTTTTACCTATTGGGTTAGCAAGTTTATTGTGATAAAGACGGCCAAAGGGATCAGTGGGAAGGCTGCCTAGGGGCCTTCCATCACAACTGTGCGGTGCCAAGACACACACCTTCCATCACAACTGTGCGGTGCCAAGACACACGCCTTCTGTGACCTGAAAGGAATTGGTGGGCATGACAGAAATAATTGAGCATTTTATCTTTTCCAACAGCTAGATGATAGGTAGTGGGGGTGGGGATTGGGAGTGGTGTCTTTTTCTCTGCAATAACCTATAGGAAAAATGTTTTCTCTTATTTTGGAAAGAAAACTAGAGTTGCCAAGTTTGAGGTGGATCAACCTGACAGTTCTGCAAGTAAACAGCGTGAAAGCCAAGCTCACAGAAGTAGGAGGCTTGTTCACATCATGAAGATTTCCTCTGGCGAAGTCACAGACGCCAAGGAGCCACCAGTAGTTCCTTCCTTCTCATCAGCATTTACCCAAGCGGCCTCCATGTCGGTCCAAAAATAACTGAGAATCACAGGTGTCCATGATTGGATTCTAAGTGCAGTTGTGCCCCTGGGAGTTTCTAATGCCCAAAAGCCAAGCTCACAGAAGTAGGAGGCTTGTTTTCTGTGGGGCAGACTGCTGGACATACTCATGGTTAATTCAGCTCTGTCAGAACTGACTGTTGCAGAAATCTCTCTCACTTTTCTGGCCCTAGAAGTACCGCCAAGTACAAGGCTCACAGCAGGGAAGAAAATGGCTTTGTAATCATTGTTCCTATTAATTTGCAATAAAGTACATCGTTTGCAGAGAGTTCAGTCAGTAAGGGCCTCCCGTGTCGTGAAATCATTAGGATTTTGTCGAGGTCCTTACAGCAGTGGGGTGACCTTATTAGGGGACATTGTCAGGGTTAGTACATGTGCCTCTGTTCACCATCAAGTTCCTGGACCATGTACAGTGCTGGGCACAGAGCGGCCACCGAATACATTGTATCATTTGTTCTATGCATAAACAACTGAGACATTTAAAACTCCAGGCCATGACTTGAGCTAAATTGGTAACATCTCACAGTCTTTCCCCTTTGCTTTACAAGTATTTCCTTCAGGCCGCATCTCAGTCTTTCACCACATAGCTAATCTTTCACACTTTCTGTAGCTCTTATTTGCATTTATAAGCTCTTCCTGAACCTTAGCCATGTTCCCTGAATTTCCTGAAACTAGAAGACGTCCCCCTGCCTCTGGCTGCCTGCTTTCTCCCTGTGTACGTCAGCTTCCTCCTCCCCTCCCCTCAGCGTGTCTGCACGCTCTGCTCTTTGATTTGAAGGAGCAGCTGAAGCCTTCAAGCCGGCCCCACCCTCTCTGCCTCTTTTCCAGCTATTCCTTCCTCTCTGGAATGATGAAATCCCAGACCTTATTTGGCTGCGAGAGCTCCACCATTAGCTTTATGCTATTTTAAAGTCCTGTTGTCTCAGAAGCTTTGCACCTTGAGATGCTAGGACTGGAAGATGGCGTTTGAGATGCTCCTATTAAATCTCTCCAGTATTCAAATGATTCAAGTCAGTCAGGGGGCAAAGAGTGATGGGATGAAATGAAATTCTGACCCCAGGCGCTGCCCTGCTCTGCCCATGGCTGCCTCTGAGGGCGCCTTAATAGGATCCGGTCTGGTGGCTGCAGTGGTAGCACTTGGGTTAGCTGTTGAACTTGTTCCAGCAAAATCTCAATTGCCCTGTGGGCGAGGGATTTGGGGCTGAAAAGAGAATGAGAAAAAAATACGGGGAGGTGGGGAGGAGGAGAAAGCAGTAGAAAGGCTCTATAAACAAGAGTGCCTGCTACAGGCTCATCTCACTGAGCATGAATACCTCAAGTTTCATCCGTGTCGTCACATTTTAAGGGTCCCCTTCTTTTTGAAAGCTGAAAATATCACCTCTTGTGTATATACCATACTTTCTTTGTCCATTCATTTGTTGATGGACATTTAGGTTGTTTCCTCATCTTGGCTACTGTGAATAGCAGGCAGTGAACATGGGAGTGCAGATACCTCTTTGAGATCCTGATTTCAATTCTTTTGGATAAAAGCCTAGAAGTGGGATTCCTAGATTGCATGGTAGTTCTGGTTTTATTTTTTGAGGAACCCATACTGTTTTCCATAGCAGCTGTACCGTTTTGTGCTCCCACCAACGGTGTAGAAGGGCTCCAATTTCTGATTCCACTTTATGATGTATCTAAAATAGTGAAACTTACAGAAGTAAAGGATGGAGTGTTGATTCTCAGGGGGTGGGGCAAGGGGGAATGTGGGGTGTTGTTAAATTTGTGTTAATATGTGTAAAATTTACTTTGCAAGATAACTTCTAGAGATCTGATATGCAACATTGTGTGTATAGATAACAATAATGTACATTTAAATATCGGTTAAGAGGGCATATCTCATGTTAAGGGCTTTTACCAAAAAAAAGGAAGCCTAAAAGCATGTCTGCACGCTCTCACATTCATTGCATATGGTGTGAAATCATACCCGTGCTGCCAGACTCCTGGCACTGTCTCCACTGTTATTTAGACTCAACTCTACAGGAGGGTTGGGCATGACTCCAGATCTGTTATCTAAACCCGTATTTTCCCTCCTCCTTGTTTTTCATGTTACATATATATTTATCAGGAGATTATGGCATCCAACTAAGCTGGGATTTAGTATTTTAAAATTTGTTAAAAATATTTTTTAAACTAGATAAGATCTATGCTTTCTCCTTTTTTTATTTTAAGTAGGTTATATGTTTGCATTTCCACTGCACAGCTGTGTAAATGTGCTCCTGAGTTTCTTCAGGCATCAAAAAAAAAGAAAGCCATAGCAAAAATTAAATGCCTAGAAATAAGTAAGCTTTGAAACCTTAGTCTTGCAGTAATTCTTTTAGTGAATGCTGACTGCCTCAAATTTCATATTCTGATACTTTTGATCCAATAAATAAATAATTTATTCAAAACCTTTGGTTTTCAGTTTTCCATATCTTTTTTCTAATCTAGGTATGTAGCATGCATTTAAATCTGTCTTGTTCATTAAGATCTTCCTTAAGATTTTAATTTATGAGAAGAAATCATAAAAACTGAATGAATTTGGACATGGCACCAATGCAATATATGCTTTCACAATATCTGTTTCAGGTTCCACTCATTTAGAGGTCTTATATGTGGGATAATTTATCTCTGGTTCTGAGCAGATGTTTCCATTCAGGGAAAAAACACTTGTGCTTGTACACTAAGAATATTCTAGAGACTTCAAAGTACTTGAACTGGATTTAGGTTGTCAGAGCTCAGAGAAAACGTACATTAGTTCTACTATAAATTGAAGACTATTGAATGAAAGATGTTGAATTCTTTATTTACTGAGAGCATTTTAGATATCCATCTGTATGGGTATGGATAATATGAGGGTTCCTGATGACCAATGTTGTATTTTAGGGTATATTCAATGATTCTCCCTCATCTAATGCCAATAAATGGCTTTATTTAAAACATTTTTTGAGGTTTAAATTTTCTGTAGCTTTACTGAGATTGTTATTACCATATAACACATTATGTAAGTTTAAGGAGTATGACGTGATAGTTTGATATACATACACATTGTGAAATGATGAACACAGTAAGGTTAGTTAACACATTTACCACCTCATGTAGTTGCCATTTTTGTGTGTATGTGGTGAGAACTTTCAAGATCTAGTCTCTTGGCAATTTTCAGGTATACAATGCAATATTGCTAATCATAGTCACCATGTTGTACGTTAGATCCCAGAGCTTATTAATCTTATAACTAGAAATCTGTACTCTCTGACCACCTTCACCCATTTCCCTTACTGCCTTACCTCCTGCCTCTGGCAACCACCAATCTACTCTGTTGCCATCAGTTTAAAAAAATATTTCCCCATGTAAGTGAGATCACACAGCATTGATCTTTCTCTGTCTGACATTTCACTTAGTGTACTAAGTGATTGAGGATACTAAATATCCTCAAGTTTCATCTCTTTTGTGGAAAGTGGCAGGATTTCCTTCATTTTTATGGCTGAATACTATTTCATTGCCTATATATTGTCGTATATTCACTATCTGTTCATTTGTTGATGAATAATTAGGTGTTTCTGTGACTTGACTCTTGTGAATTCAGCTGCAAAGAACAATGGGGTTCATTGCTCTTTGAAAAGAGAGGGATTTTGTTTCCTTTAAATAAACACCTAAAGTGGAATTGCTGGATAATATGGTAGTTCTATTTTTAATATATTGTGAAACCTCCATACTGTTTTCCATAGTGGCTATAGCAAGTTAAATTTCTACTGATAGTGTACAAATGTTCCCATTTCACAAAATCCTCACTGGCACTTGGTATCTCTTGTTCTTTTGCTAATAGCCATTCAGAAAGGTGTGAAGTGATATCTCATTGTGGTTTTGATTTGCATTTCCCTGAGGATTAGTGATATTGAGCACTTTTTCATGTACCTGTTGGCTATTTGTACATTTTGTTGAGAAAAATGTCTATTCAGGTTCTTTGCCTGTTTTCTAATAGGATTATTTCCTTTTTTGCTGTTAAAAAACAAAATTCAATCGAGTAAATTTGAAGATCTAATTGGGTTTATTAAACAATTCATAAATCAGGCAACATCCCATCCAGCAAATATAGAGATGCTCTGAGAAGTTGTACAAAAGGGGAGGTTTTTATAGACAGGAAAGTGGGGCAAGAAGTTATTAGCAAAAGAAAAGAATGGATTGTTTTGGGCAAGGTCACTGTCCCTTAGAGGGAAGAGGAGAAGGTCTTTTCATGTAGATTACCTCATCCTCTTTTCCGGGGAAGGAGAGGACTCAGGTAACAGATTCCCTCATAGGTGTTCACCAGAAAACTCATGATTGACTGCTAAAACTACATTTCCAGGGGAGGTTGAAACTGCAGTTAGGCGAGGCATTCATTAAGCCCCGTTTGCTGACCTAAACTTTTTTTTTTAATTGTTATTGATTTATATGAGTTTCTTAAATATTTTGGATATTAACTTCTTATCCAATATGTGGAATACAAATATTTTCTCTCATTCTGGGAGAATTTTCATTTGTTAATTGTTCTTTTGCTTATATAAGGTTTTAAGTTTGTCCCATTTGTTAATTATTGCTATTGTTGCTTGTACTTATGATGTTATGTCCAAAAACTGATTGCCAAGACTGAAGTCAAAGGGCTTATTCCCTGTTTTCTTCTAGGGGTTTTACACTCAAGGTCTTACATTCAAGTCTTCAATCCATGTTGAATTAATTTTTATGTATGGTATAAGATAGTGGTCCAGTTTCATTCTTTTGCATTTGAATATCCAGTATTCCTGCCCAATTTATCAAAGAGGCTATCTTTTCCCCATTGAGTATTCTTAGCTCCTTCATCAAATAGGAGTTGACCATATAAGTATGGTTTTATTTATTTTTGATTCTTTTCCATTGACCTATTGTCCATTTTTATGCCAGTACCATACTGTTTTAATTACTCTAGCTTTATAATATAGTTTGAAACCAGGAAGTGTGATGCTTCCAGCTTTGTTCTTCTTTCTTAAGATTTCTGTGACTATTCAGGGCCTTTTGTGGTTCCACACAAAATTTTAGGATTGTTTGTTCTATTTCTGTGAAAAATGCCATTGGAATTTTGACTTGGATTTCATTGAATCTTTAGATTGTTGGCATGGTATGGACATATAACGATATGGACCTTCCTACCCATGAGCATGGGATATCTTTCCATTTGTTTGTGTCTTTAATTTCTTTCATCAGTGTCTGGTAGTTTTCACTGTACAGAGTTTTGATCTCCTTTGTTCACTTTATTCTCAGGTAGTTTATTATTTTCGATGTTATTGTAAATGGGATTGTTTTCTTAACTTCTTTTCCTGGTAGTTTGTTGTTAGTGTATAGACATGCAGCATATTTTGAATGTTGATTTCTTTTTCTTATGATTTATTTTGGTCATTAATCTACAATTACATGTGCAATATTATGGTTACTAAACTACACCCTTCATCAGGTCCCCTCCCACCAACACCATTACAGTCACTGTCTTAGTGTAGTGAGATGCTATAGAATCACTACTTGGCTTCTCTGAGTTGTATAGCCCTCCCCATGCCCCCCCAACATTACATCTGCTAATCGTAATGCCCCTTTTTCCCTCTTATCCCTCCCTTCCCACCCATCTTCACCAGTCCCTTTCCCTTTGGTAACTATTAGTCCATTCTTGGGTTCTGTGAGTCTGCTGCTGTTTTGTTCCATCAGTTTTTTTCTTTGTTCTGATACTCCACATATGAGTGAAATCATTTGATACTTGTCTTTTTAGGCTTGGCTTATTTCACTGAGCATAATACCCGCTAGCTCCATCCATGTTGTTGCAAATGGTAGGATTTGTTTTCTTCTTATGGCTGAATAATATTCCATTGTGTATATGTACCACCTCTTCTTTATCCATTCATCTACTGATGGACGCTTAGGTTGCTTCCATTTCTTGGCTCTTGTAAATAGTGCTGCAATAAACATAGGGGTGCATTTATCATTTTCAAACGGGTTGCTGCATCCTTAGGGTAAATTCCTAGGAGTGGAATTCCTGGGTCAAATGGTATTTCTATTTTGAGTTTTTTGAGGAAGCTCAATGCTTTCCACAATGGTTGAACTAATATGCATTCCCACCAGCAGTGTAGGAGGGTTCCCTTTTCTCCACATCCTCGCCAACATTTGTTGTTGTTTGTGTCTTGGATGTTGGCCATCCTCACTGGTGTGAGGTGATATCTCGTGGTTTTAATCTGCATTTCTCTGATGACCAGTGATGTGGAGCATCTTTTCATGTGCCTGTTGGCCACCTGAATTTCTTCTTTAGAGAAGTGTCTATTCATGTCCTACACCCATTTATTAATTGGATTATTTGCTTTTTGTTTGTTAAGGTACATGAGTTCTTTATATATTTTGGATGTCAACCCCTTATCAGATATGTCATTTATGAATATATTCTCCCATACTGTAGGATGTCTTTTTTTCCTACTGATGGTGTCCTTTGCTGTACAGAGGTTTTTCAGCTGGATATAGTCCCACTTGTTCATTTTTGCTTTTGTTTCCCTTGCCCTGGGGGATATGTTCATGAAGAAGTCACTCATGTTTATGTCCAAGAGATTTTTGCCTATGTTTTTTTCTAAGAGTTTTATGGTTTCATGACTTACATTCAGGTCTTTGATCCACCTTGAGTTTACCTTTGTGTATGGGGTTAGACAGTAGTCCAGTTTCATTCTCTTACATGTAGCTGTCCAGTTTTTCCAACACCAGCTGCTGAAGAGGCTGTCATCTCCCCATTGTATATCCAAGGCTCCTTTATCAAATATTAATTGGCTGTAAGTGTTTGGGTTAATGTTTGGATTTTCTATACTGTTCCACTGGTCTGTGGGTCTGTTTTTGTGCCAATACCAAATTGTCTTGATTACTGTGGCTTTGTAGTAGAGTTTGAAGTCAGGGAGCATAATTCTCCCTGTTTGATTCCTCCTTCTCAGGATTGCTTTGGCTATTCGGGGTCTTTTCTGGGTCCATATGAATTTTAGAATTATTTGTTCCAGTTCTTTGAAGAAAGCTGTTGGTAGTCTGATAGGGATTGCGTTGAATCTGTAGATTGCTTTAGGTAGTATAGCCATTTTGACAATATTTATTCTTCCTAGCCAAGAGCATGGGATGAATTTCCATTTGTTAGTGTCCTCTTTAATTTCTCTTAGGAGTGTCTTGTAGTTTTCAGAGTACAGGTCTTTCACTTCCTTTGTTAGGTTTATTCCTAGGTATTTTATTCTTTTTGATGCAATTGTGAATGGAATTGTTTTTCTGATTTCTCTTTCTGTTAGTTCATCATTAGTGTATAGGAAAGCAACAGATTTCTGTGTGTTATTTTTGAATCCTGCAACTTTGCTGAATTCAGATATTAGTTCTAGTAGTTTTGGAGTGGAGTCTTTAGGGTTTTTTATATACAGTATCATGTCATCTGCAAATAGTGACAGTTTGACTTCTTTACCGAGCTGGATGCCTTGTATGTCTTTGTTTTGTCTGATTGCCATGGCTAGGACCTCCAGTACTATGTTGAATAACAGTGGAGAGAGTGGGCACCCCTGTCTTGTTCCCGATCTTAGATGAAAAGCTTTCAGCTTCTTGCTGTTAAGTATGATGTTAGCTGTGGGTTTTTCATATATGGCCTTTATGATGTTGAGGTACTTGCCATCTATACCCATTTTGTTGAGAGTTTTAATCATGAATGGATGCTGAATTTTGTCAAATGCTTTTTCAGCATCTTTGGAGATGATCATGTGGTTTTTGTTCTTCTTTTTGTTGATGTGGTGGATGATGTTGATGGATTTTCGAATGCTGTACCATCCTTGCATCCCTGGGATGAATCCCACTTGATCATGGTGTATGATCCTCTTAATGTATTTTTGAATTCGGTTTGCTAATATTTTGTTGAGTATTTTTGCATCTACATTCATCAGGGATATTGGTCTGTAATTTTCTTTTTGGGTGAGGTGTTTGCCCGGTTTTGGTATTAGAGTGATGCTGGCTTCATAGAAAGAGTTTGGAAGTATTTCCTCCTCTTCTATTTTTTGGAAAACTTTAAGGAGAATGGGTGTTATTTCTTCTCTATATGTCTGGTAGAATTCAGAGGTGAATCCATCTGGTCCCGGGGTTTTGTTCTTGGGTAGTTTTTTGATTACCGATTCAGTTTTGTTGCTGGTGATTGGTCTGTTTAGGTTTTCTGTTTCCTGCTTGTTGAGTCTTGGAAGGCTGTATTTTTCTAAGAAGTTGTCCATTTCTTCTATGTTTTCCAGCTTGTTACCATATAGATGCTCGTAATATTCTCTTATAATTCTTTGTATTTCTGTGGGGTCCATCGTTATTTTTCCTTTCTCATTTCTGATTCTGTTTATGCTTGTAGATTCTCTTTTTCTCTTAATGAGTCTGGCTAGGGGTTTATCTATTTTGTTTATTTTTTCAAAGAACCAGCTCTTGGTTTCATTGATTTTTTTCTATTGTTTTATTCTTCTCAATTTTATTTATTTCTTCTCTCATCTTTATTATGTCCCTCCTTCAGGTGACTTTGAGCCTCATTTGTTCTTCTTTTTCCAATTTAAGTAATTGTGTCTTTAGACTGTTCATTTGGGAATGTTCGTCCTTCTTTAAATAGGCCTGGATTGCAATATACTTTCCTCTTAGAACTGCCTTTGCTGCGTCCCACAGAAGTTGTGGCTTTGTGTTGTTGTTGTCATTAGTCTCCATATATTCTTTGATTTCTGTTTTGATTTGGTCGTTAACCCATTGATTCATTAGGAGAATGTTATTACGTCTCCATATATTTGTGAGCCTTTTTGATTTCTTTCTAAAATTTATTTCTAGTTTTATACCTTTGTGATCTGAGAAGTTAGTTGGTAGGATTTCAACATTTTTTAATTCGATGAGGCTCTTTTTGTGGCCTAGTATGTGGTCTATTCTGGAAAATGTTCCATGTGCACTTGAGAAGAATGTGTATCCTGTTGCTTTTGGGTGCAGAGTTCTGTAGATATCTGTTAGGTCCATGTGTTCTAGTGTGTTGTTCAGTGCCTCTGTGTCTTTACTTATTCTCTGTCTGGTTTATCTGTCCTTTGGAGTGAGTGGTGTGTTGAAGTCTCCTAAAATGAATGCATTGCTGTCTATTTCCTCCTTTAATTCTGTTCGTATTTGTTTCACATATGCGGCGCTCCTGTGTTGGTTGCATATATATTTATAGTGGTTATATCTTCTTGTTGGACTGACCCCTTTATCATTATGTAATGTCCTTCTTTATCTCTTGCTACTTTCTTCGTTTTGAAGTCTATTTTGTCTGATACAAGTACTGCAACACCTGTTTTTTCTCTTTGTTGTTTGCATGAAATATCTTTTTCCATCCTTTCACTTTTAGTCTGTGTATATCTTTGGGTTTGAGGTGAGTCTCTTGTAAGCAGCATATAGATGGGTCTTGCTTTTTTATCCATTCTGTTACTCTGTGTCTTTTGATTGGTGCATTCAGTCCATTTACATTTAGGGTGATTATCGATAGATATGTACTTATTGCCATTGCTGGCTTTAGATCCGTGGTTACCAAAGGTTCAAGGGTTGCTTCTTTAGTATCTAAGAATCTAACTTAACTTTCTTGTTAAGTTATTGTGAACACCGTCTGATGTTTCTTTATCTCTCCCTTCTTATTCTTCCTCCTCCATTCTTTATATATTAGGTGTTTTATTCTTTGCCTTTAGTTAGTATTTTGATGGGCTGCTTTCTTTGCTATGATTTTATTTTCTCTGGTGACATCTTTTTAGCCTTAGGGGTGCTTCCCTCCAGAGCAGTCCATTTAAGATATCCTGTAGTGGTGGTTTATGAGAGGCAAACTCTCTCAACTTTCATTTGTCTTGAAATTTTTTAATCCCTCCATCATATTTAAATGATAATCGTGCTGGATACAATATTCTTGGTTCGAGGCCCTTCTGTTTCATTACGTTAAATATATCATGTAAGCTGGGCTCTGTAAGACTTTAAAAAGAAGAAAAAAAAGGAGAAAAAAGAAAGAAAGAAAAAAAAGAAGAAAAAAGAAAGAGAAGAAAAAAGAAAAAAGAAAAAACAAAACAAAGAAACAATCAAAAACGCCCACCGAGAGTGGATTCTGTGGGGATGCTATAGGTGGCGCTGTTGCTCCACTATTCTGAAGCTGTGGCCGTGCCACTCCACAGGGCCCTTTATAGCTATGGCTGGGGTTGGAATGAATGGGAGGCTGTTGATCTCTGTGGGAAGTCTAAGTGTGGCCACCCTTTCCCAGTCGCCAGCTAAGGGGTCTGAAACTCCCCAGGACTCCCAGCCTGCTGGGCTGAGTGTGCTGGGGCGATCCAGCTCTTCCGCTGCACTCCTGTCTCTTTAAGACCACTTTTATTCCTTCCCGGGAGCCAGCTGCAAGCACCCTGGTGCGTTTCCCACTCAGATCCTGCACCCCCTGTCTCTCCAAACTCCGCTACACCATGCGATGTGCATCAGTGCTCCCCGCGCAGATCACCGGGGCTGGTTATTTCGTGGGCCTGTACTTCCACTCCCTCCCAGCTCTGAATCCTCTCCTCCTGCCAGTGCGCTGGGGTGGGGGAGTGCTCGGGTCCCGCCGGGTCGTGGCTCGGTATCTTACCCGCCTCACGGGGTGCCGAGTCCTCTCAGGTGTAGCTGCATGCTGTGCACTTTCCTGTGTATTCTGGTCTCTCTTTTAGGAATAGTTGTATTTGCTGTATTTTCATAGATATATATAGTGTTGGGAGGAGATTTCTGCCTCCCTGTTTATGCCGCCATCTTCCCGGAAGTCCTGAATGTTTATTTTATATCTTGCAACTTTACTGGATTTATTGCTGAGTTCTATCAGTTTTTGGGTGGAATCTTTAGTGTTCTCTATGTATAAGGTCATGTTATCTGCAAATAGACTGAATTTTAATTCTTCCCTTCTGATTTGGATTTTTATTTTATTTCTTTTTCTTGCCTGACTGCTCTGGCTAAGACTTCCAGTACTATGCAGAATAGGAATCGTGAAAGTGGGCACCCTTGTTATGTTCCTGATCTTGAGAGAAAGCTTTCAACCTTTCACTCTTGAGATTAGTTAGCTCAGCTTAGGGTCTTGGAGGGGTCAGCTAGTGTATGTGAGTTGGCTGGGCTATTTATTTGTGTCTCTAATTGGGCAAGGCTGTTGCCCATGCTCTGAGCTGAGGGCTGTTGACACTGGCTGGGCTCCATGGTTGGTTGGACATGCTGGCTGGGCTTTGCATTCAAGTCAGGCCACTAGGTGGGTCCCCTGGTTGAATGGGGCTGCTGGCTTTATTTTATGATCAGGTGGGGTCATTATCTATGATCTGCTATCACCTCTGTTTGGACAGGGTCACAGGCTGCCTTCCCTGGCAGGGCAGCATCACTGGTTGTATTCTGCAATTGTGCAGGACTGTGGGCCATGCTCTGCAATTGTTCCTTTTTGGGTGGGTCCTCGAGTTATGTTGTCTGAACAGATGGTGCTTCTGGCTTTGCTCTGCAATCAGGTGGGGCCACAGGCTGAACTGCATGGTCCAACAGGGCTTCAGGCTGTGCTCTGTTATAGGGCAGGGCTGCAGTCTGTGCCCCAAAGTTTGGTGAGATTTAAATTGAGTTTTGCAATCAGGTAGGTCATTAGCTGTTCTCCATTGTTGGATGAGGTCACTGGCTGGGATCTCTGATTGGGTGGGGCCTCCAAATGTGCCCTACGGTTGGGGATGAGGCTGCAAGCCATGCTCCATGGTCAGGTAGGGTCCCTTTCTGGACTTCCTGATTGGGTTGGGCCACAGGTTAAGCAACTGGGTGGGAATTACTGTCTGGGCTTTCTGTCTGGGCAAGGCTGCAGGCTGTGTTCAGCAACTGAGTAGAGCCATGTGCTGGGCTCCATTGCTAGGTGTGGTTTCAGTCTGTGCTCTGGTGCTGGGTGGTACCATAGCTTGGGCTCTGAGGCTGCTCAGGGTCAGTGTTCAGGCTCCATGATTATGCAAGATCATAAGCTATGCTTAACATTTAGGCAGAGCTACTGACTTGGCTTCCTGTTTAGGTTGGTTGTAGATGTGCTCTGTGGCTGCCAGGAATATGTGGCCATGCTTCTTGGAAGGGTGGGACTAGAGGCAATGGTCAGTGGTTGGGCAGGAATGAAAATTTGCTCTCCTGCCTGGGCAGGGCCATAGAATGGTCTCCACAGCTGGTATGGCCCTTTCACTGGAGATTCAAATCAGGCAGAGCTGCCTAAAGAGCTCCCTGGTCAGACAGAGCTCTTGGCTCAGCTCTGCAGATGGTCAAAGCTGCTGGTTGAGATCTCTAACAATGCAGTCTTCCAAGATCTGAGCACTGGCTGCTATTAGCTCCACTCCCTTCTTTGTCACAATCTGATCCCCAGTGGTTGAACTCAGCAGATTCTCCCAGTGATCACTATATGGTGAGGCCTGAACGGCCTTCCTGGGAAGCTTCCTGCAATAATGGAGAAAGCTGGCTGTCCACTTTGGGTTCTCTTTTTCCTGCTGAGTAAACTGTAAGGCCAGGGGAACTCTCAGTGTGGCACTGTGCCAGCCTGGGGGAGGGGCTATGCTATCAAAGTGTAGCCCTTGTTACCCTGCTAACCTGGTCCTTCTCAGTTTGTGTTGTCATGGGGTGCATTAGCCTCACCCTCAGGTTCTGGGGTTTTCACAGTGGTGTCTTGTCTATGGGTAGTTGCTAATTGGTCCTCTTGCAAAGGGGATTGAAGTCAAGAATGACGTATGTCACCATCATGATGATGCCCAGTCTCAGGAACTTTTTGTTGAAGAATTAGGACTGCAGAGCTAATTACTGGAAGAAAGTTGTGGCCTAGACTAGAAAATCATTCTATAGCATGACCAGAATGTGGTCCTATTTCTTAAAACACTTTCAAGTCATAAATGAAGATAGTTTTCCATATCTCTCCCTAGAGTAAGGGTAGTCTAATGTCTTCCAATTCTATACAGGCAGACTCAATAAAAATTTGAGAATATTTGAGACCCAATAATATGCATATATCATTATGGAAAAGAAAGTTTTAGGTGGACAGTGTGGCTTTATCCAGTACTGTTGAAATTCACTAGTTTGCAGTATGATGTATGAGAATAAAACAAACTGGCAGGGAATCGAAAATACAGTGGTAGGTGGCATTGCATTTTGTTTTGCTCCAGGGTGTGTTATTTTATCTCATACTGCTTATATTTCTTTCTGAAACTGCTGTTACTCAACCATTACCCAAAGGGAACGTTGCTCTCTCTTCCATGAATGTATCATTATGCTAATTACTTGGATACCATATACTGAATTTATATTTCAAGATTTAAATATGAATTTTAAATTTGTTTGAATACTCAAACAGAATGAATAAATCAAGCCTCAAAAACGAAGAACAACAAAGAAAATCCTTTGCTAATTATAGCATCTGAATATTCAGGTCTTTGATAGAAATTTGACTTAGAATTTGTCAAATCTATAATACACAATCATGTCTTTAATTTAAAATTTAATATACTTTTTATACCAATGTTTTAGCTCCATATTGGATTATAGAAAATTCACTTTATACATTGTCAAAACTAGTGGGTTCTAGAATTACTCTTGGAAGACTCAAGGGTCACCAAATATAGCACAAGAATTTGCAAGTGCTAATTAGAAAAATTCTAGGAACTTTAAATTTGTATTAATTTTGAATAAAGTATATGGTTTTTTATTACCTTTATCTCATCTCACACTTGTAAATTCCATGTTTTTCTTATTTCTTTTTATCATCCAAGAATTCAACTTTTTCCTTTTGAAAATCCTCTATTTATTGTGTAAATAATTATTGACAACCTTCCTCTGTACATGCACACACACACACACACACACACACACACACACACACACAGATAAATTTATTTCTCAACAACTTAAAGATAATTTACATACCTATGGCTTTTTCCCCTAAATAATTCAGGGTATATTTCCTAAGAAAATAATATTATCTTTCTTAAAAAGAGCACAGTTATCAACTTCAGTAAATTTTACATTTACATCTTATCTAACCTATTTATATTCCAATTTTGTCCATTTATGCAGTAATGCCAATTATAGCATTTTCCTCCCTTGCAGTACAAATTTCAGTCTTGAATTGGGCATTGCATTTAGTTATGTCTCCTTGGCCTTCTCTAATTTGCAACATTTCCATAGTCTTTCCATTCCTTAAAAATACTGACACTTATGAAGAGTCTAAAACCATCCCCTTGCTATCATTTTTAAAAACAGCACCATTCTCATTTTGTGTTTGTATTTTTGGGGGATTAAAGGTTTTTACAGTTTTGTCAAATGTTGTTTAGTTGTGTCCTTCTGAGAGTGTCACTTCTGGAACACACCATATCTATGTGTCCTTTATTGGGTAATGTTAGTTTCATTCACTGGTGTGATGGTCAGTGTTATACATCAATTTGGTTTGGGTACAGTCTTCAATTATTCAAACACTACTCTAGGTGTCACTCTTAGATATTCTGTAGATGTGATTAAAGTCCTTAATCAATTGACTTTAAGTAAGGGAGATTGTCCCAGGTAATTTGGGTAGGCCTAATTCAATTAGTTAAAGGGTTTTTAAAGCAGAGTTGTGGCTTCTCTGAGTTCCCTGAAGGAGAAGACATTCTTCTTGTAGACAGCAGGTTTAGCTTATGCTCCAAACTTCCAGCCTGCCTTTCCTGATTATTCTTCCTTATAGACATTTGGACCTGCCTAGTCAGCCCCCATAATTATATAAGCCTACTTTTTGCAATAAATACCTATATGTTTCCTAGGGACTTATTTCTCCGGTTGAGCCCCTACTGATACAGACTTAATTCTACATTTGTTCCTTATCGCTGCTCCAACAAACTACCATAACTTAATAACTTAACACAACAAAAAATTATAATTTTAGACTTCTGGAGTTCAAAAATCTAAAATATTTTGGAAAGGCTGCTTTCTTTCTAAAGGCTTCAGGGAAGAGCCCATTTCCTTGCTTTTTATAGCTTCTAGATGATGCCTACATTTCTTGGATCATGGTTCTGCATGATTCTGACCTCTATTTCCCTTTCTTCTCTGACTCTGTCTCTCCTGATTACCTCTTTCTATTATAAAGAGCCTGTGATTACATCAAACCCACCTAATAATCCTGTAAATTTTCTCCTTCTCAAGGTTCTTAACCATGTCAGAAAATTCCCTTTTGCCCTGCAAGTTAACATAGTCACCGGTTCTGGGGTTAGACGGTAGCCATCTTTGGGGTGGCCACAGTCTGCCTTCTGGCTCGCCAAAATTCACATCTGTTCCATCTGATAAATATATTCACCCCATTCCAAGGTCCCCCAGCATTTCAAGCATTATAGCAACAAATCAAAATCTCATTTAAGTTTTGTTTATGCAAATATTTGAAATCTCATTGAAATCATCTGTATTAGGTATGGATGAGACTCTGGGTATAATCTATCCTGGGGCAAAACTCCCCTCTGTGCATCTGTGAAACTAGAAACAAGTTACAGTATCCACAATACAGTACAATGGTGGGGCGGGCATTTAGACATATCTGTCACTGAACGCCTGTGGGCTCCCAAAGTTCATACGCTGAATTCCTCACCCCAGTGTTAGGAAGTTGGGCCTTTGGGAGATGATTAAACCATGAGGTGGTGCCCTCATGAATGGGATTAGTTCTTTTATGAAACAGACCCTAGGATCTCTGTCACTCCTTCTTCCCAGTGAGGACATAGCCCGAAGATGGTTTTCTATGAACTAGAAAATGGGTTGTCACCAGATACACCAGATATCAAATCTTCTAGTGCCCTGATTTTGGACTTCCCAGACTTCAGAATTATGAGAAATAAATGTTTGTCGTTTAAGCCACCACATCATGATAGTAGCCCAAATGGATGAAGAAAATTTCCATTCAAAAAGATAGAAAATGGAAAGATGTAAGGAATCCCCAGTTTCAAGCAATTAACGATTCAGGCAAATAACATGAGGTCTCAAGCCCTGGGAGTAACGCCAGGTGGTTTGACCCCTCCCTTCCGGCTTGTGGCTTTGCCTTGGAGTCATTCTTCCTTTTTCATGAAGGGTGGTTCCTGCTTGCTGCTGGCTAGCTGCATTAGTGTTTCCTGCCTGTAGAATTTGGGGAGTCCAACAGATTTCATGTTGTGCTCTTTTTGTCCCTTTTAGTCCAAGCTGGCAGTGTTTCTGTTGGTACAAGGTACTCAAGAACTTATTCTATTATACAAGAGATTTCTTCACAGATTTTTCTGAATAATCCCAGCTCTACTTTAAATGTCTGCTTAGATGGCCGAGGGTATCATGAAGAACATGGCAGTATTTTCAGAGAGCATCTACGGCACTGAATATGCTAACCTTTCAGCCCTTCCCAGCACTAGCAAAATGCTCAGCCACACCCTTGGCTTTCTCTTCACAGCACACTTTTCTGAGAGTAAGTTTACTAATTTTAATATCTTTTGAAATCTGGAATGACTGAGAATTTTCTGTATCAAGTCCTGATTCCTTTTTATTTGTCAGTCCTTCCCTCATTCTCTCTCCTCACATTCTGCTTGCTTCTGTGAGAAACAAGAAACCAGGCTGCATCTTCAACACTTTTTTTGGAAATTTCCTCAGCTAATATCCAAACTCATCATTCATAAGTTGTTCTTTCCACATAATGGCACAATTCTCCCAAGCTTCTATAGCACAAGGATGCCCTTTCCTTCCATTTCCAACAATATGTTCCTCACGTAATTCTGAGGCTTTACCAGGGGTACCTTTAACCTTCATATATTTTTTTTACTAACAGTCTTTCTATGTCAATTTAAGCATCCTCTAGGCTGTGCAGGTTTTCTCTGCCATACTCCTCATTTTGATTGGAGTCCTCACAAGCAGAGTTGTTGATATCCATTTCTACTAACACTAGTCAAGGCAGTCTATACTTTTCGTACAATGCTCTTCAATATTCTCCCAGTCTCTACCCATCTCCCAATTGCAATTTTCTATATTTTTATGTATTTAGTACGGTAGTACCCCATTTCCAAGGACCAAAATCTATATTATTTTCGTATTGATGTTTAAAAAATTACCATAAAATTAAGTGAATTTCAAGCAACACAAATTTATTACCTTGGTTCAGAAGTCTTAAAAGCGTTGACAGATCTGTGTGCTTTCTGTAAGCTGTAGGGGAGAAACCCTCTTCTTGATTTTTCTAGCTTCTAGAGGCCACTTATATTGCTTGAATGCTGGTCTCGTTGTATCAACTTCTGTTTCCATGATCACATCTCTTCTGATTCTAATTCTTCCTGTCTCCATCTTCCTTTTATAAAAACCCTGTGGTCACCTTGGGCCCCCTCAGATAACCCAGGAAAATCTTTCCATCTCAAAATCCTTAACTGAATCATGCCAGCAAATCCTTTTGCCATGAAGGGTAGCATATCCACAAGTTCTGAGGACTTGGATATTTGGGGACCTACCATACATGGTCAAGGTGTTACCACATTTCTCTGGTGTATCATTACTTTTTTTCTCTCTTGACTCTAAACAGTCTGTGAGGAGATACCTTAAAAACATGAAAAATCCCATCCCTCATTAAAATTTTCCCCTAGATTTAGCATTCATTGATTGATCTTACCTGATCTTTGCCATGTTTTGCAAAATGATTATTTTTCAAATTCTGTACTATCTCCATATTTGCCAGTTCGGCCTTGTCATATTACTGTGTGCTAGATCCCTCCCTTCTCATCCATCCATCCATCCATCCATCCATCCATCCATCCATCCACTCACCATTATTTGTATGGAGTGATTAATTTTCATATTTTTTCAACTCTTTGTAATTTAGGACTGTAATTGTTCTGGTTTTCAATTGTCCCAGATTTGTGCCAGATTTAGCTAGCCAGCTAAGCTGGCTCTGTGTCCATGGGACAAGTCCCCATCATTTTTTTACGTAGTTTTTCCTAATAACCATTTCTCTAGAGTCTTCATTCTTCCAATGACAATGGCACTAGAGACCAAGATAAGATTCCCTCCCTCCCTCCCTTTCTCTCTTGCCCCTCCCCTCAGAACCATGGTGGTTTGAAAGACAATTAGGCTCAGTTGCTTCAGTTTGTTTTAAGGGTTAGGGTTTTTCTCCTGTCCCATTCTTATTGATTTAACTTAAATTTTAAATATGTAGAATAGGTACATGCTTTCATATGTCAAAATTATGTAAAAGAAGTTTCATCTAGAGATATAGAATTCCCTTCCATATCTCTTTCACCCATTCCCCTCTACCGATTGTAGTAACCAAAATCATGGCTTGCTGATTTCTTCTTCTTTTGTTTCTTTCTACAAAGATAAGCAGATATGATTTCTTCTATTCTATTCTTTCTTACACAAAAGGTAGCATAATATAAATGCACTTTCGCACTTTGCTTTTCTCTCTTAATAACACTTCCTGGAAGTTTCACTGTATCAGTTCATAGAACTCATTCTCATTTTTACATAGAGCTGTGTAGTACTCTGTGAATATAACAGCTTATTCAACAAATTTCCTATTGGAAATTTAGGGAGATTCCAATAGTTTGCAATTACAAGTAAGCTTCTGCATATATATAATTGTGTTTTTGAAAGTGTACACTTAGGATAAATTATTAGAGGTGAATTTGCTGGGTAAAAAGGTAAATGCATATATAGAAATTCCTAAATCCTCCTCTATAGGGGCAGTCCCAAATTAATGTAAGAGAACTATTTCTTGACAGCTTTGCCAACAGGTTGTTTTGTATTTGTAAGCTTTTGAATTTGTATCAACCTGATCAGTGAGAAATGATTTCTCAGTATTTACATTTATCTTTTTAGGAATTCTTATTAGGAAAGTACATTTCTCTTATTCTATTTTCATATGTGTTAAGGGCCTTTTTTGTGAATTTTCTGATTGTGTCTTTCCCCATTTTCCTAAACAAATTTTAGAATTTCCCATATCCCTCAATTCTTAATAGATTTAATGAAATATAAATATCTGAGAAAATACACTTTCAAAGTGTGTAATTTGGTAATTTTGGCATGTGTACATAATGAGGAAACCATAAACCCAATGAAGATGATGGGCATATCCATCACCTCCAAAAATTCTTTGTGCATTTTGTAATCCCTCCTCCTTGCCACCAACGCCCTTTCCCTTCCTCAGCTAACACTGATCTGATTTCTGTCTCTACAGATCACTTTGCACTTATTTCCTAGAGTTTTAGCCAGTGAATTAGAGGTTCATTTACTTTGTTGCATGAATCAAGTTTTTTTTCCCTGAATAATATGCCAAAGTATAGATATACTTCAGGTTATGAATTCATGTGTTGATAGACAATGCTCTTCAATATTCTCAACATTTGCACTGTTCAAGATTTTGGCTATTACAAATAAAACTGCGCAGAACATTTGTGTCAGACTTTTTGTGTGGACATTTATTTCTTTTTCTCTGGGTAAATTCTTTGTGGTGGAATGACTGTATCATATAATAGATGTATATTTAAATTTTCAAGAAATGACTTTGAAAACTGTTTTTCAAATAGACATGGGTATGAGTGGTCCAGTTTTTCCACATCCTTGACAGCACTGGGTGTGGTCAGTCATTTCAAGTTTTGCCATTCTGGTAGAAAAGTATTATCTCATTGTGGTTTTAATTTTCATTTCTCTAATGACTAATGATATTGATCATGTTTTCATGTGTTTATATGTTATCCATATACTTTCTTTGGTGAAATTTCTTTTAAAATCTTTTTCTTAGTAATGAATTTTGAGCATTATTTTTCTATTCTGGATGTCCTTTGTATATTGATATATGATTTGTAATGTTTTCTCCCAGTGTGTAGCTTCTCTTCCTTTCAAAGGGCAGATGATTTTAATTTTGATGTTCCCTTTGTCAAATTTTTCTTTTTATGGAACATGTTTTTGGTGTCATACCTAAGAAATGTATGTGTAACCAAAGATGAAAAAAATATTCTGTTAGGTTTTGTCCTAGAAGTGCTTGGATTTAAGTTTCCTATTTAAGCCCATGACCCATTTTGCATTAGTATTTTTTCCTATAAGATGTGAGGTATGAGTCGAAGTTCATTTTCTTTTCTTTTTGAATACTGATTTTCCAAGTAAAAGTTGTTGAAAAGACTCTTTTCTCTATTGAATTGCTTTCACACATTTGTAAAAAATGATGTCTAATTTAAAAAACTTGTAAAAAATGTGTATGTCTATTTCTGACCACACTATTAATGTTCTATTGATTTATTTTTCTATCTTGATGCCTACTGCTCACAGTATTGATTGCTGTGGATTTATAATAACTCTTGAAATCAGGTAGTGGTAATCTTCCAATTTTGCTTATTTTTTTCAGCATTGCTTCGATTATTTGAGGTTCACTGTATTTATATATAAATTTTAGAATCAGTTTGTCAATTTATCAAAAACTTCTTTTTGGAAATTTTGGGGTTATTTAATTTATAATTTAAATTGGACATCTCATAATTGAATTTTTGACCCATGCATTTAAGTTTTCTTAAATTTTTACATCACTTTTTTCATTATTTTAATGATGCCATTTTTATGGTGACCATTTTTTCATGTTTAGTAGTTGCAGTAGCAGCAGCAATAAGGAGGAAAGAAAAAGAAAGAAAGAAAAAAGAAAGGAAGAAAGAAATGGAAATGAAAGGATTTATATCATTGTTTTATAATTTTCCATTAACAGGTTTTGCACATCTTCTGTTAGATTTATCTCTAAATATTTCATGTGTTTTGATGCTATTGTAAATGGTATGGCTTTTTAATTTCATTTTCTGATTTTTTGTGGCTAAACATATTGAAATGCAATTAATTTCTGTTTCTTAAAACTGTGTCCTGTCTCCTGATTAAAATCACTTACTAGTTCTAAGTAGGCTATTTTAGATTCTATTGGATTTTCCAAATAGCTGATTCAGTCATCTATAAATAAAGACAATTTTACTTCTTTATTTTAGTTTAGATTTAAAGATCTAGATGTACCTGTATTATTTTTCTTGTCTTATTACCCTTTCTAGAACTACTATACAATGATTAATAGAAGTGGTGAGAATGGACCCCCTTTGTTTTCTTGTCCACTTTATCTGTTATTAACTTTGTTACACCAGATTCATTTTTGCTAATGTTAGCATGACGTATCTTTTCATCCTTTCACTGTTAAACTATTTGTGTTTTTATATTGCTATTTGTTTCATATTGTCTCATTTGTCCTTCTTTTCCTTCTTTTATGCCTTCTTGTGCCTAAACTAAATATTTTAAATTATTACATTTTATCTCTTTTATTAGCTTATTAGCTATAACTTTGTTTTGTTATTTTAATGGTCATTTTAGAGTTTTCAGTACATATTTTTAACTTAGCACAGTCTACCTTTAAGTGGTATTATACCACTTTATGAATAGTATCTTACAATTTTAGAGTTCTATTTCTTCTCTCCCAGCCTTCAGGCTATCATTGTCATGCATTTTATTTTTGTATTTGGCATAAACCCCACAACATATTGTTACTATTTTTATTTGGTCCATTATCCTCTATGGAGATTTAAATGTCTCAGACATTTAGTTGTTGTTACCATTTTCAGTGCACTTGACTCCTTTGAAGACACAGATTTCCACCTGCTGACATTTTCCCCTTTGCTAGCAGGACTTTCTGTAGCATAATTCAGGTCTGGTGGGTCTGGATTCTTTTAGCTTTTGGACATCTGAAGATGTCTTTATTTTGTTTGTTTTTAAGAGATGTTTGGGTAGACAATTCTGAAAGGTCTTGCCTCAGCAGTGGGTAAAGAGATATTTTTGTTGAGTGTTGAATTCTAGGTTGATGGCTGCTTTTTTTTCTCTCAGTACTTTAAAGATTCTCAGCTCCATCTGTTCAACTCCAGGAGTCCACCAGCTCCACCAGGGTTTCCCCTCCTTATGCCAAATCCTGAAACCCTGCTCAGGTCTGTGAACTGAGCCCCTTATAGGGTTCACTTCATTTGTTTCTCATATATCAGGAATCACTGTCCTTTGTTGCTCAATAACCATGTCTTGAAAACCCTTTTTTTTCTCACATATTTTTTTCTACTTTAAAGTTGTTTCAGGGGGAGGAAAATCACCTCCTGTTATTATATCTTGCCTTGGAGCAGACACATTTTTCCCTTAATTTTAAAAACTTTTTTTGTAAATTAGAGACATTAGTATCTTATCTGTAACATATGTTGCTAATATGTTTGCTCAGTTTGTCATATCTTCTGTATCTGATTATGGTGTATTTTTCTGTGTGATTTTTTCACTTTTATGTAATAAAATTTATCAATGTTTTCTTTTAGAATCTGGAATTTTATTCATAGTTAGAAAGCCTTTCCTAAAGGTTCCTACGAGCGCCCTAGTATATTTCCAACTTTTGTAAATGTTTTTATGTGCATTTGAAAAGAAATAATATGCTTTATTATCAGTGTGTAGGTTGCTGTGTATCCAAAAGGTCAATCTTATTGCCCATATTATTTAAATTTTTTATATCCTTATTTTTTATCTGCTTGATTTGTCTCATGTTGAGAGTGATATTTTAAAATATCTTGTTATTACTGTGTTTATTTCATTTGGCATCACCAATAGGTTTTAAAAATATATATATGGTTGTCCTCTTCAGTGTATAATTATTCACAAATATCAGAATTTTATGTGGAACATGGCTATTAATATTATAAAGTGTCCTCTGTTTCATTTAATGCTCTTTGCTTTGAAGTGTACTTTGTCTAGTATCAGGATTGCAACCCCTGGTTTCTTATTGCCTCTGTTTGTCAGTACATATTTATTTATCCCTGTATTTTTAGCTTTTTTTGAATCATTACATTTTAAGTGTGTCTTGTATGTAGTAGAGAGTTGTATTTTGTCTTATAAGCCAATTATAAAATCCTTTTCTTTCCATAGGTACATTTATCCTATTCATATTTATTGATATGACTAATATATATGGTTTCAATTGTGTCTATTATCTTGTGCACAAATTAATTTGCATGTGATGGTATATTTACTGTTTCTATGTGACTTTTTAAATTTTTTCTTTTGGTATTTAAGAAGGTATAGATATTTACTTAATAATTACCTTTGGATTAATACTTTTTCTGTGCCCTTAATTCCATTTTTTTATTTTTCACCACCGGTCAGCTTTAAATGGTACCGTTCTGCTTCCATTGACAGCATAGATCTTACCCTACTTTCTCACTTTTCTCTCCTGCTCTCTCATGTTTTTAGTTGCCACACATAATGTTTACATGTTACTTTAATTCATGACCCTATCTTTTATTGTTCTTAGCTCTTCAATTAGAAATATCAAACATTCACTGTAAATCCTTTTGCAGTCTTAGAGTGATCATTTGACCGGATGAAAGCCATTCTCTGGTACTTTCCCCTGGAACTACTCATACTCATTGATTCCCTGAATTCTGGCACATGAAAAGCTGTCTATGGGCTTACTACTTTTAGGGAAGTTTGGCTAGATCCTTGTTTTTTATTCCTTGTTTCTTGAAAATTATACTTTCCTGTTACCTTTCTTTGTATGTTATTTTGAGAACTCTCAGTCTGATTCCTCTGCTTTTGCAACTTCATTCTTTCCCTCCCTCCCTTCCTTCCTTGTCTGGAGATACAAATGGTCTTTTTTTCTTCATCTCTAAAATTTAACAACTTTACAAGAATATGTGTTGGAGCACTTTTATTTCTGGGAGATTTTCTTTGATTTATAATTTTAAATATTCTTTTCAATTGTTTTGATTTTACTCTTCAGGAACACCTATTTTTTTTTCTTTTTTTACAATTTATTTTATTTTAGTATCATTAACCTACAATTACATGAGCAATATTGTGATGATTAAACTAACCCCTTCATCAGGTCCCCCCACCAACCCTATTACAGTCACTGTCCATCAGTGTAGTGAGATGAGAATCACTACTTGTCTTCTCTGAGCTGTACAGTCCTCCCCATGCCCCCCACCCTATGTCTGCTAATCATAATGCCCCTTTTACCCTCTTATCCCTCCCTTCCCGCCCTTCTTCCCCAGTCCCTTTCCCTTTGGTAACTATTAGTCCGTTCTTGGGTTCTGTGAGTCTGCTGCTGTTTTGTTCCTTCAGTTTTTTTTTTTTTTTGTTCTTTGTTCTTATACTCCACATATGAGTGAGATCATTTGGTACTTGTCTTTTTCGGCCTGGCTTATTTCACTGAGCATAATACCCTCCAGCTCCATCCATGTTGTTGCAAATGGTAGGATTTGTTTTCTTCTTATGGCTGAATAATATTCCATTGTGTGTATGTACCACATCTTCTTAATCCATTCATCTACTGATGGACACTTAGGGTTGACATCCAAAATATACAAAGAACTCACGCACCTTAACAAACAAAAAGCAAATAACCCAATTAAGAAATGGGCACAGGACATGAATAGACACTTCTCTAAAGAAGAAATTCAGATGGCCAACAGGCACATGAAAAGATGCTCCACATCTCTAATCATCAGAGAAATGCAGATTAAAACCACAATGAGATATCACCTCACACCAGTGAGGAACACCTATTTTATATAGTTTCAAACTTTTGCCTGTCTTTCATTTCTATCCACTTTCTTTTTGACAGTTTTATTCCCTTATTTGTCTTATATCATTTAAAAAAATTTCTTAATACCCTTTTTAAATTTTTTGAGTTTGTCTTCTATTGGGTACCTTGTAATTTAGTCTTAATTTTATACATTTTGTTTTAACTTTATTTCTTTTCTGAATCCAATCAACTAGCTCTTTTCTATACATTCTGTTCTTTGCTTTTGTATCTTTGATTCAAGCCTTTCACTACATTCCCAGATTCTTGACTGAGGATATTTAATATAGTTTGAAGTTTTGTATTGTTGTTTTCTTCAAATTTGTGTTTAGTTTGCTGGTCAAGTCTTTTCATCAGCAGAAGAGGTTTTTCAATTTATGTATTCATTTATTTACTTCCCCATATTTTCTGACATGTTGCAGTTGTTTTATATTAAGGTGACCTGCTATTCTTTATTCCTAACTCTTTTCATGAACAGGATTCCTACTTTGAGTGGGCTCCAACTGTGCAATTTATTTAATGAATGGTGTTGGTGGTAGTGGGTAAGGAGGCAAATAGTTGGTATGTCTTCCACGTTGTAAAATTCTTAATTTTTCCTCTCATTTTTTCCTTTTCAGCACTTAGTCATCTCCATGGTGTAGCACTTATGTATCTATCTAATTCTTCCAAAGAGCAGTAGTTCTTCTAAGTGACCCATCTGGTCCTTCTCCCCTTTCTAATGCTAAAAAATTATGCAGTCCTTGTTGGGTTCCTTATTAGGGTGTTTATTATTGAAATTTATCTTTCTGGTGGTGCTCTTATGCTTTTTGACATGGGATCTCTTAAGCCTTTCCTTCTACATGCTTCACAACTAGAGGATTGCTATGGTAGGAACTGTGGGTTTCTTTTCCCCTTCCAGTTACAGGTAATATGAAGATGGCATTTCTATTTCCTAGAAATGCTGAAATTGTCCTCCTTGTTGATGTCATGTTTTCTGGGGGGAAAGTGAGAGAGAGGTTAAATATCAAGACTTTGCCATTGTTGTCCAGACCTGAAATGCCCCATGTGTCTGTTAACTTTTACCGAATTTCTTTAAATATTTCTTCTGCCATTACTGTTATGCTGGGCCTCTCCTGAATTCCAATAATTTGATTCTTAGCAAGTGTATTTATAGTTTTGCTTTTTCTAATACAATAATTAAGTGTTTAATGGTCTTTTAATTTTAAACTTGCTTTCTTCACTCTAAGATTTTATTTTTATCCTTCTGTTTTATTATCCAGATTTGGAATTCTTCAAGTTTTACTGAGTTTGCATTCTCTCTTTTTTTAATAGATAAATGAAACTTTTAAAAATTAAAGTATCATTGATATGCAATCTTATGATCTTTTCAAATACACAATACAATGATTTAACATTCACCCATATTATCAAGCCCTCACCCCTCCAGTGTGGCTACTGTCCATCAACATAGTGTTATGGAAAAAACTGGAAAACCTGGACTGGATTGCTGATGGAAGAACCAAGCAGCACTCAGAAGTCTTGGAGTGTTGAGGTTTTATTTTACACTGACGGGCTCAGAGGGGAGTAATCTACTAAGGTCTGAGTCCTGAGCACAAGCAAAGGGAACAATTTATATATTATTTTGATATGTGGCATTTTCGCATGTGCAGAGCAAAAGAGGAGCCCGGAGAAGGAGGGGAGGAGGGAGCTGGGAGTGCTTTGCTGACTTTGCCAACCGGAGGGAAAAAGTGGTTTGCTGACTTTCACTGCGGTGTTGAATATTTTCCTTATCAATAGTAAGATGTTACAGAATCATTAACTTATTCTGTGGGCTGTACTGCTGTCCCTGTGACTACCTATATTGTGATTGTGGATTTTTGTGTAACTTAATCCCATTCTCTCTCCCCCTACCTTCCCCAACCTCTCCCACTTGGTAATCACTAGTCCCTTCTCAGGGTCTTTGAGTCTGCTGCTATTTTGTTCCTTCTATTTTTGCTTTGTTTTTATGCTCCACAGATAAGTGAAATCATTTGGTGTTTGTCTTTTTTGACCTGACTTATTTCAGTGGGCATAATACCCTCTAGACCATCCATGTTGTTGCAAATGGTAGGATTATAATATTCCATTGTGCATATGTACCACGTCTTCTTTATCCATTCATCTCCTGACAGACACTTAGGTTGCTTCCATATCTGGGCTATTGTAGATAGTGCTGCGATAAACATAGGGGTGCATATGTCTTTTTGAATCTGAGAACTTGTATTCTTTGGGTAAATTCCTAGGAATGGAATTATTAGGTCAAATGGTGTTTCTATTTTTAGGTTTCTGAGGAACTTCCATATTGCTTTCCATAGCGGTTGAACCAATTTACATTCCCACCAACAGTGTAAGAGGGTTTCTATTTCTCTGAATGGGAACTGCCATTGAATTGCCAGCATTTGTTATTTCTTGTCTTTTGGACACTAGCCATTCTATCTGGTGTGAGGTGATATCTCACTGTGGTTTTAATTTGCATTTCCCTGATAATTAGAGATGAGGAGCATCTTCATGGGCCTGTTGGCCATCTGTATTTCTTCTTTGGAGAAGTGTCTGTTCAGGCTCTCTGCCCATTTTTTAATCGGGTTATTTGTTTTTTGGGTGTTGAGGCATATGTATGAGTTCTCTATGTATTTCGGATGTTAACCTCTTATTGGATAAATCATTTTTTAATATATTCTCCCACATTGTAGGATGCCTTTTTGTTCTGATGATGGTGTCCTTTGCTGTACAGAATGTTTCTAGTTTGATGTAGTCCAACTTGTTCACTTTTTATTTTGTTTCCCTGGCCCAAGGAGATGTGTTCAGGAAAAAGTTGCTCATGTTTATATTCAAGAAATTTTTGCCTATGTTTTCTTATAAGAGTTTTATCATTTCATGAATTGCATTCAGGTCTTTGATCCATTGCAAGTTTACTTTTGTGTATGGAGTTAGACAACAGTCTAGTTTCATTCTCTTACCTGTAGCTGTCCAGTTTTGCCAACACCAGTTGTTGAAAAGGTTGTCATTTTCCCATTGTATATCCATGGCTCCTTTATCATATATTAATTGACCATATATGTGTGGGTTTATATCTGGGCTCTCTATTCTGTTTCATTGATTTATGTGTCTGTTCTTGTGACAGTACCAAATTGTTTTGATTACTGTGGCTTTGCAGTAGAGCTTGAAGTCAGGGAGCATAATCCCCTCAGCTTTGTTCTTTCTCAGGATTGTTTTGGCTATCCGGTGTCTTTTGTGGTATTTTAGAACAATTTGTTCTAATTCATTGAAGAAGGCTGTTGGTATTTTAATGGGGATCGTGTTCAATCTGTAAATTGCTTTAGGCAGGATGACCATTTTGACAATATTAATTATTCTTACCCGTGAGCATGGGATAGATTTCCATTTATTGGTGTCTTCTATAATTTCTCTTATGAATGTCTTGTAGTTTTCAGAATATAGGTCTTTAACCTCCTTGCTTAGGTTTATCCTTGGTATTTTATTCTTTTTGATACAATTGTAAATGGAGTTATCTTTCTGATTTCTCTTTTTTGCTAGTTCATTGTTAGCATATAGGAATGCAACAGATTTCTGTGTATTAATTTTGCATCTTGCAATTTTGCTGAATTCAGTTAATAGTTCTAGTAGTTTTTTTGTGGAATCTTTAGGGTTTTCTATATATAATGTCATGTCATCTGCCAACAGTGAAAGTACTTCTTCCTTACCAATTTGGATGCCTTTTATCTCTTTGTGTTGTCTGATTGCCCTGGCTAGGACCTCCAGTACTATGTTGAATAAAAGTGGGGAGAGTGGGCATTCTTGTCTTGTTCCCAATCTTAGAGGAAGAGCTTTCAACTTTTCCCTGTTAAGTATGATGTTGGCTGTAGGTTTGTCATATATGGCCTTTATTATGTTGAGGTATTTACCCTCTATACCCATTTGTGAGAGTTTTTATCATGAATGGATGTTGAATTTTGTCAAATGCTTTTTCCCTATTTATTAAGATGATGTGATTTATGTCCTTTTGGTTGCTGTGGTGGATGATACTGATTGATTTACAAATATTGTACAATCATTGCATTCCTGGAATAAATCCCACTTGGTCATGATGGATGATATTTTTGATGAATTTTTGAATTTGGTTTGCTAATATTTTGTTGAGTATTTTTGCATCTGTGTTCATCAGGGATATTGTTCTGTAATTTTTTTCTGTGGTGTCTTTGTCTGGTTTTGTATTAGAGTGGTGGTGGCCTCATAGAATGAGTTTGGAAGTATTCCCTCCTCTTTTACTTCTTGGAAAATTTTAAGTAGCATGGGTATCAGGTCTTCCTTAAATGTTTGATAGAATTCAGCCATGGAGCCACCTGGACATGGACTTGTGTTTTTTGGAAGTTTTTTGATTACCAATTCGATTTCATTGCTGGTAATTGGTTTGTTCAAATATTCTGTTTCTTCCTGGGTCAGTCTTGGAATGTTGCCTTTTTCTAGAAAGGTGTCCATTTCTTCTAGGTTGTACAGTTTGTTGGCATATAGTTTTTCACAGTATTCTCTAATAGCTCTGTATTTCTGTGGTGTTTGTTGTGACTGTTTCTTTTTCATTTCTGATTCTCCTTATGTGTATAGACTCTCTTTTTTTCTTGATAAGTCCGGCTAGGAGGTTTATCTGTTTTGCTTATCTTCTCAAACAACCAGCTCCTGGTTTCATGGATTCTTTCTATTGTTTTATTCTTCTTAATTTTATTTATTTGTGCTCTGATATTTATTATGTCCCTTCTTCTACTGATTATGGTCTTCATTTTTCTTCTTTTTCTAGTTTCATTAATTGTGAGTTTAGACTGTTCATTTGGGATTTTTCTTCTTTCTTGAGGTAGGTCTGTATTGCTACATACTTTCCTCTTAGAACTGCCTTTGCTGCATCCCATAGGTTTTGAGCTCTTGAGTCACTGTTTTCATTTATCTCCATATATTGCTTGATCTCTGTATTAATTTGGTCGTTGATCCATTGATTATTTAGGAGCATGTTGTTAAGCCTCCATGTGTATGTAGGCTTTTCTTTTTCTTTGCGTAATTTATTTTTAGTTTTATACTTTTGTGGTCTGAGAAGTGGATGGTACAATTTCAATCTTTTTGAATTTATTGAGGCTCTTTTTTGTGGCCTAGTATGTGACCTATTCTGGAAAATGTTCCATGTACACTTGAGAAGGATGTGTATCCTGCTGCTTTTGGGTGTAGAGTTCTGTAGATGTCTGTTAGGTCCAACTATTCTAATGTATTGTTCTGTCTTCTTACTTATTTTCTGTCTAATTGATCTGTATTTTGGTGTTAGTGGTATGTTAAAGTCTCCTAAATTTAATACATTTCATCCTATTTCTCCTTTTATTTCTGTTAGTATTTGTTTTACATTTTTAAGTACGTCTATATTGGGTGCACAGATGTTTATAATGATTATATCCTTTTGTTGGACTGACCCCTTTATCTTTATGTAATGTCCTTCTTTGTCTCTTTTTACTTTCTTTGTTTTGAAATCTATTTTGTCTGATATGAGTACTTTTACTTTTTCTTTTTTTTTCCTTATTATTTGCATGAACTATCTTTTTCCAACCCTTCACTTTTAGTCTTTGTATGTTTTTGGGTCTGAAATGACTCTCTTGTTGGCATTATATAGATGGGTCTTCAATCTTGTTTTTCTGTTTTTTTAATCCATTCTGCAACTCTGTCTTTTGTTTGGTACATTCAATCCTTTACATTTAAGGTCATTATTGATAGTATGTACTTATTGCCATTTTATTAATCTTTTTATTGTTTGTTTTTATATCTCGTCTCTGTTCCTTTTTCCCTCTCTTATACTCTTTCTTTCTTTTTTTGTATTTAATTTATTGTAGTCTTTATATTTGTGGTTATCAAAGTTTCAAGTATAGCTTTTTACTATATAACAGTCTATCCCAAATTACTTATTACTCTATTTCAAACACAGTTGAGAAGTACTTTTTCCCCCTTCTTATTCTTCTTCCTTCTCCACTCTTTATGTATTAGGTGTCATATTTTGTACTTTTTGTGTATTCCTTGACTGATTTTGTGAGTAGTTGATTTGATTTTGTAATTGTTTGTTAATTAATTCATCTACCACCTTTACTGTAGTTTTATTTTCACTGGTAAAAAAGCTATTTAGCCTTAGGAACACTGTCATCTACAGCAGTCCCTTTAACATATTCTGTTAGACTGGCTTAGTGGTGGTGAATTCCTTCAACTTTTGTTTACCTGGAAGTTTGATCCATGCTTCAAATTTGTATGATAATCTTGCTGGGTAGAGGATTCCTGGTTGGAGGTCTTTCTGTTTCATTACATTAAATATATTATGCCACTCCCTCTAGCCTGCAAAGTTTCTGCTGAGAATTCTGCTGATAACCTGATGGAATTTCCTTTATAAGCAATCTTTTTTCTCTCTTTGCCTGCTTTGAACACTGTATCCTTACCCTCGATCTTTGCCATTTTAATTATTATATGTCTTGGTGTTATCTTCCTGGGGTTTCTTTTGTTAGGGGCTCTGTGTATTTCCATGACCTGAGTCTCTATTTTCTTCCCCAGATTGTGGAAATTTTCAGCAATTATTTCCTCAAAGAGACTTTCTATCCATTTGTCTCCTTCTGGTACCTCTATTATGCAAATATTGTTCTTTTTCAATTGGTCACTCAGCTTTCTTATTTTTCTTTCATTTCCAGAGATCCTTTCTTCTTTCTGTTTTCCAGTTTCATTGTTTTCTTGCTCCCTTATTTCCAAATCATTTACAACTTCTTCAACTTGTGAAAGTCTGCTATTAAATCCCTGCATTATATGTTTCATTTCAGATACTGTATTCTTCAGCTCTGAGTGGCTCTTTTGCAGATCACCTATCTTCTTTTTGAGGTCCTCCTGAGATCTTGAATATTTTTGTGCAGATCCATGATCATCTTTATGACTTTTACTTTAAAGTCTTTATCAAGAAGATTGGTAATTTCAGTTCCACTCAGTCTTCTTTCTGGTGTTTTGTCTTATAATTTTGCTTGGAACAAATTCCTCATTTTTTCTGTGTTTCCTCTGGAGTAATAGCTTTATGACGGAGGTACCCTCTAGTGACAAGAAGCTCAATACACTTAGCTTTCCAGTGCAGGAGCTCCGGCTGTCAGTGTGTAGTGGGCAGGACACCTTTCTGTCTGGTTTGTAGTTACCTGATTTCAGGTGGGCTGTTTGCTTCCACTGTGCTTTTTAAACCAGTGCCAAAGTCACTGCTGGAGTTACTATGAGTGGGGTCACCCTCTGCCTGGGCTGTAGCAATGGCAAGGGCTGGAGGCAGGTAGGACCAGCAACTGCCTAGAGGAAGGAGGAGCTCCTGGGGCTGCCCCCCACCAGCAGCTCCCTGGCTGGGACTGAGAAAGCTTGGAGGGTCTCCCTCTGCCTTACTGGCAGCAAAGTCTGACCCCACTGCCAGGCCAAGTGGGCTGTCTGCAGACAGTGTACCACAGACAGGAGCCTCTGGGCTGCATGGCCAGTGAGGGTGATGGAGTATCTGGGGCTCCTGAGAGTTCCCAACCTGTTAGGCCAAGAGAGGGCTCAGGAGGTATTGTCCACCTGCCCTTTCTCCTGAGTGAAGAGCTCAGTGTAATAGCCTCCCCGAGTGTTCCACCTGTCTGTGTTTTCCAGCCCCACTAATCTCCAGAGCACCATGTAACGTGGGCCTGTGCTCCTGGAGCTGATCTCCAAGGCCAGGTGTTCAGCAATCCTGGGCTCCTACTCCCTCCCCGCTCTGTTCCTCTTGCAGCTTTGCCACTTTACCCTTTTCTGTGAGGTCTTCTCTTCTTTCCCAGTTGTGGAAAGTCAGTTCTGCAGTCTTCAGGTCATTTTTCAGGTTTAGTTGTGTTTGCTGTATTTTCTTTTTTTAAATGTGTTTTTGGGACAAGGTTTATGCTTTGTCTTCTTACTTCACCATTTTTTCCCCACAATCCTTGAGTTTTCATTCTTAAGTTCTTTAGCTCAAGTCATTTGTTCATTTCATTCCATCCCTTAGGTAATACTTTCTTCCAGAATGAGTTCTGGTTCCTTATGTTTCTTTTATTTTCTTTCTCCTTTCCTTAATTCTTTCTTCCTTCCTCTTTGTCCTTTATTTGTTCACCATGTTATTTATTATCATCTTGTTCATGTCATAAATGACAGCTTTCTCTAGAACTTTACTTCTCAATGTTGTGGTATCTGTGAATAGCTTTTGGTGACCTGGGGTGGTTTGTCTCTCTGAACATGCTGGATGTTGTCTGTTGATATTTAAGACCATCTCAAGTCTTCTAAGCTCTAACTATTATCCCAATGGCTAGAGACCATATTCCATATTTGTTTTACATTTCTGGCCCACAGTTCATCAATAAGAGTCACCTGAATGAATGATATTTGGAGGGTGGAAAATAAAGGGAGGGCATTATTTTCCTTTGGAAGGAGCTGATAGACCCCTATGCAGATGGGGATATACGGTTTGCGATGACTTTGAGTAAGTTTCTGTGAATTATCTTCCTTGATACTGCAAGAAGCTGAAATACTCAGATTGGCTTCCATATTCCTACACACTAACTTAATTTGAGGGCTAATGTAGTTCTCTATCTACTTTCTTGAAGCCTATCTTATGAGCATATGGTGTGGAATGTCAGATCTTGTTAAATGTATTATTTTTGCCATGCAATGTGTGCTGTCTCTTCAGAGAAGCCAGTAACTTGTCTAAGCTTGAGACCACTCCTGTTATCCAGGAGAATGCACAACTTCTATGAAAAACAGCTATGCTAAGTTTGATTTCAGAGATAATATTAGGTTCCAGGATTACTGTATATGTTGACAATGTAAAAATGTTCAAGATGACAGATTCATTAACTTTCTATTAATAAATAGTGGATCTTGTATGGGTCATCATTTAACTCTGAATATTTGACTAAAAATCTGACCAAATTAGGAAAATCCTAAGCTTTGGGTTGCATCTTTCTTTGGCTGACTTTGATTCCTGCAAAAATAAGGCTAGTTCAGAGTTACTAGGAACACCAAGTTTATCCATGATCTCTCATTCAACTCTTGGTTAACTTAAACTTAAATTACAAAAAGGAATTAATGTGGCTCATCTGCATCCCTTAGACGTTGCCATGGTCAAAGGAAAGCTAGCTAACAGTGTTGCAGTGTGTAAGGGTCCAACCTAATCAGCAATCAAGCTCAGTAAGATGCAATAGACTTATGAAAACATACAGCAGGAAACATGGCACACACGGCATCCCAGTCTCATTGGGCAGCACAGTGTTACCATATACCCTGGATTGTTAGTGCCTCCACCCTTGTGGGACACATGCACCTGCTATAGATAAAAGCCAAAGTTTGGCTTCTTGATGAGAAGCTGTAGCTAGTTCTCTCATCATTTTCACACCGTTCTGTAACATAGGCCCATCTGGCAACTCACAGCTCCCCACATTCAGTTGCTGTCCTACAGAGAGTAATGTTCATAGCAAATAAGACAGACATGACATTCCATACTTTTCTTAACTCCATTTTAAAGTATTAGGCCTAACATTAACCCTTTTCCCAGAATTAGGTTATCCAAGAAAACTAACCCAGATTTAAATTTTAAGGCTGTCAGTACCCAAACAGAACTGGGTGGGAAGTGGGATGCACCTTGCCTTCCCTGTCTTCTAGTTATAAACTCAGCTGGAGAATCTGGGATGCTCCCAGGAAGATCTGAGGCAGCACCATTTGGGGACAAATCTTACTTGAATTCTGTGGTTGTAAGCGTAGGTTGCTACCCACGATTGGGTGGATCTGGGGTTGCTCATGTGCAATGGCAAAAGTGAGAATGACTTAAACTGGCTTTGTTTCAGGATGAGATGAAGCCTATTATAACAGAGAGTTACAAAGTTCATTTTGTTTTGTTTCTAGCCTCTTATCAAAAAGAGCAACATGAAAAATACACTCTGCCTGATTTTTCCTTACCATGTGCTACCGATGAATTAATCAGAGGCAATATTCTTGAGCTGCCTCTCTCCTGGTTCCTTAGTTCACACCTGGCTGGGCTGATCTCTCATCAGCACTGGTGAGCCCAGGGTGGAGAGGTGCTTCTCTTTTTATTCTCAAGAGAGTCTTGTCTGATCACCTCACACTTTTAATCACAGCTAATAGCTATTTTGGCACACATTCAGAGTGGGCTTGTTAAGAGGCAGAGGAAATATTTCACATTAACTGGATCACTTTAAGTTTCCAGCCCTGTAGTGTTGCTTCAGGACAAATGGGTGGTTCCAGGAAAGAGCTTGCAGGAAGTGCTCCCGCACTGCTAAGCCAGGCTGAGCCCCATTTAGCTGTCCACTGGAGACTGCGCTTCTGAGGCTTCTCTTCCAAGCAGTGGGAATGGCAGCTGTTTTTGTGGTTTGCTGTGTGGCTAGCATGATAACCTACTGATCACTGATTATAGAAGCTGAAAAAAAAAAAAAAGGAAAAGGCCATAAAAGTATGTTTGGATGGTTCCTTTCAGATGTAGCATATTGGACTTAAATGTTTCCCTGCTGGGTCTCTAGGTTTCCCTGCTGTACATTCAGAAGAGTTTATGTTGTGGATGAATACAGGAAACTGAACATACAGGTTAGGTTTGAAGCTTCCTACATAACCTGATTTGAGGCACTTACCTCCTCCCAGCCCAACACACAAATGAAATGGACACATATCTGGGATTGACAGAGATCTGGGGTCAGGCCTGTTCTGATTGGTTGGAAAGCATAGAGGACAAAAGCCATTCTGAAATAACTGCAATGATGGACGCTTCACCTAAATTCAGCATAACATAATGGCTGAAAGAAGAGACTTCAGACACATTCTGGATCCACTCTTTGTGTATACTTTGGCTAATTGATCAACATTTCTGAGATTCAGTTTCATCAGTCAGTAGAATGGGGAGAAACAGTGTCGATTTGACAGGTTCCTCTGAAGATGTAATGTGAGAGTGTGTGCATGCACATGTGAGTCTGTGTGTGGAAAGCACAGCACCTACTTTATCTCTCCACAAATGACAGCTAATATTATCTGTCATACTGGGATGCTTTCTAAAATATTTCAACTATCTCCAGGGCTGCTTCAGTTTCATAATATACTGTTATCTTTCTTACTGACAAAATTCTTGATGAAAGCTGTCTTAGGTGCCATAAGAAAATACCATAGAACTGGGTAGCTGAAACAACAGAGATTTATTTTCTCACTCTTTCCAAGGCTGGAAAGCCCAGGATTAGGGTTCTGGAATGATTTAGTTCCTGGTGAGGGTCCTTTCAGGTTCGTAGAAGCTATCTTCTTGCTATGTCCTCACATGGCAGAGAGATCTCTCTCTCTTCCTCTTATAAGACCATGTCCAATTGGATTAAGTCTTCACTCTCACAACCTTTATTAACCTCAATTAACTCCTAAGGAGCTTATCTCCAAATAATAGTCATTTTGGGGGTTAGAGCTTAGTCCACAGCAAAAGCCAAGCTGTCCTGAGAATAGGCACCTTTGATGAGGGCAGTGAGTTATTCCAAATTTACAGAGACCTTCACTTCTGGATTCTAGTGTTTACTTTCCTGTCTTATTATTGAGTTATTGTCTCCATAATCCACCAGTCTGGGAGAGAAAAGGGTGTCTTAGGACCTTGAGATCTTAATATAAATATGTTTAAATGCATAAATGTAATACAAGAATTACTTTCTTTAATCAAGCTCTTTCTCTGAGGCAGAAAATATATTTTGAAGGGATTTGAGGGGTTGACACTTATAGCCCCATCAGAAGTTTGGATTTGAGGATTAGATATACGCAGGCTGAGTTTTTACTACTCGGTTGATTCCTGGAAAAGGAAGAGCTTTCACCAGCTACTACGAGCTCCTTTTTAGATCTCGACTGTCAGATGGAGAGAAGAACCTTGAGCACAGACAGTCTCCCACCTTCCCTTGACTCTTCAGGTTAGAGCATCTCATTCATCTATCAGGAAGGATTTGGCTAGGATATTGGAACATCCGGGCCAGCTGGTGCTTGGGGAAGTGCAGGGACACCCAGCAAGCTCCTCTTGCCCTCACTCCCCTCCGTGCTCCTCTTCACCTCACCTTCAGCTCTCAGTCTGAGCCTCTCCCTCTGACTCCGCCATGGGCCCCTCTAGCGTGTTGGTTCTATGTGCTCTCCCACAGGCCTGACTCTTCTCCTGTAGGAAGTGTGGTTTATCCATTAGGCTAACGCCATCTTCTGACTGGTCAGGAATGGTCCACCTCATCCTTCAGAGCTAAGCCTGGCTCCAGCCCTCACAGTCAGCCCGGCCGGGGACTCTGCTGGGTGCTGAGAACAGCTGAGACCGAATCATGACAACAGCACGTAGCTAGTCAGTTGGGAATTACTAGAAATCAGCTTGTGACCTTTTATGCAAAGAATGGATGTGACCCACGTGATCTGAGGAAAACTGGTGGTTTAAAGAAGTGCAGATGCCTTGACAAGGTGGTTCCCTTACCAGTGAGCTCGTCGGCTACCAGTACCCAACCCACAGAATGCTACCTTGCCTGTGTGCTTGACGGCAGCTTTGATATTCTCCTGCACAGAGGCGGGGACACCCCTCGCCCTCAGTGCAGAGCTTCCTCTCTGGGACCTGGAGCAAGTCTCCATCCACAGTTTTCCTTGTTTAGGTGTCATTAGCGGGTCTACTTAATAGCATCATTGTTAGAAGGAAATGAGGTGATCTACAGAAAGGCTTCAAACAGTGCTTGCTAAATGGTGCTATTTTCACTCCCCCAAATTTAAAGTTTATTTTCTCAAATATGAGTGAAAACTCCCGGAAGCTCTGCAGTGAGGTCCAGCAGGAGACTAAGCAGGGGGCGGGTCCGCTGTGTAGTCTCCCTTCTCCGAGTCTGAGCTGGTAGAAGACAGAGGGGAGAGGATGGGACGTTTGCAGTGTCTCTGCTGAATTGTTAGACCCATATACGGACTCTGACTCCAAACAGCCCTGGGAAGGCAGGCCTTAACATCCTCATGTTATGAATGGGAAACCAAGGCAAAATCAGGCTCAGATCCCACGACTGTGTGATCCCAGAATACAAACTTTTTCTACTGCCATAATCCTGACTTTCTTTTGAAAAACTGAGAGGATTCCAAAGGGACAAAAACTCTGATGAGGAAATTTCTGGCCATGAACTACTTCACTCCACTAAAAACAATACTGACTTTTGGCGAGAGCAGGGAGAGAAGACTGCGTGATGACTGGCTTGCAGCTTTGGTGTTGATTTCCGCCAAGTTCGGGATTTCCCAACAGGCAGGGTAGGCTGTACACATTTCCAGCACACAGACTCTAAGTTAAGACCCATCCCTTATTCAATTCATTATTACTTTTGAGGAGAGGTTTGTTTAAAAACTAAGGTGAATGTCTCAGCAATTTTTGACTGTCTAAAACCTGCTGGCATCAAACATTCTCAGAAACCAAACTATTTCATTGTTTCAGGCGAAATGCTGCACTGCAGGGCTCAGTGGCCCAGGACCTTACCAAGGGTTGTTGAAGACAAATTTAGCATTAAAAATTCATTTTTTACTTGACCTTGAATTTGAACCATCTTAATAATGAACTAATTTTAATTTAGAAATGTAATTGATGTAAATTAATGATAATAGATATGTAATTTCATATCCTCAAATGAAAGGATCTTTCCTTTTTCCACTTTTTATACCTCTGAGTTTTGAGATTTGACATGTTTTTGGTGTCCCGGAGGATAAGGGGCACACGGCTCTAAACTTCCTGTATCATTTTCTATAACTCGGTGCCTTCTGAAATACCTGTGTGTTTTCTATAACTTAGAAAGTAGACACAGCAGTGATGTTTTTGTGTGTTCTCAATAATTTTTTATCAGATTGAGAAGAAAAGAGAGATATTTGATGCCCTTAACTCTGAAGAAGTATGGTGATCTACTTGATTGCTTCTGTTACCTGTTCAGGATGAGCATTGGGAGGAATGGACTATATATACCAACATGAGAATTGAATGCCCATGTTAATGTTCTGCCTTTTATTTTCTTGATGCAAAGTTCATTTAATCAAGTGTCGTGATTCAATTACAACTTAAAGATGTCAATGATGCAGTACTGAAAATGATACCCGTAAACATTTTCCCTGTTTAAAATCTGAATAAAGCACGTCTTGAGTGAGGGATGGTTTTATTTTCTCTTGACAGGTGCAGGCACACCTCGTTTTGCTGGGCTTCAGTTTATTAGAGCTTTGCAGATGTTGCAGTTTTTACAAATTGAAGGTTCGTGGCACTCCTGCATCAAGTGAGTCTGTCAGCGCTTTTTCCAACAGCATTTGCTCATTCTGTATGTCTCTGTCTCATTTAGGTAATTCCAGCAATATTTCAAACTTTTTCTTTGTTATTATATTTGTGATGGTGATCTGTGATCAATGATTATGATTCACTGAAAGCTCAGATGATGGTTAGCAATTTTTAGCAACAAAGTATTTTTTATTAAGGTATGTACATTGTGTTTTTTTAGACATGCTATTGCACCCTTAATACTGTACTGTAAATGTAAGTGTTATGAGCATGGGGGAAACCAAAAAATTCACTTGATTCACTTTGATTACGATATTCTCTTTTTTGCAGTGGCTTGGGACTGGACCTGCGAACTTGGAGGAGGTATGCCTGTACTGGAAAGCACTCTTGGAGATAAGCAGCATCCTGGCTTTTGGTTCGGAGGGTACCAACTTTGAACCTCAGCTCTGTCACTTGGGCAAGTCACCACTTCTCAGAGCTTCTCTTTACTAAAGTGTAATAGGGAATAATCATATCCAGTTCATAGAAGTTTAACAAAATGAATCAAGATAATCAAGGTAAAGTATGGAACTGTATTTCTTTTATTATTAGTAGTAAGTGCTCATTAAATGTTACATCTATTCAATTTTGGTAATTGATCTCAGGAGCTAGACTAAGCTCCTGACCTCTGTGCCCACTCTCTCTCTGATGGAAGAAGTGAGTTGTCCACTTGGTGAGTTTAGGACAATGGGCTGAGCATGCTACCTTCAGCTTCTGTTTTTCTTCTCTGAGTCAACCTGCCTGCAAGGAGGGTTGGTTCACCTTCCTACCTTGCCTATAGCTTGGGAACATATGTTTAATGCAGTCCATTGTGGCTGCTCATCTAAGCCACATTTTCCATTCCAGGTTTAATAAGCAATAAACATATTTCACTTCCTCTGCCTAATACTCATGTACATCCCTTAACTGGCTGCCCAAGCCCAGTGGAAAATAATGTATTATTTGAGCCTCTTCAAATACCATTATATGTAAATAGTGCAATCAGATCATGATACTCTGTTAATTTAACAAAAAGAACCATCTTTGGAGAACAGCTATATTGTCTTTGCAAAATGATTTGAGAATCACTGGAAAAGTTTCAGCAAGATTTAGTGGAGTAAAGTAGTTCATGGCCAGAAATGTCCTCATCAGAGTTTTTGTCCCTTTAGAATCCTCTCTTTAGTTTTTTCAAAAGAAGTGCAGGTATCATGAGAAGGGATTTAAAATACCTTAAACACAGTTTGCTAGGCATCACCAAAGCTTTCCTTTCCCACTTGGAATAGTGGAAGAAGCACAGGTGTTGGGAGAGGGAGTGCTTATGGAAGGCAGACAGTGAGGGGTTCTGAACCAAGTGTTACCTAATGCCTAATACTGCCCTGGTCAGTCTAGTGGAACTTTGTCTACAGACCCCATAAGAAAATTGGCACACAGTATATGCTTGTTGGAAGAATGAATGCAGATTCTCACAGATCCGGTTAGTGGAAATACAAACACCTCCCCACACTGTTATTAAACTATGAGGGGTCACCAACTTGGAATGCTGACCCCATTTTACTTGTCTTGTTGAATATGAAAAAGTGGCCCTTGGATATAATATCTTACTTTGGAATCTTTGTATTTGATTATAATGGCTATAAATAAGGTGAAAAGTTTAAAAGTAAGATGATTGAAAAATTTCAATAATGAAACAGTTAAGTTTATTTCCAATGGTAAAATAAAGTGTAGCCCATACAAGATCCTTGCTTCATGGAGTGAAGAGTTTTGCCCCATAACAATCTTGTATCTCCATAAATTTAATATTGAAGGCGATCCTGCTTATGTGAGTCCCCATTCCATAGTTAACAAGCTCATGGACTTCATTTATAAATAAAAACCGCATTTCATGTTCACGTTCTGTTTTGAGTGACACCCTGGGCCTGGCTGGACTTGGGGCCCTGTGACTAAATTGCCTTGAGGTTTCACACCGCTGACACGAAGCTCTTTTAACAAGATGATCTGTCTTCACATCAGTTCTTGTTTTGACAGTTACAGACAATGATAACGTTGAGTCCAGCATCAAAATGTGCTATTTTGATCCCAAAATGAATTCTCATATTTGTTATCCTTGAAAAATGAGTTGTATAAAAAGACAGCACATCAATCAAAATTCGCACAGTCTGCAGCACAGCCAGGCCCTGCTGAGAAAGGGTGGTGCCCATGGTCCGAAAGCACATGGAAGGATTAACTTGGGACCTGTGTGAGGAGTCAAGTTTGGAACATAGTTGTTTTTTTTGTTTGTTTGTTTTGAGGATGGAATGATAAATGCCTCACAGTTTTTTCCATTTATAATAATATTAAGTTACAGTTCATGCTATGGAAATGACTCCAGCTGACCCCAATTGCAACTCCTTGAGAAAGCTTCATCATTCTGACTAAATATGCAGAGCCTGCCATGTTTAAAAAGAGGTAAATAGTTTTAAATCTCTAAATGGATTTGCTGGCAACTAAATGCACTTGTAATTTAACTTAACCCATACATTGGCTTAATTAAGGTTGATTTATCACAAAAGTATTCTGTTCCAGGGCCCAGACCAAGAGCTTTGGGGAAATTAAAGAAGGAAAGCAATGATGCAAATTTGGCTGGGCACTGTCTTCCAGACCAGCCAGTGGCACTCCCAGAATTCCAGGTTGGGAAGTTGGGATAACGAGCTTTCCAGCCAGGGCCCCTCTATTGCTTCCTCCAGCACATACTACAGAGCATTCACTCACAGCCAACACCCAATGTCCTTTTCTGTCCTGGAGAGGCTGATCTTACTTAGCTCTGTAGTGTTTACTGAGGACTTACTGTACACCTAGCAGCTTCACCTTATCTGCGTGTGGCAGTCAGGAACAGTCAAATGTAATAGTTACATAATTGTAACCTGTTCTATTCATCAGTGATTTAGAAAACTATCATCAAATTTGTGGGCAATGGCAAACTCCTGGCTTTCTCTAAGAAGAAACCATATCGTTGTACTGGATCACAAGAAAGTCACTTGATACATAACAGAATCATTTTTACTAACATACTTTTATTTTAACTTTTGTTATAAATCTTTAAAATAAGTCGTACATAATCTTCGCTATTGCATTTGCTATAAAATGTTGCTATCGACCTCCACATAAGAAACTTCTTTTAGAATTTTGCTTTTCTTGAGAGATTTGTGGTTCTCACTTTCTATTAAGGAGAAATGTAACTGATACATGGGCTTAGGCTAAAGGAAGCACAACGGCAGAGTGAAAAGTTGCTGAATGCCTTAAGTTCTTCTTTTCTTGCCTGACTTTATAGCAATTTAAAAAGTATTTTAATATATTTTTTCACAGTGGGTATTTTTGGCAAGCATACTATATAGTTTCTAATGTCTTTAGTGTTGACTACACTGTACATACATGTAATGTTTTTATAGTAAATTATCTAAAACGTTTTGGGAATAGGTAAGATTATAAATATAAATGTGCAAAATTAAACAAGCTAATGTAGGGAATGACTAGTGTAAAGCAGGCCCAACCCACTTTAAGGGTTTAGGGTAAGAGCACAAGCAAAGGCCTGTAAACCACATATCTAAACATTTAGAGGTTATAAATGAAGCTAAGGGACATATGTATGTATATATATATATACACATGCATATGTAGACACATGTAGAATCTTCTACCATTACAAGTCATATTTTCATAACAACAAAATAAATGTATACAACTGAAAATTTTCAAAGTGTCAAAGAGAACTGAATTTAACTGTTATTTATTGCACATGCCTTGGTGTTCTGTTGATGACCCAGTAATGTTCAAATGAATAATAAAATAGAGACATATATATAATCCACACACTACTATATTTATAATATCACACTTATTTTTCTTATCTTTATTTTAGTGAGACCACTGTTATCATTAAGATTTCATTTAACTTACTGAAAGTAAAAAATTAAAAATAAAATGTAAGTGGAAAGTACATAAAACTTGAATATATTTTCATGAAAATAAAAAGTAAATGTACAAATTAGAATTTTTATATATTTTAAATGCTCAAAATAGTTATTAAAACTTAGAGGTAAAATATGTTACAGTGAACATTTTAAAATGCCAACATTTTAAATAAAATTATTTTAGAAAGCTTGTATGTAATTTTTTGAAAATTTTAATTAAATATTATTAGTTTATAAGATTTTTAAAGGACCATATACATTCATAAAAATAAACTTATCACAACTTGGTGTTCAAGGTCTGTTTAGTTGTCCATGTGATGAACCAGTATTATTCTATGCATATGTCCAGTTGCATAATGCATGTATTTTAATTTATTTTTCAAAATTGAGGTATATTTGCTAAAACATATAAAAATCGTAGAGTACAGCCTGATGAATTTTGGTATGTGTATACACTCATGTAACCATTGCCCAGATCAAGATATCAAACCTACTTTTTAAGAGTCATATTACTTGTTTAGTATTGTAAAACGTTCCTAAGCTGCCCCATGTAAGTGTTGTGAATACCATGGTGACTTGCGAGCCTTTCTAGGCGCACCACAGAGCGAGGCCACGGGTGCTGCACTCCTGGGGGTGGTAGGACTGGCACGTCGGTCTCCCCTTTCCCTGTCCGCGCTCCCCCTGACTGCTGGGGGGCGCCGATCCTTGTGGGGCGGGGGCCTGGCGGCGGGCGGTGTGCCCGGGGACCTGACCGGTGCTGCTCACTCGAGCTCATCACCGGGCTTAGGAGCAGTGATGCCACCAGAGGGCACTGGACCCAGCGACTGGAGCGCCCAGTCTCCTGCCTGTTTACACTTGGCTGGCTCTGTCCCCTGGACGGCCTGTTGAGTGAGGGGCTGGGGCGGGGCCTTCCTGGGCAGATGTCCGTCCTCCCAGCGCTGCCCGGGACCCGCAGGGACTGTGAGGTGCTCGGCGAGCACACGTCATTTGCAGTGCCCGCCCAGTTACCCGCTGCTCAGGCGGGCCTCATGGGTTGGAGGGTGTCTGCCCTCTCGGCTGTGGTAGGACATGTTGGAAACAACCTAAACTGATTTTGGGGGTGAGTCTTGGTTATGGGTCTTCATAAAAATACAGATAAAAGAAGGAGAAATAAAGCCATATTTTATTGACCTGGACAAGATTCCAAGATATATTTTTGAGTTGAAAAAGCAAGTCACGACCGCCATGCGTAATAAAAACCAGGTGACACACACGCGGACGTGCGTGCGTGCGCCCCGGAGGTCCCGGCGCGGGCCGGGTCGCTGCCAGCCTCTGAGGCGCGGACGGCGTGGCTTCCCCGGGCAGAGCGGCCGCCGCAGGGCCCAGGCCGCCCGTCCGCTCCGCAGCCCTCTGCCACGCGTTCCAGAGGCCGGAAGGTGCTCTGGTCACGGGGATGCCCCTGGCAAGGTTCCTGGAATTGGCGGGAGGGCAGTTGAAGAGCAGTGTTGTTTTCCATCTACTATTTCACTATTTTGTGACGGACAGATAAAATGAAATAAAACAGATTTCCCCACGGACTAGGGAGTGTGTGGCAGAGCAGGCGTAAGGAGGCTTCTGGCCGCCATGCCTTCTCCCTTCCGCCCCCGCTCCGCCCGCCGTAGTTGGGCTCCCTGCCTCAGGACAGCGCCTCCCAGGGGCCCCTCCCTTGGGCGTTACTCAGAAAGTCCGGGGGCGGGGCCGTTTCCTAAAGGCTGCGAGCTCAGCAGGTTCCACCGTCCGGGCCCTGGTTTCACAGGTTGGTACCTGGGTAAGGTAGCCTTTGACTTATAAAGCTGCAAATCAGTTCGTTGGTAGGGATTCTTATTGTCTCCTGTCTTTAAGATGCTCCTAGAGTTCAGGGTGGCCTATAGGGGCAGTCCTCATTACTTAACAGAACTGAACTGAATACATTCTATGCAGCCTGACCACTCATGACCCGAGCAGGTTCTGAGTAAGTGAGGAATAAACCCAATATCTGTACAACCTACACAGCAACTAGGAATATAAGTCTTGGATTGATATAATCTGAGTCCTTTATTTCGACAAAGACGCCTGTCTCCCCAAAGCACATGTATAAAGTGAGAAGTGGAAGAGATTTTCTTCTAGATAAAGATGAGTATTTCCAGACAAATTTCACTAAATGAAATTCCTTTGTTTCATTCCTTTAAGAACCCAGAAATCAAACAGTCCTTGATCAATGTGGGTAGTGTCTGTTTCGTTAAGGCCAACAAAATCTTCCATCAAACAAACATCCTTTAGAGCAGGCTGTCCACTGGATTTATCATTCATACTCAGGGGAAATGACCATTTCATATAAATCGCTCTTTTCAGAATGAAATCTATACCCAGTATTCCGTTTTAGCACCCAGCAGCTGCTGCCCAACATGGTTGTTCTCTGCCGCAATTTGGGCCAGATGAGGCCAAATTATATATTTTAATTACCCTGGTCATGTTACCTAGTGTTTCATTTGTTAAAAAATATATTTGCGAAGTGAAAAACTAACAACTTTTGTACTATGAGACCAAGATGTCTTCCCTGTAGGACAAACCTACCCTCCAAATGGCTCTGCAGACAGGAGCCTGACCTGCATAATTTGGATCCATCTCCATTAAATACTCTTCCACTCTGTCCCATAATGTAATTAGCATTGCAGGGCTCGGGGCCCTTTTTAAGAGAATTAGAAGCCATGAGTCATTTGGGTATCATCTGAACAAGCTCTCCGGATGCAGCATGACTCAATCGCGGAGATTGCTGTCTGGCAGCATTCCGAGATAGCGGGACCTGAGAGCCGGCACTTAATCTGATTTAGGGCCTCTTAAAATATTCTTCAAACTTGATTAAACATTCTTCTGGTAAAAAAGATTGTGAATTATTTTAGGAACCCACTGTGGTCTGAACTGTCTTAGCTGCATTATTGATTCCTTTTAAGTAATTGCATTTAATTTGGAAACCTATGGACCAACAAGCTAATGAAGAAATATGACCATAATAAATAAAATAAGACTGAATGTGTACAGCAAAGGTAATAAAAAGTGAAATATTTGAATAAATATGCTGTTGTTCTATTCTAGTGTTCATAGTTTGTTAACCTATATAAAGGACATATTCATGGTGATTTTAGTAACATTGAAAATGAAATCTTAACAGATATTATAATAGCATTCTAAGGGCTTATTAATAATCCCATCAAAGTGGTAGCTTTTCAGAATGGAAAGCTGTTGTAGATGTAAGATATTACTTTAACAGTTAAAATGTTTCCAAGGTGGTGCTGTATTCTGTTGTTTTGGGTCATGTTATCCCTTTATAATTTATTCCCAAACTGAAGAAATGTAATGCAACAGCAGGATGGCTCCTGATTAGTTTTGTAGAACAGAACATGGGAAAAATTTATAAAATACTCAAACAGAGAGGAAAATGACCAGAATGAATCAAATCTCAAATTTCATTAGGAAATGATGATACTGCTGATTTCTCAACCAGCATTAATAGTGCTTTTTGATGTTCATCAGGATTTGTAGTAGAACTTGTAAACTGGTATCTCTTTACATCAAATTATGTTTTCAATTTGAGTGGTATTTTGTACTTCCATAGCCATTTATTGAGAACGTATTATGCACAAGTCCCTCCCCTACCCCACCATGCAGACTATTCCCCACCCAAGACTCCACAGTGTCAGCTCTGACCTCCACTGACTCCTCCACCAGGATCTTTGTCACCTACATGTGGAAGCCACAGAAAAAGCTTGTGTGAAAAAATGATGTATGGAATAACAAAATTCCTTTACCAGGCATTCATAAGGAAGAGGTACCATAACATTTATCCTCAAGTGTCTTATCTGTTGCTACATTTAATATTTCTTTTAGAAAATAGAACAGAGTTAAAACGCCAAACTAATAATTTTCCATCGTCTTTTGGGCAATAACCTCAAAGATATGCACTGATACCAACAGAGAAATTTTTGGAGGAAATGAAAAGGACAGTTACAGTGTCCGAAAACAGGCAAAGCAACTCACCCAGAGTAGAGATTGTAAGATGAATACTTTTGAAAATATGACTGATGCTTTCTTATGATGAGTTCTATAATTGTCTGTTCTGTTCAATTTTTTTTTTGTGGGTTTAATCTTTAGTTTGAACACAAAAATTTCTTTCTCCCTTTTTGTTTACAGAAGTTATCAACTGGGACTAGGTTTTCATTACAGAATATAGAACTATCTGGATTAAAAATTGTCATGATGATAATTCCCATTAATTTTGGAACTCTAAACTAGCTACAGGCAATTGAAATGTTATGAACTCTAGTTGATGGTGGAATCATGAGTGTGATTAATTTTTATATGGTTTATTGGGCTACTATAAAATAGACACACACATACAAACACCAATTTTCAGCTGGAAGGGAACTTAGAAATTTAATCTAAAATAGTTTATTTCAAGAGATTAGGACCCAAGGAATAAGTGACTTGCCAAGGTCACATGGCTGTTTAGTATCAGTTCCAAGATTAAAGCTACGATTTGGTTTCCCTGTTCATTGTTCTTTATTTAACATCCATTTTCTTTTAACAGATAAACATGTGATCAATAGCCATATTTGGAATTAAAATCAACTAGAAGCTATTGACAACTAACTGGGTTGAGTGATGATTTTTCAGAAGCTCCTATTGTACTTCTAAAAACAGCTTGACCCCAGGAGTCAACCTCAATGTTCTGACCCAAATTGGTCAAGGATGCTACCTTATTTTAAACAGTTAATGTGAATCTAACATTGAGAATCAGGGGGTGTCAGTAAGAAAAATTCCTAGTGTTCCAGCAATTACAAAAACTGAACATATGTATTTGGAGTATATGTACACATTTCTTAAAGTGAGTTCTATGATTAATGTGGTCATAGAGATAATTCTATCACTTTGAAAATAAATAATACTGCACTTAAAAGTGTTGATTAAACAAATTAGTGTGATTTGTTAAATAGATACTCATTTCTCATGTTGATTTGTTGCCTGAACATGTGACCATTTTGAGGATTCATATGTGTAGTAAGGGTTAAATGGTTTTTAAAAAGAATTTGACGGGAATTGGTAGGTGGCAAATTTTGTAAATGTCTTTCAGGTACCGGACAATTGTTCCCAGGGCAGAACTGTCCGCGGTACTGAAAACAGTTTGCATATTTACACTGTCTTCTCTCATGTTCCTGCCCTCTACCCACTTTCCCTTCAACCCAAAACCTTGGAGCAACAGGAGCAGACACGGAAACTGGAATAAATAATATAATTCATCCCTGCCCCAAATGAGCAAGTGCTTGACTTTTATCCAGGAAATATTTAGGAAGGCTGTAGGATCACCTTTCTGATTTCTTATGGAACAGGAATGATTGTGTCGTGTTGGCTTTACAAAAGGTGGAATATTTAAGCTGGTTTTCATGTGCTGTAAGTTCCATTTCATAAGGCCTTGAGAGGGCCTGAGGGCCAGAGACAGGAGTCCTGGCCATCCTGAGAATGTGATGGAAAGCAGTGAGTTTCTCTGCAGCATTAAAAAAAATTTTTTTTATTAAGGTATTATTGAAATACATTCTTATGAAGATTTCACATGAAAAGAAATGTGGTTATGACCTCTACCCATATTATCAAGTCCCCACCCATACCCCACTGCAGTCCCTATCCATTAGTGTAGTAAGACGCCATAGTTTCATTATTTGCCTTCTCTGTGCTACATTGTTTTCCCTGTGACCCCTCACACCAGGTGTACTAAACATAATGCACCTCAACCCCCATCTCCCTCCCTCCCAACCCGCTCTCCCATACCACTCCCCACTGGTAACCGCTAGTCCCTTCTTGGAGTCTGTGAGTCTGCTTCTGTTTTGTTCCTTCAGTTTTGCTTTGTTGTTATACTCCACAAATGAAGGAAATCATTAAGCACTTGTCTTTCTCTGCCTGGGTTATTTCACTGAGCATAATATCCTCTATCCATGTTGTTGCAAATCGTAGGATTTCTTTCTTTCTTATGGCTGAATAATATTCCATTGTGTATATGTACCACATCTTCATCTATTCACCTACTAATAGACACTTAGGTTGCTTCCATATCTTGATATTATAAACAGTGCTGTGATAAACATAGGGGTGCATATGTCTTTTTGAATATGAGAAGTTGTATTCTTTGGGTAAATTCCAAGGAGTAGGATTCCCAGGTCAAATGGTATTTCTATTTTAAGTTTTCTGAGGAACCTCCATATTGCTTTTCACAATGGTTAAACTAGCTTACATTCCCACCAGCAGTGTAGGAGGGTTCCCCTTTCTTTGCATTCTCGCCAGCATTTGTTGTTCTTAGTTTTTTCGATGTTGACCATCCTAACTGGTGTGAGGTGATATGTCATTGTGGTTTTTATTTGCATTACCCTGATAATTATCGATGTGCAACATCTTTTCATGTGTCTGTTGGCCATCTGAATTTCTTCTCCGGAGAATTGTCTGTTCATATCCTCCGCCCATTTTTAATTGGATTATTTGCTTTTTGGGTGTTGATGCATGTGAGTTCTTTATATATTTTCGATGTTAACCCCTTGTCGGATTTGTCGTTAACAAATATATTCTCCCATAATGTAGGATGCCTTTTTGTTCTGTTGATGGTTTCCTTTGCCTCACAGAAGCTTTTTAGTTTGATGTAGTCCCATGTGTTCATTTTTGCTTTTGTTTCCCTTGCTCCAGGAGATGTATTCAGGAAGAAGCTGCTCATATTTATAATCAGGAGATTTTTGCCTACATTGTCTTCTAAGAGTTTTATGGTTTCATGACTTACATTCAAGTCTTCGATCCATTTCGAGTTTACTTTTATGTTTGGTGTTAAACAATAATCCAGTCTCATTTTCTTGCAGGTAGCTGTCCAGTTTTGCCAAAATCAATTGTTGAAGAGGCTGTCAATTCCCCATTGTATGTCCATGGCTTCTTTATCGTATATTAATTGACCATATAATTTTGGGTTTATATCTGGGCTCTCTAGTCTGTTCCATTGGTCTATGGTTCTGTTCTTGGGCCAGTATCAAATTGTCTTGATTACTATGGCTTTGTAGTAGAGCTTGAGTTGGGGAACATAATCTCCCCAGCTTTATTCTTCCTTCTCAGGATTGCTTTGGCTATTCGGGGTCTTTTGTGGTTCCTTATGAAGTTTAGAAGGATTTGCTCTAGTTCACTGAAGAAAGCTGTTGATATTTTGATAGGAATTGTATTGAATCTTTAGATTGCTCTAGGCAAGATGGTCATTTTGACAATATTAATTCTTCCTATCCATGAGCATGGGATGTGTTTCCATTTATTGGTATCTTCTTTAATTTCTCTCATGAGTGTCTTGTAGTTTTCAGAGTATAGGTCTTTCACTTTCTTGGTTAGGTTTATTCCTAGGTATTTTATTCTTTTTGATGCAACTGTGAATGGAATTGTTTTCCTGATTTCTCTTTCTGCTAGTTCATCATTAGTGTATAGGAATGCCACAGATTTCTGTGTATTAATTTTGTATCCCGCAGCTTTGCTGAATTCAGATATTAGATCTAGTAGTTTTGGAGTGGATTCTTTAGGGTTTTTTTTATGTACAATATCACATCATCTGCAAACAGGGACAGTTTAACTTCTTCTTTGCCAGTCTGGATGACTTTTATTTCTTTGTGTTGTCTGATTGCCATGGCTAGGACCTCCAGAACTATGTTGAATAAAAGAGGGGAGCGTGGGCATCTTTGTCTTGTTCCTGATCTTAAAGCTAAGTCTTTTAGCTTCTCACTGTTAAGTATAATGTTGTCTGTGGGTTTGTTGTATGTGGCCTTTATTATGTTGAGGTACTTGCCCACTATACCCAGTTTGTTGAGAGTTTTTATCATGAATGGATGTTGAATTTTGTCTAATGCTTTTCCAGCATCTATGGAGATGATCATGTGTTTTTTTTCCCTTCTTTTTGTTGATGTGGTGGATGATGATGGATTTTCGAATGTTGTACCATTCTTGCATCCCTGGAATAAATCCTACTTGATCATGGTGGATGATCTTTTTGATGTATTTTTTAATTCGATTTGCTAATATTTTGTTGAGTATTTTTGCACTATGTTCATCAGGGATATTGGTTTGTAATTTTCTTTTTTTGTGCTGTCTTTGCCTGGTTTTGGTATTAGGGTGATGCTGGCCTCATAGAATGAGTTTTGGAGTAGTCCCTCTTCTTTTACTTTTTGGAAATCTTTAAGGAAGATGGGTATTATGTCTTCACTACATGTTTGTTAAAATTCACCAGTGAAGCCATCTCATCCAGGGGTTTTGCTCTTACATAGTTTTTGATTACCAGTTTAATTTCGTTGCTGTTAATTGGTCTGTTCAGATTTTCTGTTTCTTTCTGGGTCAGTCTTGGAATGTTGCCTTTTTCTAGAAAGTTGTCTGTTTCTTCTAGGTTATCCAGTTTGTTAGCATATAATTTTTCATAGTATTCTCTAATAATTCTTTGTATTTCTGTGCTGTCCATAGTGATTTTTCCTTTCTTATTTCTGATTCTGTTTATGTGTGTAGACTCTCTTTTTTTCTTGATAAGTCTGGCTAGGGTTTATCTATTTTGTTTATTTTCTCAAAGAACCAGCTCTTGCTTTCATTGATTCTTTCTATTGTTTTATTATTCAGGATTTTATTTATTTCTGCTCTAATCTTTATTATATCCCTCCTTCTACTGACTTTGCGTCTCATTTGTTTTTCCTTTTCTAGTTTTGTTAATTGTGAGTTTAGACTGTTCATATGGAATTGTGCTTCTTTCCTGAGGTAGACTTGTATTGCAATATACTTTCCTCTTAGCCCAGCCTTTGCTGCATCTCAGAGATTTTGTGGTGTTGAATTATTGTTTTCATTTGTCTCCATATATTGCTTGATCTCTGTTTTTATTTGGTCATTGATCCATTGGTTATTTAGGAGCATGTTGTTAAGCCTCTATGTGTTTGTGGGATTTTTTCATTTTCGTTGCATAATTTATTTCTAGTTTCATACCTTTGTGGTCTGAGAAACTGGTTGGTATAATTTCAATCATTTTGAAATTACCAAGGCTCTTTTTGTGGCCTAGTATAGGATATATTCTTGAAAATGTTCCATGCACACTTAAGAAGAATATGTATTCTGCTGCTTTTGGGTGTAGAGTTCTGAAGATATCTGTTAGGTCCATCTGTTCTAATGTGTTGTTCAGTGCCTCTGTCTCCTCACTTATTTTCCGTCTGGTTGATCTGTCCTTTGGAGTGAGTGGAGTGTTGGAGTCTCCTAGAATGAATACATTGCATTCTATTTCCTCATTTAATTCTGTTAGTATTTGTTTCACATATGTAGGTTCTCCTGTGTTGGGTTCATAGATATTTTTAATGGTTATATCTTCTTATTGGATTGACTCCTTTATCATTATGTAATGTTCTTCTTTGTTTCTTGTGACTTTGTTTTGAAGTCTATTTTGTTTGATACAAGTACTACAACTCCTTCTTTTTTATCCCTATTAGTTGCATGAAGTATCTTTTTAGATCCCTTTACTTTCAGTCTGTGCATGTCTTTGTGTTTGAAGTGAGTCTCTTGTAGGCAGCATATAGTGTATTATTTTTTTATTCATTCAGTGACTCTATGTCTTTTGATTGGTGCATTCAGACCATTTACATTTAGGGTGATTATCGATAGGTATGTACTTATTGCCATTGCAGGCTTTAGATTCATGGTTACCAATGGTTCAAGGTTAATTTCCTTACTATCTAAGAGTCTAACTTAACTCACTTAAGTATGCTATTACAAACACAATCTGAAGGTTCTTTTTTTCTCCTTTTTCTCCCCCCCGCCATTCTTTATATATTAGGTATCATATTCTGTACTGTTTGTCTATCCCTTGATTGACTCTGGGGGTAGTTGATTTAATTTTGAATTTCCTTAGTAATTAGCTGTTCTACTTTTTTACTGTGGTTTTATTACCCCGGGTGACAGCTATCAAACCTCAGGAACACTTATGTCTATAGCAATCCCTCCAAAACACACTGTAGAGATGGTTTGTGGGAGGTAAATTCTCTCAGCTTTTGCTTATCTGGGAATTGTTTAATCCGTCCTTCAAATTTGAATGATAATCTTGCTGGATAAAGTAATCTTGGTTCAAGGCCCTTCTGCTTCATTACATTAAATACATCATGCCACTCCCTTCTGGCCTGTAAGGTTTCTGCTGAGAAGTCTGATCATAGCCTGATGGGTTTTCCTTTGTATGTGATCTTATTTCTCTCTCTGGCTGCTTTTTATAGTCTGTCCTTATCCTTGATCTTTGCCATTTTAATTACTATATGTCTTGATGTTGTCTTCCTTGGGTCCTTGTATTGGGAGATCTGTGCACCTCCATGACCTGAGAGACAATCTCCTTCACCAGATTGGGGAAGTTTTCAGCAGTTGCCTCCTCAAAGACACTTTCTATTCCTTTTTCTCTCTCTTCTTCTATAATGCGAATATTGTTCCGTTTGGACTGGTCACACACTTTTCTCAATATTCTTTCGTTCTTAGAGATCCTTTTTTCTCTCTGTGCCTCAGCTTCTTTGTATTCCTCTTCTCTAATTTCTATTTCATTTATTGTCTCCTCCACTGTACCTAATCTGCTTTTAAATCCCTCCATTGTATGTTTCATTTCTGATACTATGTTCTGTAATGATTGGATCTGCAACCAGAATTTATTCCTGAGTTCTTGAATGTTTTTCTGTACCTCCATGAGCATGTTAATGATTTTTATTTTGAAATCTCTTTCAGGAAGATTCATGAGGTCCATTTCATTTGAGTCTTTCTCTGGTGTATGTATGATTTTGCTTTGGACCAGGTTCCTTTGACATTTCATATTTTTATGTGGCGCCCTCTAGTGCCCAGAAGTTCTAGTCTCTGGAGCTGCTCAGTCCCTGGAGCAATGTCAGGCATTGCAGGGGAGCAGTGTTGGTGCCTGGTGGGAGGAAAGAGCTATTTCCTGCTTCTTGGCTGTTATGCCAGAACCAGTGGGCTGAGCACACAGGTATAAGCCTCTATGCTTTGCATTTGTAGTTGCTGTTCACGGGGCTTCCCTCTGGCTGGCCTAATGCTGGGGCAGGGTTTGCCAGTTTGCGAGCCAGGTGTGGGCTGTCCGGGAGGAAGGTGCAGCAAGCTGCGTATCACAGAGGGGGGCCTTGGACCTGCGTAGCCATCCAGGGGACTGGAACACCTGAAGATCATGAAAGTTACCAACCTGCTGGGCAGAGTGTCCCCAGACAATTTTGTCTACCAGTCCTTTCTCCTGAGCAGTAAGCTCTGTGCAATCCTTGCCCCTTTAGCAGCTTCCTCGCTGTTAGGAAGTCTCTCAGACTGTCCGCCTTTCTTTTGTCCCATAGGCAGCCGGATGGATCCCTGTTTTCCAGAACCAGCTAGAATCTCAGTCTCTATAAGTATTCTGCCTGACTTAGCTTTCCAACTCCCCTAATTATGAGAACACCAAGAAATGTAGGTTTGTGTTCCCAGAGTAGATATCCAGGGCTAGATATTCAGCAGTCCCAGGCCTCCACTCCCTCCCTGCTCCATTTCTCTTCCTCTCTCCAGTGAGCTGGGGTGGGGGAAAGGCTTGGGTCCCGCCGAGCCATAGCTTTGGTACGTTATCCTGTTCTGTGAGGTTTATTCTTCTCTCCAGGTGTATGTAGTCTGGCACAGCCCTCTTTCCTGTTGCTCTTTCAGGGTTAGTTGTATTAATTATATTTTCGTATTATATGTGGTTTTAGGAGGAAGCCTCTGTCTTACCTCTCATGCTGCCACCTTTCCTTTGCAGCATTTTTGAAGACACCTTGGGGTTTTATGATAGGAGCGATGCTATTCCCAAGTAGCTCACAGCTCTGCAACTAGAGCAACAGAGACATATCATCAATGCCTTCTCTCCCTCCTCATTGCTTTCTTCTCCCACTGTCCCTCACCTTCCCAACCCTCCACACCTTCTTTGCACCAGTCTTCAGGCCTCTCAACTTGAGTGCAACTCAAAGAGCTTTCAACATTATGCCCTCTTTTCCTTTGGTTGGTTAGAATTTTCTTCATAATCATGTGTCTTTCTTATTCAGGGCCAACACAGACACTGTGGCCTCTACCCTCCATTACAAACAGATGAATGTAGAAGCCAGAGCGCCAAACGCTACTTTGATGTGTGCTTGGTGAGACCATGTCGTCAGGAAAGTATAACATATCTGTAGGCATGAGCTCAGCTCAGGTCTATTGGAGGCATATTCTTTTGGGAATCATTCTAACAGTGCAAGCCTGAAAAAATTTTCCAGTTTCATATGATTTTCCACCTTGTAAAGAATAACAAAATTTGATTGCCCACCTGTTGCTCCTGGGCTCTGGAACTACTAGGTGATTGCCTCGGCTCCTGGCAACAGATGCTTTTCTGAACGATTTGAAGCAGCATAGTTACTGCTTTTTCTTCCATGAAAATGATTGTCAATGGGGTTTTAGGATGTGTCATGGCCATGTGATTATACCCAAAGGAAAGATTGTGACTCTAAGATCAGCATGAGATAGCAGTTGCAATAAATGACCTCTTAAGGAGTTGTGAATTTATTTTCTAGCAGATGTCTTTAATCCAGAAGATTCTGGTAAATAGCAAACAGAAAGTGTAGTTGATAACAGAGATTTGTTTGCAAACAGAATAATTTCCCAAATGGTTTATTCAGCAATTAATCTTTAACACGTCATCATTTCTGATAAAAGTTGTTCTCTGAAGACAAATAAACTGAAAATGGTGAAGTCAGGAACTGTTTTTATGAGAATGTTCTAATGAAGTTGTTCAAGGTACAAAGGATAGAGACATAGATGGGACCAAATGTGTCTGCCCTTCCCAGGCAGAGGGCAGGGACTGGTAATGACTAAGTCATCTGCACGCTGACCCAGCCACACTCTACTTAGAATAACAGTGGTGGTCAAGCAACATGATTACTCATTTTGCTTTTTTTTTGCTCAAGTCTGTCCCATTTTCTGCATTTCTTCATTTTGTCCTGCGTTTGTCAACATTGGCTTGTTTCCAGCACAGAGCTAAGCACCTTCAGCAAAGGGAGGGAGAGGTTTATCTGTCTTGCCTTTGGGATATAAGAACTTTTTTTTTAATTAACATATTATTGATATACACACTCTTATGAAGATTTCACATGAAAAAACAATGTGGTTACTACATTTACCCATATTATCAAGTCCCCACTCATACCCCAATTCAGTCACTGTCCATCAGTGTAGTCAGTTGACACAGATTCACTGTTTGCCTTCTCTGTGCAACACTGTTTTCCCCGTGAGTCCCCACACCATGTGTACTAAACATAATACCCCACAGTCCCCTTCTCCCACCCTCCCCACCCACCCTCCAACACCCCTCCCCTTTGGTAACCACTAGTTCCTTCTTGGAGTCTCTGAGTCTGCTATTATTTTGTTCCTTCAGTTTTGCTTCGTTGTTATACTCCACAAATGAGGGAAATCATTAAGCACTTGCCTTTCTCTGCCTGGCTTATTTCACTGAGCATAATATCCTCCAGCTCTATCCATGTTGTTGCAAATGGCAGGATATTTTTCCTTCTTATGGCTGAATAGTATTCCATGTGTATGTGCACCATGTCTTCTTTATCCAGTCATCTACTAATGGACACTTAGGTTGCTTCCATATCTTGGCTATTGTAAAAAGTGCTGTAATAAACATAGGGGTGCATATGTCTTTTTGAATCTGAGAAGTTGTATTCTTTGGGTAAATTCCAAGGAATGGGATTCCTGGATCAAATGGTATTTCTATTTTGAGTTTTTTGAGGAACCTCCATATTACTTTCCACAATGTTTAAACTAGCTTACATTCCCACCAGCAGTGTGGGAGGTTTCCCCTTTCTCTGCATCCTCACCAGCATTTGTTGTTCTTAGTCTTTTGGATGTTGGCCATCCTAACTGGTGTGAGGTGATATCTGATTGTGGTTTTAATTTGCATTTCCCTGATGATTAGTGATGTGGAGCATCTTTTCATGTGTCTGTTGGCCATCTGAATTTCTTCTTTGGAGAACTGTCTCTTCATATCCTCTGCCCATTTTTTAATTGTGTTATTTGCTTTTTGGGTGTAGAGGCATGTAAGTTCTTTATATATTTTGGATGTTAACCCCTTGTCGGATATGTCATTTACAAATATGTTCTCCCATACAATAGGATGCCTTTTTGTTCTGTTGATGGTGTCCTTTGCCATACAGAAACTTTTTAGTTTGGTGTAGTCGCATGAGTTCATTTTTGCTTTTGTTTCCCTTGCTCGAGGAGATGCATTCAGGAAGAAGTTGCTCATGCTTATATTCAGGAGATTTTTGCCTATGTTGTCTTCTAAGAGTTTTATGGTTTCATGACTTATATTCAGGTCCTTGATCCATTTCGAGTTTACTTTTGTGTATGGGAGTAAACAATAATCCAGTTTCATTCTCTTGCATGTAACTGTCCAGTTTTGCCAACACCAGCTGTTGAAGAGGCTGTCATTTCCCCATTGTATGTCCATGGCTCCTTTATCATATATTAATTGACCATATATGGTTGGGTTTATATCAGGGCTCTCTAGTCTGTTCCATTGGTCTATGGGTCTGTTCTTGTGCCAGTACCAAATTATCTTGATTACTGTGGCTTTGTAGTAAAGCTTCAAGTTGGGGAGAATAATCCCGCCAGCTTTATTCTTCCTTCTCAGGATTGCTTTGGCTATTCGGGGTCTTTTTTGGTTCCATATGAATTTTAGAATGATTTTGCCTAGTTCATTGAAAAATGCTGTTGGTATTTTGATAGGAATTGCATTGAATCTGTAGATTGCTTTAGGCAGGATGGTCATTTTGACAATATTAATTCTTCGTATGCATTAGCAGGGGATGTGTTTCCATTTATTGGTATCTTCTTTATTTTCTCTCATGAGTGTCTTGTAGTTTTCAGAGTATAGGTCTTTCACTTTCTTGGTTAGGTTTACTCCTAGGTATTTTATTCTTTTTGATGCAGCTGTGAATGGAATTGTTTTCCTGATTTCTCTCTCTGCTAGGTCATTGTTAGTGTATAGGAATGCCACAGATTTCTGCACATTAATTTTGTACCCTGCAACTTTGCTGAATTCAGGTATTAGATCTAGTAGTTTTGGAATAGATTCTTTAGGGTTTTTTTTATGTACAATATCATGTCATCTGCAAACAAGGACAGTTTGAGCTCTTCTTTGCCAGTCTATATGCCTTTTATTACTTTGTGTTGTCTGATTGCTGTGGCTAGGACCTCCAGTACTATGTTGAATAGAAGTGGGGAGAGTGGGCATCCTTGTCTTGTTCCTGATCTTAAAGGAAAAGCTTTCAGCTTCTCGCTGTTAAGTATAATGTTGGCTGTGGATTTGTTATATATAGCCTTTATTATGTTGAGGTGCTTGCTCTCTATACCCATTTTGTTGAGAGTTTTTATCATGAATGGATCTTGAATTTTGTCAAATGCTTTTTCAGCATCTATGGAGATGATCATGTGTTTTTTTGTCCTTCTTCTTGTTGATGTGGTGGAGGATGTTGATGGATTTTCGAATGTGGAACCATCCTTGCATCCCTGGAATAAATCCTACTTGATCATGATGGATGATCCTTTTGACGTATTTTTGAATTTGGTTTGCTAATATTTTGTTGAGTATTTTTGTGTTTATGTTCATCAGGGATATTGGTCTGTAATTTTCTTTTTTTGTGGTGTCTTTGCCCAGTTTTGGTATTAGGCTGATGCTGGCCTCATAGAATGAGTTTGGAAGTATTCCCTCTTCTTCTACTCCTTGGAAAACTTTAAGGAGGATGAGTATTAGGTCCTCACTAAATGTTTGATAAAATTCAGTGTTGAAGCCATCTGGTCCAGACATTTTGTTCTTAGGTAGGTTTTTGATTACCAGTTCAGTTTTGTTGCTGGTAATTGGTCTGTTCAGATTTTCTGTTTCTTTCTGGGTCAGCCTTGGAAGGTTGTATTTTTCTAGAAACTTGTCCATTTGTTCTAGGTTATCCAGTTTGTTAGCATATAATTTTTCATAGTATTCTCTAACAGTTCTTTGTATTTCTGTGCTGTCCGTCATGATTTTTCCTTTCTCATTTCTGATTTTGTTTATGTGAGTAGACTCTCTCTTTTTTCTTGATAAGTCTGGCTAGGCTTTTATCTATTTTGTTTGTTTTCTCGAAGAACCAGCTCTTGCTTTCATTGATCTTTTCTATTGTTTTATTCTTCTCGATTTTATTTCTTTCTGCTCTAATCTTTATTATGTCCTTCCTTCTACTGACTATGGGTCTCACTTTTTCTTCTTTTTCTGGTTTCGTTAATTGTGAGTTTAGACTGTGCATATGGGCATGTTCTTCTTTCCTGAGGTAGACCTGTATTGCAATATACTTTCCTCTTAGCACGGCCTTCGCTGTGTCCCACAGATTTTGTGGTGTTGAATTATTGTTGTCATTTTTCACCATATATTGCTTGATCTCTGTTTTTATTTGGTCATTGATCCATTGATTACTTATGAGCATGTTATTAAACCTCCGTGTGTTTGTGGTATTTTTCATTTTGTTTGCGAAATTCATTTCTAGTTTCATTCCTTTGTGGTCTGAGAAGTTGGTTGGTAGAATTTCAATCTTTTTGAATTTACTGAAGCTCTTTTTGTGGCCTAGTATATGATCTATTTTTGAAAATGTTCCATGTGTACTTGAGAAGAATGTGTTTTCTGCTGCTTTTGGGTGTAGAACTCTGTAGATGTCTTTTAGGTCCATCTGTTTTATTGTGTTGTTCAGTGTCTCTGTTTCCTTATTTATTTTCTGTCTGGTTGATCTGTCCTTCAGAGTGTGTGGTGTGTTGATGTCTCCTAGAATGAATACACTGCATTCTATTTCCTCATTTAATTCTGTTAGTATTTGTTTCACATATGTAGGAGCTCCTATGTTGGGTGCATAGTATTTATAGTGGTTATATCTTCTTGTTGGATTGACCCTTTTATCGTTATGTAATGTCCTTCTTTGTCTCTTGTGACTTTCTTTGTTTCGAAGTCTATTTCGTCTGATAAAGGTACTGTAATTCCTGTTGTTTTCTCCCTATTAGTTGCATGAAGTGTCTTTCTCCATCCCTTCCCTTTTAGTCTGTGTATGTCTTTGGGTTTAAAGTGTGTCTTTTGAAGGCAGCATATAGATGGGTCTTGTTTTTTTATCCGTTCAGTGATTCTATGCCTTTTGACTGGTGCATTCATTCCATTTACATTTAGGGTGATTATGGATAGGTATATACTTATTGGCATTGCAGTCTTCAGATTCGTGGTTACCAAAGGTTCAAGGTTAACTTCCTTACTTTAAGGGTCTAACGTAACTCACTTAATATGCTATTACAAACACAATCTAAAGGTTCTTTTTTTTTACCCCCCTCCTTTTTCTTCCTCCTCCATTCTTTATATATTAGGTATCATATTCTGTAGTCTTTGTCTATTCCTTGATTGACTTTGGGGATAGTTAATTTAATTTTACATTTTCTTAGTAATTAGCTGTTCTACTTTCTTTACTGTGGTTTTATTACCTCTGGTGACCAGTATTAAACCGTAAGAACCCTTCCATCTATAGCCGTCCCTCCAAAATACACTGTAGAGATGGTTTGTGGGAGGTAAATTCTCTCAGCTTTTGCTTATCTGGGAATTGTTTAATTTCTCCTTCAAATTTAAATGATAATCTTGGTGGATAAAGTAGTCTTGGTTCAAGGCCCTTCTGCTTCATTACATTAAATACATCATGCCACTCCCTTCTGGCCTGTAAGGTTCTTGCTGAGAAGTCTGATGATAGCCTGATGGGCTTACCTTTGTATGTGATCTTATTTATCTCTCTGGCTGCTTTTAATAGTCTGTACTTATCCTTGATCTTTGCCATTTTAATTACTATATGTCTTGGTGTTTTCTTCCTTGTGTCCCTTGTGTTGGGAGATCTGTGCACTTCCATGACCTGAGAGACTATCTCCTTCCCAAGATTGGGGAATTTTTCAGCCATCATCTCCTCAAAGACACTTTCTATCCCTTTTTCTTTCTCTTCTTCTTCTGGTACCCCTATAGTGCGAATATTGTTCTGCTTGGATAGGTCACACAGTTCTCTCAATATTCTTTCATTCTTAGAGATTCTTTTTTCTCTCTGTGCCTCACCTTCTTTGTATTCCTCTTCTCTAGTTTGCATTTCATTTATCGTCTCCCCCACCGTATCCAATCTGCTTTTAATACTGTCCATTTTGCTCTTCAATGATTGGATCTCTGACCTTAATTAATTCTTAAGGTCTTGAATATCTTTCTGTACCTCCATGAGCATGTTCATGATTTTTATTTTGAACTCCCTTTCAGGAAGAGTCATCGGGTCAATATCATTTAAATCTTTCTCAGGAGTTGTATTAATAATTTTACTCTCGACCAGGTTCCTTTGGCATTTCATATTTGTGTATGGTGCCCTCTAGTGCCCATAAGCTCTACTCTCTCGAGCTGCTCAGCCCCTGAAACAATGTTCGGGATTGCAGGGGAGTGGTATTGGTGCCTTGGGGGAGTAAAGAGCTGTTTCCTGATTCCTGGCTTCTATGCCTGTCATCACAGAAGGGCTTCTTGGAGCTGTGTTGGCAGCCAGAGAGCTGGAGCACCTGAAGATCACGAAAGATCCCAATCTGCTGGGCAGAGTGCACCTGGACAATTTTGTCTACCTGTCCTTTCTCCTGAGCAGTAAGCTCTGTGCAACCTTGCCCTTTTAGCAGCCCTCTTGCTAAGGGCTTCTTTATTAGGAAGTCTCTCAGACTGCCCGCCTTTCTTTTGTCCCTGAGCAGCTGGATATGGATCCCTGCTTTCCACAAGCAGCTGGAATCTTAGTCTCTCCAGGAATTCTGCCTGTCTTAGCTTTCCAATCCCCTAATTATGATAGTATCATGCAAGCACCATGAAATGTAGGTTTGTGCTCCAAAAGCAGATCTCCAAAATTAGGCATTCAGCAGTCCCAGATCTCCACTCCCTCCCTGCTCTGTTCCTCTTCCTCCTGCCCATGAGCTGGGGTGGGGGAAGGGCTTGGATCCCGCGGGACCACAACTTTAGTATGTTACCCTTTTCTGTGGGATCTGCTCTTGTCTCCAGGTGTATGCAGTTTATTGTAGTCCTCTTTCCTGTTGCTTTTCCAAGAGTAGTTGTATTAGTTATATTTTCATATTATATGTGGTTTTAGGAAGCCTCTGTCTCACCTCTCACACCACCATCTTTAATCCACCAGGATATAAGAACTTTATTTGACAGACGCAAACGTATTCGAGACAAATACTGAAGCACCAAATAGGTGAATCTGAGAGAGTGAATTGGTTGAAAAGGGTATACAAATCACATTTAAAATAAGGAAATTATTTTTTTAGGGTGGTACAGTTAATCAGAAAAGGCTGCCTAGAAAAATCTGTACACACACTTTTACCTTGTTAAGTATTTATATATTAATAACTCCAAGAGAACAGGGATGCAGATAATATGGTAAAATAGGAATTTATAGTGATCAGAACCTGTCATGTAATAAGCTGAGGGAAGTGATGTTATAAGAAATAATGGCTCCTCATTGGGTATTTCACTCTTGGCAGTGGCATTGACTATTCTTAATTACTCTTTTTCTCCTCTTCCTCCTCCTTGCCATTTAGTATTCAACAAATATTTGCTCAGTTGAGATGAGTTAAAGTATGTGGACTCTCTCATATGTAAGTGGATGGAACAGAATTACTATTGGTAACAAATTATCTTTTCTCTGATGCTTACTATTGGAAACCAAGCTAACATTGCTCTACCTTCTCCCTTTATTTGTAAATTGTATGTGTGCCCAAAAAATAGTTAATTACTTCTTTTCAGTAAAACCTTAAAATGTGTTCAAGCACAGCACAAAGGTGCATAAAATTCAACTTGCACATAAGAGACCGAGAAAGTAGAACACATACATAAATTCTGTCTCACTCATTAAAAAAGTAAAATTAGCAGCATTATGTACTTATAATCTAGTATACCATTTTAGAATAATATCAACTGTAGCCATTGGATTGTCAGAGCCATAGTTAAGGTTTAGGAATTTGGGTATCTTAAAAAAATTACAGTTAAGTGACAACCATTTTCTAAGCATTGGCTTCTGTGCCTGAGGCTATGTTGATGCTACCCATCTTTATTTAACAATGTGAACAGTAGTTTGTCTCAACAGTCCTTAGTCACTCTAAAGAAATAAACTCCTTACCAACCTCTTATTAATTTTATTTTATTCATAGCACTAGTTGTATTTGGTATAATTCTGTTTGTTTATTGTGTGTCTCACCCCATTGGATGGTAAGCTCTTATGAGGGAAGAGACCTTGTCTATCTTTTGCACTTTAATATCCTTCATATATCATTTGGCTATTACCAATATTGCCAATAACCCTGTGTAACAAAAATCCCAAACTTAATGTCTTAAGTCACTGGGTCAGATAGAGAGTCTCTTTTACAGACTGTGATATTTGGGATGATTTTCTTATAGTGCAATTCAGCTTGGCCAGATCTTGCTCCACATTTCTTACAGCCTCTTTCTGGAACTTGTTTTTCTTATGCCAATGAAAGGTGCAAGAGAGCGAACAGAATATACAGACTTCTTAAGGCCTATATTCAGAACTGTCACACTTTGTCTTTACACCCGTGTCTTAGTCAGATTAATGGCCAAACATAAAGTCAAAGGTTGGAGAAGTATGATGTACCCATGATGAGACCATGACAAGGGTGTGGATGAAAGGCCAGAGAAGACTGCATCAGTTCCCGCAGCTATATACTCCTTCCTGCAAATCGTTTTTGCAGGTGATTTGAGCATGCTCTCACCAAGGGTGGAGCATATGCTTCTCTGCTCCTTGGATCTGGGTTGGAATTGTGGCTTGCATTGGCAAAAAGAATGTTCAGAATATAACCTGCCAGTTTCAAGCCTAGACCTCAATGGCTTTGAATGTTTTTACTTTCTCTTGGAACCCTGCTCCTGCCATATAAATAAGCCTGAGCCACCCTGCTGGATGATGAAGGACATGTGGATGATGAAGGACATGTGGCTCAGTCACCCCATTGCTCCAGGCAGGCACTGTCAGTGAATAAGGCTGCCCTAGACCTGCCAGTTCTCACAACCCACCAACTGTACACAAATATATGAGCAAGCCCTTTTATGATTAACCCAACTGGGCACAAATCTGTACTGCCCAGTTGACCTATAGACTCATTAGCAAAAATAAATTCCTGCTGTTAGGAATAGGTCTGACTTTTTTTGTTTTATACAATAATACTTAATCAATACAAAAACATCCAGCATCTAGCATGGCCCTGAGTAGTGACTCACAATTGAATAAATCATGGGACTTTCCAAGTCGCATATTATAGAAGCCATTAACTCTGTCCTTGGAAAGATGAACATGTACGTGAGCACATAGAATGTTGCACATGATACCAGGGAATTCACAGACCACCAGCTGGGCGTTTATGGACTCAGGTAATTCTCATGGCCTGGACCCAGCTATCTGCCTGGATGACTTCTGTAAGATTTTGCCCTACAACCTTGAATCAATAACGTACCGATTTTCCAAAGAAGACGTACAGATGGCCAAAAGGCACATGAAAAAAGCTCTATATCACTCATCATCAGGAAAATGCAAATCAGAACTGCAGTGAGATACCACTTCACACCAGTCAGAATGGCTGCTAACCAAAAGACAAGAAATAACAGTGTTGGCAAGGATGTGGAGAAAATGGAACCTTCCTACACTGCTGGTGGAAATGTAAATTTTGATGCAGCCACTATGTAAGGCAGTATGGAGGGTCCTCAAAAACTAAAAATAGAAATACTATGTGACCCAGCAATTCCTCTTCCACGAATTTCCCCAAAGTAAACAAAATCTCTGATTTGAAAAGATAAATGAACCTTATGTTCATTGTTACATTATTTAGAATAGCCATGATATGGAAGCAATCAAAGTGTCCATAGATGAACGGATAAAGAAGAACTGGTACATATATACAATAGAATATTATTCTGCCATAAAAAAGAAAGAAATCTTGCCATTTGTGGCAATATGGATGGACGTTGAGAGTATTATGCTTAGTAAAATAAACTAGGGGAGAAAGACAAATACCATATGATTTCCCTTTTCTGTGGAATCTAAAAACAAAACAAAACAAAAAAAAAATGACTCATTGACACTGAGAAGTGACTGGTAGTTACCATGGGGGAGGGTTTGGAGTGGGTGGGTGAAACAGATAAAGGGGATAAAGAGGCACAAAAATCTTAATTGTAACATAAATTAGTAATGGGGATGAAAGTACAGCATAGAGAATATAGTCAGTGATTCTGTAACTTCTTTCTATGCTGACAGTAATCACACTTGTTGGGGTAAGGATTTAATGTGTATAACTGCTGAATCACTATGTTGTATACTTGAAACCAATATATATTGTGTATCAATTGTTAAAAAATATAATAAAATGTAACATTTTAGATGTTCCCAGATTCTTTCCAAAACTAAACACTGATGAAAACTTCTCTTATTCTTCCCTGACAGATGTGCCAGCCCTCTCTGAAATATCAGTGTCTCTGTCCGAAGCTTCCTTATGATAAATGGTATAGATGCCCCCAAACCCCTCTATATCCTATGGACTTCCTGAGACACAAGAAATCCCTGACATGGAATAGAAAACCTACAGTTCTCTGAGACACAGACCCAAAACCATGGAGAAAGGCAATTCTCAGGAAAAGTCCAGATAGTTTTCTCAAGTTACTGGCTTTTGCTCACATTTCTGCATTAAGTATATGAAAGAGTATTTATAACTTCAAAATATTAACAGATGAATAAGGCTTTCCATTGGCAGGAACTTATTTTTTTTCCCCCTTTCATCTTGCACAAGCAGCAAAAAGAAATAGTCTGTATCTAAAATTTTGAGGTTGTTCTCTTATTGTTGCAATAATTTTACTGTAACATTTGAGAAATTCTCTTTCAAGTGAAATCTCAATAGGGTATCTTTAAAAGCTGGATGATGTGGTAATGTGAATGTAAGGCAGAGCAGATACGTTTCAGTATTATTAAATTGCATAATGACATGGTCAGAAACCCAGTACATAAATCTTCAACCAAAGGGTGCAAAAATCCTAATTTTGCCTAAGTTCTATAATGTTTGCAGGGGTGAAATCTCCAGGTGCACTGGACAGGTCAGCCAGCAGATGGGCCATAAATCCTTTGGTCGCCTCCCTTACCTTTTAAATAGTACTGAATGGAAGCATTTTCTGAACATTTATGTCATTCTGCAGATCTGTTTTTCCTTTATATTTTTATTAGGCAGAGTTCATTTTCATACACATTTATTAGAATTTCAATTTTTTTACTGTCTCATTCCACAAACATGATGGTGGTGTTGCATACTTCTTTTTACAGGATTGATACATTGATATATTCTGCTTTGACCTAATGAATATTGTGCTAATACACATTTTAGGGACTATACTGAAAAGGAGTATTGCACACATTTTAGGGACTATACTGAAAAGGAGTATTGCAATATTAAGTGGGAGTTCATGGTCTAATAATAAATTCTTACCTTATTCTATAACACCTTTCTAAGATAAATTTTCATTATTGAATTTAAGCATTACTCAAATATATATTTTTTCTGAACCTACAGGAAATGAAAGAAAACTACTTTTACAAATCTATACCTACCTATGCATATAACATGCTGTATTTAAAGGCATATGCAGATTTTATGTATGGTTGGTATGAGCACTGATGAAAGACACAGCTTTAAAGTACTGTTGCACCTTTTCTTATGAAATGTTGAAGAAGTTTTGTTTCAGTTATTCCTTATGCACTGCAGCTAACACCAAAGGGGAAATTTTGGGGTGCCAAAGAGACGCTATCAGGAGCATTTAGGGAAGTTGAACCTGGGAAGTCACATAAGCACTCTAGGGAGACAAGCAATATATATATATTTTATGACAAGTTTAACATGTTTTTGAGGTGGAACCTGCAAATTTCCCTATATGTGCTCTCATTCTGACCTCTCTGTCGGACATTAGGTGGCTGTGTGACTAATATGCTCCCTATTATTTCTAAGTCTCCATTTAAAAAGCTGTAAAATGCTAAGTAAGGGGGTTGAGTTGCTGCATTATCTGACCTTTAAGGTTCTCATGAATTGTAAACTTTTTATGATTGTTTAACCTCCTCTGGGCCTGCTCAGGAATCAGGTTTATCTTCAGCATTATAATATCAAAAGGTGAGGATCCATTCCATACAGCCATGTGAAGAGCTCTGTGGTCCTCTTCCCCAGTGAAATAGTGTAACTGGTGGAAATGATATTGAAAAAACCAATCATTTGAATCTCTGGAAGTTGTTCTAAGAGTATTGAGCAAATGAAGAAACTTTTGTTTAAGAAAATCTATTGAAACCTGGTAAAAACAATGAGAATCTGTGGTATTTGTATCCTCTCCCTCCCCCTCTCCTCACAGCTCCATGATGGGAACTCCAATCTAGGCATGTGCAGCCAAGAACACAGGGATCCTTATCTTTCCAGCTCCCAGTTTGGGGATATGCTATCTCCGAGGATGGGCAGCCCACTAGAATCCCCCCTAACCTCCAGCTATGTATTATAGAGCCTAAATTCTAGGTAGGTGTTTCTGAGAGGTCAGTGCACCCATCCTCCACTTAGCCTCTGCTAATAGGACAGACTCTACCTCAGGTAAGGCATACCAAACATGGGGCTCTGATACCTTTGACCTAGTTTACTTGAAGAGTAGAGGTTTTGTATCAGGAGAGTAAGCTGGGAAAACCTGACACTACTTCCATCACCCAGTGTGCTGCTCTTAAAGCAGGGTGACACTCTAAGAGAAGCAAGATGCTGTACCCACCACTATGTCCAGAGCTGTGGCTCTGAAATTTTTGCCCAGGGAAAGAGGCAGGTCATAAGAACAGAGAGCTCCAATGCTCTCCAAAGGAACTTACTTTATTTTAAAAACAGGGTGGGGAAGTTCAAGCCTAAGGGCACTCTCAACACAATGGGGATGTTGGTGGTAGGCAAGTAAAAGGAGGCTGGAAGCTTCTTGAAAGCAGCTAACCAACTTGTAGGCCAGCTATTTTATTAGATAAACTGAGGAAAAAGCTAAGAAGACCCCTTCTGGGCTTGGTGCAAACCTCAACTACTAGCCTCAAAAGGACCTGTATTTAATGGATCAGACTGGGAGAACAGTTTGTGTCTTACAGTATTGCTGAAAATAATAAAATAATCTACATACATACCCATAGTAAAAATACCAGAAGCAAAAGGCAAAGGAGTAAAATTGTGAACGTGGAAAGAGAACTCCTCACTGGCAAGGGAACCCCCATCCCAAGACAGTAACAGCTGACTTGCCAGCAGAAACAAGGGAGGCCAGAGGCAGTGGGATGATATATTCAATGTGTTGAAAGAAAAAACCCTGCCAACCAACAATCTTATAGTCAGCAAAATGATCTTTCAAAAATGAAGGAGAAAAGACATTCCAAGGTAAACTAAAACTGAGATAATTTGTTATTAATAGACTTGATTTGCAAGAAATACTAACGTTTTTTTCTGTTTGAAAGCAAGTGACTACAGATGGTAAATCAAATTCATATGAAAAAACAAATTTCCAATAAAGTAATCATATAATTACAAAAGATAGTATAAATGCATATTTCTTCTCCTTTCTCTTCTTACTTCAAAAACAAATATATAAAACAAATATATAATTATATTGTTGGACTATAACATAAAGAAATTCTATATATTTACCAATAACAATACAAGAGGTGTGTAAGAGCAAAGTTGTACTGGAGCAAGAAATGAAACCAGATGGTACCACAAATCACAGGAAGAAATGAAGAGAACCAGAAGAGATGAATAAAAAAGTAATATAACAAACTCTTGACAGAGTTTGTATGTTTTGTATACTTGCTCTCCTTTCATTTCTCAGCTACTTTAATAGATTTACATTTAAATTTATATGCTGAGTTTTTAAGTATGTAGATGTAATATGTGTAACAATAATACCACAAAAAGGGGAAAGAAGCAATAGAACTATTTATTAGTAACATTTCTAGGTCATACTGAAATTAGAATAAGCATGCAGTTGATTTTGATAAGTTAAGATATATATTTGTAAGCCGTAGAACAAACACTAAGAAAATATAGTGAAAAGCCATTAAAGGAATTAAAACATTACATTAGAAAATATTTACTTAGTGCAAAGAAAGCAATAGAGGAGGAATAGAGGAACAAAAAAGACAGGCACATAGAGAATAAAAGGTAAAATAGCAGAATAAATCCAACTATATCAATAAATAATATTAAATGTGAATGTAATAAACCATCCAATCAGAAGGCAGAGATTGACAGAATAGATTAAAAAACTACAAAACCAAATTATATCCTGTCTGCAAGAGGAACATTTTAGGTACTCTTTAGATACAAAGATACAAATAGGTTGAAAGTGAAGAGATGGAAAAATGTATTTTGTGCAATCAGTAGCTATAAGAAAGCTTGAGTGGCTATGTTTATATTAGACAAATAGACTTTAAAACAAAACATGTTACTAGAGGCACTGAGGGAAATTTTATAATGATGGAAGGGTTAATCCATATAAAAGATATAATAAGTATAAACATGCATCTAAAAATAGATCCCAAAATACATTAAAAACTGACAGAACAGAAGGTAGACTGGTCAATTCTAGAATAAAAGATGGAGACTTTGAAACCCTCATTTCAATAAAAGGTAGGACAAATAGAAGCCCAACAAGGACACACACACACAGAAGACTTGAATAACACTCTAGGCATCTGTGGAACACTTCACCCGACAACAACAAAATACACGTTCTTTTCAAGAACATGGAACATCTCCCAGGATAGATGAGAAGTTTTGCCACAAAACCAGCCTCAATGCATTAATAATGATTGAAATCAAACCAAGTATTGTTCAAACTATAGTGAAATGAAATTAGAAACTGATAAGGAAATGTAGGAAGTTCACAAAAATGTGGAAATTGAACAACTCATTTCTAAATAAACAATGTGTCAAAGAAATTGTAAGGGTAATTAGAAAATACTTTGAGATGAAAGGAAATGAAGAGCCAATGTACCCAAACTGAGCTAAAGTGTGAAGCAACTAAAGTAGTGCTTAGAAGGAAATTTATAGCTATAAACAGTTTTTAAGAAAAAAAAATCTCAAATATTCAAATATATTACATGATTTTCCACCATGAGACATGGAATAAAGAAGTGCAAACTAAACCTGAAGTAAACGGAAGGAAGGAAGTAATAAAGATTAATAAAAAAGAGTAAAGGAAGACAATAGAGAAAAATCAATGCAACTGAAAGTCGCTTCTTTTAAAAGATCAAGAATGGACAAATCTTTAACTTGGCTGACAGATCAAGAGAGCAAGACAGAGAAAGAGAAAAAAGAGAGAGGGGAGAAGGGAGAGAGAGAGAGAGAGAGAAAGTGAGAGATCAGTTACTAAATTCAAGAAACAAAGAGGACATATTCCAAATGACCTCACAGAAATGAGAAGGATTATAAAAGAATACTCTGAGTAACTGTGTGGCTCTGGGGGAATTGGTATACCCGTCCAGGGTGAATGAACTGGTGTGACTGAAAAAGGCTGGATTGGGAGAAACCCGTTTATTCTTCACAATCGGGCAGGCCCCGTTCTTCCTCTCTGGCCGCTGCCCTTGCTCCCTGTTTCTCCCGTCCTAGGCTGCGCTCGCCTCCCCACCTGTCCTTTCCTGGAGAATCTCTCTGGGTCGAGCCCCTGTGACCAATAGGTGCCAGACCAATTGTGCAACACAGAGAAGAGATCAGCCTCCATCGCTTGTGCCAGAGGCTGCGGGAAGAAACACCTTTTGATATGTAAATAGATTAAGGCCAGGTGAGAGATTCTGGAAATTCTGCAATTTTACCCCACAAACTTCATGCCAACTAACTGCATAACGTAAATGAAATAAAAAAAATATAGAAAGATAAAAAACTATTGACACTAATGCAAGAAGAAATAGAAAATCTATGTAGATCTCTCTACTCATATAAATATAGCCAAAAGAATTGAAATCAGGTGCTCAAATACTTGCACATGAATCTTCATGGCAGTACCATTCATAATAGCCAAAAGGTATTAAACCAGAAAAAGAATAGTACTGATACAAACTGCAGTGTGGTTACCTCAGAAACGTTATGCTATTTGCAAGAAGCCAGACACACAAAAAAGTCACATATTGTATGCTTTCATTTATATGAAATATCCAAACCAAGGAGTTCCATAGAGATACCACAGATTGGTGGCTGGCAGTTGTAGGAAGCAGGAAGGGGAGTAACCGCTTAAGGGGCCTGGGGTTCTATTTTGGGGTGATGAAAACTTATTAGAACTAGATAGATGTGGTAGTGTCAGAACATTTTAAATATACTAAATGCAACTGAATTGTTCACTTTAAATGTATATTTTTTTGTTACGTGAATTTCCTCATTTAAGCAATGAAGGAGGTATTTCTTTTCCAGAAATAGATGGCTATTTGAGAAAAGAAGACATATTCTAGAACTTAATTTTTAAATGTATCTTAAGAATTTTTTCATTTTGTGGAGTGGGAAACAGTAATGATCTACTTAACTGTTATTTTTGTGTTTTGGGAAGTTAGTTTGGTGTTATTGTTTTGGAGTCAGAAACCTCATTTTCAAATATTGGATGTCTCTGGTTGTGACTGATCGGTTACCTCAGTGTCCCTACCTAAAAAATGGGAATAATAACAATAATACCTGCTCTATATCTACACCAAGTACTTTTTTTTAATTTATTTTATTTTAGTATCATTAACCTACAATTACATGAGCAATATTGTGATGATTAAACTACCCCCTTCATCATGGCCAACATCCAAAACACAAACAACAACAAATGTTGGCGAGGATGTGGAGAGAGGGGAACCCTCCTACATTGCTGGTGGGAATGCAAATTAGTTCAACCATTGTGGAAAGCAGTATGGAGGTTCCTCAAAAAACTCAAAATACACCAAGTACTTTTAAAGATGAAATGAGTGGAGGAAATTGCTTTGTACTGTATGAATGCAACATGTTGGCACTGCCACATGGCGACTTCCAGGTACCACCATCACTCAGACTGCTGTTAATGCACCATTTTGTGCACTGAAGCCGACTTGATAATTATTGAATTGTATACTATGCCTCACTTGAGTGCAGATATAACTTTAGAAATAAATGAACTTATTTAATCTAGTTTAATTTAGAAAAATTGAAGGCATTTGGAAAAATAATTTTTTAGAAATATAAATGTGAAGTTTTCTAGCCAACATTTTTTTTTTTCATCTGGTATCTTATTCTAAAGGATTCAAAGCTCTATTAAGACATATATTTGGTGATTTCTGCCCTGGCTTCTTTTATTTTCCTGGTTTCTACTACATCTATCACTAGCAGACTGAGGTATTTAATAGATGTATTTTCCCAGAAGTATCCATCTTGATCTGTTTAATGTGCTTTCTCCTTTTAAAACGCCAATCAAGGAGACAAACAACAGAATCTTTGGCCCCAGCTATAAATCTGATCTTGTCAGGGACAGAGTCAAACTTCATGGTTGGGTTCGAGTCATTTTACTGTCGCCATTTCGAAGAGCCCCTGACATAGGAGTTCTTCACTCCAGAGCTGCTGCAATGCTGATACTCAGCTGTAGTCAGTGGAAGGCTCTCTGGTTGGACAAGCACCTGGTCCCGCCCAGCCTGTGTGCAGATGTCCAAAGGTGGATCATATTAAGCCGACCCAGCTAGAGTTATTTATTGATGGCTTAGCAGTAGTAGTTTGGAGGTTGGAACAGCTTCCCCTGGGAAAGTCAATGTACACCAACAAATCCCCAGTCTGAGCAGTTCTGCCATTCAAGATGTATCGTGTCTTGTTTATTACTGCACACAGTAATCTTAGGATACTTAAAAAATGTATTTGCTCACATTATAGAATGAATACATTTTTATTATGGAAAAATCAGAAAATACTTATAAGCTAATAATATAATAATATACTCTACCATTCAGAAGAAATCCATAATCACATTGATATGTACACAGAGATATGCACACTTTCACACATTTCAAAATGGCCCCATAACCTAGTTATTGTTTTGGAGCATATCTTTTAAATCTGAAATGCTTAACTGATATATTTCCATTACATAAATGTTTCCAGGATATCATTTTTAATGACGGCACACATTCCATTGTATGGATGTAGCACATTTATGCAACCAATCACCTGTTTTGATATATTTTGGTTATTTTCTTGGAATACTTTTGAAAATGCAAACATTTTATTTTAGAATGATTTTAGAATTGAAATACTTTTTAAAGAAGTAATCACCATGGATGACTTTTGCATTCATCTTCATTTAAAAAAGATGGCTCTTTACTTCCAGTGTCTTCAGCTCCCTGTTGGAGTGCAGCTCTTCTCTGAGGCAGATTTCCTCAGGGACAAGCATGCCTTTTATGACTTCATTGTCCCTAATACATTGCCATTCTTCCTTTTCGGAGATTCATGTTTTTACCTAAGCCCAAGAAATATGGTAATTATGTTTTGCTTTCTGAACCCATTCTTGGGGAATGTCTCCTGAGCCTTCTGGTGAGAATTAACTTTTAGAAGAAGGAACTTTAAGGATGTTTACTCAGTGGGGACATGATTTAGAAGCAGCACTTTTTATTCTTAGGTGTTATGAAATTTCATGTTGGAAAGTCCATTTTTCCCATGGTTAATAAATGTTAATGGTTTCCCCCAAGATTTGTGGAGGGAATGGTTGACTTCCCTTTGATTACCAAGATGCTGAAACTAATTCCCAGGAAAGGTGATTTGCATTTTTCTGGTGGGACTTTCCCTGGAGGTATTAAAACTTTATCTATTCAGAAGCATACCATCAGGTTAGTCTCCAAATAGAAGTAAAGAGAGCTCAACAAGAAAATTGTTAAATCATGCCTTGGCTTGAGACAAGATAATAGAAGATCCATAACAGGTTGAGTGCTCATATACTCATGCACTTAGAAGAATGGCAAAAATTCATAGGAGTTTTTACTAGTATGAGCAGTTAAGTTATAAGTGACCTAGCATCTCCCTGCATTTTCTAATCAAGGAAATCAAGCCTATGGTACATTAAAATCTATTTCAAGGTCACATAAGATAATTATAACTAATTTTACCTAATTCAGAATGAGGGTCTTTATTTTCTGATTTCCAGTTTTTTTTCCATAAAATCCAGCTGTAGATCACCACACTAAAAGGCAGTTACATTATCCAGTTGTTCAGAAAGCCCAGGCAAGCTTCAGGAGGAGGTAAAGAATAATGGTCTTGGGACTAGTACACTGAGTAATTAAGAGGGTGGACTTTAGGGCCAGTAAAGTTTTACAATTCTAGTACCACCACTAGATAGCTATGTGACCTTGGTCACCTAATAGCCTCTGTGTGCCTCTGTTTCTTCTGCTCAGTCAAATGCAAATGGCAGTCACAGTGATAATAAGAGTGACATTTATCTCAGGGTTGCGAGAGTTAAGTGGCATAAAGCTCTTGGAAGAGTCCTGTGAAGGCAGAACGATGAAATGGTCCGAACTTATGTGGCTGTGGGTCATTACCCCTGCTCCTCAACTCACTGGTTGTGTGATCTGGGGTCAGTTACAAATTTCTTTAAGGATCAAGTTTCTTCTTCTCTAAAATAAGCAGAATAACATATCTTTATCACAAGTTAATAGGATTAAATGATATAATCCATGTAAAGTGTTTATAAAAGTATCCAGCATATAATGAATGTGTGAATTATTGTTATTAATATTATCATTGTCTAATTAAACCAAACTTTTCCTAACTAGTAATAAGCAAGGTCACTTATTAGCCTTATATTCTACAGTATGGTTGCTCACAAAATGACACTTGAAGGCCATGTACATTTGCTATAAGAAAAAACTGAAAAGGGGCCATATGGAGGGTAAATGATACTGGCTTTCTCTCCAGATCACCATGCCCAGAGCTCTGCAAGCACTTAGTGAGCAGAACTGTTTTCTTTCTGATGACGACTCTATGGTACCTTATGTTTATGGCCTGGTCAATGACACTGTAACATTTAGAGAAAATATCATAATGGATGAGTAGGTCTAAGGTTGTTCTGATTTTAACATATACTGGTATTTTGTCAGATAAATTCTGCAGCAGTAGAAAAACTGCCTTCTTCTATTGTTAACTAAATGGGACTGAAAAAATCAATCTCTTTAATTTGGCATAGTTCCTATGCTCGTGACTTTTAGAAACTCCCTGCCATTATTTTTCTCAGAATTTGAAGGACAAGAGCTATAAATTCACGTTTTCTCCTCTGATTATTGCGCTGCCTACTAGGACCTGCTGGGTAATGGATAGCTTATTTGCCCTCACTTCTACCTAATTTGGAATGTTCAGACATCAAAGGGTGAGCATGATGCTTTAAGCATTTCTGGTTGCAAAGAATGTGTCTGCTTGAAGCCCACTGTTGAGACAGTTTTATCACCAGAATAATTAATGTTTTAGCTGGAACACTCATTCCTTGTGGCTTCTGGCTGTGAATTTTTATTAGATGTTAAGAGAATAAGATTTCATTAGCAGCCCATCAGAGATGTTGTTATTCAATTGCTGCACAACCAAGTAAGGTATTTTGTGGCTGAATGTGATCACCCTGGGTTTGTTTCTCCCCCATTGATGCAGCTGGTTCATTGCTAGTATAATAAAAATTATTCCATTTGAGCTACTTTAATAGCAGACATGATTAGGCCATGAAGGTTATAAGCTTACGTCATCAGATTCTCTTCTCAGCACTCTGCCTCTGACCCTGGGATTACTAATCACATTACTGGAAAAGACCTCCCCTTGATTTGTCATTGTGTCATGACTCCATTCCTTAGTTCCAAAGAAATTATCCATCACAGCTTGTTCCTTTTTGGTTTCCTCCAGCAAGGTCAAAAGAGGGTCCCAATGAAGGCCGAGCAAGATTAAGTTCTTGATAATCTTCCAGGTTAGAACCTATTTCATTGAAGCTATCATTGCTCTTTACTTTTCTAAACATTACCTTAGCAGTACATGTAAAAAATACTTGGAGGTGAAATTAGATGTCATAAGCCCAGAGTACACAAAGCGTATGCTCTGTAATGAAGTAGGAAGAAATGTATTGTCTAAACTGAGTCCCTCTTGTTCAATGTCTAAATCTAGTTGTTCACATAGCATTTTTAGGTTGTGCTATTAAAATTCGAGTCACTTAGAAATTTTTTGTTTCTAAAGACTTCGTGGTGCTTTTGGTTTATGAGAATCACATTTTTATTTCATTTTGTTTTTCTCTGAAGAGAAAGCAAGGAATATGACAAGAAGGATGAAAGTTGATTTTTGTTATGATATTAATTTCTATCTATGAAGAAAATCAGAACAACCTCTTAGTCACAGCAATTAATCACTGTGCTTTATACAGTCAGCTCTAGAGTTCTATGTTCCAAGTTGGTGCATAAAAAGGTGAGAAGAGCTTATTCAGATTCAGGAAAAGCTTCAACTGATATAGTGATGTAGAAGTTTCTATCAGTTTGATAAAATTAATACTGGAAGAAAAACACTGATAAAAAAAGAACAACAATGGAGAAAGCTGTAAATAAATAATGATAACAGGTAATATGTGTTGCATACCTACTGTGTGCCCACTATGTACCAGATACTAGGTCAAGCATTTTATCATCAAACTACACAATGAAACTTTAGGCAGGTTTAATTCTTGTATGTATACAACATGACCATATTGTGCGAATGACTGGCTAACTCTGTTTCATCAATGAACATGGTATATTGCTCCACTAACTTGGACCTTTAATATCTCTCAGCAAGTCTGTAGTTCTCCATGTAGAGGACTTCCATATCTCTTATTAGATTTATTCTTAAGCATGTAATGTTTAATACTCAAATTTCAATGTCTAATTGTTTGCTTTTAATATATAAAAATGCAATAGAATTTTCTGTATTAACCTTGTTTCCAGTGATCTTGCTAAACTCACTAGAAAATTTTGTGTATATTCATGAGAGTTTTTAAAGTAAATAAATATACTATTTGCAAATGGAGACAGTTTTACTTCTTCACATTAAAATGCATTTTATTTTCTTGAGGTTAACAATGGGGGTGATTTTCCCCCCTGAAACACTTGGCTATGTCTTTTGTATTTTATTTTTCACAACTTGGAGGGGTGCTACTGGCATGTAGGGTAGAGACCAGGGGTGCTACAAAACACTGTACAAAAAAATTATCTAGCCAAACAAATTTGGTTTAGAAATTTTACATAATGATTTTCAGGGGTACTGCTTTGTAGTTTTCTTGAAACACCTTTGGTGATGGAATCAAGGTACTGTTGGTCTCATAAAACCTGTTGCAAAGTATTGTTTCTATTTTCTGAACGAGTTTCATTAGAAATGACATTATTTCTTACTTAAATTTTGGGGCATCATTTTCTTTAATCATTTGACTATATATATAAGAATTGATTTAAAATCTTCTAGTAACTCCCCTGTTTGGGCTTCCTCTAGGACTGATTTTATTGTCTGTTTTCTTCCCCTGTCTTGGGTCATACTTCCTTTATCTTTGCATGTATCATGTTTTCTTGTTGACAACTGGACATTTTAAATATTTTAATTGAAACCCTGGGGAGATCCTCCCCTTTCTCCCAGGGTTTTGGTTGTAGCTGTTTGCTTGGTGACTTTCTTTGACTAATTTTGTAGCAACTATATTCTTTGATATTTGCAGTCACTGAATTCTTTGCTCAGTTAGCATGGTCGTTAGCTAATCTTAGATGCAGATTTCCTTAAGTGCTGTGAATCAATAGATCTCCTTTTGCCAAGTAATCCTGTCTGTTTGCTGTGGGCATGCTTTCAACACTCTATAATCAGGCACTTTACAACTTGGTCATGCCCTTCACTGCCTGTTGGTGTACAGCTTCAAGCTCAGCCGGAGGTGAGAAATTTGGGTCTTCTCAAATATTTTTTGGGTATGTGGACAACTTTGCACATGCATGTGGCCTACTAGATTCCAAGAAACATGTCAAAGCTTTTCAAAGTCCCCTATGGATATCTCATTCTCCAGTTTTTACTTCTGTTAATTTTTCCAGCCTCCTGTTAGTCCCAGCTGGTATTACCACCTTGGGCAGCTGCAATGCTAAATAATAATCACTGGTCCTTTTGGTTAGATTCCCTGGAAATAATGTTCTTTACATTTAATGAGATCTAAGTCATGTAAAATAAAGACAAGCTCTGAGAATGAAGGTATTCTGTTCAAATAGTGAGAATTCTCTAGGGTGGGGATTTTTGATGAGTTTCTGTTTTTTAAAGTCTTCGGTTAATCTACAGTTAAGGGTTTGAGCTGCTCTGCACCAATCCTATCATAACAGTAGCTGATTGCAGGGAAATCTCCATTTTAGGTAGCTTAGTCCACGTTTTGACTTTCTTCCACAATTTGTCTGCTTTTGTTCAGTCTCCAGAATGCTTAGGTAGTGGTGTTTTATACTGTGTCCAGAGTCTAAGGCTCTTACTTGTGGGAGGACTGGTCTGTTATGTGCTTTCTCCTCCATATAAGACAAGGAACTCTTTGGCTTGATTTTGAATTTCCTTTCTTCTAAGATTAAAGTACTAAACAAAACTCAATGCTCTTCATGTTTAAGGATTTATCAGGCATCACTGTTAATGTGTGTGTGCATGCACTTGTGTTCTGTTGTCTCCTTCCCACTTCTCAAACTCAGCTGCACTACTGGCTCAGCAGCTGTGCTCATGTCCAGGGCTGAGGCCATGAGGATGGCGCTGTAGAAGATCCCCTGTGGGGACAGGAGCTTGGTCTGGGATTGAGGAGGGGACATGGGGATTTAGGCCACTCCAATACTTTAGGTGGAATGTAATGAGGCTTTACATTATCAGTGTCTTACCCCTGCTTTCATATAAGAAAGAAATATTCCTGTAAGATAGGATGAGATGTGCTTATTTAGCTGATATCAGTATTTATATCCTAGATATCATAAGGTGCTGCTTAGGAACACTAAATGTAGGAAGCATGGTGGCAGTTGATTGTTCCTTGTGGAGAAACACTGCTGATAGCTTGAATGTGAAAACTGGTGGAGCTCTTGATGGTTCCAAAAAATGAAATTCTTCAGTTCAAGCCTGAAGGAGCCAGACTTATGTAAAGAATATCTTCCTTTCTCTGTCTCTTTTTCTGTTCCATTTCGCTTATTGCCAATACAAGAAGCTTTTCCCACTTTAAGTATGTAGCCTAGATCAATAATTGGAATAAATATGCTATTGCTAATGTAATAAAGTTAATAACTGACTCAAATTATTCAGTATTGATTCTCAATTTCCCTATGTTTGACCATTTCCATATGAATGCTTATTTCAAGAGAGTTAATATGGGCTCATAGCCAGTTCTGAAGTATAGCTTTACACACACACATGCACAATTTATTCTTCTCCTAACCACTCAAGAAGGGTCCGATTATGGGGGAACAATAGTCTCTCTCTCCCTGCTGTGAGACACTTACTATCTATAAGGTTGGATATTTCTGCATTTCTGGAGTCAGAAAAATAATGAGACTACATTCTAGTGATGGAAATTCAGTGACGAGAATGGGCAAGATGAGGGTGTTGCTGTGTGTGTGCCGCTCTGACGACCCACAGGAGCTCCTTAGGGACACGACACAAGAAGGCTGGGGATAGGCTTGATATTTTATTTATTTATTTACTTATACTTTGGTATTGTTAATGTACAATCACTTGAACAACATTAGGGTTACTAGATGCCCTATTATCAAATGCCCTCTTCATACTCCATTACAGTCACTGTCCATCAGCGTAGTAAGATTCTATAGAATCATTACTTGTTTTCTCTGTAAATACTGCCTTTCCCGTGTCTCCCCCCCTCCGCTACATAATGTGTGCTAATTGTAACGCCCCTTTCCCCCCCTTATCCCTCCCTTCCCACCCATCCTCCCTAGTCCCTTTCCCTTTGGTAACTGTTAGCCCATTCTTGGATTCTGTGAGTCTGCTGCTATTTTGTTCCTTCAGCTTTTGCTTTATTCTTATACTCCACAGATGAGTGAAATCATTTGTTACTTGTCTTTCTCAGCCTGGCTTATTTCACTGAGCATAATACCCTATAGCTGCATCCATGTTGTTGCAAATGGTAGGATTTGTTTTCTTCTTATGGCTGAATAATATTCCATTGTGTATATGTACCACATCTTCTTTATCTGTCCATCTACTGATGGACACTTGGGTTGCTTCCATTTCTTGGCTATTGTAAATAGTGCTGCGATAAACAGAGGGGTACATATGTCTTTCTCAAACTGCTCTGCTGCATTCTTAGGGTAAATTCCTAGGAGTGGAATTCCTGGGTCAAATGGTATTTCTATTTTGAGTTTTTTTGAGGAACCTCCATACTGCTTTCCACAATGGTTGAACTAATTTACATTCCCACCACCAGTGTAGGAGAGTTCCCCTTTCTCCACATCCTCTCTAGCATTTGTTGTTGTTTGTCTTTTGGATGTTGGCCATCCTCACTGGTGTGAGGTGATATCTCATTGTGGTTTTAATCTGCATTTCTCTGATGATTAGCGATGTGGAGCATCTTTTCATGTGCCTGTTTGCCATCTGAATTTCTTCTTTGGAGAAGTGTCTGTTCAGCTCCTCTGCCCATTTTCTAATAGGCTTATTTGCTTTTTGTTTGTTGAGGTGCTTGGATGTCAACCCCTTATCAGATATGTCATTTATGAATATATTCTCCCATACTGTAGGATGTCTTTTTGTTCTACTGATGGTGTCCTTTGCTGTACAGAAGCTTTTTAGTTTTATATAGTCCCACTTGTTCATTTTTGCTTTTGTTTCTTTTGCCCAGGGAGATATGTTCATGAAGTTGCTCATGTGTATGTCCAAGAGATTTCTGCCTATGTTTTTTTCTAAGAGTTTTAGTTTCATGACTTACATTCAGGCCCTTGATCCATTTCAAGTTTACTTTTGTGTATGGGGTAAGACAAAAATCCAGTTTCATTCTCTTGCATGTAGCTGTCCAGTTTTGCCAACACCAACTGTTGAAGAGGCTGTCATTTCCCCATTGTATATCCATGGCTCTTTTATCATATATTAATTGACCATATATGCTTGGGTTTATATCTGCATTCTCTAGTCTTTTCCATTGGTCTATGGGTCTGTTCTTGTGCCAGTACTAAATTGTCTTGATTACTGTGGCTTTGTAGTAGAGCTTGAAGTCAGGGAGTGTAATTCCCCCTGCTTTATTCTTCATTCTCAGGATAGTTTTGGCTATTTTGGGTCTTTTGTCCTTCCATATGAATTTTAGAACTATTAGCTCTAGTTCATTGAAGAATGCTGTAGGTATTTTGATAGGAATTGCATTGAATCTGTAGGTTGCTTTAGGCAGGATGGCCATTTTGACAGTATTTAGGCTTGATATTTTTAGAGAAGGGAAACTGAAGTGGGGTAAAGTCCAGTGCCCAAAGACTACGCAGGATTTACCTGTAGTGAGATGTTCAGTTTATTAATTTGCTATGGAGAGATAGCATGCAAACCATGTGCATCCCGGCAAGAGAAGAGAAGGGCGGGTCTATTGCTGGGACTGGGGTTTGCTGGGTGATTTTGGTAAAGGCTTAAAGAAGCGAGGGCTGATTCTACATTGGATGCTGCAGGAAAACGATATAATCTGGGGACCATGGTATCTTTTCTTCCCCCTTTGAATTTAAAAAATATTTTATTGAGCTAAAATTCACAAAACATACAATGCACCCATGCAAAGTATACAATTAAATGTAAATTCACAGTGAGAGACTGAATATACAAATGGACAATGTCTGGAGCAAATGTGAAAAATAGAATTTTGATCCATAATCTATACCAGGCAGCCTAGAAAGCCAACCCATAATCTCCAGTAACTAGTCCAGGTGGCCAGCCCTCTCTCCTTAACAGATTTATGGGAAATCAGACCAGTATCTTTAGCAAACAGAACAGAAAGGCAAATAATAATACCTATAAAAATCAGCTCCAAATATCAGGTCTTGATTAGTAAGTGACAGATTCCCTAATTTTTGTCCCTGCTTCAAACTCAGGACTAACCAGGATGAAGCCAAACCTAAACCTTGAACCAATACACAGGATTCCCTATTCTTATTGTTCCCCCTATAGCTTCTCTACACCAACAGCCTCCAATCAGGGCATACCCGGGGCTTTCCTTTTTTCATCATAAGGCGTCCCCACTCTTCTGACTACTTTTGAGTATCCAAAGACTAGTGATGGTGGCTGACTCCTTTGTTATATGAAGCTCTGAAAAAAACATTTGTCTGTTTTCATTTGGTTGGTCTTCATTTATTTCTACAACAGACATGTGCCTCTTTCATCACAATTAATTTTAAAACATTTTCATTACCCCCAAAGAAACCCTGTGCCCTTAGCTATCACACCCAGGCCCCAATCTCTCCCTCCCAGTACCTAAGTAAACATGCATCTACTTTCTGTATTTATAGACCTCCCTTACTGGACTTTCAGATGAATGGAATCATATAATATGTGGTCTTTTGTGTCTGCTTTCTTTCACTTAGAATAATGGTTTCAAGGCTCATCCATGTTGTAGCATGTATCAGTACTTCATTCCTTTCTATAGCTGAGTGGTATTTCACTGTGTGGATAAACCACATTTAAAAAATTCATTTGTACTTTAATAAACATTGGGTTGTTTCTGCCTTTTAGCTGTATGGACAATGCTACAATAAAGATTGGGCTAGTTTGCTTTTTATTTAAGGCCCATGATGAATAAAGTGGGGCTAGACTCATCACATGTTAGCAGGGCAGAGCGTCTGTTCACCACGTAATGCTATTGCGTTCTTGTCTTTATGTTCAGGCACAGATACTCAGCGGTCTTCCTTTTGTCTTCTCCACCACAGCCGCAGAGTGACCTTGGCTGTTTATTATTCAGACTGTTCATGGTCATAATGGAAGGCTTGCTCCTAGTTCTAGGGCAGGGTTTCTACTTTCTTTTTCTTAGAGGTAAGTGGTCTCATGAATGTGACTTTAAGGAATAGTTAAGAGAAATATAGATGATGTACTAGAAAAGGATCAGTGCATAATGAACACAGAAGCTGTACTGACACAGAATTTGATTCTGAAGTACGTAACTAAGAACGTTAAGGGGGAAGTTGTAGGTGGGCTGATTTCAGCTCAGTACCTGGCAGTCCTGTTTGACAGCTTAACTGCCTAAAAATGGAGTTGGCTGTGGAGGAAGCAAGCTAATTTAGCTCTAGATGTGTTTAAGCAGAAACTGGCTTTCCACTTGTTGGTGATTTTGCAAAGGGATTTCAGGCAAATTGTAGAATCTTATCTCAAGATCTCTTAAAAGATTTTATTGAGTCTAAGTACTTTGAAATTACTTCTGAGAGGTGCTCCCCATCTCTAAGTGTTTCTCAGCTCTGTTCTCTCTTATAGTAAAGGAAAGATAGCCTTTGTAATCTCTCTCACTGGCCTAGACCATGTGGATTTGAAGCTGAAAGAAATAGAATCGCCCCTCACTTCTGCGCATGTGCATATAGTTTGTTTTCTTAATATTTTCTGGCATATGTTATTAAATACTAAAACAGAAACACAGTGACCGTACTATAGAGAAGATGAACAGCCTCTGAACATCCATCCCTTCCTGCTTGGGTGATGATTGTTTTCCAGCGCAGCTGTCCGTGGCAGAGTGCTCAGGGTTCTCACTGTCTTGTGGTTTCCAGTATCTCCACCTTTACCACCACACACAAACCTGGAAACACCCGAACACACTGTTCTCTTTATTTTTGTTTTTACTCAGATATTCTTTTTAGACTCAGATCAAACAAACTGAGTTTGACTGTTTACTTGTTTGTTTTTCTGCATGACTGAACTGGCCATTCCATCACTCCATGGCACGTTCTAAGTCATCCTGCAGTTTCCACAAAGGTGGACAAGCAAGGCAAAAAGAATATATAAACCATGCTAATAGGCAATTATACACCAATTCAATTACCATGGCTCTTTCTCCCTACTGCCACCCCAGTATCTGCCTTTTAACCAAAAATAATGATTCTCCCTTGAATTGAGTTTTGCTGCTTATGTTTAATATTTAAAAATATTGTTACATTCCTTTTAAGTAGTGACTTTTTGAGGCATGCTGACAGTGGACACCCAAGAAAACCTAGAGTTTTAATATTACCTTCAGAATAAGAATGCCCATTTTCACTTGGTCCAGCACTTTACATTCTCTGTAATCTAATTTCAACCTGACTTTTTCTACTACTAAATACTTTAACAATGATAATGATCATGATGATGATGATAACAGAATTTGAGTGTTTTATATATTTAAAACATTATTGAAGCCCTTTCCAAAGATTATTTCATTTGAGTTCTACAACATGCCTGTAAATTAGGGAAGTTTTTATTATATCTATTTTACAGATGAATAAACTGAGGCTCAGAGAAGTTAAATAACAATATGCCTAAGAATACAGTTATTAAATGGTACATTTGTATACAAATTTGGATATGATTCTAAAGTTTATTGTTTTACTTTTTTTGGTATTTTGCCTTACTAACAACCTCTACCTTCTAGGAATATGCTCCTCCAATCATGGCTGCTGTCCTCACAAACACTATAAGCTCTCTGTTCTTTCCGTCTCTGCTCACACCCACTGTGTTTTCTCCATTGTATTTACTCCACTAGGAGAGCATCAGGGCAGATGTCACCTGAGGAGAGGAGTCTCAGCAATTTACTGGAACAATCTCTGAAGCACAGTTCATGGAGAAGTAAGTGACAATGAGCAGGAACTAGTATTTGCCAAGTGTCCTGGGAGATATATGACTTCATCTTCACAATAATCCCACAAAGGAGGAAACCATTTGTAGGAGAGAAACTCTTAAGATGACCCCCAATGATTCCCTGGCACTTATATTCCTGTATAATCCTGTCCCTTGAGTTTTTGTGGAATCTTGGACTTGCTTCTAAGCAACAGAATATGGCAAAAGCAATGAGATGCCACTTCTGTGGTTTAAGTTACATAAGATTGTGACTTCTGGTTTGCTAGTTGACTCTATTGCCTTCTTGTCTTACATGCTTTGATGAAGCAAGCTGCTATGTTGGAGAAAGCCATGTCTGAAGGAACTGTGGGTGGCCTGTGGTCAAAGATCAGCTAGTAATGGAGCTCCTCAGTCTTAATAGGCTCTTTTGAGTAATGGATTTTTGCCAACAACCTTATGAGGTTGGAAATAGATTCTTCCCCAACCAAACCTTCAGATGAGACCCCTTGATTGTCACCCTGTGCAAGCCCATGTTTCAGATGCAGTTGTGTCTTATTCCAAGTACTCCAGCTTTGCTTTTAACCACTCTATATTTTCACCTATAGCTTATAACAGATTTCTACTGAACACTTAAAATATTTAAAGAAACTTTTTATATGTGAATACATGCTAAAATACATTCTGCTGCTGTGAAGAGCAGATGAAGTATAAAGGAAGGGCATATTTATTCAACAAATAGCTCCCTTCAACATGTTAAATGTTGCAATATTGTTGAAGGAAGAAAAGGTCAGACCAGTACTCTTGTGGGATACTTTGCTGTAAAATGACTGTCACTATCTTGTTAATTTCACGTCACCAGATTTATTCTCTCTGCAAGGTGTGTGCCAAATACATCAGTATGGATACTTTTCAAAACACTTACATCTGGAGACAGTATAATAAATATTTATGAGTCTAGGACATTTGACTGACATTGAGTTCAGTCTTTTGCCCTCTCTGTTTACTGGTATTCACTATTATTTTTCTCTGATGCTTTACTTGATTGAGCTAAACAAAAAAACTATAAACAATTTTTTTTAACACAGGGAATATTTCATTTCTGCTGCCTCCCACAGGTTTGCTTGTCTTGCTGTGACCTTGAGTAGAAGGAAGTATTTTCATCTGTCGAGTAAGGATGGGACAAAGCCATTCGGTGATTGCATTCTCAAGTTAAGAAGTACCATCTATATCATATGATTGGAAAACAGATGCCTGGAAGATATTTTACTAGCTTGTGATTTCTTGCTTATTAAAAAAAACATTAGTATGCTGTAGTTCAATTATAAAAGTTCACTTTTGTATACATTTGTGGTGAATAGAAAAATATTTTGATCATGAAACTAAATATTGGATTGAAATATCATTAACCTCAGAGGTGCTGAGGGGGGTGTCCTTCTCTGCAAGCATGATGCCTCCCACAAGTATTTTTATTAATTCTTTTTCTCTCCTCTCCCACAGATCTTTGTATTTATCCCATCCCAAGAATAATTGCTGAAGCTGACAGGTCTGGAGGCAGATTCACAGAGGACACTTTCGTTTTTGCCCTGACAGTGAACATTTCCTTTGACGGAACTATTGCCCAGGGTACTCCGCTTTGAAGAGCCTGATCAGCCTGCAGCACGTGTTAATGTCCACTGAATAGTTCATCGGAGGGGATTGGAAAGTAAAGTTTCACTAGTCTAGCTGAACTTCAAAAGGAAGAAATGCAGAAAATTCAGGGATGCCATTTCCTTCCAGATCTGAGGATCATGCTTTCAGTTCTGTAAATTGGAGTGGAACAAATACATCCTGAATATTAACCAGCAAAGTGAAGTATTTGCCTCAAAGTATTAAAGTCAGTGGTAAGTGCAATGTTTTTTTGCCTGAAACCTCCACAGGTAACCTTCCACAGGTGTATAAATATCGCTCCAGCATAGATTTTATAAATATAATTTATGAAAAAACATAAATGTTTCACCATGATTATTCATTTTCCATTGCACTTTTGTCTAAGTCCAATTTTCCCAGGATCCATGCTAGCTTTGCATTTGGGAGGTGACAACACGCCTATACCACATTAGCAAATTGCAGAATCAGAAGCCAAGTCTCTCATCGCCCAGCATTCAGAGAACAGTGATCGGTCACCCAACACCTGTGCCTCTCACACTGGAAAGAACACCTGGGGTGCCTTATTTTCCAAGGAAACATTAGCTTGCCAACTGATCTATTCCTTCCTTTAAGGTGGTAGAATTTGTTTGGTTAATGCTTAAAGATTGAAAGTAGTTCATTTCTTAAAGCTAAAATTGTCACTTCAGGGTTTGAATTACCATTTTAATTTAATTTAATTATTTAACATTTGTCTCCAGTTATTAGGCTGCGTCTCAATGCCCCAGAGCCTTCCCTCTGTTTACCCTACTGTTACTTTAATGTTGATGAGGAGTTCATCACATCTTATTGATTCTGTTCTGCCTGGCTTCCTCCTTAGGATAGAGCACAGATGGGAGTCTTCAACTCATTAGAGGCAGCCACTTTAGAACTGACCCCATCAATCTAGTCTATTTTTTCATTAGAGACACTTAGAATTTCTACCCCAGTTTATCTTTATAGTTTTGCTATTGTGCATGCACCCAGGTAAGAAGAACCTTCTCAGCTAGTGAGACAGGATTAGGGAAGTGGACATGTTATTGTGGGATGAATAGAAAATCTTGGGGGCACTTTACTAAAAATCTGGAAGTAGATTAGATTTATAACCTGCCTACAGTTATTTAAAAATACACACAGCTCAAACAGATCAATATTCTTGAAAACACAACCTGGTTTGTTTTCTCTTCTAAAAAAAGGAGGCTAGATTGATGGAGAGCCCATTACTTCCAAATTTAATCACCACAAGGCAATTAAAGCTATTTTGTGTTTTCTACGTTAGTGCTCCCATGAAACCAGAGCATCTGGACAACTTTAATTACTGTTTCAATTCAGTAAAAAGCACAAAAATGGCAAGTTCCCTGACTAACAGCAGCTCTTTTGCTTCTGTTTTTCCTGATTTCTTACTGTGGGGGTCTGGTTTATATATTGTGTTAGTGCTAGGGGCAGTGATCATGCATTGGGGGCTGTTTGTGCTCCCAGGGAATGTGGAGGGTGGAGCCCTGCAGAAGGTCACCCATGAGGAAACTGAAATGATGGCCATTTAAGCCAGTCTTCAGGGTATACAGGGCTCTCTGTGGCTTGTTTCTGACATAATTCTTGACGCCATCACTTTAGCTAACTCTTCTAGTTCCCTGCTCATATTCTCTCAGAACTGTTTGAAGAGTAGCCCCTGGTGTGCAAATAGATCTTGGTAGGGACTAAATGCCTGACATTGGACATTAAGTGACTAGTCACTGGAACTGTTCATCTTGCATTGGGTACTCCTGTCCACCAGGTCATAAGTTGGGAAGGCGCAGTAGTCATCCATCAGATGCTGGAAATGGTGCATTATGGATCACCTCTAAGCAGGTCCAGGGGCACAAGTAAGTCACAGGAATAGCTCACACAATAGCTCAGATCCCTGTATCCTGGGTTCTATTCCACTGACATTTCTCCTTCACCTCACACCTGTGCTCCCACAGAAGATCTACTATAACCAGCTGAGGCTTAAAAATTACATGCTTGGTTCATAAATAAATCAGTTTGATGTACTGATGTGAGCAGAAAATGCAAGCTGCTGCATTATACCCCTATAGAGCATCTCGGAGAGACCCTGGGTAGGGTATATCCTTCCAGTGGGCAGAACTTGGATCTGTAAACCTTTCATAAACTCGATGTGGGGAGCAATATGGCTTACGGTAAGGATTTACAAGGACTCCCAGGTAGTGGCTATTGGCTCAACTTGTTGGTCAGAGAAGTGGAAAGAACACTATTGGAGGGGTAGAGATAAGGAAATCTGGGGAAGAGGCATGTGAATGACTCTATGGGAGTGGGCACCAAAGTGTGAAATATCTGTCCCATATCAACGTCTGACATGAGACCCATGCATTTCAGAGAGGGTACTGAACAACTATGCAATCAGATGACTTGTCCAAATGATGACCACCAGCCTCTGTAACTAGGCATCTCCCTGGTGACCCAATGGAGCTACACATGTATCTTTGTCATAGAGGAAGAAATTGCCACCACTAAATTTATGAACTGTTAGCAGCAGATAAGAAGCAGGAGATAAGAACTGAGGCCTCCATATGGTACCATCTGCCTATGCTTCAAGGAGATGAACCAGCTACTTGGTGCCAAGTTGATTTCCCTTTTGGAGAAAGTGATTATTTGTCCACACTGAGACTGATACATGTACTAGGTCTGGGTTTACCTCCAGTCCCACAGTACCTCAGCTTACACTGAGAGTTCATAGAGTTTTTGATTTACAAATATGGGATCCCACAGAACCATGGGTGCATGATTACAGGATCCATTGGTTGAACTGTTTACTATATAATCCAGAATCTATGGCTTCATAAAGCATTGGAATTACCTCCGTAAAGTACAGCTAAGGTGTCACCTTAGAGATGACACTGTATAGGTTTGGGTTCTGTTCTGTAGACTTAGTCTTTGAACCAGTAATCGTTATATAGTATTGGATCCCTACAAGATAGAATTCTCGATTCAGGAGCCATGCAATGGAAATAGGGGGGACCCTCTTACCATCACCCAAAATTGCCTATGGGAAATTTGTGCATACTTTCCCTGTAACTTTAATCTATATTGTATTAAAGACTTTAGTTTCATGTCTGAGTGGGTGTGCTTCTACCAGGGAACATAATAAGGATACTACTGAACCTAATGCCCATCATTCTGGGCTTCTATGCAGGTAGACCAGCGGGCAGTGAGAGAAGTTGTACTGGCAGGGGTAATGGGCCTTTATAATCATGGTCAGATAAGGTTGCTGCTACTTAATGTGGGTAGGCAAGAATATGAAGGAATCTAGGTGGTTCACTGGAGCACTTGGAGTTTCATTCCCAGGAAAAACCATAAATAGGAAATTTCTCTAGTCATAGCCTGACAAGAATATGGTAAGACAGATGGTAAAGGAGGGAAATAATGAATATAAATTATCATCTGGGGATTGATTGCAGTAGCAAGGACTAGAATTCATGACAATAAATCTTTTGTTATAAATCATGCAAAACCCTTATCAGAAACTATAACTGCTCACATATGGGAGAATCAGAGACAGTACAAAATGACCTTAACATGGGACTGTTAAGATCTGAGTAGCACAAGAGGTGTGCTGGATATTATTGGCATCCTACCTGTATCCCTCCAGCATTTCCATTCCCATTGAAGATTTCTCATGGCAAACACATGAAATTTCCTGATGGAAATATTATTTGGTGAAGGGAACATATCTGACCTGTATTCAAAGCAAGCCAGAATTACAGGGAGGTAACACTCCCAGATGCATCCTTTCAGAGTAAGTGTATGTATGTTCTGGGTTTCTCGTCTTTTGAGGACATCTCTTGATATATTCAAAAGTGTATCTCAGAAGTTTTCCAAATATTTGTCCAAATTATATACATCTATGATTTCACTTGGCATTGCAATCAAACAACCCATCTGCCCATTCTTTAGTTCTGTATCAGTGCTGCACATCACTCAGGTGGTCCAGAGTCTGTCCCTGGACACCTTGACCACACCCAGAATCACCATGTCTTATCCAGGGAGGTCTCTACCTGACTGGAAGAATCTTTAGCCCTGGCAGTAATGAGAAGCTGTATAAACTTTTATTTTACCCTCTCCCCACCTTTTCTAAACTCTTAGATCAAAATCTTTTTCAACCATGTGGTCTGCTTTTGGAAGCTGCTGAGTCACGGAACTCCACCTTCATAGGCCCTGCGAGCTCCACTGCTCCTGGGCTACATGAGGGCTACTGTCTGAGAATATGATTCTCTGCATCCAGAGGTGTTTTCATAATGAAGCAAATCTCATTTCTCTCATGCTTCTCACCTGAATCTTTCTAAGACACCACTATTCATTATTTCTTCAAATGCCTTAATGGAAACTTTAAAGTGCCATCGTTAGAGTCTTTCTAACTATAATAAAATGACTGCATTTAAACTCACTGCTCTCTAAATACTTCTGGGAGATTGTTTACATTCTCTCTTTCTCACTAAATTTGAATCACTTTATCTTAGAAACCTGTTATAAGTAAGAATGGAGCAAAATGATGGGAAAAAATACATGAAACTTACTTCATTTGTCTCCTGTCAGATCGTGAGCTGTGTAACAGGAGGCTACAGAAGCCATTAGATGAAGCAGCCTTCAGTCAGCTGCATGGACTTCTCAGGCACAGGGTTCTGTGAGGCAGACAAGTGCGGTGAACTAGAGTCAATGAGTGGGACACTGGAGCTCTCGGCAGTGCTCTGTAGTCTTTAGAGGAGAGGTTTTTGTCTTTCATCAGGTATTTTTCTAGACACATTCAAAATAGAATTTTCAAGTTCTATTTTTTTATGTTTGCTGCTTGTATAATACACTGTAATTAGTTTCTTTTTATTAACCTTGTATTCTGTGTCATGCAATTTATTATTAGTTCCTTTAGGTGCTCTGTTGAATCCTGAAGGTTTTCTATGTACAAAAATGTAATTTGCAAATAGATACAGTTGTATACCTCATTTCCCAGTACTTATGCTTCTTTTCTTTTTTTTCCTTGTGTTAGCTTGGATTCCAGTGCAGTGTTAAATAAAAGTGGGGATAGTGGTCACCCTTAATTCGTTTCCAGATATAGGGAGCAAATGCTCAGTATCTCAACATTACATATGATGGGATTAAAGGGTTTTTATTTATTTATTTATTTGAATATGGTCTTTAGCATATTAAGTCCCCTTGCATTCCCAGCTTCCTGGAGGAGGGAAATTCATACTTACATGTGAATGGATGACTGCATATAGCCAGCACTTTCTCTGTATGTTGTTTAGGCTATCATAATTTTTTCCTTTATTCTATTAATATGTTGAATTTATTAACATTCTATTACTCAAAAAGCCTAACAGTCCAAATATAAACTCAGCTTGATCATGATATTTTATCTTTTCATTTATTTCTGGATTTATTTTGCTTATGTTTCGCTGATAATTTTTATGATATCTTCATGACAGGTGCAGTCTCTAGTTTGTTCATTTAATTTATATTGTAGGATTTGTTTGCATAAAATAATTTATAGTTTTTTCCTACTCTGTCAATGTCTTTAGGAACATTAAAGATGGTAAAGGATTAGGAACAAATTACAAATACAGCTCTGTACCTTATTTCCCAATATTTATGCTTTTTTATTTTTGCCTTATACAAGATTGGATTCTAGTAAATCTTTCATTCCTAATATTGGCAATTTGTGTTTTTTTTCTGTCCTATTTTCTTCATCAATCTAGCTAGTGGTTGTCAATTTTATTAACTTTTCAAAGAATCAGATTTTGGCTTTGTTAATTTTCTCTGTTATGTGAGTTTCTTTTTACTTAATTTTTAGCTCTTATTTTTATCATTCACTTTCTTTTAGAGGTATCTAAGGCTCTGAGTTTTTTAAAAATAATTTTTCCTTCTTTCTTATTTAGACTGGATACTTTTTATTGATCTATTTCCAAGTTCATTGATATTTCCCCTGTCATTGCCATTCTTCTATTAAACACTTCCAGTGAATTTTTTTCAGCTACTGTAATCTTATGCTCTATAACACTTCCTTTGGTTCTTTAAAAAATTTTATTTCTCTGCTGAGATTTTAAAAATATTTTCATTCAACACATATAAAATAAAAAATGCACATAGCTATATAGACATACATTATGGTATGTCAACACATACACACACATGTATGGATATGTGTATGTGTGTATGTATGTATATATATATATAAAAAACTATGTGTGTTTTTACCTCATTGAGCATAGTTGTAATTGCTGCCTTAAAATCTTTTTCTGATAATTATGACCTCTAATTAATATGGGAGCTGGTGTTAATCATCTTTTCTTATAAAGTTGTTTTATAATTTTCCATTATAAATTATACTCATCGCATAGCAGGTACTTCTGGATTGCATTCTTGATGTCAATGTTGTGTTGTGGGAATTCTGGATTTTCTCATAGCTCTGAAGAAGTAGGTTAGGTTTGGAAGGGAATACATTTGGATTTAGCCGCACCCTCCCACAGCTGTGGCGGCTACAGCTTGCTCCGGTCCAGCTGTTCAGGCCTTGTTTGCAAATCTTGTTCAGTTTCCTGTGCACAGGCATAGTTTAGGAGTCTGGGAGATTTGGGCTGAGTTTAAAACATTTAAGTTTATTTTCCCCCAGTCCTCTCTGTTCTGAGACTGCTACATAACTCTGGAGGGGCAGCCTGGGTTCCCCCCAGAAAGACAGTGGATTTTGTACTGGAATTTTAGACATAATGCTCCATTGTGCCTGCCCTCAGGTCAAGCTGCAAGAATCAGGGTACGGGAGCCATGACAATTGCTCGCTCCACATTTAGGCTCTTCTCTAAAGCTTCTTTTAAAAAAACCAGAGTCCAGCTTCCTCAGGTAGCTGTTTTTCTGTGTGTTGTTTAGAGGTGGTAGCTGTTATGTGCAGAGGGATCAGTGAGCCAGGATACATTCTTTCAGAGGGTTGGGTCTCTAACCCTGCTCACATTGCTTTTCCTTGAAATCTTCCCTGATGGTGGCTGCGGTTCTGCATGGTTGCCCTTGCCTGTGGCCTCCGTCCTCTGCCAAATGCTGCCTGTCCACCACCTTGCTGCAGAACTATTTTGCCTTTTCTAGAAAGGTTGCACTCAGTTCCTAATATTAATGAGATATACCGAGTTTACTAAAGTTTTTTGATGATTTTACAGGTGAAATTGGGGAGTTGTAAATATCACAGCCTGCTTAATAAACTTATTAATTTATTTGACATATTTTCTTTGATTTCCCTCCTTTCCACTCTGCCTTTACATTCTCTTTTTCTGGTTTTCCCTGTTCAGATCTTCCCGAGTCCTCTTTTCCCCTAGCTTATGAATGTTACTCCTGCTTCTCAACAGTTGTCTATTTATTTAAAATTTTTAGTGAAAAATGTCCAGCATATACAAAAGTAGGGAGAATACTATGATGAACCACATGTATGCCTCCCCCAGCTTCAACAATAATCATTCACTGCCAGTTTTGCTTAGTTCATAATCCTATTTTCTCTGCTTACATCACCTTATTTTGGGCAAACCCAAGACATCATATCAAGAATTTATTCACAAAAATTCCAGTGTGCTTCCTTAAAAAATAACTACAATACCATTGTCACACCACAGAAAACAGGCAATAATTCCTTATTATCATCAAATTTCCATCACTTGTGATTCAGAGTTCCCTGAATGTCTCACAAATAGTTAAAGCTGTATTAGTCAAGATCAAATATGGCCTATTGATTACATCTAATGTGATTTTTTTTTTGCTATTTGAAAGTTTGTATTTTCCTTCTAATGCATACCTTTGTATTAATACTTTTATTGATTCTTTTGTGGTTGCAGCTTACGAGTTCCATACTAAAAGTAATACTGATATTAAATAGTAACCTCCTCATTTTTCTCTTTTTCTCCACTTCTCCTCTCAAAGTCTCCAATCTCTTCTTTGATACTATCTGCTTTTCTTGCCAACGATCTGTCCTTAGAAACTTACAACCTTAGTATCTTGTTCTAGCTGGTCCTGTATTCTAATTTCCAAGCTAATACCCAGTTAATCTATCAGACGATAAAATTATGATTCTAAAGACAGTGTTTAAAAATAACATGTTAAGCTGGTACTTCTCAGACTGGAGTATGGCCACCAAATGTAGGCTATTTGAAGTCATAGGATAAATATGTTCCATCTTCATGAAGTATTAAGATTACTTTGTGATGAGTAATTTTTCAAATGACATATATTTTATAGATCTGTTGTATAGTTATGACTATGTTGTCAAGTATCGTCTTCAATTCATATTGAATATTAAAGTTAATCATGCAATTCAAAAGGAATTTATGCTGGTAGTGGAACTGGTTGCATTTCTTTCTGTCATTAGTTTTGCTTTTATTGAGAGTTTTTCTTAGTTTTATTTTTATTCCTGCTTTATTTAGATACACTTGGTGGGTTTCACTGTGAAAATTTAAGGTGTACAACATGATACATGCATATATTGCAAAGTAATGGTCAAACACATTCATCACTTTACATAATTACAGGTTTTTTTTGTGGTGAGAACATTTAAGATGTACTCTCTTAGCAGTTTTCAAATATATAGTACAGCATTTTTAACTATAGCACCATGCTGTACATTAGACCCCTAGAACTTATTCATCTTATAACTGGAAGTTTGTACCTTTTAACCAACGTCTGTCCGTTTTCCTCAGCTTTCTGCCCCTGAGAGCCACTATTCTACTGTGTGTATGTATATGGCTTTTTTCTTTTTAAGATTCCATGTAAGTGAGATCATACTGTTTGTCTTTCTCTGTCTGACATTTCACTCAGAGAACTTTGTCTTAAACTCAAAGGATGATCTAATACGAGAATTTCTCAGGGATGGGCTAGGATTAAGGCCTTTTGGCACACAGGGCTTTGTAGCGACCTTCAAATCACAGAGGACATGTATTCTCTTTCTTTTGCATGTTATTAAACTCCAAATAACTGTTGGCCAACCATGTCCCACTCAATGACCAACATGTATCTATGTGCCAGTAAATTCAAAGCTTTAAATTCCTAACATTTAACTAAAGAATGCTGCCCATTGGACGATATGTCCCCTTGGCCATTTTATAACTTTATGGACACATCAAAATTGCTTTTACTCATTAAAAATTAATGAGATTCTGGCTAGATAGAAGGCTTGGTAGTCTTAGCTCTTTGCCATTTAAGGAACTTAGTTTAAATTCAGGAAGTGCTTTTACTTCCCTTGAAGCCTTGTCATTGTCAATAGCCTTTCCAGGCACACTGGACTACATGTCATTCATTTTTATTTCCGTGTTTCTTATAATTTCTCTGTTTTGAATTCCTGCACATTCTTAAGCGTGTGAAAAATTTCTAGTCTGGGTCCAAAAGTCATTTTTCTCTGTGTGGCATTCCTTAGTTTCCCCAAAAAGGATCGAATTGTTCCCAGTCTGTTTCCTTTAAACGTTGCTCATACCACTGGCATAACAGTGCAGCAGGTGCCCCTGGAGTCAGACAGGCCTGGGTTTGCATCTCTGCGTTATCACTCCCTAGCTATTTGACATTGAACCAAATTGTAAAACCTAAGTCTTTATTTCCTCATCTGAGAAATGGAGACAATAATGTTGCCTGTTTCATAGGATTCTTGTGAGGCTTAAATGATGTCCCATGTATAGACTGCTTATTCCAGCTCCTGCCACATAACATTCATTTACTAAATGCTAGTTGTCATTCTTATTATTACTACACTGGAATAAAGTTAATGACACATTCTGTAGCATCCTCCCCAGGTTACAAACTCTCTGGCAGTGAGGATCATTTATTATTCAATATCATAATCTCTATCCAACATTTAGTCCTGCAGATAGTTGGGTAGTAGATATTCAGTAGATTTTTACCAAATAAATTTTTAACAAAGAACTCTATTACCAGTTATCACTACCTCTTCAACTTGGTTCATCTTGTTATTAAGATGATTTTATTAGCAGCTATTGGTGATATCACAGAATATTATTTGAGTTTTATATGTATATTTTATTCATGAATTCTGACATTTTAGGATTCCTGTGAAATTGCAAAATAATTACATGGATTTGTTTTTTTTAAATGTTTAAAAAGACTTTTAAATAAGAAAAAACAACTCTCATAAGTGATTATAATTTCAACTAAGAATTGTACAGTGAGATCCAATTCACTCAACAGTTAGCAGAGAGAACTAGAGGCTTATATAACCATTAAGATGGCCGGGGGAGGAAATATCTTTTTCAAAGGAGTCATGGGAAAAACAGACCATCTTCCCAGTTTCTGCAGCACTGAGCTGAGTGATTTTCAGGAGAAACCCTGGAAGCCAAAGGAAGGTATTGCCTGTGATCTGTGTTGTCTTCCCTTTGGAGAGCAATGGTTTTTCCTTCTCTTCTGCTTTCAATAGCATATATCTTCCTTTCACTAATTTTAAGGGCCAAAGAATTCTGGGAAATGAAGTATCAAATTTCCCTCCTGAGACACCGAAGCTAATGCATTGCTAACTTGCACCAGACTATCCACATTTAGCACATTTTCTAGAGTAAGAAAAAGAAGACATAGAAAGCCAAAATATTTGAGAAAAATGAACATCTGTGAAGGGTTATAATTCATCACCCAATGGGTCCAATCTGTTTTTCCATGAACCTCTTCTTTCCACGTCTACTTCAGGTGTCCCTGTTGTTAAGGGTCCCAGGCGTGCTCACGGCTCAGCACACCTGGCTGATACATGGACCAGATCACCCTTCACTGACAGTATGATGTCACTGACTTAACGTGTTGCCCATTTAAGGCAGTTTTCCATATTTGCCTGGGAAAAAAGTGGCTATGTTTACCTCAGATCTCCCATTTTGAGAGTAGAGAGTAATAAGCATCAATTTCTGGCAGTTTTTTCAACTATTTTTGGAATTCGTCTCCTCATTGTCACCAACATCACACCCCTAGTTCAAATCATCCCCAGCTTGGAAATCTTCTCTCCATGTACACATTAGCTGGAGTGAATTTTTCAATATGAAAATCTTATCACCTCACTTTTGTGCTTAAAATTGTATATATTAATGTATGTATACACAACAATACATACATTAATATAATTATATAATTGTCAATATATTAATATATTCCCATTAAAAATAAAATGAAATTCGATTTTTGGATTATAAAATTAATGCCTGCTATTAAAAAACAAGTACAAAATTATAGAGAAGAAAATAAAAAATCTATTACTACATTGTTAAAACTGTAGTGTATGTATTTAAAAAAATTTTTTCTGTATACACTAACATGCACATATTTCTGAAGTAGGTAATAGTTAACATAATCCTTGGGAAACTTGACCTATATTTTAAACTTAGTAATTCATTATGAATATTTTATATGTCAATAATTTATAAGATTAATATCACAATGTTTGATGGCTATGTGCCTCATACTACCAGATCACAGGGTCTTATGCATTTTTTGTCACTTTACACAATACTTTGAGTAGTGTGTGCAAATGTCCCAAGTGATGAATGAACAGTGTTGAGGGATTGTTGGTGATGTTTCTGCAACTTGATGTTTTCTGGAAGGTAGGATTAGGATACTGATAAAACTAGAGAAATAAGTTGCAACTGAATAGTTGAGAGTCTATTTGCTGTAAATATTTGAAGAATATCAAAAAGTTCAATCTGATTTATGCTAATCCTGGATGCAGTTTGTTCCCAATAATGTAAGTATATAGTTTTTTTCATAAAATTTATTCTTGTTTTGAATTGCTTTTACTCCATTTCTTATGGAGGTGAAATTCACATAAAATATGGTTAACCACTTTAAAGTGTAGAGTTAATTGGCATTTAGCACATTGACAATACTATGCAACTGTCAGTTAGTAACAAGTTCTAAAATATTTTTGTCAATCCAAAAGAAAACTCTATGTGCATTAAGCAGTTGATTTCCATTGCCCTGATTTCCAGCCCCTGGCAACTACCAGTCTGCTTTCTGTCTCTGTGGACTTACCTGTTCTGGATATTTCACATAAATGGAATCATGTAATATGTGACCTTTTGTGTCTGGCTTCTTTCATTTAACACAATGTTTCCAAGGTTCATTCATGTGGTAACATATATCAGTACTTGGTTCCTTTTAATGGTTGAATAATATTCCATTGTATGTATATATCACATTTGTTTATCCCACCATTTTTGAGTGGAATTGCTGTATCTTATGGTCAATATATGTTTACATTTCTGAGAAACCACCAAGCTGTTTGACCCAATGGCTCAAACTTTTTACCTTCTCACTGATAATATATAAGGATTCTACTTTCTCCATATCCTCAATAACATTTGTTATCCCCCCCCCCCTTTTAAGTTATAGCCATCCTAGTGGTACAAAGTGTATCTCATTGTGATTTTTATTTTAATTTTGTTAATTGATTAATGATATTGAGCATTTTCTTCAGGTGCTTGGTAGCTATTTACATATTTTACTTAGAGAAATGTCAATTCAAACTCTTGGTCCATTTTTAAATTGGGTTGTTTGTCTTTTGTTGTTGATTTTTAAGTGTTTTGTACCTATCTCCCCTTATGCCCACTGCTTCTGCCATCCTGCTTTCTTTTAGAACCTTAGAATTGTCCAACTTCTTATCATAAAACTTTGCACAGGTTGCTTTTCTTCCTGGCATGCTATTTCTCCCCTTAGCTAAAGTCCACATTTTAGCTTCTTTTAAAACTATATTCTTCTCTTTGAAAGAGTATTTCACAGTTGAAACTTTACCTTTATTTTTATGGTTATTTTATTAATGCTTATCTTCTCCACTAGATTTGAAACTCTATGATAACAGGAACCAAGTCTATCTTGCTATTATTTTGTCTCCAGAAGCTAGTACAGTGCTTAGCACATAGTAAGTTCTCAGTAGGTATTTGTGGAATAAATGAAGGTAAAAGGTGTGAATCTTCAGTCCTCAAATTACACCAACTATTCCAACTTTATTTAAGTCTAGTCACTAAACAGAACAGTTCACATTTATTGTAGAAGTATAAATGAGTACATTGGCAGCTATTATTCAACTCATTCTTAGAATTAATATAAAACATGTTATCTGCTCCATTTGGGAAGAAGATCTCTTGATGGTATTATTCACTGAGTTGTTTGATATGTTACATTTATTCTTATGAGAAATTTAAATGCCCATAATGTGCTATGCATTAGACACAGCATATAAAATACAATTTAATAGTAGATCAAACACCCAGTTTTTCCCTCCTCATTTTATGTGTCCAATCAAAGCATTTATGAATTATCAGGGCAATTATAAAGGGGATTTTTAAAATCTTTTTTGAAACTGAAAATCATGACTTTTATCTCTGTGCCACAGAATAAAAAGGTGTTAGAACTAGGGAGCACTTTACAGTGACCTAATACTGAGGCAGGTGATAGAGGGAGGCAGGCAGATAGGGTTCAGGGCCCCCGTAAGTTTCCAGAAGCTTCAGGGCCCTTGTAAGTTTCTAGAAGTTTCAAGACCCTTGTAAGTTTCAAGAAGCTCCAATCTAACTCAGCCACGCGAAAGTACACTTAGTCAGATATACCCTAGCGCTGACTGGTTATGCCCTATGCAAATGAAGCAGCACACTTTAGCCAATCAGGAGTGGGTTGTGATGTCATTCATTCAGTTCAAAATAATTTTCAAAAATGAAGGCAAAATAAGAAACTTTCAGATAAGCAAAAACTGAGATCATTTTTCTTTGGGAGACCTAAAAGAAATCCAAAAAGAAGTTGACTAAAACAAAGGAGAAGTTTAACAAATTGAAACTTGGATCTATGAAAGAAGCAGAGTACTGGAAGTGATAAATATGTGAGCATATAAAAGTCCTTTTTCTTCATTTTTTAATGTCTTTAAAAGACAGTTGAATGTTTAAAGCAAACATTAAAATACCATATTCTGGAGTTTATAACATATGTTGATATAAATATATGTCAGCAATGGAACAAAATATATGAGAGACAAAGTGCACTATTATAAGATCCTTAAACTACAGCAATAGTATTAACTAAAGGTGAAATGTAGTAAGTTAAGTATGCATGTTGCAATCCTTAGAACAAAAAAAAAAAAAATTTAAAGCAGAGACATATAGTTAAAAAGCCAATAGAGATCATAAAATGAAATAAGAAATTTGTTCAAATGAAGGCAGGGGAAAGAAAAAATATATAAAATGAAAAAGAAAAGAAAAATGTTAGACTTAAAGCATTATCAAAACTGACATTGAATACAAATGAACTAAATACACCATTTTAAAAGCAGTGATTATCAGACTGGATTAAAAAAGCAGGCACAATTACATGCAGTTTAAGTAAAAAAACACATTGTCAGAAGTGAAAGAATGAAAAAAATGGCATGCAAATGCTAGCCATCAAAATGCTGGACTGATTCTATTTCTATAATATAAATCGTAATTCAAGAAAAATTTCTGGAGATATACATGTCATAATTATAAAGGGTTAATGGTAAAAAAAAGAAAAAATTCCTAAATGTGTATGCAGTTAATAAACACAAGTAAATATGCACGGAGAAAACATTACCAAATCTTAAAATGAGAAAGAGACAAATTCATAAATAGGGTGGGAGATTTTCACACTCTGTTCTCCATAATTAATAAAACAAATAGACAATAAATTCAGTAAAGACAGAGGATTGGAACCACAGTACCTACCATATTGATTGTATTGATAATTATCAACACTGTATTCTGTTCAGGTTCACAAGGATACATCATGTGACACAACCGCAACCCAGAAAATTTAAAAGGATTTAAATCACACAGATTTTTTGCTCTGATCATAACAAAATTAAAATAGAACATACAACAGAAACATACCTGGAAAAAAACCACCAAATACTTCATAATCAAGTAATACACCTGTAGGTGACCTAAGGGCCAAAGAAGAAATCACAAGAGAAAGGAGAATGTATTTTGTATTGAGAGAGAATTAAAACGTCACATATCAAACTTTGAAATTTGTATTTTCAAATGATTGAAACAGAAAAAAATATTAAAAATAAACTATCTTAAGAATCCAGTAGAACAATTAAACACAAAATACATGGGAAAGAAAAGCAATAAAGATAAAGAGGAGATACCCCCCAGGTCTGCATTCTCTTCTCCAGTGATTCATGCCCAGTGTCCATGTCACCTGCACTGGGATCAGAACACGTGAGCTCTGGGCCTGGCCTGGGGCTGGAGAAGGGAGGTTGCCTGCTCTGCAGGCACCCTGGTCCTGGGGATTTTCCAGGTCTCCCAGCCCCCAGTTCTGTGTTCTCATGATGACATCACTGGTTTGGGGGCACTAGTGCCTAGTTCCTGCTGTGTGATAGTCAACGATAAGATCATTTATTAACTGAGCTAGCCTTCCTTCATCAGCAGTGAGGTGCCTTAATTTATATCTGATGAGTAAATGCGTAATGTTAAACCAGTTAAGTGCGAGTACTGTTTTAAGGGGCCTTTAAGGAGAGATGAAATGTAGAAACTTCTGGCTGCAAAGGTTACTCAGGAAGGTATTTGTGAGCAGGAGTCTAAGGCTTCTCTAGTTAGGTGGACGTCTCATCCACTTATAAAGCAGTCCTGACCCCACTAGTCTGAACGTGGGTGCCTTTCATTCTGAGGCTGACATATTTGCCTTCCCACTCTTCTGTGCAGGCTCCGGGGAGCTCTAGCAGAGAGGGGAGCACTCCAAAGACCTCAGAGCCCTTATGTCCGTGCGTGATCGGCCCTGATCGTGTACTCCTTTATCTTAGGGGCCCAAGGGTTTAGGCCCTGGAGATATTTTGTGGGAGGTATAGGAGGAGTGCCTTGGAGGAGCCCCGGGACTCATGCAAATTCCATTTGGGGGAAGATGTGTCTTGTTTGCCTGAAAACTATAAACTAAATGAGCCTTAAACTGCAACACTGTTTTATAGAGAAATAATGGGGCAGCGCTTCAGACAGAAGTAGAAAATAAGGCTACACAAAATGAGACCCAAGGAGACAAAGCACTTCTGTTGGAATGGAAGGAGAAAACATTTAGGCGGCGGCGGAAGACCTGAGCTTGAATCTTTTTTGGCTGAGGTTTGACAAGTTACTCTATCTCTTTGATCTTTTCTTTCTTTCTTTGCAAAACACGACATTGGCCTATGTTATGTTTAAGGACCCCTCCAGGTCTGTGGGGTAGTGAGTCTATGAAATAGATAATTTGACTTGTAAATTAATAGTGAAAAGTTGGCTGTTTGACAACAGACAACAGTCTCATTATGTGACTATGGGATGATAGTATGTAAGGAAGTTTTGGTCTGTTTACTAACGAATTGGATTTAACATCTTGAAAGTGATGGCGTAAATTTCCAGCTATGTTCATGTCCAGACAGGGTTTAGGTTTGTTTCCTAACATCAGCTAGAAATAAAGAATGTGGTCTGTCCCAACACACTCCCACTCACAATTGTAGAAGGAGGGAGAGTGAGGAAGCTAGTTTCTAAACCTTAAAACTTTGGCTTATGTTTTTGCTCTGCAGGATTTTCTCCAACCTGGTATGAGAAATTGTTTAATGTAAGGGAAGCCTCAGGGAACATTCCAGTGTGTCCCGCATATGTGACCATGTCTTAGGAACCTATTTGTACCCGAGCTCAAAGCTGAATTTGAAGGAATCTCAGGTTCATCCCGTCCCATGAGGAAAAACCACAGTTAGTCTCTAAGTGTGGACAGGCCTCCGTAGCTTCGCACGGCTACACGGCTGCTGTGTAACTTCAAGCCCTGAGCTCCCTTGAGCTGTAGCTTCTCGGACCTTGTGGCCCTGGTACCATAGGCCTTTATGCTTCCTTTCCTTTTCTCAGTGAAAGGTCCCCTCAGTCACCCAGCTGTGCAAACTACAGACTTGGGGATCACCCCCATAGCCAGCCAAGCCACAGCCCACAGCTCCTCTTCCTAGCAACTGCTATCTGGTTCACTTTATTTTCATGCAGGTCACACCATGACGACATTAGCCTCCTATCTCATCTCCCAGATGATCGTAGGCTGCTTCAATCCATTCCTCTACAAGTAACTAAACAATTTCAAAGACTAATGTAAGACAAATCTGACCACGCCATTTCCATGGCTTCCCATTCCTCTGAGGTGTGATGACAGCTGCCCTGGTGTATCAAGACTGGTGGGATTTTCAACACGGGGACCTTTCAGCTTTAAAATCAGGACGGTCTTGGGAAAATTGCCCCTGTTTGTTTGGAACAGAGGAGTTTGGTGGGGTGCATACTCTCAGTGCTGAAACTGGGAAAGTCTAAGCCAACTGGGGTGAGTTGGTCTCCTGGGTTAGGTTCCTGAATTTAAGCCCCCTTCCCTAAGCTCCACCCACGATGGTATTCTTCCTGTCTTATGAGATGTCATTCTGTTTTCTACCCCAGGGCCTTTATCTGTGCTCTTTTGGTTGACTTTCCTTTTCCTTTAAATTGATCATCTCTTCCCAACTATCAGATTTTAGCTAAATACCATTTCTTCACAGAGAAACGATTCCCCAGACCAGGGCAGGTCTCCCTGTGATATTCTTTCTTGCTGCTCTACCCTTCTTTTTAGTGCCTTTAAAATCATTATTATGATCCCTAATGTCTTTCTCTCTTGCTGGAATGTAAACTCCATGAAGGCAGGGAGCCCACCGGGCTCTTGAGCATGCCCCTGGCCCCAGCACAGGGCCTGCCTCAGAGCAAAGATGTGGTGAGTATTTGTTGAACAAATGAACCTTACTGTCTTTCTTTTTTTAAATCAGCATCTGATTATAATGCCTATTTCCTCGGTCAAAATTTTTCCACCGCAAAATGTCCAGGGGGCCCTATTTTCTGTAACTTACGTATTTAATCAAATCATGTTGTAAGTGTCTGGAATACTTAGTCCCTTCCGTTTGTTTGCATTAAAATGGTCTTTCAACAAATCAAACTGACTGGATGGCACAGTTCTCTCTCCCAAGGGTTACATTCTAGGGAAAACTATAGACACAGATGTATTGCACCCCTGTGAGCTGGTGTCCCTGATAGAGCCTCAGCTTTTATCCTGTGTGCGTTTTGAAGCAAGACTGAATTTCAGCGAGTCTGAAAAGTAGACCCTAGTCTGTCATGCATCACTAGGTGAATATTTTGCTAAAGATGCCGGGGAGATGTGAGGAGGAATCCCACTGCAGCCACACCGCAGGGACTCAAGGATTATTCCAAGAGCAGGCCCTCTTGTCCGTTAGGTGCCCTCCCCAGATGCCATTACCCTCCCTCCCCCACCCCCCCACTGCCTTCCTCACTGTGGCCCCTGGAATGTTCCCCTGTGGCCCTGGGACAACCCAGTTCCTTCCCACGGTCCCCCCACAGCAAAGCAAAGGTCCAGCGGGGGCCTGCGAGTCATTCTCCTGTGCACGGCACACCCTTGGAAGGTCTGATGAGACTTCCCTCCTGCATCACTTCTCCTTGCGAAACTACCTTTTCCACTGATGATCCAAAAGCCCATCAGGAGTCTTAAGGCAGTAACTATATGATTGAGAAGACAACAAGTATCTGTTAAGGAAAGATAAGTAGAGAATTTGAGTTATTATTTTCATCAGAATTAAAAAAATAACCCAAGGAAACCTGTGCTAGAGTTTTGGTCAGTAAGATGCTGGTAGCAGCTGCTCTGCTGAGAATGCTTGTCCCCTGTGAGCACAGAATGCTCCACCCCATGCTGCTCAGCTGCGCCCTGGCATGTCCCCGTGTGAGGGGCAGGTGCAGAGTGGCAATCTGCAGGTGAGCCAGACCTTCTGCCACCCTGCTTGTAGGTGTGCTTCAAGGCCTCAGCTGCAGAGAACAGGCTGAGGTCCTTGGGGCCCAGCTGAGCTGACGGGCTGAAGAGACACAGCGGAGCCCCCGAGGATGTTAAGAACCACAGCGACATGGACAGAGCAAACTCAATTACAGCATCTCTCAGGAGCGCCCCAGGCCCAGGGAGACATGCCATACGGGCAGACTGACGCCCACGCTGCCCTAGGTCCTACTCCCGTGGCTCTCTTTGCTGCTCTATGTGACTGACTAAAAATAACCAGTCTTGGGAGAATCCTAGAACCTAGGAATGACAGAGCTGGATGGGAACTAAGATATCACCTGGTCCCTCCCCTCCACAGTTCAAATGGTGAAAACCAGGCGTGAAGTTTATGCGACTAGCTGAAGGTCACTTGGTTATTTGCAGATAATGGAAATGAATAGTTCCTCTAGTTTCTAGCTAACTGAGATCCAATCTTGAATGTTACCCTATTAGGAATTTCCCCTAATGGATTTGTAGTCAGGCAAAGCAACACAATGAATGACGTCCATTTTTAAAAATAAAAATCAAGACTAAATATATTTTAATGAGTTTAAAAAACACACAGTGGAAATAGTTGTAGTCATCATTCTGCTGTTAATGGCTTGGAACATGAAAGTGATTTTTAATCATTTATTTCTTTCCTGGAGGTTTTTATGTCCATCTTTAAATAAATGGCAGGATTTAATCAGTGGAGTTAGATGGACAATTTCTCTCTTGAGGACTGGCACAGTATTGAAGCAGTTACAAAATGCAGCCTGTTCCAGTGGTCCTCACATAACAGATATTCCTCTAGGTAATTGTTGATATCCCCATATGTGACCATGGTTCAGCCTATTAAAGTCAAGTTTGAAATATATTGACATCTCTTTAGAAGTGTAAGTGGACATATTGATCCCATGAGATACTACATTATGGACTTCTGATCTTTTACACAGCTGCTCTGTTGAAATCATTCCATACCGGGGCCGCCATGTAGGAGTTTGCTAAGGGCTGAGGAATTAACCAGATTTATTAGCATGGAAGACAGTTTATATTAAGTATACATTTTTTTATTTTGCTATCATTAATGTACAATTACATGAACAACATGGTTACTAGACTCCTCTCATTACCAAGTCCCCACCACATACCCCATTACAGTCACTGTAAGATGTTATAGATTCACTACTTGTCTTCTCTGTGTTATACTGCCTTCCCGTGTCCCCTCCACTATATTATACATGCTAATCGTAATGACCCTTTTTCCCCCTTATCCCTCCCTTCACACCCACCCTCCCCAATCCCTTTCCCTTTGATAACCGTTAGTCCCTTCTTGGAGTCTCTGAGTCTGCAGTTATTTTGTTCCTTCAGTTTTGCTTTGTTGTATACTCAACAAATGAGTGAAATCATATAGTACTTGCTTTTCTCTGCCTGGCTTATTTAAGTGAGCATAATACTCTCTAGCTCCATCACTGTTACACATGGTAGGTTTGTTATCTTCTTATGGCTGAATAATATTCCATTGTGTATATGTACCACATCTTCTTTATCCATTCATCTACTAATGGACACTTAGGTTGCTCCCATATCTTGGCTGTAAATAGTGCTGTGATAAACATAGAGGTGCATATGTCTCTTTGAATCTGGGATCTTGTTTTCTTCGGAGAAATTCTTAGGAGTGGAATTCCTGGGTCAAATGGTATTTCTATTTTTAGCTTTTTGAGGAACCTCCATACTGCTTTCCACAATGGTTGAACTAGTTTACATTCTCACCAGCAGTGTAGGAGGGTTCCCCTTTCTCCACATCCTTGTCAAAATTTGTTGTTGTTTGACTTTTGGATGTTAGCCATCCTAACTGGTGTGAGGTGATATCTCATTGTGTTTTAATTTGCGTTTCTCTGATGATTAGGGATGTGGAGCATCTTTTCATGTGCCTGTTGGTCACATGAATTTCTTCTTTGGAGAAGGTCTATTCAGCTCCTCTGCCCATTTTTTAATTGGCTTATTTGCTTTTTGTTTGTTGAGGTATGTGAGCTCTTTATATAATTTGGATGTCAACCCCTTATCAGATATGTCATTTATGAATATATTCTCCCATACTGTAGAATATCTTTTTGTTCTACTGATTGTGTCCTTTGCTGTACAGAAGCTTTTAAGTTTTATATAGTCCCACTTGTTCATTTTTGCTTTTGTTTCCCTTGCCCAGGGAGATATGTTCATGAAGAAGTTGTGCATGTTTACGTCCAAGAGATTTTTGCCTATGTTTTTTCTAAGAGTTTTATGGTTTCATGACTTACATTCAGGTCTTTGATCCATTTTGAGTTTACTTTTGTGTATGGGGTTAGACAGTAATTCAATTTCATTCTCTTACATGTAGCTGTCGAGTTTTGCCAACACCAGCTGTTGAAGAGGCTGTCATTTCCCCATTGTATATCAATGGCTCCTTTATCATATATTAATTGACCATATATGCTTGGGTTTATATCTGGGTTCTCTAGTCTGTCTCATTGGTCTATGGATCTATTCTTGTGCCAGTACCAAATTGTCTTGATTACTGTGGCTTTGTAGTAGAGCTTGAAGTCAGGGAGTGTAATTCACCCTACTTTATTCTTCCTTCTCAGGATTTCTTTGGCTATTCAGGGTCTTTTGTGGTTCCATATGAATTTTAGAACTATTTGCTCTAGTTCATTGAAGAATGCTGTTGGTATTTTGATAGGGATTGAATTGAATCTGTACATTGCTTTAGGCAGGATGGCCATTTTGACAATATTAATTCTTCATATACACGAGCATGGGATGTATTTTCATTTATTGGTATCTTCTTTAATTTCTTTCATGAATGTTTTGTAGTTTTCAGAGTATAAGTCTTTCACTTCCTTGGTTAGGTTTATTCCTAGATATTTTATTCTTTCTGATGCAATTGTGAATGGAATGATTTTCCTGATTTCTCTTTCTGCTTGTTCATCATTAGTGTATAGGAATGCAATAGATTTCTGTGTATTAATTTTGTATCTTGCAACTTTGCTGAATTCAGATATTAAATCTAGTAGTTTTGTAGTGGATTCTTTAGGGTTTTTTATGTACAGTATCATGTCATCTGCAAACATTGACAGTTTGATTTCTTCCTTGCCAATCTTGATGCCCTTCATTTCTTTGTATTGTCTGATTGCCAAGGCTAGGACCTCCAGAACTATGTTGAATAAATGTGGGGAGAGTGGGCATCCTTGTCTTGTTCCCAATCTTTTATTTTTTTATTTTTATTTTTTTTTATTTTAGTATCATGAACCTACAATTACATGAGCAATATTGTGATGATTAAACTACCCCTTTCATCAGGTCCCCCCCACCAACCCTCTTACAGTCACTGTCCATCAGCGTAGTGAGATGAGAATCACTACTTGTCTTCTCTGAGCTGTACAGTCCCCCCCGTGCCCCCCCACCCTATGTCTGCCAATCATAATGCCCCTTTTACCCTCTTATCCCTCCCTTCCCGCCCTTCTTCCCCAGTCCCTTTCCCTTTGGTAACTATTAGTCCGTTCTTGGGTTCTGTGAGTCTG
>JAQQAC010002629.1:23782936-23921960 GCA_029783875.1 Phataginus tricuspis | reverse complement strand
GCCATCCTCACTGGTGTGAGGTGATATCTCATTGTGGTTTTAATCTGCATTTCTCTGATGATTGTTCCCAATCTTAAAGGAAAAGCTTTCCACTTCTCACTGTTAAGTATAATGTTGGCTGTGGGTTTGTCATATATGGCCTTTATTATGCTGAGGTACTTGCCCTCTATACCCATTTTGTTGAGAGTTTTTATCATGTATGATTGTTGAATTTTGTCAAATGTTTTTTCAGCATCTATGGAGATGGTCATGTGGTTTTTGTCCTTTTTGTTGATGTGGTGGATGATGTTGATGGATTTTTGAATGTTGTACCATTTTTACATCATTGGAATAAATCCTACTTGATCATAATGGATGGTGTTTTTGATGTATTTTTGAATTCGGTTTGCTAATATTTTGTTGAGTATCTTTGCATCTATGTTCATCAGGGATATTGGTCTGGAATTTGTTTTCATAGTGCCTTTGCCTGGTTTTCATATTAGAGTGATGCTGGCCTGATAGAATGAGTTTGGAAGTGCTCCCTCCTCTTCTACTTTCTGGAAAACTTTAAGGAGCATGGGTATTAGGTCTTCACTAAATGTTTGATAAAATTCAGCAGTAAAATCATCTGGTCCAGGTGTTCTGTTCCTACGTAGTTTTTTGATTACCAATTCAATTTCTTTGTTGGTAATTGGTCTATTCAGATTTTCTATTTCTTCCGGGGTCAGCCTTGGAAGGTTGTATTTTTTTAGAAAGTTTTCCATTTCTTCTAGGTTATCCAGTTTGTTAGCATATAATTTTTCATAGTATTCTCTAATAATTCTTTGTATTTCTGTGGTGTCCATATTGATTTTCCTTTCTCATTTCTGATTCTGTTTATGTGCATAGACTCTTTTTTTTTTTTCTTGATAAGTCTGGCTAGGGGTTTATGTATTTTGTTTATTTTCTCAAAGAATCAGCTCCTGCCTTTGTTGATTCTTTCTATTGTTTTATTCTTTTCAATTTTATTTATTTATGCTTTAATCTTTATTATGTCCCTCCTTCTACTGACTTTGGGCCTCATTTGTTATTCCTTTTCTAGTTTCATTAATTGCGAGTTTATGTTGTTTATTTTGGATTGTTCTTCTTTCCTGAGGTAGGCCTGTATTTGCAGTATATTTCCCTCTTAGCATGGCCTTCACTGAATCCCAGAGATTTTGTGGTGTTGAATTATTGTTTCATTTGTCTCCATATATTGCTTGATCTCTGTTTTTATTTGGTCATTGATCCATTGATTATTTAGGAGCATGTTATTAAGCCTCCATGTGTTTGTGGGCTTTTTCGTTTTCTTTGTGTAATTTATTTCTAGTTTCATATCTTTGTGATCTGAGAAACTGGGTGGTACAATTTCAATCTTTTCAAATTTACTGAGGTTCTTTTTGTGGCCTAGTATATGATCTATTCTTGAAAATGTTCCATATGCACTTGAGAAGATTGTGTATCCTGTTGCTTTCAGATGGAGTATTCTGTAGATGTCCGTTAGGTCCACCTTTTCTAATATATTGTTGAGTGCCTCTGTCTTCTTACTTATTTTCTGTCTGGTTGATCTGTCCTTTGGAGTGAGTGGTGTGTTGGAATCTCCTAAAATGAGTATATTGCATTCGAATTCCCCCTTTAATTCTGTTAGTATTTGTTTCACATATGTAGGTGATCCTGTATTGGGTGCATAGATATTTAAAAAAGTTATAACCTCTTGTTGGACTGATCCTTTTATCATTAGGTAATGTCTTTGTCTCTTGTTACTTTCTTTATTTTGAAGTCTATTTTGTCTGATACAAGTACTGCAACTCCTGTTTTTTTTCTCCCTATTAGTTGCATGAAATATCTTTTTCCACCCCTTTACTTTCAGTCTGTGTATGTCTTTGGGTTTCAAGTGAGTCTCTTGTAGGCAGCATATAGATGGGTCTTGTTTTTTTATCCATTCAGTAACTCTATGTCTTTTGATTGTTGCATTCAAACCATTTACATTTAGGGTGATTATCAATAGGTATGTATTTATTGCCATTGCAGGCTTTAGATTTGTGGTTACCAAACATTCAAGGGTAATTCCCTCACTATCTAACAGTCAAATTTAACTCACTTACTATGCTATTACAAACACAATATAAAGGTTCTTTTTTTTCCTCCTTTTTCTTTTTCTTCCTCCTCCATTCTTTGTATGTTATGAATCATTTTCCCAGTCTTTGTCTATACCTTGCGTGACATCTATTTAGCCTTAGGAATACTTCCATTTATAGGAGTCCCTCCAAAATGCACTGTAGAGGTGGTTTGTGGGAGGTAAATTCCCTCAGCTTTTGCTTATCTGAAAATTGTTTAATACCTCCTTCAAATTTAAATGATAACCTTGCCGGGTCGAGTATTCTTGGTTCAAGGCCCTTCTGCTTCATTGCATTAGATATATCATGCCCCTCCCCCCTGGCCTGTAAGGTTTCTGTTGAGAAATTTGATTGTAGCCTGATGGGTTTTCCTTTTTATGTGATATTTTTTGTCTCTTAAGCTGCTTTTAAAGTCTGTCTTTATCCTTGATCTTTGCCATTTTAATTATTATATGTCTTGATGTTGTCTTCCTTGGGTCCCTTGTGTTAGGAGATCTGTGCACCTCCATGTCTTGAGAAACTATTTCCTTCCCCAGATTTGGGAAATTTTCAGCAATACCCCCTCAATGACACTTTCTATCCCTTTTTCTATCTCTTCTTCTTCTGGTACCCCTATAATGCAAATATTGTTCCATTTGGATTGGTCACACAGTTCTCTCAATATTCTTTCATTCTTAGAGATTCTTTTTTCTCTCTGTGCCTCGGCTTCTTTGTATTCCTCTTCTCTGATTTCTATTCCATTTACCGTTTCTTCTACTACATCTAGTCTGCTTTTAAATCCCTCCACTGTATATTTCATTTCAGATATGGAATTTCTTAATGATTGAATATCCATCTTAATTTCATTCCTGAGTTCTTGAATATTTTTCTGTACCTCCATAAGCATGTTTATGATTTTTATTTTGAATTCTCTTTCAGGAAGATTAGTGAGTTAAGTTTCACTTGGCCGTTTTTCTAGGACTTATGAGATTTTGGTCTGAACCAGGTTCTTTTGACATTTCGTATTTCTATGTGGTGCCCTCTAGTGCCCAGAAGGTCCAGTCTCTGGAGCTGCTCTGCCCTAAAGTGAGGTTGGGGGTCGTTAGGGAGCGGAGCTGGTGCGGGGGAGGAAAGATCTGTTTTCTGATTCCCGTTTGCAGTGCCTGTCTCCAGGATCACAGCCAGTGGGCCGAGCACACAGGTGTAAGCCTCTGTGCTCCGTGTCTCTAGCTGATGTAGGTGGGGTCTCCCTCTGGCTGGCCTGACTCCAGCGCCATGTCTGCCGGTTTGTGAGCCAGTGCTGTTAGGCCAGGAGTAACTCTGCAGGCTGCATGTCACAGTGCGGGCCCTCAGAGCTGAGCAGCCAGTCAGGCGGATGGAGTGCCTGAAGCTCCTCAGAGTTCCCAACCTGTTGGGCAGAGCATGCTCAGACAACCTTGTCCAGCTCTCCCTTCTCCCACACAGCAAGGTCCGTGCAATCCCCACCCATTCAGCAGCCTCTTGCTGCTAGGAAGCCTATTAGACCACCTGCCTTTCCCTTGTCCCAGATCGGCCGGATGTGGATCCCATCCGCCACAAACAACAGGAATGTCAGTCTCTCAAGCACTCTGCCTGTCCGAGCTCCCCAACCTCCAGAGCACCACACAGAGTAGGTTTCTGCTCACAAAGCAGATCTCCAGGGCTAGGTATTCAGTAGTCCCAGGCTTCTACCCCCTCCCTGCTCCATTTATCTTTCTCCCGTGGGGGAAGGGCTTGGGTCCCACTGGATCAAGGCTTTCATACGTTACCCTGTTTCGTGAGGTCTGCTCTGTTCATGATGTCTGTGTGCAGTCTGGTTCAGCCTTCTTTCCTGTTGCTGTTTTAGGGTTAGTTGTATTAATTAACTATATTTTTGTACTATTTGTGGTTTTGGGAGGAGTTCTCTGTCTCACCTCTCATGCTTCCACCTTGAATCCTCTCTAAATATACATTTTATAGAACAACTCGTCTTTTCCAAGACCTCAAGGGCCTTTTAACAGGCCCAGTTCTTGTTGTTTGACTCAATGTTCTACTGGGCACAGGGAAAGCCCAAAATGCACAGGGACTATTTGGAGATCTGGAAAGTGAGTGCCCTTTACTTAGATTCTCTTATTAGATCTTCATGATAATCTCGAGATGAAACACAAAAGCCTTGTCATCAACATGTTATAAGTGATGACACAGGCATGGAGATTAGGCATCTATGACGTGGTTTAGTGATTGCATGCAGGGAGGAACCCTGACCTCTCTGTATTATCATCATGACACCAAACAGAAAGGAAAGTGGTAGGTGTCTTCCTTAGTTTTAATCAAGTGGGAAGTTAGCATGTAAAAATTTTGGCTATTAGCAGAAACTGAGAAGAACAGTCTATACTAGTTCACACTTTCTCCGAGACAAGAGAGTCTGCAGACCTCACGCTCACCAGGTGCACTGAGCCTCATGTCCCCTGGCTATCTAGTCTATGAGACCAGAGCATCCGTCATAGCTCAGTTTAGGGGCCTAAGGGCTAGAGGTTCTCCAGAGTAATATCAGGAAACCAGGGTTGATATACCAAACCAGCAACTGGACTTCATATCTCTAAAGATTTCTTCAGCTTAAGCATCCTGTGGCCTCTGATACATTTTCCCTTTGTTTTCTGTCCTCAGACACCAGGGTGTCACCTGCTTCTCTCCAGGAATAAGAACAGAGTCTTTTGACTTCAGGGACTGTTTTATTTCCAAATCCTACAATTACCATGCTGGAGCATAGTTTAATAATTGAGTTTGAAGTAAGACTGCCACTTACTAGCTGTGTGAAGAGACAAGTTACTTATATTCTTTAAGCTTCCTTTTTTTTCATACCTAAAATACCAAATAAGGTTGTTGAGAGAACTAAAGAAAAATGTGAACAATGGCGTGCACACAAAGAAAATTTATAAATGATGTCTGTGGCGGCTATTAATACAATTGCTCATGTTGTTCTTCCTGCCTGATGTTTGGCAGAAAGGAAGCACATGGCTGAAACTGCCTGCAGCCCTGCTGGACTTTAACCATGAAGATGATGGGCATGCAGAGTGCAGGCACATGCCTTTCAAGAGATGGGCGAAGCCAAGTAGTCAACAGTCCCTGTCAGCACTGCCACAGAAGAGACCAACAACAAGGGAGGACATGCGAGCAGTGCTGGACACTGGCTGCGGTCATCTTCTGCTGACAACCCGAAGGAAGCAAGGTCCTAGTGGCATGAGCACTAAATCTTAGCATGCCCATTTCCTGGGTATGTAACTTAAACTTTCTAATGGGGATAGGAGAGATTTTACAGCCAATCTGCATACTTTGTCACTTTGCTCTGTGGGGGGGCTGACATCTTCAGATCGCACCAAGCTCGTTCCCTCTCAGTGCAAAGTGCATGACCAGACAGCCCTGGGGAAAACTCAGGGAGATGGCGTCTGTAAGGCAGCATGGCTGCCTCATTTCCCAATCATTCTAGAGCCACAACAGAGATGTAGCTGACTTGGATGTTGTTGGGAAAACCTTGGGTGGCAACATTTTAAGCCGCATGGTTAGGGAAGCATAGATCTCTCCAGCTGTGATTAGGGGCTGCGCGATTGCAGTGCAATGTGGCCACTACTTGGACCCTAGCCTTTTCCTTTCAGATGAGGGTTTGAGTGTGCTGGGGGAGTGTTAGCTTTGTGTCCAAGCCTTGAGGTGGTCCTGGACTCTTGGCCTTAAGAACTGGGCTAAGCCAGTTTCCATGGAGCTTTGAAGGGAGTCAGCTCTTTTTCTTGGAGATCAGCCTGGAGGGGATCAATGTTGGGCAAGTTAACCTTTACCTCTTATTTGTCGATTCCTAGTTGTGTTTGGACAATGAGAAGCACCTGCAAGAGACTGCAGAGTGGGCAGACAGGAAGGAGATGGGTTAGCTTCTCCCTCCCCCCATCCTGGCCACACCCACTTTCCGCTACACAGCCCTACCCTACAGCTGCTGCCTGTTCCCACAACAGCAATTTTTCCTCCCCACTTATGGCCTGAGGGTGTTGCTAGCTCGGTGTTTCACCCCCTCCTCCTTAGGCTTAACTGAGGTCACACTTTCAGGGTTTTTGCTGTCAGTGAACTTCCTACAATTAGCTCATTTGGGTGGACCACCTGTTTTTGGCTGCAACCCTGCCCAGTACATGGAAAGATATCTAATTTATTTAAGATATGAATGTTGTTCATTTTAGTCATTTGCATCCACAAGAGCCTCTGTAAATCATCACATTTTCTCAGTATTTTCAAATGTGCCTTTTAATCTAAAGAGGAGAACATAGGTAAGAATTTGAACTTACGTTAGAAAAGCATATGACTAAAAAGACTCTCCTTTGTTCTCTTCTGTTTTGACATCTGAAGAGTGATTTAAAAAAACTAAGTGTGATTGGAATTCTGTAGCTTGCTGCGTAATCAAGGCAAATGTAGAAATAAGAAAGTTCCGTTATTAGAACAAAATATCTCAAGTAGTTTCATTGCCAAAATGACTCATTTAGACTTGTCATAATTCTTTGTTTTTGTCTGATGTTCTAAGCAAGCACAAATAAAAACAGCCAAGGAGGAAGCTTATACATAAGCTCTGGTACTGGGGTTTTTCCATGGGAAATTGATTTATTTTTCACAAGTCTATAAATTCAATTTACCTCCTTGACTTCCTGTATTGATATAAATGCCATGGATCCAGAGAAGGCTTAAGCAGACATGTCTGGTAAACCTTTCCCATTTTTCTTTCTCAATTAGATGAGCTAAAATTGCATTACAGACAACTCTGCTCCAAAAGCCCATAATATATTGAATGCCCACTGTCTGGAGAAATGTTAAGATCGTGCAGGCAGCTGTCCTCCTGACCCCGGCTTGTAAATCTCTTGCCTCTTCAGGCGAACCCCCAATGCTACGTTCAGTCATTGTTAGCTGAGGTCTGAAGAGACTGCCCTTGAGTGTCTATTTATTGTATATGGGTTAGGAAGTGGCTGATTTTCTTATTTCCACTGATACTTCAGTAGTTTGGAGTGTGAATCTGAATAATAAAGCTCCAACTTGTTTCAAAAAGCATATGAAAACTGAGGTTTTCAAGCTGATTTTGGAGAAATCACTCATTCACTTATCATTCATTTATGCAGTAACTGTCAGGTGCTAAGAAGATGCCAGCTCCCCTTAATGTGAGTCAGATGGAAATTAAGGAAGAAAAGTAAAAATGTACAATCCATTCTTAAACATTTGAGAATGTGTCATGTCCTATGCTTTGTGATGTGGGGAAAATATGTGATACAAGAGTTAGAGCCATGTCTCTATTTGGTGGGGTTTAGTGTCCAGTGGGAGGGTGAAGGGTTAGAAAAATAATAGAATTCCATGATCAAAATTTTAGCTTTATTCCAGTGAACATTTGAAAGAATTCATAGTGAATTTGTCGTTTAAAATTTATTACTTTTCCACTGTTAATGAGAGAAATTTCTGGAATTGCTGGTCTTGCTAGCTGGCTTTACTCAGTATTTTTATGATGTGACCATTTTCAAGCTATCGTAGGACTCTACCTGGCACAAAAGAATCTTGTCCTCAGCAGAACTGCTGACAGATCTTAATTAGTACGTCAGATACTCACTGCAGTTCATCAAGGGCACCAGCCTAAGACAGTCTTTGTAAGGAGGTAGGAGACCACAGCCCCCAAAAGCACAGATTCTAGAACCAGACATCTGGTGTGTGGAGCTGCCTCTGCCACGTGGTGATCGTGGGGCCTTTGGTAAGTCCCTGAACTTCTCTGGGATCCAGCTTCTTCACAGAGAAAATGGAAATCATAGGACCTATGCCATCGCATATAAAGCACCTCACATGGTCACTGAACATAGCTGTTCCTATTGCTGCCAGGCTGCAAGCCCCTGAGGGATGGCTTGTCTAGTCAGGTGTCTGATAAACTTACAAAGGAGCTGGAAATCAGATGGTGCTGCTAAATTCTTCATTTTATGTACACTGAAATATCTCTACAAAGTATTTGAACACTTAGTCTTACTAAGATAAGAATATGTTTATATAATCAAAAAGAAAAATGTAATACAGTGAAACTATCATATTTTCCCCCAAATAGTGAGTCGGTGGACAGGAAAAAGAACTAGAGAGCCAGTGGTCTAGAGCAGGAACCTCTCGAGGAATATTCAGGGACCTGACAGTGGCTCAGGCAGGCCTATAACATGATGTGCAATGAGGAAACGACGAACATTTAGGAAAATCAACGCCACTTCCCCTCAGTTCTCCTGAAATATACTCTCTTCAATAAGCTCTTGATTAAAATTGAGTAATTTTAACTAGATATTTTTAACAAAATAAAATACCAATGCTTCCCACTTGTTCACCCAAAAAGATGTAATACATACATGGTGCCTGTCACTCTGCACTAGGCACAGTAGATGCAAAAATTAATAAACTGTGTTTTCAGAGACCTTGCAGAAAGGAGACATCACATGAATGTATAGGTCAAGGCACTGGTCTCCGAGGCGAGGAGTTTTAGAGGACTGTGCAGTTTACTAATTTTTTCTAGAAAATAAAAATAATGTAAAATATTCAAAATATGTTTTGACACTGCCATGTCCAACAGTTCATATGTTCAACAGTTGCATGTTGTGTGATATATCACACACCCTGTGTACTATGTATTCATGTATTGTAGTACGCATGCAATAAAACATGTGTATGCCTAATAAAGCATTTTTATGTGACACATTGCTTATTATTGATGAAATTACTCTTCATAAAATGGATAAGGCCTCCATGAGATTCCTGTAAGAAAATTGCAGACTGGGTATAGTGCTAAAACTAAGTTTAAAGCAGTCCAGACAATGAGAAAATGAGCATGTCCCCTCCCCCACTCCTTCATCAGCCTCCGTATGGATAAAAACTGGGACAATCTTGTCATGTCTGTCAAGAAGTGGATCAAAGGAACCCTAAACAATCAGAAAGACTGAGTATGTGTATTTAATCCAATATTGCTATTGCTGAACCTCAACTAAAGTGTGTAAGGGCTTGAGACTTGGTTAATGATAATATAGATGTATGTACAACTTAAAAACACCTAAATTTGGGAGTGTGTGCTCTAAATATTTTAATGATGGAAGTGTGTGATCAACAGTTTGGAGGCCACCAGGTTTACACGTTAGGGGAGCAGCAAAGGGGAACAGGATTTATTTTCAATGTTCTCTTAAACTGCCTGTGCTTTAATGTAGTTTAAAACAAATTTACTGTCCCCACACTCCTCACTGCATGGCACACTTTCATTTGGGATGTTTTCTTTGTAGTAAGGGTGGAAGGACCGCTCAGAACATCCGAGCCAGTGCCCAGGCGCATCTCCCTTCTTGGCGCCGAGGCGCGGTCTGAGCTGCTCTTGGTAGGGTACCGCCCTGGCAGAAGAGAGGTGGTCAGATTTTGTGTTTTATTTTTTTGTATTTAGAGCCTACTGTTAACATAGAAATCTAAAGAGATTTGGAAGATGCATTTTGAAATTTCTGAGTAAAATAATCTCTTTAAATATAAATGATTCAAAGTTTGGTACAATAGTTTTTGAGAGCTCGTGAGTCTGCTTTTCGTCTGGTGATAGCACACGGACACCCCTTCCCTTTTATTTTGATAGCATTTGTAATTCGCCAAACACGTTATGCACGTCATCCTGCATGACCTCCTAGCAATGCAGGAGCTATGAGGTGAGGCGAGGGGCCTGCAGGCCCAGCTGCCGCCTGGAGACCCGGGTCTGTGGCAGCTCCTCCCAGACTCTCCTCGTTTGCCAGGCAGGATCACCATTCCTTATGCAAGATGGTTTCAAGGGGCAACATTTCTTATGTCTATGAATTGCCATTCACAAGAAACCATGTAACAAGTGATATTTCCTCTTCTCTGTGTGACCTGTGGGGCTGGTGTGCATGAAAAAAGGCTTGCTCGCCTACCGGAACCCCTTATGAGCTAAGCCCCAGGGAATGTAAAAGTGACTTAGGAGTAGGAGTTCAGGACAGCGCAAATATTTGTGTGATGCTTTCATTTTAATCTCCCCCCTTCTCATTTTGACCAGATTGCAGGCTTGTTATGTAAAATATGGAAATTATAGAAAAATTTAAAAAGCAGAGATCACCCACCACCCAAAGGGTTTCACTACTGACACTTCAGTGTTTGATGACAGTGTACATAAAAGTTGTGTTCTGCTATTTTGTTGAACATTATAACATTAAAATGTCATCACTCTTAAAAAGTCTTTCTAAACATCAATTTTCCAGCTGCACGGTATTTTTCATGTGGATATACCTCAGCATGTAAGCACTTACACGTTTTGAGTTGCTATTTTTCACCACTTTAATTGCTGGTGGAATGCCCTTTGTGGCCTGACACTTTTCCCTCCTTTTTCAAGTTATTTTCTTAAAATAATTTCCCAGAAATGGAATCACTGGGTCAAAGGATGTGGATATCAGCCACGGAATTTCAAACTTACAGCAGTTTGGAAATGACCTCTTTAGTGTCAAATACTAGTTTTTCAAGGAAGATGTGAGTTTATAATTTAGTACTTGAACTGGACTTATCATGCTCACAAATAACATTAATTTTAATCATCCGTGAGGCAAGCATTTTTTTCTATTCATTTCTTTAAAACTCAGTGAAAGGTTAAAGCAAAATATATACAAATAATCAGTATCAGGAATAAAATAATTTTACTTCAAAAGGGCGGATAGGCCAGCTGAAACTTAGTAAATATTTCAGCTAACCATACAATGTTATTCCCATATGTTAAATATTTCTCTAGTCTGTAAGATGCAGTTAATTATTTGTGAATTGAATACAGTATAAGGCAGATATTTAAGTGGCCTTCACATTGGAAATGAAAATATTGACAAGTGAAAGGAATTTAGTAGGAGTGTTGTTGAAAAGGGCATTTAGGTTAATTTGAAAGATGAAGCAGGATTGTATGGTTGGTTAATGGCAGAACAGGGTCTTGAAACAAACTCCTGGGCTATGTGTTATTCTTTACTGAATATACATTTCTGTCGGCAAATGCTTCTCTCTACAAGATAATAATAAGATGCCTAATGCTGGGAACTTAGGTATGGTAGGCACTGTGCTAAGGTTTTATAGGCATATTCACTCTTCAGAAAAGCCTTCTGAAGGGGAAACCCTTTCTGCACTACCCCCACTTCACAGCCTGGAAAACTGAGACACTGAGACACAGACTGGAGAACTCTCAGGGATTATCCATGGCTGACAGATGGTAAAGCCAGGCAGTCCGACTCCAGACCGTTGCTCCTGATGGTTTCAATCATGCCGGCCGCTTGCAAATTACTTGTCACAGCAGAGCTTCCCTTTGCTTATTTGTATCACGGAGATAACGGTGTCTCCTCTTCGTGTGCTGGATATTTGTTATAAAGTGTTAGCAATTATTGCTTAACTTTCAAATTGATCAAATCAATAATGGATTTGTCTGATAACACCACTTTCTTTTCTTTAGCAACTAATAAGGTGGGTCTGCTGAAGAACTGTCCTCTTGCTTCTTTGGATTCTCTTTGCTTTGCCCGATCATATTTCTCAGCTTTAGGACTGGACAAAGCTTGTAGTCTGCTTAAATCCTTCATTTTACAAAAGAAGGTTGGAAACCCACAATTGTTAAGGTTACTCAGACATCGGGGATGACTGGAAGTAGAGACATACGTCCTGATGCCTGCAGACAACAACCTCATCCTGCCATTGCTCCAGGTTTTCTCTGTGGAATAGGTTGGAGGCTTATCCCATTATTTACTATAGGACCTGTTTCCCAAGACTCTACCAATTTTAGAAAGTTTCACATCCTGGGAAACCCTTTCTAGCAGGCCAGCCGGGACTGCTGGCCCCTCTGTGTGACTAGGCACTGTGCCTTCAGTCTCCTTTCCAGAAGTTTCTCTGGTTGGGCTAGTCTTCATTAGCTTGAAAGTAGGGGACTTGTTTCTTTCATGGTGGGAGTAGGCAAGCCCACAGAGGCTAGCTCTGGTTGGTGTCTGGTTTAAGCTGTACCTCAGGAACCCACTCTCTGTTCTGATGAAAACAAGAATTTATTCTATTTTCACTTCAGAGCCCTGCCTCATTATATGTACACTATTATGTAGTCAAGACAAACTGTACTTTAAAGTTATAAAAGCAACTTGAAGGAAAACGAAATAAAGCAGAAATTGGGTGCAGACATGTTATAAAACAGATACTAGCCCAATGCCCAACAATTTAACAGTGTTATCTTTTTGTGGAGGTCTAAACATAGAACAGTTATAGCAGGACTTTACCAGAGCTCTGAGATCAGGTGTAATCTGACCAGACTGCATGATGAACACAGAGTGCAAGTACTTTCAGCCACATTATGCAGCCAGCTCCCAAGTTATGTGCTAGCTGAAAGCGCCTTGTGAAGAAAAGACACTGGTATGGTATCTGAAGCCCTGCTATTCCAGAAAGAGGTCTCATCAGACCTGCCAAGCTGTAGCCACATATCCTGGGGGACACCTCTGCAGACCGACATGAATGAAGCTGCCAGCAGCCTTTCATGGTAAGCAAGAGGAGCTTCATTTGTTTAAATAATAATTTTACCTATATAATGGGCTCTGACAATCCCTATGCATTCATAAGCCAACTGAACTATTACTCTCCTAATCCAATTTTCCTTGAAAAAGGTTCAGTCACCCAAGAAATTAGACCAAGTCAATCAAAAAATTTCCAAAGGTGCTGAAAATCCTGTTGGAAAACAGATGAGTCCCACAAACACGACCTCGTTTCTTTTAGGCCTGTTAAATGTGGAGAGGGAGACGGGCTGTAGATGGTCTTCCCACTTCCTGAGCGGAGGTGGGGCAGCTGCAAGCCAATCTTGCTGCAGAGGGAGAGGATTTGCCACGTTTCTGAGAAACAGTCCTGAGGCAGCTCTGGAGTTATTTTCCCTCATTATAATCACAACCTTTAAATTCTGAGGCCAACTTAATTAGTATCAAATGGGATAGATTGTGTCTGAGACCACTGGGGGTTTTCCCTGGGGGATGCGGCATCTGGAGACAGCCTCTGCGGAAAGCAGTTGAATCTACAAGCCTGGCTTCCTGGGTTCACTGATGCCCGGGCCGCCTCAGGCAGGCGGTCTCTTTGGAGCACTGCCTGTCCCGTTGCTGACAGACTGAGGCTCCACAGATGAGGGAGCATCCAACATGTCCCAGGCCCATGCCAGCCCTGACTGGTTATCATTCGCCCTCCATCGCCACCCTTCGGCCTGCTAAGCCCTTGCTAACTAACCCAGAGCTTGGCACGACCTCTGCATGCTCGGCTCTGTGCTCTGAGGGCAATAGTGTTCAGGGTCCTCAAAAGCCCAGTTATTTTCCCTTTGGTTAGTGAGTCGTTGCTTGGGAGGTGGCTGTTCCTGAAGCTTCAGAACGACATGTCCAAAGCAGAGAGAGGAACAGCAAGAAGCCGTAAGGGCCAGACTCTGCCATCCTTGGGAAGGCCAGAGAGGAAGCTCTGTCTCCAAACCAAACAAATTTTGGTCCACTCGCTTGCCCGATGTGCAGCAGAGCCAAACACTGACACCGGGATTCAGGGAAAGAGGAGGGTGGGCATTTACTCCAGGGCACCGAGCAGGGGAATGGGTGCTTAATGCCCAGCTCCTGAACTCCCCGTAGGATTCCAGCAGGGGGTTTTAAGGGCAAAATTATGAAAAGGTGGCAGGGTGTGTGATCAGCATGTGCCCATCTGGTTGGTCAGTGGTGAGGTGACGGGACTGTTTCAGGAGGCTTAGTCATCAGTCTTCCGGTTCCACCTGGTCTGGGGTCTGTGTGCTTGTCGGGAGGTGGCTCACCTGATGAGGGTCTAAATTCCTGCAAAACTTCTCAAGGACACACAGTCCAGAGTTTATCTGTGGCCTTGAGGGGGAAGTAAGAGTCCTCTGTAATTGGTCTGCTCTACCTAGGTTTGCAAAGTCTCTTCTTTTAAAATCCCTAAGGACCCAGTCTAATTCCCACACTCTGCTCATGACTGAAGGGCCTGGGCTTCTCTTTACTCAAGAGGCATCTGAGGAGCTTCATCAGAAGGGGCTCCCTGTGTGGTTACAGCTTTACAAGTGCACCGAGCTTACAAGGACTAGAATAGCATCCCTGGAGTCAGCACAGAACAACTCTTTCATGAACTGACCACACCTAGGTGATCTTCAGATTCAAGGAGAGACCTTGTCATTATATTGCTAAGTCACCTGGGGGCAGGGGAGAAGGGTGGCACTCATTCTGACATCCCAGTGTTAAGAAAGGAGCCAGAGACGACACACAGAGTCATGAACAGCATGTGACATTAGGTGGAAAATTTGTGAGCTGTCAAGCAGCGGTTCAATATGATTTTTGATAGGCTTTTAAAGAAGAATCACAAAAGTACATTAAGATAGAGAGTAAACCTCAGCCACAGCCTCCACAGAGGATGAACAGCTTGGTGTGGCACAGCCGAGACGGCTCCTGGCTGCCACCTTCTCCCCTCCCAGTGGAAGCACCGACTTTCTGTGTCTGTTGGTGTTAGGTTCCCTTTAACACACAACTCTGAACTGCCTCCGGGTGCAGCGGCTCCTTATCACTTACAACAGCTGCACCCGAGTGTAGCAAAGTCCCCTATCATCTACAGCGGTTTCTAAGTCCCCCACAGCAGTTTCTAAGTTCTCTATTGTCTGCAACAGTTTCTGTTTCTCAGAAGTCACCAGACCACCATCCTGCTCACCAAGGCCCTAAATTCCTATAAGCAGCTCCCCCCTTGCCGCCGCTGCTGCTCTCTCTCTTTCGAGACAGCCACTCTGCCTGTTTGTCTTGCAGGGAATAAAATCACGCTGACGGAGTTCTCGTGTCTTTCTTTGCGAGTGAGTGAGCCGGGTAGCTAAAGAACCCTTTCAGTCGGCTTGCGCAGCATTGCTCTTGCACGTGGCTTTCTGAATCCCCTCTCACCTCTTCATTTGTCTGCTGTGGTTCATGGTGGCTCCTTTCTTAATTTCACATTTGAAAACACCTCAAGCTTGGTCTCTCTTCCCCTTCAGGCTCTCACTGGACCTGGTTCTTTTCTTCATTCCTCTGCCTTCCCTTGTTTTCCCTGCCTCCTGCTTTTGCTTCACTTCATCCAGTTTAAATTTCCGGTGGGAGTCGGGACTGGGTAGCCTTTCCTAGTGAAAGTGAGGGATCAGGAGCACAGGCGGCTCTTGGGCCTGCCCCAGGGACCCCCCACACTGTGTCCTGAGCTCACGGTTTCCTGCAGAGATGCTAGGAAAGGGGTGCTTCAGGGTGTCCACACTCCTGTTCAGCCTAAGGGATCCTTCCTTTTTGATGCCATTCTATAAATGCTGTTGAAGACAGCACAAGTTGCCATGAGAACTCAAGACACAAGGATTTGAGTCTAAAAGTTTGGCCGAGGATCTTCTGCAAGTCTGTAGCCATTTCCAGGAATCAGAGGCCTTAGAGATTTTGGGGCCCCTCCACAAGGTTATGGGATCAAACTAATTATAGATCAAGCTGAACCATAGGCTGCTTAGGCCAGACCCTAAACAATGATTGTAAAGCCTTACTAGGTTCTCCCTCATCAGATACTCCAGAAACAGATGTTTTGATGGCTTAAAATGCTATAGAATATTCTAGCCAACACAAAACTTCTCTTTTCCTCTAACTGCCTACTTTTGACATTGTTTCCAGAGGAGAGACCCAGGGGGCCTTTAGGCTCTCCTTCCGGCTTCTCCAGCAGCCCAGGGAACACCACTACCTGTGGACAGGGGCAGAAGGGCGCCGACGGAGAGACAACCGACTCTCTTGACTGCCCCATACACAGCCTCCTACTGGCATGTTCCCTTCCCAACAGTTTCAGGCTATCAAAGGGGAGAAGACTAAGAGCTGGACTCAGTTTCCCTAGGACTGATTTGCCTGTCTTGGGAAGACTTCAAAAAACATCAAGCCCAGGTCTGGGGTTCCCTTACAGCCCTTGTCCTCTGCTCTGACTCCTCTAGATCTAGAACCTGGCATTTCCTCCTGGGGTCATTGCCCCACCCTTTGGACCAACCACTGGTTGGACTGAGGGTCTGACTTCTGGTTTTATGAAGGAGTTCTCTTGGGATCACTTGGCCCCCCATAACCCACCATCAGCTCCTTCACAGCCTTTCACCACCTTGGGGATGTTACCCTGGGCTCTTTTTTCAAAATGTAAGGGGCATAAGGGCAGTTTGTTCACCCCACTGGATGTTCTGACCCATGTGAAGAGTGCTGCAAATACCACGTTGCTGATGGCTTCATTTTACAAATTGTGTCTGGATGGGCATCACCTCCAAGGGCTCTACAAACCTATTGTGGCTACAGGCAGCTTGTCCAGCTCTCTGGATGGACCTCAGATGTTTACACAGTTCTTCACCCTTCTGAGAAAAGTTATTTCTCACTTATCTAAGTAAATTATACTTGTATTCCCCAATTTAGTGAGAAAGCATCTAATTTTATTCAATAAATATGTTAATTGTAGGTTTTTTCAAAGGTGGCTTTTTTTCAAATTCAGGAAATTTTCTTCTATTTCTAGTTTGCCAAGGTTTTTTTTATCATAAAGGGCATTGAATGTTGTCAAATGCTTTTTCTATATCTGTGTGATCTAAGATCATTAAGTTTTCTTCTGTATTCTGTTTAAGTAGCAAATTGGTCCAGTAGCTTGTCATGATTATTGTATATGGATTTGATTTTATAATATTTTGTTGAATATTTTTATGTCTGTGTTTATAAGGGTATATATTATAATTTTTCCTTCTTATAATGACCCTGCCTGGTTTTGGTATCAGGTTGTGGCCTCAGAAAATACACTGGATATTAATACTATGTTCCTCTATATTCTGAAAGAATTTGTAGAAGGTTGGTACTATTTTTCTGTTAAATGTTTGATAAAATCTACCAATGAAACTATCTTGGCTTGGAGTTTTCTTCATTGGAATGTTAATTACTCATTAGGTTTTTAAAAATAATGATATTAAGGTTTTCCATTTCTTTTTCTGTCAAGTTGGTTAATAGTGTCTATCAAGGAATTTATAAATCTCACATAAGTTTTACAATTTATTGGCATAAAATTTTCACAGTATTCCCTTGTGATCTTTGTGATTTCTCCTTTTTTATTCCGTTATTATTTGCTTCTCATTTTTCTTTTTCTTAATCATATTTTCTAGAGTGTTACTAACCTTATTGTTCATTATGAAGAACTACAAAAACCGATTAAAAAAATTATTTTGGTATCATTAACCTACAATTACATGTGCAATATTATGGTTATTAAACTACCCCCTTCATCAGGTCCCTCCCACCTACCCCATTACAGTCATTGTCCATAAGAGTAGTGAGATGCTATAGAATCACTACTTGTCTTCTCTGAGTTGTACAGCCCTCCCCGTGCTCCCCCAACATTACGCCTGCTAATCGTAATGCCCCTTTTTCCCCCTTGTCCCTCCCTTCCCACCCATCCTCCTCAGTTCCTTTCCCTTTGGTAACTATTAGTCCATTCTTGGGTTCTGTGAATCTGCTGCTGTTTTGGTACTTCAGTTTTTTTCTTTGTTCTTATACTCCACATATGAGTGAAATCATTTGATACTTGTCTTTTTCGGCTTGGCTTATTTCACTGAGCATAATACCCTTCAGCTCCATCCATGTTGTTGCAAATGGTAGGATTTGTTTTCTTCTTATGGCTGAATAATATTCCATTGTGTATATGTACCACATCTTCTTTATCCATTCATCTACTGATGGACACTTAGGTTGCTTCCATTTCTTGGCTATTGTAAATAGTGCTGCGATGAACATAGGGGTGCATACATGTTTTTGAAACTGGTCTGCTGCATTCTTAGGGTAAATTCCTAGGAGTGGAATTTCTGGGTCAAATGGTATTTCTAATTTTAGTTTTTTGAGGAACCTCCATACTGCTTTCCATAATGTTTGAACTAGTTTACATTCCCACCAGCAGTGTAGGAGGGTTCCCCTTTCTCCACATCCTCACCAGCATTTATTGTTTCTTGTGTTTTGGATGTTGGTCATCCTCACTGGTGTGAGGTGATATATCATTGTGGTTTTAATTTGCATTTCTCTGATGATTAGCGATGTGGAGCATTTTTTCATGTGCCTGTTGGCCATCTGAATTTCTTCTTTGGAGAAGTGTCTGTTCAAATCCTCTGCCCATTTTTTAATTGGATTATTTGCTTTATGTTTACATGGCTCCTTTGTCATATATTAATTGACCATATATGCTTGGGTTAATATTCTATTCCACTGGTCTATGGGTCTGTTCTTGTGCCAGTACCAAATTGTCTTGATTACTGTGGCTTTGTAGAGAGCTTGAAGTTGGGAAACGAGACCCCCCCAGCTTTTTTCTTCTTTCTCAGGATTGCTTTGGCTATTTGGAGTCTTTTTTGTTTCCACATGAATTCCAGTTTGTTTAAGAATGCTGTCGGTATCTTGATAGGGATTGCATTGAATCTGTAGATTGCTTTAGGCCTGATGGCCATTTTGACAATATTAATTCTTCCTACCCAAGAGCATGGGATGAATTTTCATTTATTAGTGTCTTCTTTAATTTCTCTTAAGAGTGTCTTGTAGTTTTCAGGGTATAGGTCTTTCTTTTCCTTGGTTAGGTTTATTCCTAGGCATTTTTTTGATGCAATTGTGAATGGAATTGTTTTCCTGATTTCTCTTTCTGCTAGTTCATTGTTAGCATATAGGAAAGCAACAGATTTCTGGGTATTAATTTTGTATCCTGCAACATTGCTGAATTCAGATATTAGTTCTAGTAGTTTTGACGTGGATTCTTTAGGGATTTTTATGTACAGTATCATGTCATCTGCAAACAGTGACAGTTTGACTTCTTCCTTACCAATCTGGATGCCCTTTATTTCTTTGTGTTGTTTGATTGCCATGGCTAGGGCCTCCAGTTCTATGTTCAAGAAAAGCAGGGAGATGTTTTGAGGTTTCTTTTCCTAATATATTAAGGCCGAATCACATATTATTAATTTAATGATATTCTTTTTCTATTATGTCCATTTAAGAGCCATAAAGTTATAATTAAGCACTGCTTTTGCTACATTCCACAAATATTAGTATGTGGTATTTCCATCATCATTCAGTTGAAATATTTTCTAACTTACTTGTAATTAGTTCTTTGATCCATGGATTTAAAACTCAGTTGCTTAATTTCTAAATGTTTGGGACTTTTCTGGTATATACATATTATACATTTTTCAAATTTTATCAAATGTTCATCACAGTGGTTCAAAAGTCCTCCTCTTCCAGCACCTGCCCACTCCCCTCCCCCTTGGTAACCATGTCACTTTTCAATGTCTATGAATCTACTGCTGTTTTGTTCCTTCTGTTTTGTGTTGTTTTTAGATTCCACATGTAAGTGAAATCACATGGTATTTGTCTTTATCCACCTGGCTTATTTCACTGAGCATAATACTCTCTAGATCCATCCATGTTGTTGCAAATGGCAGGATTTCTTTTCTTTTTATGGCTGAATAATATTCCATTGTGTGTATGTACCACATCTTCTTTATCCATTCATCTATTGATGGACACTTAGGTTGCTTCCATATCTTGGCTATTGCAAATAATTGAGAGATAAACATAGGGGTGCATATGTCTTTTTGAATCAAGGATTTTGTTTTTTTGGGGTAAGATCCTAGCAGTGGAATTTCTGGGTCAAATGGTATTTCTATTTTTAGTTTTTTGAGGAAACTCCATATTGCTTTCCACAATGGCTGAACTAGTTTACATTTCCACCAACAGTGTAGGAAGGTTCCACTTTCTATACATCCTTGCCAACATTTGTTATTTATTGCCTTTTGGATGTTGGCCATCCTACTGGTGTGAAGTGATATCTCATTGTGGTTTTATTTTGCATTTTCCTGGTAATTAACGATGTGGTGCTTCTTGTCATGTGCCTGTTTGCCATGTGAATTTCTTCTTTGGAGAAGTGTCAGTTCAGGTCCTCTGCCCATTTTCTGATTAGATATTTTGCAGGGGTTGTTGAGGCATATAAGTTCTTTCAATATGTTGTCTCCTTAACATATGAGTCCCATATGTTCATTTTTACTTTGTTTCCCTTACCCAAGGAGATGTGTTCAGGAAAAAATTGCCCATGTATATATTCAAGAGATGTTTGCCTCCATTTTCTTCTAAGAGTTTTATGGTTTTGTGACTTATATTCAGGTCTTTGATCCATTTTGAGTTTACTTTTGTGAATGGAGTTAGACAATAATCCAGTTTCATTCTCTTATGTGTAGCTGTCTGGTTTTGCCAACACCAGTTGTTGAAGAGGCTGTTATTTCCCCACTGTATATTCAATGCTCCTTTATCATATATTAATTGACCATATATGCTTGGGTTTATATCTGGGCTCTCTATTCTGTTCTGTTGATCTATGGATCTGTTCTTGTGCCAGTACCAAATTGTCTTGATTACTGTGGCTTTGTAGTAAAACTTGAAGTTAGGGAATCTAATCCCCCACAGCTTCATTCATCCTTCTCAGGATTGTTTTGGCTATTCGGGGTCTTTTGCGGTTCCATATGAACTTTAGAATTATTTGTTCTAGTTCATTGAAGAATGCTGTTGGTATTTTGATAGGGATTGCATTGAAACTGTAGATTGCATTGAGCAGAATGGCCCTTTTGACAATTCTAATTCTCCCTATCCATAAGTATGGGAGGTATTTCCATTTATTGTTGTCTTCTTTAATTTCTCTCATGAGTATGTTGTAGTTTCCATGGTATAGGTTTTTCACCTTCTTGGTTAGGTTTGTTCCTAGGTGTTTTATTCTTTTTGATGCAATTGTAAATGGAGTTGTTTTCCTGATTTCTCTTTCTGTTAGTTCGTCATTAGTATATAGGAATGCAACAGATTTTGGTGTATTAAATTTGTATCCTGCAACTTTGCTGAATTCAGTTATTCGTTCTAGTAGTTTTTTGTTGTATTCCTTAGGGTTTTCCATGTATAATATCATATCATCTGAAAATAGTGAGAGTTTAACTCCTTCCTTACCCGTCTGGATGCCTTTTATCTCTTTGTGTTGTCTGATTGCCGTGGCTAGGACCTCCAGTACTATATTGAATAAAAATGTTGAGAGCGGTCGTCCCCTATATCTCTTTTTAATCTAATTCAGTTGTGGTCACAGAACAGACTCTGCACTGTTTTAATATTTGATATTTATTGGCACTTGTTTAGCAGACAATGATATTTAACAAAATACTCCAGATGATTCTTATTTATGGTGGGTTGCGAATAGCTGGGTTAGATGACTTCTGGGGTCCTTCCTAATATAATCTGCGATTCTCTGCTTCTTTGATGAGGAAGAGGTTTTTAAATAATGTTTTTTTTTGAGAAATTGTTTAAAATACCTAACTTAATGGTGGGAAGGCTCTGCCCCAACCAACTCCCTGGTGACTCTTATCTTACAGGAGGCTGCTGATGGAGTATAATGGCGATTCCTCAGACTAGGCCTGGAGTCGTTTGTCCCAGGCTTACCTGACAGGCCAGTTATATTGATTCATATCCTTTTGTGTGCTGACTTATTTATATGATGTGTTCAAACAAGAGGCAGAAACCAGCTCTACTAATAGCTTTTCTACATTGCAGACATTCGACTTGCACTATTAATAAAAGAACAGCACTTAATGAATTTGATTCATTTATCAGACTCATAGGATGACAGATCATCTGCAAAATATATTAATAGGGTGTATGCAATAGTCTGGGAATGAATAACAATGTTATTAAAGATGAAGTATCAAAATGACTTCCACTGCCAAGTCATAAAACTATGGCATTGGAGGGAGATATTATGTATATAGATCGAATCCATCTCAGACACTTGGAATATGCATTTCCTCTTTGCTTGCATTATTTTGAAGTAAACTCAGCTGAGACATCTATTTTGGAAGGAAAAGCATTGACAGTCCCAGTGTGGCCCTTCTTTGACATTGCTAATCAGAGACAGAACATGTGGTGAGGAAAATGCCATCAGGGTTCCTAAACTCATGCCATATGGCCCCTTGAGTCCTGTTCAATAGGAAGCTTGCGATTCCTAGAATGACCCATGAGTTCCTTTCCTGGTGCTGATTTGCTCATGCAGGATTTTCAGGGCTATCTCTTTGTCCTCCTCTTACTTGTCCTGATTTCCTAATTAAATCCTTTTATCCATTGCCTTTGGGGACTGTGGGTACAGGCTACAGAAGATAACATAGTGATGGGCAGCTGAAGTGCGGGCTGAAACAAATAGGTTCATTTTCTTTTATTATTTCAGGTGTACTTCAACATTTCTTTTTTTTATTAACGTATCACTGATATACACTCTTATGAAGGTTTCACATGAAAAACACTGTGCTTATTACACTCACCCATATTATCAAGTTCCCACCATGCCCCATTGATGTCACTGTACATCAGCATAGTAAGATGCCACAGAGACACTACTTGTCTTCTCTGTACGACACTGTTTTCCCCGTGACCTCCCCCACACCATGTCAACCAATCATAATACCCCTCAATCCCCTTCTCCCTCCCTCCCCCAACCCCCCTTTGGTAACCGCTAGTACCTTCTTGGAGTCTGTGAGTCTGCTGTTGTTTTGTTCCTTCAATTGCTTTGTTGTTATACTCCACAAATGAGGGAAATCATTTGATACTTGCCTTTCTCTGCCTGGTTTATTTCACTGAGCATAATACCCTCTAGCTCCATCCATGTTGTTTCAAATGGTAAGATTTGTTTCTTTCTTATGGCTGAATAATATCCATTGTATATATGTACCACCTCTTCTTTATTCATTCATTTACTGATGGACACTTAGGTTGCTTCCATATCTTGGCTTGTAAATAGTGCTTCGATAAATATAGGGGTGCGTATGTCTCTTGAATTTGAGGTTTTGTTTCCTTTGGGTAAATTCCTAGGAGTGGAATTCCTGGGTCAAATGGTATTTCTATTTTAGTTTTTTGAGGAACCTCCATATTGCTTTCCACAGTGGTTGAACTAATTTACATTCCCACCAACAGTGTAGGAGGGTTCCTCTTTCTCTGCATCCTCCTCAGCATTTGTTGTTCTTAGTCTTTTTGATGTGGGCCATCCTAACTGGTGTGAGGTGATATCTCATTGTGGTTTTAATTTGCATTTCTCTGATGATTAGTGATGTGGAGCATCTTTTCATGTGGCTGTTGGCCATCTGAATTTCTTCTTCAGAGAAGTGTCTGTTCATATACTTTTCCCATTTTTAATTGGGTTATTTGCTTTTTGGGTATTGAGGTGTGTGAGTTATTTATATATTTTTTATATTAACCCCAGATATGTCATTAACATCAGATATGTCATTTATGAATATATTGTCCCATACTGTAGGATGCCATTTTGTTCTACTGATAGTGTCCTTTGCTGTACAGAGGCTTTTTAATTTGATGTAGTTCCATTTGTTTATTTTTAATTTTGTTTCCCTTGCCCAAGGATATGTGTTCAGAAAAAAAGTTGCTTGTGTTTATATTCAAGAGAGATTTTCCTATGTTTTCTTCTAAGAGTTTTATGGTTTCATGACTTACATTCAGGTCTTTAATCCATTGCAAGTTTACTTTTGTGTATGGAGCTAGACAATAATCCAGTTTCATTCTCTTGCATATAGCTGTCCAGTTTTGCCAACACCAGTTGTTGAAGAGGCTGTCATTTCTGCACTGTACATCCAAAGCTCCCTTATCGTATATTAATTGGCCATATATGTTTGGGTGTGTATCAGGGCTCTGTATGCTGTTCCATTGATCTATGGATTTGTTCTTGTGCCAGGACCAAATTGTCTTGATCACTGTGGCTTTGTAATAGAGCTTGAAATTGGGGAGCATAATCCCCCCAGCTTTATTCTTCCTTCTCAGGATTGCTTTGGCTACTCGGGTTCTTCTGTGGTTCCACATGAATTTTAGAACAATTTTCTCTAGTTGTTGAAGAATGTTGTTGGTATTTTGATAGGGATTGCATTGAATCTGTAGATTGCTTTAGGCAGGATGGCCATTTTGACAATATTAATTCCTCCTATCCATGAGCACAGAATGTGTTCCCATTTATTAGTATCTTCTTTAATTTCTCTCATTAGTGTCTTGTAGCTTTCAGGGTATAGGTATTTCATCTTCTTGGTTAGGTTTATTGCTGGGTATTTTATTCTTTTCAAAGCAGTTGTGAATGGAATTGTTTTCCTAATTTCTCCTTCTGCTAGTTCATCATTAATATATAGGAATGCAATGGATTTCTGTATATTAATTTTGTATCCTGCAACTTTGTTGATTTCAGCTATTAGTTCTAGTAGTTTTGTGGTGGATTTTTTAGTGTTTTTTATGTACAGTATCATGTCATCTGCAAAATGACTATTTAACCTCTTCCTTATCAATCTGGATGCCTTTTACTTCTTTGTGTTGTCTGATTGCCGTGGCTAGGACCTCCAGTACTATGTTGAATAAAAGTGGGGAGAGTGGGCATCCTTGTCTTGTTCCCAATCTTAAAGGAAAAGCTTTCAGCTTCTCACTGTTAAGTATGATATTGGCTGTGGGTTTGTCATATATGGCCTTTATTATGCTGAGGTACTTACCTTCTACACCCATTTTGTTGAGAGTTTTTATCATGAATGGATGTTGAATTTTGTCGAATGTTTTTTCAGCATCTATGGAGATGATCATGTGGTTTTTGTCCTTCTTTTTGTTGATATGGTGGATGATGTTGATGGATTTTCGAATGTTGTACCATTCTTACATCACTGGAATAAATCATGATCATAATGGATGAGGTTTTTGATGTATTTTTGAATTCTGTTTGCTAATATTTTGTTGAGTATCTTTGCATCTATGTTCATCAGGGATATTGGTCTAGAATTTTTTTATAGTGCCTTTGCCTGGTTTTCATATTAGAGTGATGTTGGCCTCATAGGATGAGTTTGGAAGTATTCCCTCCTCTCCTACTTTCTGGAAAACTTTAAAAAGGTGGGTATTACGTCTTCACTAAATTTTTTATAGAATTCACTGGTGAAACCATCTGTTCCAGGCGTTTGTTCTTAGGTAGTTTTTTGATTACCAATTCAATTTTGTTGCTGGTAATTGGTCATTTCAGATTTTCTGTTTCTTTCTGGGTCAGTCTTGGAAGGTTGTATTTTTCCAGAAAGTTGTCCATTTATTTCTTCTAGATTATCCAATTTGTTATCATATAATTTTTCATAGTATTCTCAAATGATTCTTTGTATTTCAGTTATGTCCGTAGTGATTTTTCCTTTCTCATTTCTGATTCTGCTCGAGTAGACTCTCTTTTTTTTCTTGATAATTCTGCCTAGGGGTTTATCTATTTTGTTAATTTTCTTGAAGAACCAGTTACCATTTTCATTGATTCTTTGTACTGTTTTATTCTTCTCGATTTTATTTACTTCTGCTTTTATCTTTGTTATGTCCCTCCATCTACTGTTTTTAGGCCTCATTTGTTCTTCTTTTTCTAGTTTCATTTACTGTGAGTTTAGACTATTCATATGGGATTGTTCTTCTTTCCTGAGGTAAGCATGTATTGCAACATACTTCCCTCTTAGCATGGCTTTTGCTGCATCCCAGAGATTTTGTGGTGTTGATATTGTCATTTGTCTCCGTATATTGCTTGATTTATGCATTTATTTGGTCATTAGTCCATTGATTATATATGAGCATATTGTTAAGCCTCCATGTGTTTGTGATCTTTTTCGTTTTCTTCACATAATTTATTTCTAGTTTCATACTTTGTGGTGTGAGAAGCTGGTTGATACAATTTCAATCTTTCTGAATTTACTGAGGCTCTTTTTGTGGCCTAGTATATGATCTGTTCTTGAAAATGTTCAATGTGCACTTGAGAAGAATGTGTATCCTGGTGCTTTTGTGTGGAGTTTTCTGTAGATGTCTGTTAGGTCCATCTTTTCCAATGTGTTGTTTTGTGCCTCTGTCTCCTTACTTATTTTCTGTCTGGTTGTTTTATCCTTTGGAGTAAATGGTATGTTGACATCTCCTAAAATGAATTAATTGCATTCTAATTCCACCTTTAATTCTGTTAGTATTTTTTTCACATATGTAAGTGCTCGTTTTTTGGGTGCGTGATATGTGTAATGGTTATATCCTCTTGTTGGACTGACTCCTTTATCATTATGTAATGTCCTTCTTTGTCTCTTGTGACTTTCTTTGTTGTGTAGTCTACTTTGTCAGATACAAGTACTGCAACTCCTGCTTTTTTCTCCCTATTAGTTACATGAAATATCTTTTTCCATCCCTTCACTTTTATTTTGTGTATGTCTTTAGGTTTGAAGTGAGTCTCTTGTAGGCAGCATATGGACAGGTCTTGTTTTTTTATCCATTTAGTGATTCTATATCTTTTGATTGGTGCATTCAGACCATTTACATTTAGGGTGATTATCGACGGGTATGTACTTATTGCCATTGCAGGCATTAGATTTGTGGTTACCAAAGGTTCATAGGCAACTTCTTTACTATCTAACAGTCCAATTTAACTCACTTAGTACACTATTACCAACACAATATAAAGTTTCTTTTTTTTCTTTTCCTCCTTTTTCTTCCTCCTCAATTCTTTATATGTTAGGTATCATATTCTGTACTCTTTGTCTATCCCTTGACTGACTTTGGGTGTAGTTGATTTTATTTTGCATCTGCTTAGTAATTAATTGGTCTACTTTCTTTCCTGTGGTTTTATTTTCTCTGGTGGCAGTTATTTAGCCTTAGGAGCAATTCCATCTATAGCAGTCCCTCCAAAATACACTGTAGAGACAGTTTGTGGGAGGTAAATTCTTTCAACTTTTGCTTATCTGTAAATCGTTTAATCCCTCCTTCAAATTTAAAAGATAATCTTGCTGGGTAGAGTATTCTTGGTTCGAGGCCCTTCTGTTTCATTGCATTAAATATACCATGCTATTCCCTCTGATCTGTAAGGTTTTTGTTGAGAAGTTTGATGATAGCCTGATGGGTTTTCCTTTGTTTGTGATCTTTTTTCTGTCTCTGGCTGCTTTTAATACTTTGTTTTTATCCTTGATCTTTGCTATTTTAATTATTATATGTCTTGGTGTTGTCTTCCTTGGGTCTCTTGTGTTGGGAGATCTGTGCATCTCCGTGGCCTGAGAGGCTATCTCCTTTCCCAGACTGGGGAAGCTTTCAGCGATTACCTCTTCAAAGACACTTCGTATCCCTCATTCTCTCTCTTTTTCTTCTTGTGTCCCTATAATGTGAATATTGTTCTGTTTGGATTGGTCACACAGTTCTCGCAATATTCTTTCATTCCTAGAGATCCTTTTTTCTCTTTGTGCCTCAGCTTTTTTGTATTCTTGTTCTCTAATTTCCAGTTCATTTACCATCTTCTCTACTTTATCTCATCTACTTTTAAATCCCTCCATTGTGTTTTTCAATGTGTTTTTCTCTTTCTTGAGCATGTTTATGATTTTTATTTTGAAATCTCTTTCAGGACGATTGGTGAGTTCAGTTTTACTTGGCCCTCTTTCTGGTGTTTTTGGGATTGCTGTTTGAACCAGGGTCATTCGATATTTCATATTTGTCGGTGGTACCCTCTACTGTCCATAAGCTCTACTCTCTGGAGCTGCTCAGCTCCTGAAGCGATGGTGGAGGTTGCAGGCAAGCAGTGCTGGTGCCTACCAGGAGAAAAGAGCTCTTTCTTGCTTCCCAGCTTCAGTGCCTGCCTTCACTGCCAGGGTCAGTGGGTTGAGCATGTAGGGAGAAGCCTCTATACTTTGCACTTGTAGCTGCAGTAGGTGGAGCCGCCCTCTGGCTGCTCTAGAGCAATGCCAGGGGCAGCCAGTTTCTGATCTGTTCCCAGCAGGGAGGAAGGAGAGGCAGGCTACATATCGCTGTGGTGGGCCTCATAGCTGCGTTGCCAGCCAGAGGGGTGGAGCACCTGAAACTCCTGAGAGTTCCCAACCTGCTGGGTGAGTGCACTGGAGTAATTTTGTTCACCTGTCCTTTCTCCTGAGCAGGAAGCTCTGTGCAATCCTTTAGCAGCACCTCTAGCTGTTAGGAAGTCTCTTAGAGAGCCCACCTTTTTTTTTGTCCCAGAGCAGCCAGTTGTGGGTACCTGTTTTCTGCAAGTGGCTAGAATCTCAGTTTCTCCAAGTATTCTACCTGTCTTAGCATTCCAGCCCCACTAATCTCCAGAGCACCATGTAATGTAGGTTTGTGCTCCCACAGCAGATCTCCAGGGCTGGGTGTTCAGTAATTCTAGGCCTCCTCCCCCTCCCTGCTCTGTTTCTCTTCCTTCCTCCAGTGAGCTGGGGTGGAGGAAGGGCTTAGGTCCTGCTGGATCACAGTTTTGGTGTGTTACTCTTTCCCTTGAAGTCTACTCTGTTCCCCAGGTGTAGGCAGTCTGGTGGAGCCTTCTTTCCTGTTGCTCTTTCAGAATTGGTTGTATTTGCTATATTTTCATATGGTTTTGGGAGGACGTTTCTGTCTCACCTCTCCTGCTGCCATCTTTAATCCAACTCCTTCAACACTTCTTTATATTTTTTCCCTTTAATTTGGACACAAACCCTTAAAAGTAGATATTATGATATACACTTTATAGATAAGTAAAAGAAACCGCAAAACCAAGGCTGAAATTCTTAACTGCACAAAGTCATATTGCAAGGTGCATCTGATGCCAAAGTCTGTGTTTTTTCCACATTTGTTCTTAAAATAATACATGTGACTCTTCAGAACTTTTGTTTCCTAGTGGCCATGGGGGCCTCTTATCTGAAGGTTCCTTCTACCCCCCATTTAGACTTTGTGCCACCCCAGATTTTCAAATTCTAGTTCTGGGATTGCTTACAGAGAAAATACTATCTAAAGTTCAGTTCCTTCTAGGTAGTGCCTGACCTGTTATCCAATAATTTTGCTTGAGTTAAGATTTTAGCGTCTGCTTTTTGGGTACACAATAACACGTGACAGAGAAATGTCTCAGAAATCAGAGTTTGAGTGGTAATTAAGCATAAAGAAAAAAGTCACATACAGAAAAATGTTACATACAAAAAAATGTAGGTAATATACATAAATGAGAGGAAGATGTATATAATTTAATAATTACATTCTGATAGAGACACATGATTTTTAAAATTGAATGTCTAATAATTCTGGATTTTAGTTTACCTGGTACAAATTTTAAATGATCTGTCCTACAAATGTCTATTGATTCAGGAATGGAAGAAATGGGTGGGGATGATATTTCACATAAAGAATAGTCTCAAAGAAAACAAAACAAAACAAAGAAAAAGATTTTAGTGTCTAAAAATGGCTTAATGGGTTATATTTCTTGATAGCATTTTCAGGTTAATGGGAATTTCAGAAACTCCATACAAGGTAGTTGGTAATGTGGAAATTCATATGCCAGACAAGGCTTTCCAAGGAGATGTATTTGGACAACCATAGGCGTGGGCACAAGACACTCTGAAACTCAGCACTGTGGGCTGAGAAGGAGTGCAAACCAAGCCAGAGCAGAACTGGGCCTGGAGAGGCGCAACGGCCTGCAGCTGCAGTCTAGGAAGTGCAGGTCAGACTCAGGTCGGGTTTGCATCATGAATGATGGGGTGGTGAGGGGGAGTGGGTGTTTCAGGGCCAGAAAGACCCTGCCATGTCACAAGATGGAGATACTAGTGAAAAATAGCCCAAGAGCATCAGGCAGGCCAGGGAAACCTCTCTCCATTTTTAAGATCCTAGGATGAGGCAGAGCCTCAGGCTGTACTTCCTGTGATGATCGAGAGTGGCCAAGGCTCGAGGTGGGCTTGGTGGAAGCCAGGCACGATAGCCCAGAGGTGGAGCTGATTTATAAATCCAACTCCACAGATACAGAAACTAATGACTAGTGTAGGCTGCTCCTCAGCCTGCAAGGGTGCCTTCCATGTGCTTGAATGAACAGAGAAGATGCATCCCCCCATCTTCAATTTCGTGTGCACTTCCCCAAGTGAATGCTCGGGCTTCTTCCACAATGGCGCCCCCTGTCGGCTGGCTCTCTGCTGCTCACTTAGGCAGGCTGATTTTCACAGTGACTGATGTGATGTTTCACTGCCCTTTCCAATAATTCCCCAAGTGCAAAAACATGTCAGAATTGCCCTTCTTCCTTTATATCTAGTAATTAACAAGTGCTATAAAATGGTTTTTCTATGAATGCTACATCAGCCCAGTCCCTTTGAATGGAACATCAGATAATAGCGAAAGGAGCATGCCATAACCGATGGCTTCCTGTGACCATCTGTAGTGTCTGACTCAGCACATGGCTTTAAGTCACATTGCTGTCAGGCAGTGGTCTTCACATTTAGTGTGCTTACAATTACCTGGAGAGATTGAAATTCAAGTTTCTGACCCCACCCCCAGAGTTTCTGATTCAGTTTCTGGGGTGGGTAGATGGAACATATCTAATAAATTCCCATGTGATGCTGATTCTGCTGGTCAGGGGACCGCACTGAGAACAATTGCTTTAGGGAATAAACAGCATACGACGTAAGAGAAACTTCAGGTTGGAAAGCGAGTGGCTTAAGATCTGACATGGAAGCTGCTTGGGCTTCCTCTTAAGAAGTTATGTATTTTATTATTAAGTTCCTATTAAGCTGTGTAATTGTTGCCCCATATGAAATAGATGGCTTGTCCTTTAGTAAACGATAGGGTGGATGATTAATTATTAACTAAGTCTGAAACATGGAGTGCTATTAGAAAAAGCCTTCCCCACTCCTCGCTAACCTGCACTTATGACAGTGTCTTCCAGACAGAAGTAATCACAGGTAATATATGACTAATATTAATTAAAGTTATGGTTGTAACTTAGGGTGGGTAGCAGTGTGTCCAGCCAGAAGTTATTATCTCCATTAATTCCACTGAGTGGCAGCAGCTGGGCCCCTGGATTCCCTGCAGCCTCCTTGCTCTGCTGCATTACACTATTTACACTATTTACATAGCAGCTGGCTCTAGCAACTCTAACAAGATGCCATAGGTTGGATGGTTTAAACAGAAATGTGTTTCTCACAGTTCTGGAGGCTGGGAAGTCCAATATCAAGGTGTAATAAGATAGGTTTCATCCTTACACCTCTCTCCTGGGCTTGTCGGTGGTCCATCTCACTGAGGGCTCCCATAGCACAGAGAGAGTGAGCAGGCTTGCTGGTGTCACCTCATCTAAAGGCACCAATCCCATCGTGAGGCCCACCATGACCTAGCTACGCTCCAAAGGCTCCATGTCCCAAAACCATCACCCTACGGAGAAGAGCTTCAGCATTAGAATCTGGGGAAGACACAAACATTCAATCCGAAGCACTATCTGAATGAACTGAAAGTCTGAGTTACAGAAATTTTAAGAAATGGAGTTCACCATGCAGTAGCCAGTGTTACATCAATCCAAGGAACACTCAGCTGGGTGGAAGCACGTCCATGTGGTTGCAAGAAATCATCTTGTCCTGTTAAATAGGGGAAACGTATTTCACTCATCATTACTGATCTGTTGGGTGACACCAGCCATTCCTGAATATAATTACCACGTACTTCCAAATCATGGAGTCAGAATAAGAATATTTTACTACTTTCTCATCTTTCTAATTTCTGCACTTATTCTCTCTTCTGGGATATTTAACTTGCCCTCATGACATAGATTATAAATATCAAAATGCTACTTAGCCTTGAATTTAAATATGTCATTGGTAAAGCCAGCTTCAAAAGTTCTTAAGTGTTAGTGTTTAAGCATTAGATGAGCTGTTGTCCATTGGGTAAATCAGACTTTAAATTTGCTGTTTAGGGGAGATTTGTAGTAACTTATCATATATGAATATAATATGTGTAAAAGGTGTCCACCTTCTTTTCTAAAAAACTCCATGGCTTATTATTTGGAAAATAGATATTTGTATCTTTGAGTATGTGGCATAATGTTTCTAATATAGTGATTCTCAGAGAAATGTGGTTTCAAATGTCAGACAGGACAGGGAGGGAAACTATTATTTATTGAAAACTTGTTATCTGCCCAGTACTGTGCTGGGTTTATATGCTATTTCATGTAATTCTTTCCTTTACCTCAAATTGTAGCACAGGTAAGTAGCAGACACAGATTTCAAACCTAGGTTGTTTTTAATTCAAAGTTGGAGAGCTTTCCATGGCACAGTGATTCTCAAAGCTTGTTGCACATTAGAAATACATGGTGAACCTTTAAAAAAATGACCCGTGCCAGACTCCGCCACAGCAGGGTTGGCTTTTGGCTTGAAGTGGGCCTGGACACTGGCATTTTCACAAAGTGCTTTGTGTCCGAGTTGTCTAATGTGCTTCTGGTTGAGAACCATGGCCCTCCACCCTGCTTCGTCAGGATGAACAATATTATTTAACGTTATTAGTTGGTGAGAATTTCAAAAGGAAATGATCTGTTAGAAATCTGAAAAGGGTTTGGGGCAAAGGATGAGGACATGTCCGTCCTTGGTTCCTTGTCACCAGATACATAACTGGAGTCCTGGGTCATCCAAAACTACCCTATGCAGGTGACAGAGGAAGAAGTAGAATCACTCTGACTTTTAAACAACTGCGGAAAGCAGGTCAGTGAAGGATACGTGTGTTCAGAATGTGCTTTGTGAAATGAAAATTCAATGTATGCATTTTGGACAAAGTTAACTGGAACATACATATGGATTATAAAACATATTTATTGGTTATTCTGAAGGTAAATGAAATAATGTACATGAATGGGCATTGTAAATTACAAGACACTCCAGACAAATACAAGATACACTAATTATTAAATTCATAAATCATGAAATATTAATGAAAATGACAACAAAAATGTTACATTTTTTCCATAACATCTACTGAATTATCTCAATCTTATTACTATTATTTTTTAAGAAAGGAATAAAATACTTGGGAAGGCAGTATAATTGAATCTGTAATAGATAAAACTAGGAAATGCAAGGACATGGTTCCTGTAGAAGCCTTGCCACTCAACACTTGCAGTGTTGTCTAAATGTTCCAGATCCAATTTAAAATGAACGTATCACAGTAAGTGATGCAAAAAGGCATCTTTTTAAAAAAAATCACTAATTTGAAATGATATATGCATCCCTATGTTCATGTGGCATTATTTACAATAGCCAAGATATGGAAGCAAACTAAATGTCCATTGATAGATGAATGGATAAAGAAGATGTGATACATATAGAGAATGGAATATTATTCAGCCATAAAAGAGACTGAAATCCTTCCATTTGTGACAACATGGATGGGCCTAGAAGGTATTATGCTCAGTGAAAGAAGTCAGAGAGAGAAAGAACATGTGATTTCACTTGTATGTGGAATCTAACAGAACAGTTGAACAAACAAACAAAATACAAACAGACTTTCATAAGCACAGAAAACTGACAGTTGGCATGGTGGGGTGGAGAATGGGCAGAACAGATGAAGGGGAAAAAGAAAAAAAAGTAAATCCTTTAGATGTCAGGCAATAAATAAATAAAAAGGCATCTTTTAATGTTAACTATTTTTGTTTTATTTCAGACATGAAAAGATATTTTCTAATCAACTAATTCTCAAATCAACTAAGTATGCCAGACATTTGAAGCCAAAGAAAAAGGAAAATACTAATGCAAATGTCTGGAAAATAAGGCAAAATAATGCCAATTTATTTGAATTAGAGAACTTTTTACTTCAGTCACTTAGGCAGTAAAATCTTAGGTTTAGGTACCTTTGAAATGGGATATTCACAACAGCAAAGCGATCTCATAAACTGACAAAAGAAGGGAGAGAGATGTATGGCTTCAAGGGTGAATTGAAGCAAAGTAAAGGTCAAAATAGAATCGTTGGAAAATCATCCTGTTAAGTGGAGTTCAGCGGTAGGTCAAAGTGTTTCCCTTTCACAATGCTATTTTTGTTCCTCGCACTGTCAATTTAATCCAGAGGATAAAGAACTGAGGATAGAACTACGTACCTCAGGCTGAATATGCTGATATCACAGTATGTTTAAAAAGGGAGCAGAAGGGGAGATTTTAAAATTAGATTTATAAAATACGTCACATTATCTCAGATAATCCTAATGCCTTTTCCTGCTGGAACATTCTTTGAAATTCTCTGGAATATAATTCTTCATTGTCTCCTTCAGAGAACCTGTCCATATGGTCGTCCGCCTCATGCAATAGACTCAAACCCTTTTATCACCACAGGCAAACTCATGGGGAATCTGCTTCTCTGATGACTGGAATACATTTAAAAAACAAAACAAAACAGCAAAAGCTTCCTATCTTGGCAGTTGAAGAGATGTTTGCATTTTAGAAAGTTCTGCAATCAGAGTATATGGCTGTTTGTTTGCTCTGTCAGCTGGCATCCTCCCTGCCCCCTGGAGCATGGCTGCGGGAAGTGGCATCGCGTGCAGAGAAAACACGCTGTGTGATGAGCCGCCGGCACACCCTCCCAGAGACAGCCGCATTTCAGGGAGCTCCCTCTCCGCAGCGGAGTTCACTGCAGTCATCATCATCCCTAGCTTAGTGTGAAGTGAGCACAAAGGAAAATATAAAAAGAATCCTCGCAAAAGTTTTCAAAAATCTGGTGACCAGGAGCTATGCTAGCAAGTGTTCTTGGGGCCAAATGGGTCAGAAATCAAAATGTCATGTGTGTTTTTTGCTAGCACAAGCCATGATCATTGATCATTGCAGATCTCAAAGGTAAACCAGTTGAAAGCTTTGTTCACCCGCAGAGAAAGGGACGACTTCCCTAGGTATTTTTTCTTTTTGAAGGAGTGTTGAATAAGTGAAGTTATTTGAGGGACTGATGAATCTGGGAGTAGCCACGAAGGTTAGAATTGGAAACTTTTCAGCAACTCCTGAAGGAGAGAACTCCCTCAGGGTGTCCTAAATAGAGATTCTGTGGGGCTTGGACTTAATCACTTCTACTCTAGACTCGAAGAGTGAGCAGAGTCAGAGATTTCTGGGTTGAATCCTGGATCTGTCCCTAGCCAAGCTGCTTAACCTTGACAAATCTTATTTTTCTCATTTACAAAACAAGGCTTATAATAGTATCTCGGTTATCAGATGTTTATAAAGAGTGGATAACTCGGGAAAGTGTTTAACCTAGTGCCAGTCACACAGAAGGCATGAACAATGTTAAAAACTGTCATTACTACAGAAAGTGTTGCTGGTGGGCTACAGGGAAGAGAGGACAAATTTTTGGGGTGGATGCTTCAGCAGGCACTACCACTCCCAGAACCTGCCTATCCCTCCAGCCTCTTGAATCAGCCAAGCCTTAGTCTCCCTAATTCACAACATTACTGACTAGATTGCTGAGGGGAGGGCCAAATTTCCAATTCATTGCAGACTAGTACTTTTTATAACATACAATAAGAAACAAATTATTAGAAAATAATAAAAAGACATAAACTGTAAGCCTACTGATCACATGCTTGGATGTCACGGTAACGCAAATTGCTATGAAAGCTTCCTGAGGCCAATCTCAGCCTTGTGCCTACCTTGCCATGACAGCAGGCAGCCACTGGTGCCAGCAGGTGGCCCTTGCGTGGAGGAGCACTGGCCCTTCCCTGTGCCGCTGCTCTTCCAGTGGGTGTCAGCCGAGGAGCGCCTTGCCCCGAGAAGCCTTCCCATTTTCCCCAGATTGGGCAGGTTGCCTCTTTTGTGTTCGCCCTTTGTGCTCTATGCTTCTCCAAAACTTAGAGGATTATATCTTATTCACCTGCCTATTTTCATTGCTCAGTTGATGCTCAATAAATACTGGACAGATGTATTTCTTTCAAGCAAGGACAGAATTGAAGGGCACTTGTTCAACTCCACCATTACCTGAACTTGAGATACGACCATTCCTGGCATTAATTAGACTCATGGTCCCTTTGAAAAAAATGCTTTCTCGGCAAGAAATGAAATTAATAAAGAACAGTACATTTAGACTGTGGCCAAGTCTTACTCATAGAACTTACTCATCAAGTAGGCTTTATTCATGAGCTTCAGAAAGGAAATTGAAGGTTTAATTTGTATCCCTTCCTTTAGAGGTAGATGCGTAAATCTCTGGAAGCGTTTCCTTTCTTTAAAATATATTACTTCAGAAGATTTGTCTTTGACAGTCATGACTCTGATGACTCATAGAGGTATTACTAAGTGTGAATTGACGTAGCAGCCAGTCCTCCAAACCAGCAAAGGATAAGGAAATTCCAGTACCTGCCTTCCCAAGGGGGTAGGTAAGATTTTGAGCAGCATTTCCTCTTACCTTAAGGATAAGGGGGAATGTGCAAATATGGTTTCTATTTTGTAAATGGAATGTTTTACACTTTATCACGAGAGAAGAAAATGTTGAGCTTCACTTACTAAAACAGAACATTGTTTGGATGCTTGGAGGAAGAGAAAACACTGTTTATTTGAAAGATCACCAAACTGCTTTTCTCCCCATGGGCGGGGATCAGTTATTCTCTAGCAATTCAGACCGATAAATGTTTAAGCAGAGCCTGTGTGCGAAGTGCAGAGCACACTGTCATTTGGTTTTGCTCTGGGGAGAGAGGTGCCTTTCCTCTTTTCTGGAGACGTCCTCAGCCCCTGTCCTGCTGTCCTCATTGAGGACCTGGAGTCAAAATTGGCCCTATGAGCCTCTTGCTACTCCCCCAGCTTCCTATTTACAATGGGGGGAAGGGGACTGAGACTGTCTTCATGATGCAAAACATCTTGGTATAAACCAGGATGTCTCCTATGACCAAATTAGTCCACAGTCTAGACATGTAGGCCCACATGAGGTGGAGCCCTGTGGGGCAGGAACCCTCAGAGCTGTGGAATTAAAGCCAGGCATCTGGCCCCCAAACATGCACCATATATGATTTGTAGATTCAACACATAACTTTTCTTGCCCATATGCAGAGCTATTTCTAAAGGTGTACAGATTGTTATGCTTAATAAACTCAACATTTTAAAAAGAATTATCAGATATGTCTCATAATTTTTCCCCATTGTGTTTTTTTCTCAATCAACAGATAATAAATGTACCACTTCTACTGTCAAGTGTGGGTCTGTGAAATGTTAGGATTAAGAAGGACTCCTGGGTTTCTGTAGAATTGGAAATGGACGTGCACGGCCCTGGAAGCCCACTCCGTGCCTGCACAGGTGTGCACAGAGATTCAGCCAGGCAGGAGGGGCCCAAAGGCCCACACAGTCACATTCGAGGCATGGTCGGCCCTGGGGCTCCAAGGTGGCCCTAGCAGTGAAGCAGAGACATGGAGATATGTAGAACAGCGGAAGTCCTTCAAGGCATCAACCAGAAGGTCTGTCTTTGGAGACCAATGATTTTTACCACTAAGCAGCCCTTTAAGGCTCCAAGCCCCAGGATGGCACTTTGGTGTGACTTCAGCATCATAGGAACGAGAGCCAAGGGACACCGCAGACCCAAGCGCTCATGGGCGGGACGTGCACCAGGGAAGGCCCCTCAGGGGCTGAATGGGATCCCAGGGGTCAGTACTGCAGCATCAAGGTCTGGGAGGAGGATCAGGGTGAGGCTTGGGGATAGTGAAGGAAGTGGGTGGAGTGCAGACAGGCAGTTTTGACAAAGCGAAGTACCGCCTGTCTGAGTGTGCGTACAATGCCAGCATTGTTACTCTACCTCAGAACAATTAATAGTGAGGCTTTGGCAGGGAGCAGGTAGTGGTACCTTCAAGAGAAGGAGGTCCTCAGAACCTAACCCAACCTGTGGGAAAATGACTGGGGTTGGTCTCTGTCCTTCAGCCTCCATAGCTTAGAAAAATGGGGCCATCCCTGAGTCCTTCTATGAAGTTATTGGAACTGTGCAATGCATTTGGGGGCCAATATTTGAGTGTACATAAATGTTCCTTCACCGTGGTGGTTTTGCTTCCTTGGTGTAAGCAGGCTCTTAGGGACCACATGGGAAGGAGGAGCAGTCAGATTACAGTAGGATCAGGCACTGCTGGCCTGAATGTCATCACCACACCTCTCCTGTTGGCCATCTCAACCGTAAAACATCGCATGGATGAGGGCAGGATCATTTGCTGTACTTCCTGGTACCAGAGCAGAAGTGAAGACATGCAGCAGGGAGACCTTGTGTCCCACTAGGGCTTGGAGTGGCCCTGAGGGAGGGGTCTCAGCACCCTGACCATCCTGGAGGAATAAAAAACACAGGAGAAAGAGAAGTAGGAGAGGCCTCACCAACGGTGTGTTTTCAAGGTTAAACCCCAGAACACGGGGATTGACAGCTGGCCCTTACAGGTCCCCCTTCCTCCTCCCCATGGTGGATTCTTAATGAGAGATAGGGGAGGGTGACAAATACCAAGGACTGCAGGTGCATGGGGTGGAGACCTTGCCAGTCTAGTTCGACTGCTCTATCCCAGGAGCTGAACCCAGGTCCCGACATTTCCAAGGTCCCTCATGAATATTTGATGCATTTTTGAACGAAGGGTCCCTTTCTCCTAAAGGCTGACAGGGACCTCTGAAGACATATAATCTTACGTGAGTTTTGCCTAAATGGCTTTCATTCATCCTTATCTGTTTCCTTCCATTGCCAGCATCAGTAAGGTTATTCAATCATATGAGATCCAATAAGACAACATAGCCTAAGAACGTACCTCTGGACAGGTTCTAAAGGAAGCCAGGGAAACACTCTCCTTCATGTGCTGCTGCAGTTCTTCAGGAAGCCAACAGGGGTCAAAACCTACGTCACACCTGTGCTTTTCCTACATGGTGTGTTTGTACAATAACGCCTGAAGGCACAGGTGAAAGCACTTTCATTGTATAAGAAATGCACACCTCATGTTCATTGTGTGTGTGTGTGTGTGTGTGTGTGTGTGTGTCTGTTCCTGTCTGATTACAGGGGATGGCTTCCCCTTTCCTTTCTTTTACTTATATTTCTCTCTTCCCTTCTTATTTTCATGCTCTCTCCTTTTCATCTAAAATTTTCTTTTTTCTACTTTCCTTTCCTTTTCTTTTACATTCAGATCTGCTCTAGAATTTCTCCAACTTTTATTCCCTACTTCCATAAACACCCACACAGAGTTCAGCCACACAAAGGGACTCTCAGCTTGACATTTGGAATGGGCCTGTTTAGGAGACCTACTTCTGCGCAGGCAGGAAGGAGTCTTCTCCCTGAGGGCCAGCCTGTACAGAGTTATTTGTGTATCATCTTACCATTAGAATTAGAGACACGTGAGAGCACTTTCTTGAACTGTGCCTAATATGTATAGTCACTGAATGAATACTTGTCAAATAAATGAAGAGATCCCAAATGTCTGTGTACACAGACATGGTAAGTTTTACAACTTGATATGAACAGATGTGATCATCTGCATTTGTATCATCTGAAAATGGTGATCACTGAGCAGCTTTGAAAGACTCCATTGAATTTGCTGAAAGCAAAGGCCTCACATTCCTTTTCTCTCCATCCCCATGGACAGGCTTGGATTTCTCCAAATCCACAGCTGGTGTTGGGCCAGGCCATGACTATTTATCTCTGTGATGAATAACTAATGTAAATGGCAAGCCATCCTGAGGGAGGCTGGCATCCGTACCCACTGAGAAGGCCAGCAAGCAGTGTGTGAAGCACTAATGTCAAAGGCCGTTAATGCAAATGAAAATCGGGCATTTTCCATCCAGGTCTAATAGTATGCCACCAGGCAGGCCTACCACTGTGCCACCTGTTTACAGAAACATGCTTCTAATCAGTCGGCAACATCCTGTAATATCTGTGTTTCTCCATATTTGCTTTTAAGTCTTTTGAGAGCATTAGATTAGTCTCAATTAGTAAAGCTAATGAGTGCAGAAATATTGAGTATTCTAATTTAATGGAAAATACCCTGCTGAGTGAGAAATATAATTTCTATCTGGAGTCTATTTCTTTAGCACAAGCTGTTGGCTCCATGTTTTGAAAAGTTAATCACAGGTGTATTGAATTTTTTTTTTTTTTGCATTTCTTACAAATCATTAAAAAGTTTGATATTTTTTTCTTAGTGATGAAGCTCCATCAGGGAGGTAATGATCTGATTTTTGCATTGAATTTTACCTTTCCTGCTGTTGGAGTAACAAAAGGGAGGCTGCTGTGTCATGAATGTTTTCTATCATGTGAATAGTTCCCATACAAATAAAATAACACAACGTAACCAAGCATCAATAATGAGAAGCAGTCACTCTCTGCCTCATGAGAGTCTTACGCACTCTTGGTGCTACAGTTGGCTCACCGCCGCAGTGCCCTCTGCTTGATTGCTATGCCTGAGGCCTGACTCCAAGGGGAGGCCTCTTGTAATGGAACGCCAGTACATGTCTAGGGCCTGTGATTTACAGTCCAGCTTTACACTTGATAATCAAGCAAAAGAACTAAACACAGGTAATGAGAAAATACATTTTATTTACTGGCCAATGTTTATATATTGAATATTAGAGGGGTTTAGGCTTTCAGTTTTCAGCCGTCACTAAACTTCGCAGGATTGGTGACTAATAATTTTAAATCTTCCCACCAATCATAACAGTGGGAGGCAGGCAGGTGGGACTTGACAGGTAGAAATACATGTAAAGTATGTGACCATCAGAAGATATTATCTCAGTAATCAAACACAAAATAAATGTCATAAAATAGAAGTAATCATTTATTCTCACCCATATTATTACGAAAGTCATAATGACTCTTTGTGCTTATCCAAAGAAGGTATCAAACTAGAAGGAAAGTCTGACGCCTGAGCTCAAGGGGGAGCGAAAGAGAGAAAAGTGCCCTTTGGAACTCAAGAGTTCCTCCTTTGAGAATAAGGGAGCCTGAATCTCTTGACACTGATCTCTGAAGGGTTTGCACCATGGTAAGCAGCAGCAGGGGTTACAGGGAGGTGAAAGGATGAGGGACAAGCATGCCAACAGCAGGAAAATGCTGTAATCTTCCCTGACACGATTCCTCAGGGGAACCAGGCAGCCACAGGTGGCGTGGACCTGTGCGACACCAATCCATCGCCTTTTTGGATGGACACACATTTCAGTTACGGATTTGACTTCCCTACCTGTAGCTGTTTTGTTAGAACCACTGTTCTTGGATTTAAAGGAATCCTTGTTCATTGACATACTGTATTGCCTCTGACCAGGGGATGTGTTTTACCGCAAAGGAAGTGTGACGATGGCTCACAGCCACGGGACTCATTGTTCTTACAGAGATCCTTGCTGCGGGCTCAATATCAGCGTCCCCCACCCCCAAAAGTCAGCTGGTGAAACTGTAAGAAAAGACTCCATTGAGAAGGGAAAAGGCAGAGCCGTGATGCCTGGAACGTGAGCCCTTCCCCACCCCAGCCCACAAGCAGGAGGGAGAGGGACAGAGCAAGGAGGGGACCAGCACTCTGGCACACTGGGCCCTGGAAATCTGCTTTGGAAACATGAGTCCACACTGCATTGGGCTTTAATGGGGCTGCACACCAGGGCGAGGTGGAGCCCTCTCAGAAGCTGAGATTCCTGTCGCTGTGGAGGACAGACACGCTCCATCTGTCTCTCTGAGACCCAACACAGAGGCAGCAGTTTGGGAGACTGACCAGCAGTGGGAAGTGTGCCAGAGGGGTGGGGGTTTGAGGGAGCTCTCTCTGCAGGAGAAAGGGCAGGCCTCCAAAGCCCTTCCTCAGCCCAACCGTCTGGGCACTTGCAGGAGCCCAGATGCTCCATCTCCCTTACCGGCAGCCCAGCTTCAGAGGCATTCCCCTGCATACCTGCCCAGTCTGGCCTGCTCAGCCCAGGAGTGGTTCAACTTTGCTGCCTGGAAGGTGGAGGGACACTTTTCAGCTTTCTGGCCCTCATTCAGATCACCTGGTCTGTCACTTGCAGGAGGCAGCTCTAACCTCTCCAGCTCAGCCCCAAGTGCACTTGCCCCACCTGTCCAGAGCGACTGAGCAGCAGCTGCCGTTGCTGACTGGCAGGCAAAGGGCAGCCCCACCCACAACAAATTCCAGCAGAAGCGCCTCCCAGCACACAAAGGGCCACTGAGGTGAGCTGTCAGCGTCTGCTGCCAGAGTCCAGCCACCGCGCACAGGCAGGCAGGTGGGCAGCCCTACCCACAGCCCACAAGGCAACTGGCTGTGCCACAAAGGACAACAGGCACAGGTGAGAAAAGAGCCTAGGGCTTCTTGGCATCACAGGATTTCTACTTCATAAAGCCACCACTCTTTTTATTCCTCTGGGGTAACCCATCCAATGCCTCGGATCAGAGGTGGAATTCCTCTTGGTCATACCTTCTGGGCTGTTCTGGGATTCAGGCCAACCTGAGTCTAAGCCTGGAGCTATAAGAGGCAAATACAAAACCACTGCTATATTGGTCATTTCTTGAGTGCTATTTTTCTCCCCAATCCACGTGCTATCATAAACCTTTTCAAAGTCCTTAAATAGTTTATCTACCACCATTTAGACAGGGCTGCGTCCTTCCTTCATCTTAACTAGAAGCACACTACTCAAATGGTTTGGTTTGGTTTCCTTTCACTAACATTTTATAGTCTCTGAGCATAGCGAGACAATGTGATTCAGCTTTGTATCCCTGAAAACTTAACACTCTGTTTTGCTTCTGGTAACCACATAATTGGTCTTTGGTAACTTAAATACTGAAGCTCTGACAAAGAGCTCTGCCTATAAACTGTCTTTAAACACTTTCATAGATGTGTATGTTAATACTTTATAATTTTTTTTTTGTAGAGTGTCTTGTATTTCAGAGAATACAAGTTTTCTGGGGCTCAGAAGAATGAAGCACCATCTCTGTGCTTGGACCTGGGTTCTGTGCCATAGAGTGTTTGCAGACTTTTCATATTTATGACATGATTTCTTGCAGAGAGATACATAGGGTTCCAATCACCTATTTGAAAAGAAGGATGATAAAAATGAGAAAAATACCACTTTTCTCTATCCCTATGGTCTCATGCAGTCTTTGGGAATCCAGAGACCAGCTACCTGCAGCTGGCACAAAAGTATATGGGGTAGGGTTCTGTGGGACTTGAAGGAATCCTAGGATGAGGACCAGGTATTATTCTTAAAAAAGGTATTTTGAAATTTGAAGGGAAGAGAAAAGAATGACATTTCTATGAGGACTATGTATAGTTATGCATACACTTACTGTAATGGCTAAAATTCCCCTAAATATATTTTTCTGATCATAAAGACATAAAAGTCATAAAGCCAATCACTTTAATTAATCAACAGGAAGAAAAATTATCCATGTGAGACACTTACATGGAAATTTTGAGAAATTCAGCATGTGATTTTTTGGTTATCTTATCTAGTATTGATCTTGTTCATGACAAATTTATAGAACAAAATAGGATATAAACAGGTAAACTGATTCACACAAATAAACGTAGAGTTAAAAAGATAGTTAATACATACAAGTGCGAAAGTAAATTCTGTCTGGGAGATTCATGTAATGTCTTAGCAAAGTCGAAAGTATGAATAAGTTTGCTGGCAAAGAGGAAAAAAGGGACAAGACATCTCTGGAGAAGGAAATAGCATCTGAAAGGCACAGGGGCATAGAGCAGCCGGCTGTATTTGGGGAATTACCAAATCTTTAGGAATTCTGCTTGGTGGAATTTGAAGAAGGAAGCAATGAGGAGGGATATTGTCTGGGGGCAGAAAATAGTGGAAATTCTGAAATATGTAAAAACATGGGTATTTATTCCCAAGGTTTGGAGCTTCAGTTTGATCGGATGAGTGACATAATTGGACCTGAATTTTGAAAGGTGTCTCTGGTAAGAGCCTAGTGTATAGATCGAGAAAGCTGGGTCTGGGGAAAATGTCCCAGGTGTGTGATGATGAGGAGTGGGACTGAGTTAATGGCAGGGGGGCGGGGAAGTAGGACAGATGGGCAGCTGAGGACAGCAAGGCTGGAAGGTCTCGGTGACTGCCCGTGTGGGACGATGACCAGGTGCTGAGTGGATGCTGGCTCCACACACTGGGAAAGAATAGCCTGGAAGGAAGAGTGTGTCTGACTAGGAGAAATAACTCAGTGAGTTCTGCTTAAACAGGGAGTATCTGAGATGTCTGTGGAACTATCAGTGAGAAATCTGGGTTAAAGATAGGATTTGGAAATACTGTAGTGTGGGTGATTGTTAAAACCGAAAAGATGGATGCAATGACCTAAGGGGGATATTTACAAGGAAAAGGTCAAGGAAAGAATCCTGTGTTTAAGAGATTGTGAGGGGAAGGAACTCTAGCAAAGTAGACCTCACAGCATAGAAGGATGTGCAACCAGGAGGAGAACTGGAAATGGTGGTGTCATGAAGGGAAGGGAGGAGGGAGCAGTGAGAACTGGGGGAGGGGCAACAAAAGCCAACCCCTGGAAAAGGCCAAGGAAGGCAAAGACTGAGAGTGTCATCAGGACCACTTGAACGGAGGCTGTTGGCAGTGGCGCACTGGACAGAGGAGGATTTAACAGACCCAGGCACGAGAATTAAGGGAGCAGACACCACTGCCTCCACTGGGCATTTCAAAGAAATTCATGACAGCCTGTCCTACTACTGCTCTTTTCTCTCTCCAGAGCTAAGGGTGGCCCAGTTCACAGCCTTATTTAATCATGTCCTTAGTGAGAATTTCCAGAGTATTGATTTAGAAGTTAAATGAGTCCACCTAGAATTCACTTAATCTTGTGACCTCTTACACCTCCAGGGTCCTGACTGTGGGGAAGACTCTGGAGGCATGCAGCTGTGATTCCTCTGTGTTTCCGCCCTAGAAAATGAGTAACCTCAGTCCTGCTGGGACCTTCAGTCGGTCTTGAGGGACAGACGAGTGGCCAATGTCACCTTGACAGTTGTGAGAATGGCTTTGCATCTGCATCAGCGACTGCTGCTTACTGACTCCAGATGAGAGGTGAGAATCAACTGTAAGCTGCCTCAGTGACTCCCAGGCTTCCCAGTGCTACCGAGTGTGAATGGAGAGTAACAGGGAAAAGCGGTGTTTTTATTGATTACCTGTGTACTTGTTGAGACAGATTTTAGCCATATTGAAATTTATAGGGTAATGAGGTTTAGATTTGTGGAATTTCTATAGGCAGTGTGTGTCTGTGCTAATAAGGAAATGCGTAGGCACTTAAAATTATGGTGAGGACTCTAAGTAATGCCCTTGGTAACTGAGCAGCCCTGGGAGCAGCCGGAGGTGGTCCCGGTCTGTGGCCCAGTGAGAGAAAGAGGCCGGAAGCCCGACACTGTCACGCATCCAGTGATGACTCGAGGCTAAGCTGTGGCCCCTTACCTCCTAGCTGTGCGGTCCTGGGTGTTTCTTTAGCTTCTCTGGTGCTCAGGTTTTCATCTATACCAGGAGATTTTAGGGAAGAATTTAATAAGTCAAAAATGTGCGAAGGGTATAGCATGGCATCTGTCATAGTGAGACTGCTTAATAAATACTGGTTGTTATTTTTATTATTGCTGCTCTTGTTGCTTTTTACAAGGGATAAATGGTGGCTAGTCTTGGCTATTATGGTCAGTAGATTATTGTCTTGCTACCAAATAAAACCCTAAGCCTCCAGGACTACCTGGGAGGACATGCCCACCAGTGGGATGGTAGGTGCAGCTCTGCCCTGGACCTGCCCTGAGCTCGCCTCCACCCCCACGGTGGCCCCCGGCAGGACAGTTGGGATATTGCTGTACCTTCAACACCTGAGCCAGAGTATGTCCAAAAGTTCCTGATTCCTTTTAGCAAACACTATAACCTACAGAAACATCACCAAAGGGAAAGTTAAGAGAAAAATCAAGAAATTTAAAATCCTTGAAAGTATAACTTTCTCTCATAAGTCCCACAAGACATGTAAGACCCACCTTTTGGCATAAGCAATCAGGGAAGGAAAGATCTTTCCTTCGAGGTTCCTTATTCCTAGCTTGCCTACTCTCTTTAACACTAATTTAACACTTAAACCAAAAGTCCCTCCCTGACATCATCAGTCTGTCCCCCACCTCGGGCTTTCCCTCCATTTATGCTTATGTTACGCCCATTAATATTCAGTTCAGTAGTCACAGAGCACCCACTGTGTCAGGCATCGTGCAGGGAGTAAGGGAGATGGAGTGGACATTGGTCATCTGTCCTTTGCACATTGCCTCTGCATTTGATAATCCACACCTCACCTTATGTAGATCCTTCTGTAATAACATGGAATCTAAAATATGTTTTCCAGCCTTCCTGTGAGCACACACCTCCTTTTTCATTTTGTTAGGAAGAGATGGGGCCTTGCTCTTCTCACGAACGCAGATGATCTGCCGTCGCTCCCCCCACGGAGCTGCTGAAATCACACCTCACAGGTGTGCCCCCTTGAGAAGTCCGTCTGTGGTGGCGCTGCAACTCCTAGGCTTCTGGTACCTGAAGCCTCACTCCCCTCGGGGCTTTGCGATTCCTCCACAAGGTCCTCCTATTACTTCTATGTCTTTTAAATTTATTTTACTTTCCATTGTAATCCATCGAATCTTTTGCCTCTTCAGAAAATGCTTCCTCTGTTTAACTCTTGGTTCCTGGCTCTTCTTTAAAGACCCACCTCCTTTTTGGTCCCTACACTGGGACCTCCCTGTTAACCCCCACACCTCATGCTGTAGAGCCTGGAGGAGCCGTTAACACTATCCGACCATCTGTTGCTTCTTGGAACATTATTATTCCTCTTCAATATTTGCTCTTTCTTTGAAGATCAAAACCTTCCTCTATCATCCCCTCTTCTTGTCATTTTAATGGATAAAACTTTCACAACTCCCCCTCATTCTTTAAGGACTTAGGCAAGGGACTCTCAACCTTTATCTAATGCTCTAAATTATGCCTTCTTTCTAACTTTCACTTTTCTCGACTTTTACCCCCTATTCCCTTAGCTACTTTCTGGGTTTTTAATGTCCCAGAACTTCGGCACAGCTTTTCACCCAGGCCTTTATGCTGAAACAATTCATGGTCAAGTCTTCTTTTCCAAATGTCAACCCTTCCTGCCACCTGTCAGGGAATAATTATTCTAGTTGTTAGTTGCAAACATGAGCAAACTTAAAATAACCAAAAGAACATCTCCAAAATAATTAACTCCCACATTACATTTGAAGATATAAATAATATTTTTCATAAATATAACAGGCTTACTTTTACAGGTAGCTCCTAGAGAAACTAATTCCCTAAGGCCTACTGCAAATATTCGTGTATCATAGTTTTACTTCCTATTTTACAGGAAGAGTAGAAGATAAAACAACAACAGAACCAAATATGTTCCTTCTCATTCTTCCTGTTACATTGGGATAAGCAAATATCAAAAGATTTTTAATACTTGCTGAAAGGTGATACTCTACATGTGCAAATTTTGAAAGCAACTTAAGCTTGTTTCCATAGCACAGATATTCATGCTAACCCAAAGATTTCCTCTGGAGCGTGTGGGTAGCCTTGTCTCATAAAAAAAATCCACGCCCTGCAGAAGAAATCACATCCAATAAAGAAGCCTGGCTTCTTTGTGAGCAACCTGCCTTCTTTATTTTAAGGTCCCTTAGTGGAAGATGCTGCTTTGGGCTAACACACCTAGTTTCACTCGGTTCTGCTTTGCAGCCACCTCCTCATGGGCAGCACTCACGGGGATTTTGGCTTCAGTGCTGGGAAGCTACACAGGAAGAGAAATGGGCTCGTGTCACAGCTCTGCCATTTATTTGTCTATGCCTATGCAGGTGTTCAGCCTCTGTAAGTGATGAACTTATTAAGGGTCTACTCTTTCAGAGTCCCCCAAGGGACAGTTTTCTTCCATTCTGTGCTATGTGACAGTCACGCAGTCCCTAGTTAGCCAAGCTTCTGGGTGTGCTCAGCTGTGTCCTTTTGTTTAGCCTACACACCCGATCTGATTGATGAAGGTGACCTTCAATTAGCAAAGTCTTACAAATGGAGGCTGTTGGCCCTGTGTCTAATGACACGGTTCCCTCTTGCTTGGGCTTGCTGACTCCAGGATGAGCTGAAAACATCTAATTCAAGAAACTGCAAAGCAATGCAGTTTAGTAAATGCTTGGAAGTGGAAGACATTAACCCTCGAGCAAGTCAAGTTAGAGTTTGGGGCTCTCTGTGAATTTTAATTTGGTGTTAACATCTCCTGCCTGCTCAGAGTGTCACTGTGTAATGTTGTAGTAGATCTCCAGGAGTTACAGAATGTATGTTGTCGTCAGAACCTCAGAAAACCGGAGGATATGAGTTTCAGCAGAAGCAGCGCTTCAATATTTTTGAAATGTGTTAAGTGACAAAAAAAAAATCCAGTATTAACATCATGGCAGAACTGGCTACAGAAGCAGCTGGATCAATAATATTTTTTCCTTTAGACTAATGTTTTCAGTAAATTACCTTGTGGAAGAAAACATATTGTCACAACCCATATTTTGATTTATTGTCAATAAGATAACAGTTTAAGACTTACAAATAATTACAGGCATATCTCTGTACCTTTATCTTCTTGCATATTGAGAACATAAGGAAATACAAGTTTATATACGTATGTTTTCAAATTTGTATCTACAGTTATATTTATTTATTTGTATTTATAGTTTTTATAGTTATTTATAGTCCTATAGAGTTATGTATTATATAATTTATAGTTATATATATTTACATATACATTTATGCTTATTCATACATTTATACTTTATAGTTATGTATTTATAGTTTATTATGTATTTATAATTTATAGTCATATACTATGTGTTCTGATTGAGATAGAGTAGTAAAGGCTTCTGTGTGTTATTTTAATAGCAAATTATACTTAATAAAATATTTTAATATAGTAGATTTGACATAGAGGTTTTCATATAGTAGAAAGTTAGTAGAGGACTGAAACTTAAGGTGAGTCACAACCAGTGAGGCTCGTAGACTTAAAAAGAAACCTGCCCCTTCTATTTGTCAAATGGTAATTGTTCATGCAATCTTATCTTCTCTCAGTATGAAAGAAAAATGATCTAGGCAGAGACATGTGAACTAAGGGCATTTGTAAGCCCAAAGTAGCGATCTGTTTCAGAGTTCTGTTTTAATAGAACAGATATTACACTTTGAAGAGCTGGCCTGCAGGAAGCTATAGTTTTTTCTAAAGATTGAACTGAAGAATCAAGCTTTAAAACACATTATATTTTCAACTAAATTGTGAGCTGCAGGCCTCTCTAGCATTAACTGGAAGCTAACAACTCCTGATAGGCTCCTCTGGGGAGTTTCATAAATTCCTGATGGGAAATGGAACCAGGAGCAAGAGGCTAGGGGAAGGAAGAGATGGGCTTATATTCTAACACTCAAAAATGATTTTCTTCTTGATCATTAATGCATATATATGCACACACACACATATATATATACATAACTAAATTTAATTACATGTTTATATGTAATTCTACATTATTACATTTATAGGTAATTTTTATATGTTTATTTAAATCTTTAATCTTAGGGCTATTTATCCAGAGGCTTTAATTATTTACTTTTGGTAGTACATTCAGAGAGTTTTGTGCTGAAAAGGTCTGGTTACTCAGGAGATGCCTCCGAAGTACTTCTGCCCTGGAGGACAGTTGTGGAGGACTCTGCTGGCTGTGAGCAGTCCTCAGAATGTCTACTGGCCACTGCCTGTCCTTCACAAGGGTCCTGGGCTTCCACTGCAGTGATCATACAGTTCACCGCACGGTAACTAGCTAATGGAGTTCCTCACTTAGCTGAGAGGAGGCCTCTACTCCCAGCAGTGACAAGGACTGGAAATACTCAGAAGCAGAGAATTACACATTCAGTAATGCACAAGCAACAAGCTTCAGGGCCCTGTTCTTTTGACAAGGAAAACGCTCAGTGCAAGAGGAGCCACCCAAGTTTGGCTCAATTTCAAATAGTTATTGTCTCTGATCTTTGGTGTTTCTGCTGTGCCAACAGCCCAGTCACAGACACACCACATGCAAGCAGTGTCACTGTGACAGCCGGATACACAGACCTCACTGTGCCGTGCCAACTGCCTGCCCTTACCATTTTGGATTAGGCTGATGGTGGGAGTTAAGAGGACCCATCTCTGTCAAAGAGTTGAGGAAGTTAAGACACCAGCCTCAGACCTCACAGCCAGTCTGAGCAGCAGACTTCAGAATCTCTGTAAATACTTTAACCACTGGGCTTTGTTTTGTTTTCTTATAGCAAGGATATCCCCTCACATGTGAACAAAACTGTAGTGAAGATTCAGTAGGGCTCACAATGTTCTGGGCAGTATTCCTAGTGTTTCACATACACTCATTCAATCAGTGTGCAAAGTGGGGCTCAGAATGACGAGGAGGCTTGCCAACAGCCAGTACGTTTTTGAATCATGATTTGAGTGGTAGCCTGACTCCAGCATCCTTGATCCTAATCGTCATACTCTGCACATAGGAAAGGAAAACATACCATTTTTATTTTCAGAAACACAAACCATACTCTAATGTAGATGTAAAAGAGTCAGTTGTGGCTAAATTTTGAAGATGGCTGTTTGTAAAGTTTGGCATCGAAAGTTTCTAAAATTTGTGTTCATTTTGTGCCGTTTAAAATATATAATCGGAAGTACACAAGAGAAAGTGAAAAATAAAGCATACAATGCAAAATATCTTTTCTGTGCATCAGCACATCTTCCCAGCTGATACATTGTACATAATGCCCACCGGACCCACAAGAAAGTGTGTTATTAGAAGCAGAGGGCTTTAAGCCTGAGCTTACCACCTCCCTTTCAGCAAGAACCTTCCTGTCAACATCAGGATTGATGGATATGCCCTGTGTTTCCATCTCCTCTTCATTCCACCTCTGTGCAAATATGAAAATATTTAATATGAAGTTGTATATTCAAAGAGCAAACACTTTCACTCAAGATTCAACCTGAGTCACTCTCTGTCACTCTGCATCAGGCAAAGGAAATATATTTATACTAAGGGTGTTTTGTTGACGACTGTGTTTCTCTGTTGAACTTCCTCTTTAGAAAAATGTCTTGGAATCCTTGAAGATGAAATGAGCCTGATGATACAGAAACTGTAATATATTCTACAACTCTTACAAAAGTAAGTGACTATGTTTCTTTTTTAAATTACAGTATCATTGATATACAACCTTATAAATGTTTCACATGAGCAACACTGTGGTTATTACATTCACCATTCATCCATATAATCAAGTCCCCCCAACCCCACTGCAGTCGCTGTCCATCAGTGTAGTAAGATGCCGCAGAGTCACTACTTCTCTTCTCTGTGCTACACTGCCTTACCCGTGATTCCCCTTTGTTATGTGTAATCATAATGCCCCTTAATCCCCTTCTCTGTCTCTCCACACCCACCTCTCCACCCCCTTCCCTTTGATAACCATTAGTCCCTTCTTGGAGTGTCTGAGTCTGCTGTTGTTTTGTTCCTTCAGTTTTTCTTTGTTGTATACTCCACAAATGAGTGAAATCATTTGGTACTTGCCTTTCTCTGCCTGGCTTATTTCACTGAGCATAATACTCTCTAGCTCCATCCATGTTGTTACAAATGGTAGGATCTGTTTTCTTCTTATGGTTGAATCACATTTCATTGTGTATATGTACCACATCTTCTTTATCCATTCATCTACTGATGGACACTTAGGTTGCTTCCATGTCTTGGCTATTGTAAATAGTGCTGCAATAAACATAGGGGTGCATATGTCTTTTGGAATCCGAGATTTTGTTTCCTTTGGGTAAATTCCTAGGAGTGGAATTCCTGGGTCAAATGGTATTTCTAGTTTGAGTTTTTTGAGGAAACTCCATATTTCTTTCCACAATGGTTGAAACTAATTTAAATTCCCACCAGCAGTGTTAGGAGGGTTCACCTTTCTCCGTATCCATGCCAGTATTTGTTGTTTCTTGTCTTTTGGATGTTAGTCATCCTAACTGGTATGAGATGATATCTCATTGTGGTTTTACTTTGCATTTCCATGATAATTAGTGATGTGGAGCATCTTTTCATGTGCCTTTTGGCCATCTGAATTTTTTCTTTGGAGAAGTGTCTATTCATATCCTCTGCACATTTTTTAAAATCAAGTCATTTGCCTTTTGGGTGTTGAGGTGTGTGAGTTCTTTGTATATTTTGGTTTTCAACCCCTTGTCAGATATCATTTACAAATATATTCTCCCATACTGTAGGATGCCTTTTTGTTCTACTGATAGTGCCCTTTGCTACACAGAAGCTTTTTAGTTTGATGTAGTCTCATTTGTTCTTTTTGCTTCCCTTGCCTGAGGAGACGTGCTCAGGAAAAAGTTGCTCATGTTTACATTCAAGAGATTTTTGCCTATGTTTTCTTTGAAGAGTTTTACAGTTTCATGACTTACATTCAGGTCTTTGATCCATTTCGAGTTTACTTTTGTGTATGGGCTTAGACAATAATCCAGTTTCATTCTCTTGTATGTAGCTGTCCAGTTTTGCCTACACCAGCTGTTGAAGAGGCTGTCATTTCTGCATTGTATATCCATGGCTCCTTTATCGTATATTAATTGGCCATATATGTTTGGATGTATATAAGGGCTCTCTATTCTATTCCACGGATCTATGGACCTGTTCTTGTGCCAGTACCAAATGGTCTTGAACTGTGGCTTTGTAGTAGAGCTTGAAGTTGGGGAGCATAGTCCTCCAGCTTCATTCTTCCTTCTCAGGATTGCTTTGGCTATTCGGGGTCTTTTGTGGTTCCACATGAATTTTAGAATATTTTGCTCTAGTTCATTGAAGAATGTCATTGGTATTTTGATAGGCATTGCATTGAATCTGTAGATTGCTTTAGGCAGGATGGCCATTTTGACAATATTCCTTCTTCCTATCCATGAGCACGGCATGTTTTCCCATTTATTGGTGTCTTCTTTAATTTCTTTCATGAATGTCTTGTAGTTTTCAGAGTATAGGTCTTACATGTCCTTGTTTAGGCTTATTTCTAGGTATTTTTTCTTTTTGATGCAATTGTAAATGGAACTGTTTTCTTGATTTCCCTTTCTTCTAGTTCATCACTAGTATACAGGAATGCCACAGACTTTTGTATTTTAATTTTGTATCCTGCAACTCTTCTGAATTCAGTTAATAGTTCTAGTAGTTTTGGGGTGGATTCTTTAGGGTTTTTATGTACAACACGTCATCTGCAGACAGTGACAGTTTAACTTCTTCTTTATCAATATGGATGCCTTTTATTTCTCTATGTTGTCTGATTGCCATGACTAGGACCTCCAGTACTATGTTGAATTAAAGTAGGGAGAGAGGTTATCCTTATCTCCTTCCTGATCTTAGAGGAAAAGCTTTCGGCTTTTTGCTGTTAAGTATGATGTTGGCTGTGGGTTTTTCATATATGGCCTTTAGTACATGGAGGTACTTGCCCTCTATACCCATTTTGTTGAGAGTTTTTATCATGAATGGATGTTGAATTTTGTAAAATATTTTTCAGCATCTGTGGAGATGATCATGTTGTTTTTGTCCTTTTTGTTGATGTGATATATGATGTTGATGGATTTTCAAATATTGTACCATCCTTGCATCCCTACTTGATCATGATGGATGAGGTTTTTTATGTATTTTTGAATTTGGTTTGTTAGTGTTTTTTTTGAGTATTTTTACATCTATGTTCATCAGGGATATTGTTCCATAATTTCCTTTTTTTGTGGTGTCTTTGCCTGGTTTTGGTATTAGAGTGATGCTGGCCTCATTGACTAAGTTTGAAAGTATTCCCTTCTCTCCAACTCTTTGGAAAACTTTAAGGAGTTTGGGTATTAGGTCTTCTCTAAATGTTTAATAAAATTCAGCGGTGAAGCCATCTGGGCAGGCGTTTTGTTGTTGGGTAGTTTTTTGATTACCAATTCAATTTCATTGCTGGTAATTGCTCTGTTCAAATTTTCTATTTCTTCCTTGGTCAGTCTTGGAAGGTTGAATTTTTCTAGAAAACTGTCCATTTCTTTTAGGTTATTCAATTTGTTAGCATATGATTTTTCATATTTTCATAGTATTCTCTAATCATTCATTGTATTTCTGTGGTGTCCATAGTGATTTTTCCTTTCTCATTTCTGATTCTGTTTATGTGTGTACACTCTCTTTTTTTCTTGACAAGTTCAGGCTAAGGGTTTATCTATTATGTTTTCTCAAAGAACCAGTTCCTGGTTTCATTGATTGTTTCTATTCTTTTATTCTCATTTTGTTTTATTTCTGCTCTGATCTTTATTATGTACTTCCTTCTACTGACTTTGGGCTCCATTTGTTCTTCTTTACAGGTTCATTAATGTGAGTTTAAACTGTTTTTTTTGGATTGTTCTTTTCTCTCAAGGTAAGCCTTTATTGCAATATACTTTCCTCTTAGAACTGCCTTTGCTGTGTCCCACAGATTTTGGAGTGTTGAGTCATTTTCCTTTGTCTCCATATATTGCTTGATTTCTGTTTTTATTTGGTCATTGACTTACTCATTATTTAGGAGCATGTTGTTAAGCCTCCATGTGTTTGCGAGATTTTTTTGTTTTCTTTGCCTAATTTATTTCTAATTTCATACCTATGTGGTCTGAGAAGCTGGTTGGTACAATTTCAATGTTTTTGAATTTACTGAGGCTCTTTTTTGTGTTGAGAATGTGATATATTCTGGAAAACATTCCATGTGCACTTGAGAAGAATGTATATACTACTGCTTTTGTGTGGAGTGTTGTGTAGATGTCTGTTAGATCGATCTGTTCTAATGTGTTGTTCTGTGCTTCTGTGTCCTTAACTTATTTTCTGTCTGGTTGATCTGTCCTTTGGAGTGAGTGGTATGTTGAAGTCTCCTAAAATGAATGCATTGCATTCTATTTCCCCATTTAATTCTGTTAGTATTTGTTTTACATATTTATGTGCTCCTATTCAGGGTCCATAGATATTTATAATAGTTATATCCTTTTGTGGGACAAACCCCTTTAACATTAGGTAATGTCCCGTCTTTGTCTCTTGTTACTTTCTTTGTTTTGAAGTCTATTTTGCCTGATACAAGTACTGCAACTCCTGCTTTTTTTCTCCCTAATATTTTCATGAAATATCTCTTTTCTATCCCTTCACTTTTAGTCTGTGTATGTCTTTGCGTTTGAAGTGAGTCTCTTGCAGGTAGCATATAGATGGGTCTTCTTTTTTTTATCCATTCAATAACTCTGTGTCTTGATTGGTGCATTCAGTTCATTTACATTTAGGGTGATTATCAATAGGTGTGTACTTATTGCCATTGTAGGCTTTGGATTCATGGTTACCAAAGGTTCAAGGGAAGTTTCTTTACTACATAGCAGTCTACCTTAACTCGCTTATTACACTATTATAAACAAAATCTGAAGATTCTTTTTTTTCCCTCCCTTCTTTTTTTCCTCCTCCCCTCTTTATATGTTAGGTGTCATATTCTGTACTCTTTGTGTATCGCTTGACTGACTTTGTGGGTAGCTGATTTGATTTTGCATTTGGTTAGTGCTTAATTGCTCTACTTCCTTTGCTGTGGTTTTATTTTCTCTGGTGACAGCTATTTAGCCTTAGGCACAGTTCCATCTATAGCAGTCCCTCCAAAATACACTGTAGAGATGGTGTGTGGCAGGTAAATTTCATCAACTTTTGCATATCTGGTAATTGTTTAATCCCTCCTTTAAATTTAAATGATAATCTTTCTGAGTAGAGTATTCTTGGCTTGCAGCCCTTCTGTTTCATTGCATTAAATATATCATGCCTATCAGTTAAAGAACGTGATTCAAGATGGCAGTGCGAGAGGTGAGATAGAGAACTCCTCCCCAAACCACAATAGGACGAAATATATAGTTAATTACTACAACTAATCCTAAAACAGCAACAGGAGAGAAGGCTGAACCAGACTGCATACAGACATCACGAACAAAGCAGACCTGATGAAACAGGGTAACGTATGAAAGCCTTGATTCAGTGGGACCCAAGCCGTTCCCCCCACCAGCTTACTGGCAGGAGGAAGAGAAACAGAGCAGGGTGGGGGTGGAAGCCTGAGACCGCTGAACACCTAGCCCTGGAGATCTGCTTTGCGAGCATAAATCTTCTCTGTGTGCTGCTCTGCAGGTTGGGGATCTGGGACAGGCAGAGTGCCTGAGAGACTGACACTCCAGCTGTTTCTGGAGGACAGGACCCACAACTGGCTGATCTGTGACAGAGGAAGGCAGGCAGTCTGAGAGGATTCCTAGCAATGAGAGGGCTTCTGAGGTTCTGAGGGGGTGGAGGTTGCACGGAACTTGCTGTGCAGGAGAAGGGAGAGATGGACAAGGCTGTCTGAACATGATCTGCCTAGCAGGTTGGGAACTTTGAGGAGCTTCAGGGGCTCCATCACCCTGGCTGTCTGCTCAGCTCTGAAGTCCCCCACTGTGACATGCAGCCTGCTGTGCCTTCCTCTTGGCTGGACAGCATGGGCTCATAAACTGGCAGTGATGGTGGTGGCATCAGGCCAGCCACAGGTAGGCCCCACCTACATCAGCTAGAGACGCCAAGCACAGAGGCTTACACCTGTGTTATGGACCCACTAGCAGTGATACTTGAGACAAGAACCACAGATGGGAATCAGGAAACAGATATTTCCTCCCCCAGGCACCAGCTCTGCTCCCCAATGAACCCCAACCTCACACTCTAGGGGCTGAGCATGTCCAGAGATTGGACCTTCTGGGCACTAGAGGGCACCACATAGAAATATGGAATGTCAAAAGAACCTGGTTCAGACCGAAATCTCACAAACCTCAGAAAAACGGCCAAATGAAACTGAACTCACCAATCCTCCTGAAAGAGAGTTAAAAATAAAAATCATACACATGCTAATGGAATACAGAAAAATGTTCAAGAACTCAGGAAGGAATTTAAGATGGAGATTCAATCATTAAGAAATTCCGTATCTGAAATGAAACATACAATGAAGGGATTTAAAAGCTGATTAGATGTAGTGGAAGAGACAGTAAATGGAATAGAAATTAGAGAAGAGGAATACAAAGAAGCCGAGGCACAGAGAAAAAAAAGAATCTCTAAGAATGAAAGAATATTGAGAGAACTGTGTGACCAATCCATACAGAACAATATTTGCATTATAGGGGTACCAGAAGAAGAAGAGATAGAAAAAGGGATAGAAAGTGTCATTGAGGGGGTATTGCTGAAAATTTCCCCAATATGGGGGAAAAGATAGTCTCTCAAAACATGGAGGTGCACAGATCAACTAACACAAAAGACCCAAGGAAGACGACACCAAGACATACAATAATTAAAATTACAAAGATCAAGGATAAAGACACACTTTTAAAAGTAGCTAGAGAGAGGAAGAAGATCACATGCAAAGGAAAATGCATTAGGCTGTCATAATATTTCTCAACAGAAACCTTACAAGCCAGAAGGGAGTGGCATGATATACTTAATGTAATGAAGCAGAAGGGCCTTGAACCAACAATACTCTACATGACAAGGTTATCATTTAAATTTGAAGGACGTATTAAACAATTTTCAGATAAGCAAAAGCTGAGAGAATTTACCTCTCCCAAACCACCTCTACCCTGCATTTTGGAGGGACTCCTATAGATGGAATTATTCCTAAGGCTAAATAGATGTCATGCAAGGGATAGACAAAGAGTAGAGAATATGATTCATAACATTCAAATAATGGAGGAGGAAGAAAAAGAAAAAGGAGAAAAAAAGAACCTTTAGATTGTGTTTGTAATAGCATAGTAAGTGAGTTAAATTTGACTGTTAGACAGTGAGGGAATTACCCTTGAACGTTTCATAAACACAAATCTAAAGCCTGCAATGGCAATAAGTGCATACCTATCGATAATCACCCTAAATGTAAATGGTCTGAATGCACCAATCAAAAGACATAGAGTCATTGAATGGATAAACAAGACCCATCTATATGCTGCCTACAAGAGACTCACTTCAAACCCAAAGACATACACAGACTGAAAGTAAAGGGATGGAAAAAGATATTTCATACAACTAATAGGGAGAAAAAAGCAGGAGGTATAGTACTTGTATCACACAAAATGGACTTTAAAACAAAGAAAGTAACAAGAGACAAAGAAGGACATTATATAATGATAAAAGGGTCAATCCAACAAGAGGTTATAACTATTACAAATATCTATGCACCCAAAACAGGATCACTTACATATATGAAACAAATACTAACGGAATTAAAGGGGGAAATATAATGCAATGCCTTCATTTTAGGGGACTTCAACACACCACTCACTCCAAAGGACAGATCAATCAGACAGAAAATAAGTAAAGAGACAGAGGCACTGAACAATGTATTAGAACAGATGGACCTAATGGACATCTACAGAACACTCCATCCAAAAGCAACAGGATACACATTCTTCTCAAGTGCACATGGAACATTTCAAGAATAGATCATATACTAGGCCACAAAAAGAACCTCAGTAAATTCAAAAAGATTGAAATTGTACCAACTAGCTTCTCAGATCACAAAGAGAATTTACCTCTCCCAAACCACCTCTACAGTGCATTTTGGAGGGACTCCTATAGATGGAATTATTCCTAAGGCTAAATAGATGTCACGCAAGGGATAGACAAAGAGTAGAGAATATGATTCATAACATTCAAAGAATGGAGGAGGAAGAAAAAGAAAAAGGAGGGAGAAACTAGAAATAAATTACTCAAAGAAAATGAAAAATCCCACAAAGACATGGAGGCTTGATAACATGCTCCTAAATGATGAATGGAACAATGACCAAATAAAAACAGAGATCAAGCAATATATGGAGACTAATGACAACAATAATTCAACACCACAACATTTCTGGGATGCAGCAAATGCCGTGCTAAGAGGGAAATATACTGCAAATACAGGCCTACTTCAGGAAAGAAGAAAAATCCCAAATGAACAGTCTAAACTCACAAACAATGAAACTAGAAAAGGAAGAACAAATGAGGCCTAAAGTCAGTAGAAGGAGGGACATAATAAAGATTAAAGCATAAATAAATAAAATTGAGAAAAATAAAACAATAAAAGAATCAATGAAAACAGGAGCTGGTTCTTTCTAAAGTAAACAAAATAGATATACCCCCGGCCAGACTTATCAAGATAAAAAAGAGGGTCTACACACATAAACAGAATCAGAAATGAGAAAGGAAATATCAGTATGGACACCACAGAAATACAAAGAATTAGAGAATACTATGAAAAATTATATGGTAACAAACTGGATAACCTAGAAGAAATGGACAACTTTCTAGAAAAATGCAAACTTCCAAGGCTGACCCAGGAAGAAACAGAAAATCTGAATAGACCAATTACCAGCAAAGAAATTGAATTGGTAATAAAATAACTACCTAAGAAGAAAATACCTGAGCCAGATGGTTTTACTGCTGAATTTTATCAAACATTTAGTGAACACATATTACTCATGCCTCTTAAAGTTTTCCAAAAAGTAGAAAAGGAGGGAGTACTCCCAAACTCATTCTACGAGGCCAACATCACTTTAATACCAAAACCGGGCAAAGACACTACAGAAAAAGAAAATTACAGACCAATATCCCTGATGAACATAGATGCAAAAATACTCAATAAACTTTTAGCAGCTTGAATTCAAAAATACATCAAACTGATCATCCATCATGATCAAGTGGGATTCATCCCAGGGATGCAAGGATGGTACAACATTCGAATATCCATCAACATCATCCACTACCCCAACAAAAAGAAGGACAAAAACCACATGATCATCTCCATAGATGCTGAAAAAGCATTTGCCAAAATTCAACATCCATTCATGATAAAAACTCTCAACCAAATGGGTATAGAGGGCAAGTACCTCAACATAATAAAGGCCATATATGAAAATCCCACAGGTAACATTATACTTAACAGCGAGAAGCTGAAAGCTTTTCCTTTAAGATCGGAAACAAGACAAGGATGCCCACTCTCCCCACTTCTATTCAACATAGTTCTGGAGGTCCTAGCTATAGCTATCAGACAATACAAATAAATTAAAGGCATCCAGATTGGTAAGGAAGATGTCAAACTGTCCCTGTTTACAGATGACATGACATTGTACATAAAAATCCCTAAAAAATCCACTCCAAAACTACTGGATCTAATATCTAAATTCAGCAAAGTTTCAGGATACAAAATTAATACACAGAAATCTGTTGCATTCCTGTACAATAACGATGAACTAGCAGAAAGAGAAATCAGGAATACAATTCCATTCACAATTGCATCAAAAATAATAAAATACCTAGGAAGAAACCTAACCAAGGAAGTGAAAGACTTATACTCTGAAAAGTACAAGACACTCATGAGATAAATTAAAGAAGAAACCAATAAATGGAAACACATCCCTTCTTCAGGGATAGGAAGAATTAATATTGTCAAAATGGCCATCCTGCCTAAAGCAATCTACAGATTCAATGCAATTCCTATCAAAATACCAACAGCATTCTTCAATGAACTAGAGTAAATAGCTCTAAAATTAATATGGAACCACAAACAACCCTGAATAGCCAAAGCAATCCTAAGAAGGAAGAACAAAGGAGGGGGAATTACGTTCCCTGACTTCAAGCACTACTACAAAGCCACAGTAATCAAGACAATTTGTTACTGGCACAAGAAGAGACACATAGACAAATGGTACAGAGTAGAGAGCCCAGATATAAACCCAACAATATATGGTCAATTAATATATGATCAAGGAGGCATGGATATACAATGGGGAAATGACAGCCTCTTCAACAGCTGGTGTTGGCAAAACTGGACAGCTATATGTAAGAGAATGAAACTGGATTATTATCTAACCCCATACACAAAAGTAAACTCAAAATGGATCAAAGACCTTGGTGTAAGTCATGAAACCATAAAACACTTAGGAAAAAACATAGACAAAAATCTCTTGGACATAAACATGAGCAACTTCTTCATGAACATATCTCCCTGGGCAAGGGAAACAAAAGAAAAAATGAACAAGTGGGACTATATCAAACTAAAAAGCTTCTGTACAGGAAAGGACACCATCAATAGAACAAAAATACATCCTACAGTATGGGAGAATATATTCATAAATGACATATCTGATAAGGGGTTGACATAAAATTATGTAAAGAGCTCACACACCTCAACACCCAAAAAGCAGAAAACCTGATTAATAAATGGGCAGAGGACATGAATAGACAGTTCTCCAAAGGAGAAATTCAGATGGCCAACAGGCACATGAAAAGATGCTCCACATCCCTAATCATCAGAGAAATGCAAATTAAAACCACAGTGAGATATCACCTCACACTAGTTAGGATGTCTAACATCCAAAAGACAAATAACAGCGACTGTTGGCAAGGATGTGGGGAAAGGGGAACCCTTACACACTGCTGGTGGAAATTGAAACTAGTTCAACCATTGTGGAAAGCAGTATTGAGGTTCCTCATAAAGGTCAAAATAGAAATACCATTTGACCAGGAATTCCACTGCTAGGAGTTTACCCTAAAAATGCAGGAGCCCAGTTTCAAAAAGATATATGCACTCCTCTGTTTATTGCAGTACTATTTACAATAGCCAAGGAATGGAAACAACCTTAGTGTCCATCAGTAGATGAATGGATAAAGAAGATGTGATACATATACACAATGGAATAATATTATTCAGCCATAAGAAGAAAAAAAATCCTACCATTTGCAGCAACATGGATGGAGCTAGAGGGTATTACGCTCAGTGAAATAAGCCAGACAGAGAAAGACAAGTATCAAATGATTTCACTCATCTGTAGAGTATTAGAACAAAGAAAAAACTGAAGGAATAAAATAGCAGTAGACTCACAGAAGCCAAGAATGGCCTAACAGTTACCAAAGGGAAACGTATTGGGGTGGGTGGGTGGGAAGGGAGGGATAAGGGGGAAGAAGATCATTACAATTAGCACGTATAATATAGGGTGGGGTGACACGGGGAAGGCAGTATAACACAGAGAAGACAAGTAGTGATTCTATAGCATATTACGCCGATGGACAGTGACTGTAATGGGGTATGTGGTGGGGACTTGATAATGGGAGGGTCTAGTAACCATAATATTCATGTAATTTTACATTAATGATAGTAAAATAAAAAAATATATATATATATCATGCCACTCCCTTCTGGCCTGTAAGGTTTCTGCTGAGAACTCTGATGACAATCTGATGGGTTTTCCTTTGTATGTGATCTTTTTTCTCTCTCCAGCTGCTTTTAATACTCTGTCCTTGTCCTTGATCTTTGCCATTTTAATTATTATATGTCTTGGTCGTTTCTTCCTTGGGTCCCTTGTGTTGGGAGATCTGTGCACTTCCATGGCCTGAGAGAGTATCTCCTTCCCCAGTCTGGGGAAGTTTTCAGCAATTACTCCCTCAGTGACACTTTCTATTCCTTTTTCTCTTCTTTTTCTTCTGGTACCACTATAATGCAAATATTGTTCTGTTTGGATTGGTCACACAGTTCTCTTAATATTCTTTCATTCTTATAGATCCTTTTTTCTTTCTGTGCCTCAGCTTCTTCGTATTCCTGCTCTCTAATATCTATTTCATTTACTGTCCTCTCTACCTCATCTAGTCTGCTTTTAAATCCCTCCATTGTATGTTTCATTTCAGATACTGCATTTTAAAAAGTTTCTGTCTCTTTATTGAAGTCTTCCCTGAGGTCTTGAATATTTTTCTGTAGCTCCATAAGCATGTTTATGGTTTTTGTTATGAAATATTTTTCAGGAATATTGGCGATTTCTGTTTCACTTAGCCCTCTTTCTGGTGTTTGAGGGATTTTTTTGCCATTTCATATTGTTAATGATTACTGTGAAATAACAACTTTTTGTCAGCGGCACCCTCTTGTGCCCAGAAGCTCTACTCTCTGGAGCTGCCCTTCCTCTGGAGTGATGGCGGAGCTCACAGGGGAGCAGTGCTGGTTCCTGCTGGGAGGAAAAAGCTCTTTTCTGTTTATGGGCTGCAGTTCTTTTCTTCATTGTCAGGGCCAGTGGGCTCAGTGCACTGCAAGGAGCCTCCAAGCCAAGTCCCTGCATCCACTTCAGGTAGGTTTGCCCTCTGCCCCCTTCAGCCCGGTGCAACCACAGGGCAGCAGATCTGCTAACAGGTTCTGGGCTGGGAGGAAGGAGAAGCAGGGTGTGTATTGCAGTGGGGGGCCTCAGCACTGAGTTTCCAGCCAGGGGGATGGAGTGTGTGAAGCCCCTGAAAGTTCCGACCTGCTGGGCTGAGTGTGCCAGGATGATTCTGTCCACTCGTCCCTTCTCCCGAGGAGCGAGTCCCTTGCAATCCTTGTCCCTTCAGCAGCCCTTACTGTTGGGAAATCTCTCAAAGTGCCCGCCTCTCTTCTGTTCTGGAGCGGCCAGCCATGGGTACCTGCTCTGCACAAGCACTGGAACCTGTCTCTCCAAGCACTCCTCCCATCTGCCTCCCAACCAGTCCAATTTCTAGAGCACCATGGAATGTGGGTTGGTGCTCCTGGCACAGATCTCTAGTGCTGGGTGTTCGGCAGTCCTAGGCCTCCACTCCCTCCCTGCTCTGCCTCTAACCCTCCCACTAGTGAGCTGGGGTGGGGAGAGGCCCCGAGTCCTGCAGGATCATAGCTCTGCCACTTTACCCTTCTCCACGAGGTCCTCCCTTTTCCCCAGACATAGGCCACCCACTGCAGTCCTTCCTCCAGTTGCTCCCCCAGGACCAGTTGCACTTGCTGCACTTCCATGCCATATGTGATTCCGAGAAGAGGCCTCTGCTTCACCTTCCATGCCACCATCCTATTTTTTTAGTAAGTGACTATGGAAATGAAAATGTTTAAGACCAGTGAATCCTAATGCCTGGGCTCCAGGAAGGAGGCTCTGATTTAACATGGTCTGGATGGGTGCCTGAGCCTTGAGTTTTTAAAAGTTTCTGCAGAAATTTTAATGGGCAGCCAAGGTAAGAACCAAGGTATGAAACCCTTCAGATTAAATAACTGGAATATTCCTGTATGAAACCAGAACTCCAGACAGAAGAGAAGAAAAATTTATGTGTATGCACATGGTTCCAACTTTCCAATTTGTAATATTATTACAATCTTCCATTTTGAAAATCATTTTTATTGAGGAAAAAAATAGAGAACCAATTAAATATCCTTGTCATATGTGTTTCTTTACAGTTTACAAAGCCCCTGAATTTAATATTACCCTAATTGATCTTCACAGCATCCCCTTTTACAGATAGTAAAACTAAGAAGCTATGAGTTGGTATTACTGAAGCAAAATTGAGAAAATAAAAATTTAAGAAGTCTTATTAAAATTAAAATTTTCAACTCATAGGAAAATTTATGAATATTTTGATTTTATTTTTCATTTGTTTACCATGTTCTATTTCATGTAGAACAATACATATCAATGAATAATAATGATACATCACCCATATTAAGAAGCAAAGCATTGTATGATTTCATTTATATGAAGTGTGCAGTAAGGAGATTGCCCCTCAGAAAGTACACAAGTGGTATGTGGGCCTGGAGATAGCCACGGGGGATCGCAGACAGGCAGCAGGTGTCTCGGGAGAGTGGGAAATGCCGTGCAATTACATTATGATGTTGGCTGGACAAGTCTGTAAGTAGACCAAAAATCATTGGGTATGTATATTGGAATTATAAACTTTTAAAAAATGGGTGAATTTTAGTCCATAAATTATATTTCAATAGCACTGTTAAATAAAGAAATAAAGTTGATAAATATCTTTAAGCCCCTTTGTATGTCCCTCTTTGATGACATTCTGTTTCCCCCATCAGTTGTAACCACTATCCTGAAATTTGTGTTTAACATTCACTTGATTTTCTTCATATGCATTGTGTGCATGCACACACACACACATATATATATTTCTTCAGATATAACACTTAAATTTAGATGTTTCTTTATCAATATTCATTTCATACCTTTATCTGCTGCCCTATCTCCATCTGCCATCTATCTATCTCTATAGCTATCATCTGTCATCTCCCTAAATAACCTGTTGTTTAAATTTATATACCTTATATAAATTACATAATTCTAAATAAATTCCTTTGCAACATGATATATGCATGCAACACTATGTTTGCTCACTTCATAATGTATGAACCTTTTCTTTTTTTATTGCTGTGTATTATTTTGTTATCTGAAAAGTCACAGTATATGTATCTTTTGCTTTCTCCGAGTATGTTTGGATTCTTTGTGTGTGATTATGCACAACACTTCCATCATCATTCTTGTGCCATTGACTTCTTTAGATAGCTCTTCCTCTTTTTCTTGACAAGAATTATTTCTGAGGAAAAATTTTTTGAACACTTAATATGTGCCAGGCTCTATACTGTAAACCCCAGTTTACAGAAGATATTTGGATATTGTAAGTACGTGGCCCATGCTAGTCAGTGGAGTTGTGATTCATACACTGCCTGATTTCAGGTGCATGTTCTTTATCATTATACTTATCGACTCCATCTCTCTGCACTATCTGTGCATCTCTTAATCATCATCGCTCTCCATCTCCCCTCCTCCCGGCTTCCTTTCTCTTTTACATAGACCATGGGCAAACTATATTTCCACTTCCCAGACACTTTGGGATTTTAGCCCTTAGCAGGTAGTCAATTATTACCCAGCAGAATTAAACAGTTCCTAATAAATAGAGAATGCAACAATGAGATGCCTTTCCTCCTACCCTTGGCTTCAGTTTTATTATAAGGGGAAAACCTGTTTTCTGAGCTCACAGTATATATGAACTTGCAATGACCCAAGAGAGACTCAAAGTGGGGACAAGGTAAGCATGTTACCAGTCTGAGGAAGTGAGGAGCTGACAGTCTGGGAGTTCAGCTTTCCCTTCAAAACTGAACTTATTTCAGATTCTGAAGAAGACAAATAAATTACATGATTCTAAATAAATTCCTCTGCAACATGATATATGCATGCAACACTATGTTTGCTTACTTCATGATGTATGAAGCTTTTCATTTTTTTATTGCTGTGTATTATTTTGTTGTCTGAAATGTCACAGTATATATATCTTTTGCTTTCTTCGAGTATTTGTTTCCAAGAAACACAAATGACCAAGGGACCCTTCTGTAACCTTTCTTCTCACATTGCTTCCCTGATTAGCCAACCACTTAGACTGGAAACGATGACAAGGAAGGGATGAGAAACATAGGGCACCCCACAGTTCCTTTTTCTCTGGATTTTCCCTTCCTCAGCATAGGACAAAAGGAGAGAGAATTGGTAGAATTTGCATATATCAAGAAATGAAATGAAAGGACTTTTTTGTGTGCAGAATTTCCACTTTTCAGGTGAGAACACATTATACATGTAGGCACAACCTACAAAACATGAATTTGACTCCATATATTCTTATATTATCATTTTAAACTGGCATTGTACAGTACAAAGAAAAACATTAAAATCCCACATTTCTTATATACACCCACAAATAAACCATTATTTCAAAAAGGGTTAACAGACAGACAAATGTCTGTTAAGATTACTTCCCTTTACAAGCTTAAAATCGTTGGTGTTATTACAGCAAGGGAAATCATTTGAAAATATAAATTTAATGTCCTTTGAGTGACCGACTAAAGACATAAAAGTTTCAAGAACGGATATTTATAAAACTTCCAACTCTTATATCTTCAAATGGTATTAGATACTAGTTATATAAGCAATAATTGTTTATAAATATTAACAAGTGTGTGTGTAATAGTTGTAATGAGTGTCCAAATTCCAGTATTTTTCTTAATAGTTTCAGGCTTTTCTGTGCATCATAAAAGTGTTTAAAGAAAATAAACTAATCTTCTCAAAGTCTTATTTTAAAACAATATTTTACTAAAACTGTTTCTCTCTTTTAATGATGCAAACTGATTTGTTGGTGAAATGATACCTATCATTGTTTCTGGATGAATTATGCTTAAGAAAAAATAACTATTTTTTATTATAAATATGTATATGTATAGGAAAAATCACCTAGAAGGAAACAAATTAGTTATAAAATCATAGTAGAAGATATATAAAACCCATGAGGTGAGAACATAGAGGAACTACAGTCATTTTTTTGGAGGGTTTAAAAAGTATTTTAAAAATGTGTTCAGGTTTTTTTTTTCTAGTTTTACAGAGGTATAATTGACAGGTAACATTGTATAAATTAAAGGTGTACGAAATTATGATATGATACAACTTTATATTGCAAAATGTTTACCACAATAAGGTGTTAGCACATCCTTCACCCACCATAATTGCTATTTTGTTGTGAATAGTTGTTGTTATGGTGAGAACAGTAATGCTGTACTTCAAGTTTAGGATTCAGTATTGTTAACTATGGTCACCATGCTGTACCTTAGATCTCTGGAACTTTTCATCTTATAACTGAAAGCTTGTGTGCCATGACCAGCATCTCCCTATTTCCTCCACCTCTCAGCCCCTGACAACTGCCATTCCACTCTGTTTCCATGATTTCCATGTTTTTAGGCCTCAGCAAAATGACCTCAAAGTTCATTCATGTTTTGGCAAATAGCAGGATTTTCTTCTTCTCAAGGCTGAATGAAATTCCATTGTACAGAATTTTCTTTTTCATTCCTCATTCATCATCACACCCCATTCATCCGTCAGTGGATACCAGGTTGTCTCAGTGCCTTGGCTGTTGTGAATAATGCTGCAATGAACATGGGAGTCCGTTTATCCTTTTGAGTTATGTTTTGTTTTCTCTAGATAATTACTAGAAGTGGAATCTCTTGATCATATGGTAGTTCTATTTTTACTTTTTCTGGGGGAAACTTCACACTGTTTCCCATACTAGCTGCAGTTTACATTCCCACCAAGAGTGCACAAGGGCTACCTTTTCTCCACACTTGTTATTTCTTACCTTTTTGAATCTGTAGACTGCTTTGGGTAGTAAGGACATTCTAACAATATTAATTATTTCAAACCATGAGCATGGAATATCTTTCCATTTATTTGTATCATCTTTAATTTCTTTCATCAGTGTCTTACAGTTTTCACTGTACAGGTCTTTTACCTCCTTGGCTAAGTTTATTCCTAGGTATTTTATTCTTTCTCATGCAATTTAAATGGGATTGCTTTCTAAATTTCTCTTTATGATTCTCTTTTGTGAGTGTATAAGATTTTTTACATTGATTTTGTATCCTGAAACTTTACTGAATTCATTGATTAGCTCTAATAGTTTGTGTGTGTGAGTGCACAGTTCTCAGGATTTTGTATATATACCATATTGTCTGCAAATACTGACAGTTTTAATTTTTCCTTTCTGATTTGGATGCCTTTCATTTATTTTTTCTTGCCTAATCACTCTGGCTTTGACTTCCAAAACTCAGGTTGAATAAAAATGGGCATCCTTGTCTTGTTCCTGATATTTGATGAGAAACTTCAGCTTCAGAATCATGTTGCTTGTGGGCCTTTCATATGTGGTCTTTATTATGCTGAGGTGCATTTCCTTTACACCCACTTTGCTATGTTGAATTTTGCCACATGCTTTTTCTGCATCAACTGAGGTGATACGATTTTTACCCTTCATTTTGTTAATGTGTATCAGTATGATTGATTTTCAGGTGTTGAATCATTTTTGTACCCTTGGAATAAATCCCACATGATCATGGTATGCAGTTCTTTTAATGTAGTGTTCAATCCAGTTTGCTAACATTTTGTTGAGAAATTTTACATCTGTATTCATCAGGGATATTGGCCTATAGGCTTCTTTTCTTGTGGTATCCTTGTATGCTTTTGATACCAAGGTAATGCTGGCTTTGTTTAATGTGTCTGGAAGTATTTAGCACTTTTCTATATTTTGGAAGAGTTTGAGAAGGACTGGTATTAATTCTTCTTTAAATTTTTGGTTTAATTCACCAGTACTCAGTCTGGTCGTGGACTTTTGTATTTAAGGAGGTTTTTGATTACTGATTCCATTTTCTTATTATCAGTCAGTTTAGATTTTTTTCTTTTCTCATGATTCAGTTTTGGAAGGTTGTATGTCTCTAGGATTTTACCCATTTCTTGGAGGTTGTCCAATTTGTTGGTATATAATTGTTCATATTGTCTTTGTTTTGTATTTCTGTGATAACAGTCAGAATGTATCCTCTTGCATTTCTGATTTGATTTACCAGAACAGAAGATGTGTACAGTTTTGTTTCTTCTGTACCCTCAGTTGGCTGAATAAATAGTAAGGGAATTATCAAAGGAACAGGCAGAGAATCCTGTGCTTTGTCCCAATTCCCCATTCAATTCAATTTTCAATGTACTTATGAAGATCATAAATTAGGACACTTTTCCTGAATTATTTAAAGTCTTTTGTAAGATGCATCTGAAACCAACCACCTTTATCTATAGGCAAGAAGCCAGACACATTAAATGGCCCTCACATAGATGAGGGATAAGTTTATGCTGTCATGAAAGCTGCTCCTTTAGTGGAGAGGGAGGGACTGGTACACAGAGTATAGTATATTATAACCATGAACGTGATGATAGTAGTCTTGGATAAGCAATGCCTTTGCCTGTAAAATTAAAAACACTCTCATTTTCCTGTTGTTTTAGTTTGTTTTAGCTTTAGATATTTGTAGACACACCTAAATATGGTTTTAGAAATCATGAGAAAGTTGTGCTTTTAAAATATTGGCAGAGTTGGCATGATCAAATATTCGTAAATACCAATTTTTATAAAATACCAGTTTTTATAAAAATGGAACTGCGCGTAGTGTCTCCTCTTCTCATGCTCTGCAAAGGGCTTTTGTTGGTTTGCCACCTTTTTTCAGCTGTTCCAGGTGCAGAGTGGAGATACAGGACTGAGGAAGGCAGGAATGGCTGAATCCCTTTCTACATAAGGAAGAAAAGGCAACAGAGGGTCACAGAGAGATGCTGGCCAGAAATTTGGGGAAAGAAAGACAGATAAGGGAGATTGGGTAAGGCCAGGCACTGGGTGATTTTGTGAGTAAAAACTTATATGGATAAAGTCTTACTCCGTGTGCAGTAGAATTTTTCCTTTGTCACTTCCTCAGCATGGAAAATTATATTATTTTTAAAGTATTTTAAATTTGAATTTGTATTTCTTCTGAATGGAACATTACTCAGTACTTGGAATACTCAACCTAAATAGAATATGACAAAGACTTTTCATTCTGAATTGCTATCTGATCAGTTAGCCACCTCTCTACCACCTTAGCTACATTCTTTTAAAAATGAAGACAAAAGATAACTGAAATTCACTATACTAGTCAGGTTTTTTGTTACTATCCATATAGTATCACCTGTGGATGTCATGGGACTCTTCTGTTACATTTTTCAATCAAAATTATGAGAAAGGAAGGATAATTTTGCAGTTTGTTACATATATAAAATTTTTGTTTTAGGTTTAAAGAAATGCAGATTTTGCTCCATAAAATGAATATGTGTTGAATAGTAAGACCTTTCTAATATTTCAGTGGGCTGACTGAGGAGTTGGTGAGTTTTCTTCACTGATATGTTCCAATGTGGACGGAGGGACCACTTGGAAAGAGGGAGTAGGACCAGTTAATTTTATTTTTTACAATTTATTTTATTTTAGTATCATTAACCTACAATTACATGAGCAATATTGTGATGATTAAACTACCCCCTTCATCAGGTCCCCCCCACCAACCCTATTACAGTCACTGTCCATCAGTGTAGTGAGATGAGAATCACTACTTGTCTTCTCTGAGCTGTACAGCCCTCCCCGTGCCCCGCCTACCTTAGGTCTACTAATCGTAATGCCCCTTTTACCCTCTTATCCCTCCCTTCCCGCCCTTCTTCCCCAGTCCCTTTCCCTTTGGTAACTATTAGTCCGTTCTTGGGTTCTGTGAGTCTGCTGCTGTTTTGCTCCTTCAGTTTTTTTTCTTTGTTCTTATACTCCACATATGAGTGAGATCATTTGATACTTGTCTTTTTCGGCCTGGCTTATTTCACTGAGCATAATACCCTCCAGCTCCATCCATGTTGTTGCAAATAGTAGGATTCGTTTTCTTCTTATGGCTGAGTAATATTCCACTGTGTATCTGTACCACATCTTCTTAATCCATTCATCTACTGATGTACACTTAGGTTGCTTCCATTTCTTGGCTATTGTAAATAGTGCTGCAATAAACATAGGGGTGCATCTGTGGAGAGAGGGGAACCCTCCTACACTGCTGGTGGGAATGCAAATTAGTTCAACCATTGTGGAAAGCAGTATGGAGGTTCCTCAAAAAACTCAAAATAGAAATACCATTTGACCCAGGAATCCCACTCCTTGGAATTTACCCCAAGAATGCAGCAGCCCAGTTTCAAAAAGGACCAGTTAATTTTAAATCAGCCTTTCATCTAATCCTATTTATGAGGGCTCTGCCTGAGAGACAGGATTTAACGCCCTGGCAGAGACCCCTGGAGATGGTGTGAACTCGCTAGTACATGCCTCCTAGGAACATGGAAAGCTATGGCCTAGCCCAGTGTGGTGGAAACCCCAGAACTGCCTTGAGGACAGCGGAGGATGGAGTTAAGACATTCTGGGAAGTGAGCCAAGTGGAGCGGATAATGAAATAGTGCTGGAAATTCAATGGTGCCTTCCTCTGCAGGCCAAGGTGGGTGGCAGTGGGGGTTCACGCATAGCAGCTGGGATGATAAGAGATAGGAACCCAGCACAGTGGAGTCCACGTGGAGGTGCTCAACTGTCAGAATGTAGGAGACACAATTGCCACAAGTAACAAGATCGGGGAGTCCCTGTGGGGGCTGGATTCACAGAAAAGTATGGAGCTGGTTTATGGCAAACAGTGCTCCTGGGCACCAGACACTCCATTGATGAGAGGTGAGGGAAAATGATTTTTCTTTGCTTATAGAGGTGAAGGAGGAAGCTGTCTCCCTTACCTCCTGGTCTCCTTGGAAGGATGAGTATGCGTCATAATTCCAACCCTCTCAGTATTTGAATAAAATCTCTCCAAAGTTCAGATAGCACCATGTGTTTTGGCTTTTATGATCTAGAGACTCCTCCCTGTTCTGGGCTTCATTCCTGAAAAGTAAATATATAGTAAGAAAACACCCCAGTCTTCCTGACACCCTAGAGTGTAATCAGAGCCCTACCCTGAGCTACACTCATTCGGTATAAGAGGTTTTATTACCCCTTGGGATTAGTTAAATTAACTAGAAAAAATGGCCCCAGAGCTAATTTTCCTGGTATTTAGAGTTTCAGAAAGCTTGGGCTCTCACAGGAATCCAGGGAAGTTTTGTTTCCTCATTGTTTTATGCAATTATGTGTGGATTTGTATAGCCACTGCCAGTTAAGACACAGAACAGAAAAGGAAAATTTTCTTGCCATTTCCATAATGCTTCAGTTCACAGCAAACGCTAATTATGAGATCTCAGAAACTCAGTAATTTGAATAGCTCTAGAATGAACAATGAACTTTGTCTGACTGATAAGGCAGAGATGTAGACTCATGTAGTTGCTAAATTCCAAGTCAGAGAGATGCCCTAATAAAGATCATCATTTACTGAAAATGACTTGGGACCAAGAAAGGTCAATTAGCTCACCCAAGGTCAAACAGGAGCAAAGCCAGGAATGAAGGGTAACATCTCCTAACTTCTGGCTCAGGCGGTGATGAAGGTAAGGCCACAGAATCCTTCATGGGTCATCAACATGAGTGTTGAAAACTTGCTTTTACTTCAGACTTCATTGTCTAAAAGTCTAAATATTTTCTTAAGTTAGAAGGTAGAGTGAACTAAAATTAATTTTAAAGTTTTTTTTTAAGCCGTCTTTCTAAATAACAGTGATCTCAGAATTGTTTTGTAGGTAATAGGTGTAAAAAGCATAGACTGTTGTATCAAACATAGATGTTTTCATTTTATAATATGTTTTAAAAACTCTGGCATGAACTGGATTACTGGTGTTTTAGAATTTTCTCTGAAAAATGAAATGTGGGAAATTTTACTCTAAAAACTAAAATAAAATGGTAAAGGAAGTTGTTATAAAATGGAAGCCTATGTAGGTTAGATTTTTTCCTGAAGGCTAAATTTTGACTTTATGTTGATTAACAGAAAACAGATCCTGCGGCATTCATTGTACCAATTCAAGCTCTGTGAACACAAACAAATGTGGTTAGGACTGCAGGTCCTTCGCGTGGGTTCACCCGGATTGCTCCCTGCATGTAAGTCATGGGGTGTCTTTTATGCCCATGGACAGCTATGCTGGGGGCATCTTAACCTATATAAAGTAATGTGCTTTGCAACTCTTTCTTGACTGTGATGTTTTAAAATCTCATGTTGGCTTTCACTCGTCTCCATCAACATTGTTTCTTAGGCCCACCCAACATGAACATTTAGGGGCTTTGAAGGCTGGCTTCAGGTGGTTTTCAAATAACATTTGCTTTTTTAATCTCCTATCATTTTTATTACCTTTTAAAGAATTGTTTGAATCACGTAATGCATTCTAATGGAATGATCAGAAATACACAAAGAACTGAAGAATATTTCCCCTACAAAGCTCCCAATTTCTTGTCCTTCCTCTCAGCACAAGGTGCTCTTGACAGGTGGTGTCGCCTGGACTCCAATATGAATGATGAGGCAAGCTTTCCCATAGACTTGGCTACTTCCAGGTGAGCCATATTCACACTGGGCTGCAATTTGGTTGCATGCAGAGCAGCGCTACAGTTCTGCTAGATTCGGTCCTTGAAAAGTCAGATACTGCAAGGATGACCTGTAACTGTACTGTAAAACACGACTCTTCTTCCTTCAGCCCTAATTTGGAATCTATGCTTGAAATTAGCTGACTATGACAAGATTCAAAGTCAAAATGATTTCCCAAGTAGCCAGATATGTTTGCCACAGTGTTCCCAGTTGGAGAGCTATATTTATAGTTCTATAACTTTACACTTTCTAAGTGTGTTCTACTATGTACTGTTATATGTATCATATTATTTCACCTTAGCAGCAGGTAAATACAATCCTCATTTGGGAAACTGAGACCCCAGAGGTTCAGTGATTTGCTAAGATGGCTGCTGAGACCTTCAGTCTGAGGCATTTGAAGCTACATGAATCTTACTCTACATGCCCATTCTATTGACTGTCTGTCCCTAAACAGGTTTCTGGTACAATCAAAATTTAGAGATAAGAGACCTTGAAAATGATCTAAACCAGAAGCCTTACACAGATAAAACAGATCCAGAGAGTTTCAATAATTCTCTTTGCCCCCTGCACTTTCAGGCTGGAAGCCAGTGAGGCTTGGTCCCCACAACCATGCTCGTGCTAATGCCCACTGGGGCTGCACTTTGCAGCACTACTGGGGGCTATTTTCAATTATCCTCTAATTAGTACCCACTACTCCAAGTCTCTCTTTAAGTCTTTAATCCTATCTGGTTAAAGTTACTAACTGCTTTTAGATAAAAAATTAATAAACCTACAACATTTTGGATTCAAAATGCATGATGCAACACTTCTTTCAAATAGGTAACTGTAGCTTTCCAACTAAAAGTCACAACAGAACTACCATATAGTCTTTGATTTTAGAGAATTTAAATCATTTGAGATGGATGTTTTCAGGGTTGGGGCTCTTTAGGTGATTACATAAAAAATGAAGACACAGTCACTTATCATCATCCCATAGCCCCCTGGATCTCTCAGAATATCTGTTTTAGGAGAATGCTAGTGATGAAGTTAAAGTCCCCAAACACAGTGGTTAAAATGAAGACACAGCCTCTGATGTCATATTCTATTCATATTCTTTTCTAGCTCCTGGTACTTTCCCCCCTAGCATAGAATTGTGGGGAAGCAAAATACATGCTCTCCAGAAACATGTCCATGATAGACAAGATAGTGTGGTACTTCCTGCCATGGCTACTTACTCTTTCCTTCCCTCATCCTTGACCTCATTCTAGCCTCCCTCCCCTGTATACATCCAAAGGCACAAATGCTTATGATGAAGGTGTTAAGAGGCCAAATTATTCTGGGTGTATATCCAGTTACACTTTTAAAGATACCTTGAGAGAGTTCGATATGAGATATGAAGTACATTTTTAGGGCATAATGAAAACCAGCTTGTGGCTTAGTAATTGCTTATATATCCTAAATCAACAGTTATCAGATATCTATTTGATCTTTAAGAGGCAGATGTCCTTGGTATTACTGGAATAGATGTTATGTCTTGATTTCTTTGATTCAAAGAAAGTCCTGTGTACAGTGGTAGAAGTTCTTTTTTTTAAATTTTGGTATCATTAATATACAATCACATGAGCAACATTGTGGTTACTAGATTCCCCCCATTATCAAGTCCCCACCACATACCCCATTACAGTCACTGTCCCTTAGTGTAGTAAGATGCTATAGAGTCACTACTTGTCTTCTCTGTGCTATACTGCCTTACCCATGGCCCCCTATGTTATGTGTACTTATTGTAATGGCCCTTATTACCCTTCTCCTTCCCTTCTCATCCACCCTCCCCAGTCCCTTTCCTTTGGTACCTGTTAGTCCATTCTTGGATTGTGTGAGTCTGCTGCTGTTTTGTTCCTTCAGTTTTTGCTTTGTTCTTATGCTCCACAGATGAGTGAACTCATTTGGTACTTGTCTTTCTCCGCTCGGCTTATTTCACTGAGCATAATACCCTCTAGCTCCATCCATGTTGTTGCAAATGGTAGGATTTGTTTTCTTCTTATGGCTGAATAATATTCAATTGTGTATATGTACCACATCTTCTTTATCCGTTCATCTACTGATGGACACTTAGGTTTCTTCTATTTCTTGACTATTGTAAATAGTGCTGTGATAAACATAGGGGTGCATATGTCTTTTTGAAACTGGGCTCCTGCATTCTTAGGGTAAATTCCTAGGAGTGGAATTTCTGGGTCAAATGGTATTTCTATTTTTAGTTTTTTGAGGTACCTCCATACTGCTTTCAACAACAGTTGAACATTCCCACGAGCAATGTAGGAGGGTTCCCCTTTCTCCACAACCTCACCAGCATTTATTGTTTCCTGTCTTTTGGATGTTGGCCATCCTAATGGGTGTGATATCTCACTGTGGTCTTAATTTGCATTTCTCTGATGATTAGGCATGTGGAGCATCTTTTCATGTGCCTGTTGGCCATCTGAATTTCTTCTTTGGAGAAGTGTCTGTTCATATCTTCCGCCTATTTTTTAATAGGGTTATTTGCTTTTCTGGTGTTGAGGTGTGTGAGTTCTTTATATATTTTGGATGTTAAATCCTTGTCGGATATGTCATTTACAAATATATTCTTCCATACTGTAGGATGTCTTTTTCGTTCTGTTGATGGTGTCCCTTGCTGTACAGAAGCTTTTAGCATGATATAGTCCCATTTGTTCAGTTTTTATTTTGTTTCCCTTGCCCGAGGATATGCATTCAGAAAAAAGTTGTTCATGTTTATACTCAAGAGATTTTTGCTTATGTTTTCTTCTAAGAGTTTTATGGTTTCATGACTTATATTCAGGTCTTTGATCCATTGCAAGTTTACTTTTGTGTATGGGGTAAGACAAAAATCCATTTTCATTCTCTTGCATGTAGCTGTCCAGTTTTGTCAACACCAGTTGTTGAAGAGGCTGTCATATCCCCACTGTATATCCATGGATCTTTTATCATATATTAATTGACCATATATGCTTGGGTTTATATCTGGCCTCTCTAGTCTGTTCCATTGGTCTATGGGTCTGTTCTTGTGCCAGTACCAAATAGTCTTGAGCTGTGGCTTTGTAGTAGAGCTTGAAGTTGGGGAGCATAATCCCCCCACTTTATTCTTCCTTCTCAGGATTTCTTTGGCTATTCGGGGTCTTTTTTGGTTACATATGAATTTCAGAACTATTTGCTCTAGTTCGCACTGAAGAATGCTGTTGGTATTTTGGTAGGGATTGCATTGAATCTGTAGATTGCTTTAGGTAGTATAGCCATTTTGACAATATTAATTCTTCCTGTGCATGAACATGGGATGTGTTTACATTTATTGCTGTCTTCTTTAATTTCTCTCATGAGTGTCTTGTATTCTTCAGAGTATAGGTCTTTTACTTCCTTGGTTAGGTTTATTCCTAGGTATTTTATTCCTTTTGATGCAGTTGCGAATAGAATTGTTTTTCTAATTTCTCTTTCTGCTAGTACATCATTAGTGTATAGGAATGCAATAGATTTCTATGTTTTAATTCTGTATCCTGCAACTTTGATGAATTCAGATATTAGATCTAGTAGTTTTGGAGTATTCTTTAAGGTTTTTATGTACAATATCTTGTCATCTGCAAACAGGGACAGTTTAACTTCTTCCTTCCCAACCTGGATACCTTTTATTTCTTTGTGTTGTCTGATTCCCATGGCTAGGACCTTCAGAACTATGTTGAATAGAAAGGGGAGAGTGGGCATCCTTGTCTGGTTCCCAATCTTAAAGGAAAAGCTTTCAGCTTCTCACTGTTAAGTGTAATGTTGGGTGTGGGTTTGTCATATATGACCTTTATTATGTTGAGGCACTTGACCTCTGTAACCATTTTGTTGAGAGTTTTTATCATGAATGGATGTTGAATTTTGTTGAATGCTTTTCAGCATCTATGGAGATGATCATGTGGTTTTTGTCCTTCCTTTTGTTGATGTGCTGGATGATGTTGATGGATTTTTCCAATGTTTTACCATCCTTGCATCCCTGGAATACATCCTACTTGACCATAATGGATGATCTATTTGATGTGTTTTTTAATTTTGTTTGCTAATATTCTGTTGAGTATTTTTGCATCTATGTTCATCAGGGATATTGGTCTGTAATTTTCTTTTTTTGTGGTGTCTTTGTCTGGTTTTGATATTAGAGTGATGCTGGCCTTGTAGAATGAGTTTGGGATATTCTCTCCTGTTCTAATTTTTGGAAAACTTTAAGGAAGATGGGTATTAGGTCTTCACTAAATATTTGATAAAATTCATCAGTGAAACCATCTGATCCAGGGGTTTTGTTCTTGGGTAGTTTTTTGATTACCAATTCAATCTCCTTGCTGGGAATTGGTCTATTCATATTTTCTATTTCTTCCGGGGTCAGCCTTGGAAGGTTGTATTTTTTTAGAAAGTTGTCCATATCTTCTAGGTTATCCAGTTTGTTAGCATACAATTTTTCATAGTATTCTTTCATAATTCTTTGTGTTTCTGTGGTGTCCGTAGTGATTTTTCCTTTCCATTTCTTATTCTGTTTATGTGTGTAGACTCCATTTTTTTCTATATAAGTCTGCCTAGAGGTTTATCTATTTTGTTTATTTTCTTTAAGAACCAGCTCCTGCTTTCATTAATTCTTTCTATTATTTTATTCTTCTCAATTTTATTTATTTCTGCTCTAATCTTTATTATGTCCCTCCTTCTACTGACTTAGAGCCTTGTTTGTTCTTCTTTTTCTAGTTTTGATAATTGTGAGTTTAGACTGCTCCTTTGGGATTTTTCTTCTTTCCTGAGGTAGGCCTGTATTGCAATATACTTTCCTCTTAGCACGGCCTTTGCTGCATCCCACAGATTTTGTGGTGTTGAATTATTGTTGTCATTTGTCTCCATATATTCCTTTTTCTGTTTTTATTTGTTCATTTATCCATTGATTATTTAGGAGCATATTATTAAGCCACCATGTGTTTGTGGGCTTTCTCATTTTCTTTGTGTAATTTATTTCTAGTTTCATACCTTTGTGGTCTGAGAAGCTGGTTGGTACAATTTACTCAGGCTCCTTTGTGGCCTGGTATATGATTTATTCTTGAAAATATTCCATGTGCACTTGAGAAGATTGTGTATCCTGTTTCTTTTGGATAGGATGTTCTGTAGATGTCCATTACTTCCATATGTTCTAATACATTGTTCAGTGCCTCTGTCTCCTTACTTATTTTCCATCTGGTTGATCTGTCCTTTGGAGTGAGTGGTGTGTTGAAGTCTCCTAAAAAGAATGCAGTGCATTCTATTTCCCCCTTTAATTCTGTTCGTATTTCTTTCACATATGTAGGTGCTCCTGTGTTGGGTGCACAGATATTTATAATAATTATATTCTCTTGTTTTACTGACCCCTTTATCATTATGTAATGTCCTTCTTTGTCTCTTGTGACTTTCTTTGTTTTGAGATCTATTTTGTCTGATACAAGTACTGCAACTCCTGCTTTTTTCTCCCTATTAGTTGCATGAAATATCTTTTTCCATCCCTTCACTTTTAGTCTGTGTATGTCTTTGGGTTTAAAGTGAGTCTCTTGTAGGCAGCATAAAGATAGGTCTTGTTTTTTTATCTATTCAGTGACTCTATGTCTTTTGATTGGTGCATTCAGATCGTTTACATTTAGGGTGATTTTGAATAGGTATGTATTTATTGTCATTGCAGGCTTTAGATTCACGGTTACCAAAGGTTCAAGGGTAATTCCTTTACTATCTAACAGTCTAATTTACTATGCTATAACAAATATAATCTAAGGGTTCTTTTTTTTCTTCATTTTTCTTCCTCCTCCATTCTTTATGTATTAGGTATCATATTCTGTACTCTTTGTCTGTCCTTTGATTGACTTTGGGGGTAGTTGATTGGATTTTGCATCTGCTTAGTAATTAATTGTTCTACTTTCTTTGCTATTTATCTATTTAGCCTTAGGACTACTTTCATCTATAAAAGTCCCTCCAAAATGCATGTAGAGGTGGTTTGTGGGATGTAAAATCTCACAGCTTTTGCTTATCTGAAAATTTTTTTAATCCCTCCTTCAAATTTAAATGATAATCTTTCCAAGTAGAGTATTCTTGGTTTGATGCCCTTCTGTTTCATTGCATTAAATATATCATGCCACTCCCTTCGGGCCTGTAAGGTTTCTGCTGAGAACTCTGATGATAGCCTGATGGGCTTTCCTTTGTATGTGATCTTTTCTCTCTCTCTAGCTTCTTTTAAAAGTCTTATCCTTGATCTTTGCCATTTTAATTATTATATGTCTTGGTGGTGTCTTCCTTGGGTCCCTTGTGTTGGGAGATCTGTGCACCTCCATGGTCTGAGAGACTATCTCCTTCCCCAGATTGGGGAAGTTTTCAGTGATTACCTCCTCAAAGACATTTTCTATCCCTTTTTCTCTCTCTTCTTCTGGTACTCGTATAAAGTGAATATTGTTCCATTTGGATTGGTCACACTGTTCTCTCAATATTCTTTCATTCTTAGAGATACTTTTTTCTCTCTGTGCCTCAACTTCTTTGTATTTCTCTTCTCTAATTTCTTATCCGTTAGTGGTAGAAGTTCTTATCGAAGAAAAATAATACATATTTATCATTTATTGCTCCAAGGTTTATGCAAGGTGCAACATTTCCATTTGGCAATTTTGTATGTTCCACTAATGAAATGTTTTATTTCAATTCCATTGTATAATCATCTTAAGCACCATTTATATTTGTTTGACTAGAGGGCCCCAAAAAGCCAACCCTAGACAATGATATCCTGAGTTGCACCAGCATAATTTAATACAACAACATTACACTTAAAGCATTGACATGTATAATTGCAAATCTACTTATTTTGTGCATAATTTACAGAATATTTTGACAGGCAAAAATATATGTTTAGAACCATTATACATATCTGTCTGGTAACAAACTTACAATTAATTTTACATTCTACCAGAGTAAATTTTCTTAAAGACTAAAAAGTCACAATTTATGTTTAAAATACGATGCTAATTCATTTTTTCCACATAAAAAGCTGACTGCCATTAGAAGCTACATTCATGTAATATTCACATAAAATTCACTACTTACAAGTATAGCAATGAAATTGAATTTTAATGCTGAGTGAAAGCTTGTCATTGACATTTCAGTAGTTATAAGCTTGATGTTTTGAAAAATATGGGTGAAAAAAAGAAACATTAAAATTACCCAGCTAAAATGTTTCTACTGTTTTATTTTCATTAAGGATAGCTTTTTAGAATTCATGTAGTAAAACTGGAAGAACACGAGGCCGTCTGCAATACCCATGATGTCAGAACAGAGCAATTGATGGGCCTAAGCAATTTCCTTGTATGTTTCATACCTTTGTTCCTTCTTTAGAGATTGGAGAGAAATTTGAGGGTGAAATGCACCTAAATAAACAGCTGGTCATCACTGGTTCATTCCTTTTATCCTTTTTTTTCTTTCAAAAAATCATCTTGCTAATATTTAAACATGTTTATTAGTAATATGTTTTTTACATACTTAATTTGAGAGTAGGTATGGAATAACAGATTAAATAAAAACAGAACATGATTAGCTTAAATTATTTAAGTGATCTAGTTTTTAGTGTTTTGGAAAAGTTGAACTTTTCCCCCCTTTTATCTTTCTATTATTACAAAATGAATGGAATGGAAGAAATTTTCACTATTAACATTTACTCTTTTTCACTGGATTTAAATGTGGTTATTTGTTTAGACAATTTTTGTCCCCCCAAACTGTAAAATAAAATACTTTTAAAGAGACTATATTTCCCAGTTGTATTCTGATATGGGTAATGAGCTTCTACTGAATGAAGTGTGTGCTTAAATGGGTTGAAACACAAACTCACAGTGATGAGTGGATAAAAATAGGTACTGGGTAGCACACTTAAGTATCATGTTTGCCAGGAACTGTGGTTTCCTTCAATTAATTGCATTTACATGACAAATGTTTCCATTGCTGTAGTTTTTCTTCAATGTGTTTCCTGCCCCTGGCTTTATTTTTTCCACCAAAAAAAAAAAATCTCTCAATCCATGTCTGAAAATATTGTATCACCCACACTTACTGTTTCCAAAAATGTGCTCCTCCCAAGTACTCCATAGAAAGATTCTGAGTAAATAGATGGGTAAAAAGAATCTTTTCATTTAGATATAGACAATGGTCTGCAGAGATTATGAATGCAATGTCATATTTATCAAGTTTTGATAAAGCATTGAAAATGTGGGACATTATAACATGTAAAGTTGTTTTTCATATTTAAAAAATGACCCTGTAAATTTAATTCATGCTTAATAACAATGAAATGTATTATTTGATGCTTTTAGACAATTACAATTAATTAAAAAAAGAATTCTAGCTTCCCTAAAACAACTTTTGTATTTAATTTGAACACTGAATTAACTTCACTCTATGAATCACAAAAAAAGAAATACTTTTGGAAAACGTTTCAGTTTGAATAATCCAGGCTGCCTTTTTTATTGGACGGAATGCTCAGGTAAGTGTTCAGCTCATCAATTCACTCTGCTTTTGTAGACACCGCTCCAATTATTTCTATAATGTGATTGGTGGACAAGCATCTGCAATTCTAAAATGGATACAAACCATTATATACATGTATGTGAGAGTATATATATTATATGACTATATATACTACATATATGTAATATATATAATACATATTTTTTAACTCCAGAAAAGGAGCAAAATAATATTTAATGACCAACCTCACAAAAGTTATGTGGACACCAAATGGTAAAATTGGTGGCTTCTTCCCTTTAGGACTTATTTTTACTTTTGCTTTTTTCTGCACTTTAAAATTTACTATATATGTTTTGTAGTGACTTGTCCAGTATGGGACATTGTTTATGTGAAAAAGTGCCACAGAGTTCTCTTGACAATAAACCACCCTCATTGATGAGTATCTGAAATTAAGTGGATTTTGCTTTTCCGGTTTACCAGTATCAGGAAGTGCGGTTTTCCTCCATTAACCTTAATTGCTGCCTTGCAGCTATCTCACCCTGTATATGGCTCAATTTCACTTCCAGTGCTAACTTAGACAGTAAACCAAGACGTTACTTCTTTTATCAGGAAGCAAAGTTTTATAAACTTCAGAGGCAGATAAAAATCTACTATTGCTCCTGTCACTTTCTGCCTAATGGCCTTCTTGATTTATTGCTTTAAGGTTGCCTACTAATCATGCCTTCTGTGCTCAGAACTCTTCTCAATGCACACGGTATCTGCAGACACACTTAAAGGAGCCCAGTCCTCCCCTACAAGGATGGACTCTATTTTCCTATTACCTTGCTCATGAAGAAGTGCCATTACACAATATTTTTTTGTTTGCTTTGCCTGTGTTGAGAATAATCTATGCTACTACTGAAAGAAAAACAAATAGCATATTCAGCAAATTAAGAGCATGAAAGAAGGGGTTAATCATCACACCAAGAAAATCAGCAGGCCCACTGGCTGCTCCGGTTACTGGGGAGATGACAAGTTATTTCCTAAGTTCAGGGGGATAATGAAACGGGCCTCATCAGGGCTCTGCACACAAGGGCTAAGACTCTCCAGTCTCCTTGGCCTTGTTGTATCTTTGTTCCTTTTCATAAGAAAGATACATATCTTGTTTGGCCCTTTATTCATTTTTAAGTACTTGACAAAATTATCTAAAGACAAAATTAGGGGAGGATGAGGCACACCGACGAGAAAGCTGTGGCTCTCACAAGGGCTTCCCTCTGGCTTGGCTTGTGTTGTGCAATTGCACCTTTATATGGATTTTTGTCCTCTTAAGCATGTTTATTTTTTAAATATATTTTCATATGCTTCAAACCATCATTCCAGAACTAGCCTGCTGTAGTCCTTTGCTGTGCAAGCAGAGTTTTATCTAGACAGGGTCCTTACAGACTGTCTTCAGTCCCAGACCCTTCTGGACTGGAATCAATGTCTAGGAAGGCCTCTCTGTTGGTGAAAGTGGAGCTGAGCGTTATGCTCTGTCGAGGCTTCACAGGTGCCAATTCATCTAATTTGATGTTTTCATTTCTGACCAGAATCGTCTTATCCATGTTTTCTTCGCTGTGCTTTGCAACGACAGCATCAAATACATCTAGTTTTGGTGGCAATGTTCCTCTTTCAAACAGGTACTTGGCTAGATAGGAGATGCAGATGTTGGATAAGAATGAGGTGACCATGGCCAGGGTCTTGAATGGGAACCTCTGATTATATATGCCATTCCTATCTGAGTAATACCCAGGGTAAAAGATCAGGGGCTGCAGGTACAGGTACGGTTCCCCGCCAGTTATTCTCAGGAAGAGGCCAGAAGCATAACCAGCCACAGCTCCATACGTGTTGGTCCCCTTTACGAAAAGCACGCAGAGCAGCTGTGGGAAGATGATGATGTAGACGAGGTCGGAGCTGAGGTACCAGAGCCCGTACACCGTCTTTGTTAGCAAGGCCATGGCTGTCGCAGAAGCTCCAAACACAAATATCGTGATTCGCATGACCCAAAGGACTTCCTTGTCTGAGGCCTGCAAGAAATTGCCAGTGTCAGCTTTTTACACGTGCTGGCTCATTTTGGTGAAGAATGAGATATGTTTCTGTGCTTTAAGGCTGGCCTAAGGAATTGCCCTGGTTCGAATGGCTCAACCTATAAGCAAAACCAGCTTGACCCACAGCATAGGAAGCAAGCAATCTAGGTGGCCTCCCTCAGTGGGTGGGGGTGGTTTCTGTGTCCATACTCAGGAAACACAGACCACCTGCACCTTACCCTGGATGTGCAGGGAGAGAGGTGAGATGGGCTAATGTGCTGTCATACAGGAGTAAGAATGCAGGGGAGGGTTCACTTTCTTTATATACTATGGAATAGTTCTTACGTGGCAGCGAGGAGGCACAGCCCTTCATTGCTTCCTCCCTATAGGGCCCGCCCTCTCTAAGGCTAACAACCTTAACAAACAAGTGGGACCATGTTGTTAACCATGACCTAGAAAGCCTAGAGAAAGGCAAAGGCTTAGTCAAGCAGGAAGGTGAAGAAGGACTATTGGTCCCTCAGTGACCACAGCTGCATGCTGCTCTGCAGCCACTTGATTCAACAAGGAGACCCAAACCGAGAGGCTGTTTCCCGGCAAACATGGGCCAGGGAGTCCAAGTGAAGAGCAGGACAGGTGTGACACAAATGCCCCTGAAATACTGTAGTTTCCTGTTCTGCTTCCACTAGAGTTCTCAAGGTTTCCCCACATTTAATTAAGCTCAAAGTTTTTCTAAGATATTTTGTTTCATTACTCTTTCATTAGAAAGACAAGAAATTTAAATTAGAGCAATATTCATAGTCAGCATAAATAAAATTCATCATTACTTAACCTTGTGTACCCAAGTTAGGGTCAGATTTTGATATAGAGAAGTAATAAGTATCTGATACTACCTAAACAATAAATGCAATGAGGGCAACATAATGCTATATTTTAAAAAACCTGTTCTCACATTTTGTCTGAATGAAAGCTGGTAGATGTTCCGAGCAAACATTGAACTTGCTGACAAGATAGAAGAATCCGCTGATGACATAACAGCAGCAGAAACCGCACCAAGACCGAAGAGAGAAATGTACACGGGGCAGAGGTACTTCAGGACAATCGGCAAAATCATGTCCGCTTCCTCCTTAGCCTTGGGATCCTCAGACCCATACGTCGTCTGGTTCCAGGCTATTGAACAGAAACAACAAACACAACAACCAAAAAGCCATGTGTTCTTCATCATCTGGGGTAACCCTGTTTACTAGGTAGCTTTTGAAATAGATCCACAGTATATAAATTCATCTAATTAGGTGGGAGGTCTAATTAGTCCAATTAGACATGTTAGTCTAATGATGTGGGAAGTCCACGGAGCGGTCAAGTGAAGGTGTCTTATATGTCCTGGTTTATAATAGGTTTTGGTTACACTTAGTCTTATTCGTAAGACCTGCACAGAATTTATTTCTCTCTCTATACATGTCTCTGTCTCTTCTGCAGTGGTGGCCGTTACATTGTGCAGAATTGAGGAAACAAATGCTATAAAACTGAAACACAGAGTGTTTCTTGAACCACTTGGAAATCTGAGAGGACGCTTATCGCTTTACTCCTCAGTCCCCTGTCATACATGCATAAACAGACAGAGACAATAGTGGACTGTTCTCACTCATCTTCCTTTACACAAACATGGTTTTGGAGCTTCCTCAGCATTATTTTTCTCCCAATTAAATTCCTTCTTGCATTGAACTCCACTTACTGGAAACAGGAGGTGGTAACAGATAAAAGGCAGTCATAAATAAAGGGCAATCCCTTTTGTTGAATAAAAGTGTAGGTATGAGGTTGAAAATTTTCATGAAGTTTCTGGATTGTAGCAAAAGGACTTGAAGCATAAGTTTATCTTTGAATATGTAGCTTCTTTACTGTTCAGTTATTCTAATGTGCTGAAAATGCGATGAGACCTTTAAATGTGCATTAGTATAACTCTTTTTTTATTAGTTGAACTTTAGTGTCATAATCACAGGAACAAATAAGAGCAATTTCCTTTAGATCCTACCATTTTTCTTCCTCCGTTTTCCATTACAATTGTTCAAAACCATGCTTTGATGAAACCAGTTTTATAGCATTAACTGAGATGTTATGGCACCAGATATAACAACCAAGAATGGGTGCATAATCCTAGAAAACAGGCTTTACATTGTTTTTTTTTCAGTGTGTTGTCCTACCTCCTCCCCCACACACACTAATGCCCAGATGTTTTCAGATTGTGACTTTAATGTTATCTTTTACTAAAAGATACACAATCACTTTGTCAGCCATCTTTTAAAATGTCTACTTATGTCATGAATGAACAACTGGAATAGAATGTACCCTGTGAACCATGACTGCTCTTTTAATAATTAGACAATCCCATAAATTGCTTTACTAACTGAGAGTAAAAGTAGCCATGCTGGATCATCCTTACAAAACACGACAGGTGAAAGTTAAACTTTAGTCCATGTTGAATACCTCTAGTTACAGGATTCCTTTGAATTTAGCTTAATGTAGTGTATTTTCATGAAATGTTCTTGAAAGCTATACAGCACGGGAACAAACGGGTCAGGTGTAATTAACATAATCAAATTAAGATTGAGATTTTTAAAATGTTCTCGGTAGAGGCTAACCGGGAGAAAAGCACTTCATAATGCGCAGTCTGTACCAGTTTTGAGTAACTTATTTTCTAAGAGACTTAGTGTCTTAGATTATCTTTATCCACACACTTGTTGACTGACTTTTCCAAGAAAGAAAACTTTTAATCAACAAACTATTGAAAATATGAAGCAGGAATCTTATGTTGCACACTTGAAATCAATGTAATATTATATATCAAATATGCTTCAGTTAAAAAAAGTGGCTGTTAGGTGGTCGTGACAATGGCAGGTAAGCTTCTAAACTAGTAGCTTTCATTTCCAGCTGTATTATGACTCATCATGGGCACTTTGGAAAGCACTGTTCTCTGGCTCTATCTCAGATTATTAAAATAAAATCCTTGTCGGGTAGGCTAGAAATAGGTGTTATTGAAAAGTCCATCTGCTTCCCCAGATCAGATGTCAAGTGCCCGTCGGCTGAGAACCACTGTTGGGAGGATTACATAGACACACTTGATAAGTACACTGTCACGGGCAGCAGTGTGCTCACAAATGTTTTATTGGTGGGGGAGCAATCAAAGAATGTTTGGAGGCCACTGAGCTACCATACAACTTGCTGAATGCTAACAAAGGTATGTATAGAAACATGAGAAACAGTTCACTGTTTGGGTGTGAGAAGGCAAGTGGGGGAGGAAGGCAGCTGGGTGGGAATCGGTAACTCCGGGGAAGCCTGTGTGGGTCAGTCCATAAAGCCGCGCAGGTACCTGTGGATGCACCGATGGCCCCGATGAGTATGGCCGGTAGGGCCATCACCAGGCACCCGAAAGCTGCCAGGAAGGACAGCACTTGAGCGTAGGTGGCTGAGGACGAGGAGAGGACCCTCTGGAAGTAGGCTTGCCATGGGATTCCACCCAGCATCTGCACAGGGACCACAGGGGCTCAGAGTGAGTTGGAGGCAAACAGCATCTATTAGGTACTTTTATACGTAACCCCTCCATTAACAAATCACAAAATCTGGCAGGCTTTTCTGGTTTTCCCCTCTTCTCCCAATCTGTGATCTGCCTTCATTTCTTCTGCAGCCTCACAGCCAGCACCTTCACCCAACATTCTGCATGCTCCTAAACTACCTCTGACCTCCCAGGGCTCTTTCTTGGCATCTTGCTGGAGGGACACCTCCCTTTCCAACTGATGTCAAGCACTAAAGGCACCATTAATTCACATACCAGGTAATTAGAGACTGAAGGAGTTACTTATATGGCTTTCCATGCCTTAATCCAAAAGACAAATTAAAACTTTGAGATGGCTTGGCTTTCTGACTGGGGGAGGTATTTGAAGGCAAGGCATGGTGTTCCTTGTGTCACAACAGAAATGTGGACCACTTCATAAAACCCCATGGACATTCTCCCTTAAGACCTCCTTTGCTCTCCACTTTGACACTAGTCAGCCAGCACAGTCAGTCAGAAGCTCCATCCTTCCAACAGGAAGAACACAATTCAGAAATGGACATGGGACTGTAGGTGAAATTTACCTACAAAAGTCTTAAAAATGCATTTGATTTTAGGACAAATTAGACTGCATTCCTCAGGTAAGAGCATTACTTACCAACAACAGAAAACTATCAAGCCAAGTGTAGACTTCAAATGATTCAATGGTGCCCAGCCAAGGCTTTTGGTATTTGGTGTGCACAGCAGTGAACCTGATGTCGGTAACTGCAGGGTTTGACAGGGCAAAAGGGACGCTGATCCACTGGAACCAAAGGGTGACAAAAGAGCATTAGGCTCTGACTTTTAATGTCCAATATATGCAAGATTTAGCCACCTATTTTTTTTCTCATAGCCAACTGCTTAGCTTAGTAGTTTCTCTTGTTTAGACAGAAGAACCTGAAATTATGTTCTCTGTGGGACACCATCAAATACTGACTTAGAAAAGTTAAAGTTACATATTGTCTATTTCTGTGCTTTATTATACCTTATCTTATCAACTATTAGAGCAGTCATGAGAAATCTTTGGGAAGAAAACATTAAATCTGGAACACTATATATATATATATATATTATATATATATATTATATATATATATACATATATGGTTTTGTTTTCTTTGAATTAGAGAACAATATTCATTCATTAGAGTGACTAGGAAAGATTTTATTGAGAATTTGGTATGTAAAAACAGACCTTCAAGGGTGAACTCAGTTCCAATAGAAGAAGAAGGAAATGAAGGGAGACAGTTTAGGTGGAGCAAGACTGAGAGCAGAAGAATATACGTGCATGTCTGTGTGTGTGCACACATCTGTTGGGTGACAAGGTGTCTGGCATGATGGTGGCTTAGGGAAATGGGAGAGATAAAGACAGATAATGTGGGAAGAACTTTGAATTGCAAGCTAAGTGATCTGTATTTTGTGCACAACTGGAAGCTAAAGAAATTTCTTCTGAGTTCTAAACAGATTTTAGTAGAGGCAGAAAAAACATGGCGGCATGAGAAGTAAGGCAGAAATTTCCTCCCAGAGCCACATATAATATGAAAATACAGCAAATGCAACTAATCCTAAAAGAGTGAACAGAAATAAGACTGCAACAGCCAGCCTACATCTGGGAAAAGAGAACATCTCACAGAAAAGGGTAAAGTAACAAGGCCGTGACCCAGCAGGACCTGAGACTCCCAGTTCACTGGTGGGAGGAAGAGAAACAGAGTGGGGAGGGAGTAGAAGCCCAGGACTGCTAAACACCCAGCCTTGGAGATCTATTCCGGGAGCACAAACCCACATTGCATGGTGCTCTGGAGATTAGAGGGGTTGGAAAGCAAAGTCAGGTAGGAGACGGAGAGAGACTGAGATTTCAGCTGCTTGTGGAGAAGAGGTTCCCAAAACCAGCTGCTCTGGCACAAAAGAAAGGTGGGCACTTTGAAATACTTCCCAACAGTGAGGGGGCTGCTAAAGGGGCAAGGATTACATAGAGCTTGCTGCTCAGGAGAAGGAACAGATGGACAAAATTGTTCCAGCACACTCATCACAGCAGGTTTGGAATTTTTAGAAGCTTCAGGTATTCCATCCCCTTGGCTGGCAATGCAGTCCTGAGACCCCCCCCCACCATGATAATTAGCCTGCTGCTCCTTCCTGATGGACTGCAGCTGTGCACAAACCTGCTGCCCCCACTATCGCTCCAGGCCAGCCAGTGGGCAGCCACGCCTACAGCAGCTATAGGGGCTTAATGCAGAGGCTGCTCCCTGTATGTGCTGCTAATTGGTCCAGATAGTGGAGGCAGGCACTGCGGCCGGGAAGCAGGAAAGAACTCTGTCCTCCCGACAGGCTGGCTCCACTCACCTGCAATCCCCGCCATCGATCTAGGCCAGCAGGAGGGTAGCCCTGCCCATGAATCTTAGGGGCTTAATGTAGAGGCTACTCCCTGTGCACGGCTCATGGGCCCTGACAGCGGAGGCAGGCACTGCACCTGGGAAGCAGGAAAGAGCTCACACTTTAGGGTAGACACTGGCACCGCTAGTCTGTGACCACTGCTATCACTCTAGGTGCTTAGGCAGCTCCAAAGAGCAGAGCTTCTGGGCACTAGATGGTGCCACCTACACAAACCTAATATTTTTCATTATCCAATAGAATTATGAAAAAGCAGAAGAAACTTGTTCAATCCAAAATCACTCAAACACCAGAAGGAGGGCTCAGTGAAACTGAAATCACCAATATTTCAGAAAAAGAATTTAAAATAAAAGTCATAAGCATGCTAATGGAGCTACAGAAAAATATTCAAGAACTAAGGGATGAATTCAAGAAAGAGATAGACAGTTTGAAAAATACAGTAGCTGACATGAAAAATACAATGGAGGGATTAGCAGGCTTAATGTTGGGAGGGACGGGGAGGGCTGTACAACTCAGAGAAGACAAGTAGTGATTCTATAGCATCTCACTATGCTGATGGACAGCGACTGTAATGGGGTAAGTGGGGACGACCTGATGAAGTGGGGAGTTTAATAACCATAATGTTGCACATGTAACTGTAGATTAATGATACCAAAATAAATAAATAAATAAATAAAATAAAAGCAACAAATACTCGAAAAAAAAAGCAGATTAGATAAGGCAGAGGAGACAGTAACTGGAATAGAAATTAGAGAACAGGAATACAAAGAAGCTGAGGCTCAGAGAGAAAAAAAGGATCTCTAGGAATGAAAGAATATTAAGAGAATGGTGTGACCAATCCAAATGGAACAATATTCGCATTATAGGGGTACCAGAAGAAGAGAGAGAAAAAGTGATAGAAAGTGTCTTTGAGGAAATAATTGCTGAAAACTTCCCAAGTCTGAGGAAGGACAGATATCTCAGGCTATGGAAGTGCAGAGATCTCCCAACACAAGGGACCCAAGGAAGATACCACTAAGAAATATAATAATTAAAATGGCAAAGATCAAGGATAAGGACAGAGTATTAAAAGCAGCCAGAGAGAGAAAAAAGATCACATAAAAAGGAAAACCCATCAGGCTATCATCAGACATCTCAGCAGAAACCTTATATGCCAGAAGGGAGTGGCATGATATAGTCAGTGCAATGAAATAGAAGGGTCTTGAACCAAGAATACTCTACCTGGAAATATTATCATTTAAATTTGAAGGAGGGATTAAACAGTTTTCAGATAAGCAAAGTTGAGGGGATTTAACCTCCCATAAACCATCTCTACAGTGTATTTTAAAGGGACTGCTCTAGGTGGAAGTGCCCTTAAGGTTAAATAGCTATCACCAGAGAAAATAAAGCCACAGTAAAGGAAGAAGACCAATTAATTACTAAACAAAAGCAAAATTAAATCAGCTAAACACAAGTCAGTCAAGGGATGCACAAAGAGTATAGAATATGACTCCTAACATATAAAGAGTGGAGAAGGAAGAAAAAGAAGGGAGAAAAAAATCTTTAGATTGTGTTTATAATAGCATAATAAGTGAGTTAAGTTAGACTGTTTGATAGTAAAGCTGCCCTCGAGCCTTTGGTAACCATGAATCCAAAGTCTGCAATGGCCATAAGTACATTGTCTATCGATAATCACCCTAAATGTAAATGGACTGAATGCACCAAACAAAAGACATAGAGTTACAGAGTGGATAAAAAAGCAAGACCCATCTAAATGCTGCCTACAAGAGATGTACTTCAAATCCAAAGACATACACAGACTAAAAGTGGAGGGATGGAAAAATATATTTCATGCAAACATTAGGGAGAAAAAAGTAGGAGTTGCAATACTGTGTCAGATAAAATAGACTTCAAAACAAAGAAAGCAACAAGAGACAAAGAAGGATATTATACAATGATAAAGGGGACAGTCCAACAACAGGATATAACCATTATAAATATCTATGCACCCACAATAGGGGCTCCCAAATATGTGCAACACATACTAACAGAATTAAAGGGGGAAATAGAATGCAATGCATTCATTTTAGGAGACTTCAGCATACTACTCACTCCAAAGGACAGATCAACCAGACAGAAAATAAGGAAGGAGACAGAGGCACAGAACAACACATTAGAACAGATGGACCTAACAGACATCTACAGAACACTCCACATAAAAGCAATGGGATACACATTCTTCTCAAGTGCACATGGAACATTTTCTGGAACAGATCACATACTAGGCCACAAAAAGAGCCTCAATAAATTCAAAAGACTGAAATTGTATCAACCAACTTCTCAGATCACAAAGGTATGTAACTAGAAATAAATTGTGCAAAGAAAACAAAAAAAGCCTGCAAACACAAAGAAGCTCAACAACATGCTCCTAAATAATCAATGGATCAATGACCAAATTAAAACAGACATCAACCAATATGTGGAGACAAATGAAAACAACAGCTCAATGCCACAACTTCTGTGGGACATAGCAAAGGCAGTTCAAAGAGGAAAGTATATAGCAATTCAGGCCTATCTCAAGAAAGAACAATCTAAAATGAATAGTCTAAATTCACAGTTAATGAAACTGGAAAAAGAACAAATGAGGCCCAAAATCAGTAGAAGGAGGGAAATAATAAAGATCAGAGTAGAAATAAATAAAATTGAGAAGAATAAAACAATAGAAAGAATTAATGAAACCAAGAGCTGGTTCTTTGAGAAAATAAACAAAATAAACCCACAGCCAGAATTATCAAGAAAAAAAGAGTCTACGCACATAAACAGAATCAGGAATGAAAAAGGAAAAATCACTAAGAACACAACTGAAATACAAAGAATTATTAGATAATATTATGAAAAATTATATGCTAACAAATTGGATAATCTAGAAGAAATGGACAACTTTCTAGAAAAATACAATCTTCCAAGACTGACCCAGGAAGGAACAGAAAATTTGAACAGACCAATTACTAGCAATGAAATTGAATTGGTAATCAAAAAACTACCCAAGGACAAACCCCCTGACCCAGATGGCTTCACTGCTGAATTATATCAAACATTTAGAGAAGATGTAATACCCATCCTCCTTAAAGTTTTCCAAAAAGTAGAAGAGGAGAGAATACTTTCAAACTCATTCTATGAGGCATGCATCACTCTAATACCAAAACCAGGCAAAGACACCACAAAAAGAAAATTATAGACCAATATTCCTGATGAACATAGATGCAAAAATACTCAAAAAGATATTAGTAAATTGAATTAAAAAATACATCAAAAAGATCATACATCTTGATCAAGTGGGATTTATTCCAGGGATGCAAGGATGGTACAATATTAGACAATCCATCAACATCATCCAGCACATCAACAAAAAGAAGGACAAAAATCACATGATCATCATCCTAGATGCTGAAAAAACATTCAACAAAATTCAACATCCATTCGTGATAAAAATTATCAACAAAATGGGTATAGAGGGCAAGTAGCTCTACATAATGAAGGCCATATATGACAATCCCACAGCCAACATCATACTTAACAGCAAAAAGCTGAAAGCGTTTCCTCTAAGATCAGGAACAACACAAGGATGTCTACTCTCCCCACTACTATTCAACATAGTTCTGGAGGTTCTAGCCATGGCAATCACAAAGAAATAAAAGGCATCCAGATTGGCAAGGAACATGTTAAACTGTCATTGTTTGCAGATGACATATTGTAGATAAAAACTACTAGAACTAATATCTGAATTCAGCAAAGTTGCAGGATAAAAAATTAATACACAGAAATCTGTTGCTTGTTGTTGTTAGTTTATTTAGGATATATACCAATGAGGAACTAGCAGAAAGAGAAATCAGGAAAACAATTCCATTCACAACTGCATCAAAAAGAATAAAATACCTAGGAATAATCCTAACCAAGGAAGTGAATGACCTATACCCTGAAAACTACAAGACACTCTTAAGACAAATTAAAGAAGACACCAATAAATGGAAATACATCCTGTGCTCATGGGTAGGAAGAATTAATATTGTCAAAAGGGCCATCCTGCCCAAAGCAATCTACAGACTCAATGCAATCCCTATCAAAAAGCAGTGACATTCTTCAATGACCTAGAACAAATAGCTTTAAAATTCATATGGAACCACAAAGACGCTGAATAGTCAAAAAAATCCTTAGAAGGAAGAATATAGTGGGAGGATTTATGCTCCTCAACTTCAAGCTCTACTAAAAGCCACAGTAATCAAGACAATTTGGTAGTGGCACAAGAACAGACCCATAGGTAAATGGAATAGAATAGACAGTCCATATATAAACCCACACATATATGGCCATTTAATATTTGATACAGGAGCCATGGATATTCAATGGGGAAATGACAGCCTCTTCAACAGCTGGTGTTGACAAAACTGTATAGGTACATGTAAGATAATGAAACTGGGTTACTGTCTAACTCCATACACAAAAGTAAACTCGAAATGGATCAAAGACCTGAATGTAAGTCGTGAAACCATAAAACTCTAAGAAGAAAATATAGGCAAAACTCTCTTGAATATAAACATAAGCAATTTGTTCATGAACATATCTCCTTGGGCAAGAGAAACAAAAGCAAAAATGAACAAGTGGGACTATATCAAGCTGAAAAGCTTCTGTACAGCAAAGGACACCATCAGTAGAACAAAAAGGTATCCTACAGTATGGGAGAATATATTCATAAATGACACATCTGATAAAGGGTTGACACCTAAAATATATGAAGGGCTCACATGCCTCAACAACCAAAAAATAAATAACAAGATTAAAAAATGGGCAAGGCATCTGAACACTTTTCCAAAAAAGATATTCAGATGGCAAACAGGCACATGAAAAGATGCTCCACATCATTAATCATTAGGGAAATGCAAATTAAAACCACAATGAGATATCACCTCACACCAGTTAGGATGGCCAATATAGAAAAGACTAGGAACAACAAATGCTGGCAAGGATGTGGAGATAAAGGGGAACCCTCCTACACTGCTGGTGGGAATGTAAAATAGTTCAACCATTGTGGAAAGCTACATGAAGGTTCCCTAAAAAACTCAAAATAGAAAAACCATTTGACCCAGGAATTCCACTCCTAGGAGTTTACCCAAAGACAATAAGATATCAGATTCAAAAAGATATATGTACTTCTATATTTATCACAGCACTACTTTACAATAGCCATGATATGGAAGAAACCTAGTGTCCATTAGTAGATGAATGGATAAAGAAAAGGTGGTACATATACACAATTGGATATTATTCAGCCATAAGAAGAAAACAAATCCTACCATTTGCAACAACATGGATGGACCCAGAAGGTATTATGCTCAGTGAAATAAGCCAGGCATACTTGAAATAAGACAAATACCAAATGATTTCACTCATTTGTGGAGTATAAAAACAAAGCAAAAACTCAAGGAACAAAACAGCAGCAGACTCACAATCTCCAAGAAGGTACTAGCAGTTACCAAAGGGAAAGGGTTGAAGGAGGGTTGATGGGAAGGGAGGGGGAGGGGGAGGGGGATTAAAGGGCATTATGATAAACTCACATCAGGTAGGGGGGTCACAGGGAAGGCAGTATAACACAAAGAAGACAGGTAGTGATTCTATAGCATCTTACAATGCTGATGGATAGTGACTGTAATGGAGTATGTGGTGGGGAGTTGATATGGGGCAGATGTAGTAACCACAATATTGCTTATGTGAAACCTTCATAAAATTGTGTCAATGATACCTTAATTAAAAAGAAAGATTTTAGTAGAAATTCTTCCAAAATTTAATATCATAGATGTGAAGAGTAACTTTAGAAAAAGGGAGAGGTCAGATGGAGCAGTAAGGTAGCACAGATATAACCCAGATACAGGCTTGATGTCAAGCAATGATATTTGAAATAGAAATAGACTGGTACAAAAAAGGATTATGGAAAAAAGATTCAGCAACTGTATTTTCAGTAGGAAGAAAGAGGTCAGAGAGAGAGAAAACTTAGAGGTGAACCTCAGGTTTACTGTCATAGAGCTCCAAGGCTGATGACAAAATGAACAGAATTGGAGAATTTGAGAAGAGGAGATAGTTTAAGGTGTAAGTTGATTAATTATAGCACTTTGAAACTTTGAAAACAAATTATATTGGCCTTTTATTCAGTCATCTCAATGGGGCCTTAATTAATAATCAACCAGATTGGATTCCTTATCTATTTAGTTAGTTTGTAGCAGAAAATCACATTTATTCCTATATATGTTTTCCCTATCATCTTTATAACAGAGCCCTGGATTTATGCATCTATGTATTTTAATTTCTAGTCTGCATGCAAAGCAATGAGAAATTATATATGTCATTAATAAATAGATTTATCCCCTGGGGTTGTGCTTCTTACATACCTAGTGCATCAGCTATGAGAGCTGTCATCGCCAAATTGAACTTGCCTTCAACGTTCTGAATGTTTATTTATTATGGAAGTTTATGACGATGCTAAGGAAAATCCAGAATTTCAGCACTGTCCCCTTGCTGTTGGCAATTTCAAAATAAAAAGTGGGAATCCTTGAGCAAATTAAATATTCTTGAATTCAACTAAATTATGGATGAATGAAATTCCATGAAGTGCAAATAAAACATCAAGAGGAAAGGAAGGATTATAATCTCTAGTAGCATATGTAAAGTTATGGCTAAACTATACACTGCAGTCAGTCCTTTTGTTTTCCTCCTGTATGTTATTAAAGATGATGGAAAGTAAAAACAAATAAAAAACAGGTTTGAGATCCACTCTTTTTTCATTTCTAAGTATGTAGTATAAACACGGAAATAGAGTGAAAAGCTTTTCATTATGAGAAAGGAAGAAAAACAAGGAGACTCACGGTGCTTTAATCATCTCCTGGGGAATGAGTCATTATCTGCAGTCTTAGCTCGCCATGGCCATGGCCTTTGCACAAGGCAGAGACCTTACAGGATACACACGTGAGATAACGTGCATGGGCACAAACCCACGACAACCCCTAGCACAGAGTGGGCACAACATTTTCCTTTTACGTCCTTTGATATGTCTTGAATATGTGTAGGATATTATTACATGTATAATTAAAATCTTCACATTTTAAGACATGAGTTTGCAAAGGCTCAACATTGACTAAAGTGTATTTATGACATACAAAAATGCTTTTAATGTAATATGGCAATACTCATGTCTTATAATTATACAGTGCTTTTTACTTAACAAAACACATATGTATTACCTAATTTAATCTAGGAATTACAAGCAATACATAATAAATCTTTATAGTGCCTTATGCAATAAGAATTTTCTTTGTTTTTAGATCTCAAATAATGATGATTAATATTAAAACCCACTGTTTTCCCAAAGGGGTAACTCCTATGCTCTATGAGTAGTTTACGGATTAACCAAAACTAATATAAGGGAAGGATAAGAGACCATGCGGGCGTGAAGCAAAGGAAGAGCTTGACTTTCCTAAGACCTGACCTGAGGGTGTGCTTTTCTGCCACGATGTAACAAGTGACTAGAGTTTTTATCCAATTGATTCATAGAGAAATTTCAAATGTCAAATAGTATAGGACTTACTATGTGTTAGTCTTGATGGAAAATAACGTATGTATTAATTTCTGCTTAGTATAAACTACCACATTATCTTTTAGAAAAGAAGAAAAGGAAGGAAAGAAGGAAGGAAAGAAAGAAAGAGAGGAAGAGAGGAAGGGAGGAAGGGAGGAAGGGAGGAAAAAAGAGAGAGAGAAAGAAAATCTGTGAACGGCCCCACTTACCAGTCCTATGAAAATGCAGAAAAGCTGAACGACATCTGTGTAGGCCACAGAGTAGAGGCCGCCCGCCAGTGTGTACAGGGTGGCTATGAGCGCAGAGACAATGACGGAGGCTTGCACATTGACGTTAATGATCACGCTGATGGTGGCTCCTGGAAGAAAGTGAACAGGACACTGTGGTCAATGTATTCAAATGGACTTGGTTCCCATGCAAGGGTATAGTGAATGTCCAGTGAGAGCAGATACTGGCCTCTGTGCCATCTGAAATGTATTGGATGATAACAGCTAAAATGAATTTTCATACTGAAATCTTTAAATATCAGCAAATTGATTATGTGTATACACATATGTATTTATGTGTGTATATATATATATATTCTTTCTGGAATTCACGTTTTGCTAACTTATTTAGGTGGGGACACCTGAAATTCATGATGTGATTATAGAAATCTATGAAATATACTAAATTTATTTCTGCTACAATAATTTGCAATAATTCTACCAACTACCTGAAACTCTGACTTAACTAAACATACGTAACATATTTACTCACATTTATGAGAAAAGCAAGACTTCATGATAAGCATAATCACCCATTTCCACATTTTGCAATTAATATTCATTTGTTGTTTTGCATTAACTCTGACCCCTGATAGCTTTATTAAACAGATGATATAAAGTACCAAGGTTTGAGACAAATTTGTCAGAGAGAATAATAAAATAGGTAAACTACATCCATGAACTTTCTCTTTCAATTTTGTGAAAGATCAACCTTAGTTTTATTTAATTGGGGCACTCCACTTCTGCTTCTAGGACACCAGTGTATTGACCAGCTCTAGATTTCAACATCATATTTTTATCATCAAAATTTTAAATCTTCCTTGGAAATCCAATGTATGTGTTTCTTACTTGATGACTTTGTTTCCTGTGTTTCTTGGTGTCTGAAATTCCAATGAGGACACCAGGTATAGACAGCTGGACGACTGTGGTCCTTGGGCTCCCAGCTCAGAATTCCCTTGTTTTACAAACCCTTTCCCAGTATTCGCAAAAGCCGTGCTTATATTTCAAAATATTATGTGCAGCAATGACAGAAATGCTAACATACATGCAACAGATCTGTGAGTTTTTGTATCATTAATTATAATATTACATTCTAATACCAACACCCAATTGCATGCTAATAGTCCAGGCAAGCAACCCTCCAGAGATGAAAACCCATTATGTCAAAGAGCAGTATAAGATATTCTGATTGAAGACAACATTACAAAATATTTTTCAAGAAATTTTTTCTTCATGCTTTGGCATTGGTAACAAAATTAAAATAACTATCTCTAGTAAAAACCAATTTCAAAAGGGAAAAGCCTGGTAAGTAATTGGAGGATGAAGATAAGAGAAAGAGGTCCATTATTTCAAGTGACTTTGGATAATTGACTGTTATTGTCATATAGATATTTAACAAACTATTTTTTTCCTTAAATTAGTTACTTCATGTTGAATCTTTAGTTGCTATTCTTTGCCATTTTTCTGATTAGTTCTCTATGTTAATAGCAACATTCTAAGTTGTATCCCATGAATTATTAAAAGTCCAATTATTACCCTACCTCTCTTGAATGTTGTTTAATTTTCCAAACATTAGTGAAATTTCTATTAATCCTACACCCCTAAAAGGTAGGAATTTGGGTGTTATAGGAGAAAGATCCCCGGACTAGCACCCTAAAGGTCTGAGACCCCAGTAAATGCTGCCTTCTGGTTGTAATTCAGTGGTTTTAAAGAAGAAGTCACCTATTTTTATTGTTATTAAGTTTGGGATGAATGTTTTTCTAAAATTAAAAAAAAATCCATTATCTGTAGTGGGTAAGATCAGTTATACCTCCAGATCTGCTGTGAAGTATTAGTTTACTCATACTATGAATAAAGTTATAAAAAATTCACTGAACTTGAGCTGTTAGTATTGTAAATATGCATTTAAAAAAAAGTTGTAAGGGTGTTGTCCACTTATATACCATGAAGATAGTTTAAGATTCTTCTCAGTTTCAGTTGTGAACTATGTACATCCAGAGTGGGGTGGTAATAGAACTTGTACTCCTCTATTCTTAAGTATCCCAAGCTATTTTTAATAAACACTAACTTGGAATTATCTTTTTTTAATAGTTATTATTTTAAAAATACACACATTCTCTTTACCAGAGCATATATTTCCAGCAATAGCACTAATGTTTTCATAAGTGTTGTTTGGTATGTGTGTGTGGAGAGAGAGAAAGAGATACGAACATATCTTACAAATATATTGACATACACAGGCATAGACACACATATATATACAAAAATAACTGCTGCAAATTCAGAGCTTAGCTATCATGCTTTATATTTCCAAAATACTTTAGAAATATTAGTTTATTAATTGTATTTGCTCTGTTACATAAATTAACTTTGTTCAATGAGAGGGAACATTTTATGCTCTGCTAGATATTCAGCTCACTCCTTTCTTGACATCTCAGCAGGCAGTTTGTTGTTAAAACCGCAATTTTCTGGTGTTGAAGCCAATGACAAAAAAACTCCATTGTGTCTTAGCTAATGAGAGCACGGTGGGAAGGGAGGTGTACACTCACCCATACTTCCATTAGGATGTAAGTGAAGGGGTAGTTGTGGAGTATTAACTAGCATCAGGAATGTGCAACATGTTTTACTGAGTTATTATGGCACTTTATAACTATCAAATTCTCTTCTTTCCTACAAGCCATTCTGACATTTTACAGCTGGAGACCAAACAAATAAGAAATACAAGAGTCTGACAGGGAAGGGAGTGAAAGGTACTATATACTAATATCTGATACTGGCCAGATCTGATGGTAATATGGAAACCAGACAGAAGTTTGTGGTGAAGGATATATAACACGGAAGGCCATTCATCTTGTCTTACTTTTTTTGACTATCTAAAGTCTGGCTGTAGTGTTAAACCCTTTATTTTCCATCTGAGACTAACCTACATGAATGCCTGGATATCAAACTGACATGGCTGCTGAGGAAGGTCATGGAACTTCCAGCTCTGCTGATCTTCAAGAAGGACAGAGCAACCAGTAGGACAGTTTCGATTTCACATTGATCAAAAGGGAGAATATTGAGCCTGGCTGAAGATCTCCCACCATCCCCAAAATCTCCTGTTTTCTGAATCTCACAAAGTGGGCTGAGAACCCAGGGGCCAAGATCAGGTTGTCCTTACCATTTATTGATCTTGTTGGTAAATTAGACCCCAAAGGGTCTAAATTCACTTTCTAGATGCCTAACGATGTCCACAACTCAGTACTGTAGGATGTAATGGGATCACACCGAGAAAGGAAGTAACACTGTTTTTTTCTCTTTTGAAGAAAGCATAGCTATAGATGATTCATTCGTGATAGGATCACAACAGTTAACAAGACATATGTCCTGCCTGCAAGAAATTTATAATCCCTTTCATGAGGCTGGAACTTGGGCATGAAATTGATAATCATACAAAGTGGTAAACCCAGTGAAAACAAAATTCTAGATGCCTAAGGAAGCCTATAGGAAAGACATCCAAAAGGTCAGGATGACTGCTCTAAGGAAGCAACATCGATGGGAAGATATGGACACTTTCTGGTTAGCCAGGCAGATGTGAGGGAGGAAAGTGAGAGGTCCAAGCAGAAGCACCCGGGCTTGCAAGGTCAGAGGCGAGAGAGGAGGGCTCCGGTTCTGCAGGGACAGAGAGTCCCCAAGTCGTATAACCCTGGTGAGCCCCATTACACAGTTTGATTTTAGGCATGAAAAGGATATGCTCAGATCTGCATGTCTAGCAGGATGGATCTGACTGCCATGTGGCAGCTGCAGAAGGTGGGGAGAACTGTAAGCCAGGATGGAGGCATTAATCCAGGTGGGGGGCTAGGGTGGCCTGGCCCAGGGCTGAAGAAGGTGCAGCTGTGGATCTGATGCTGCGTCAACCAGAGACACAGCTAGAACATTTCATGGGTCCTTACCTAAGGCAGAGAAAATGGCTGCAGCCCAGAACATTTCTCCCATTAGTGCAGGAATGAACAGGAGACCACCCATGCGTTTTCCATAGATCTGCTGAAATGGGTCTAACATGGTCACATAGCCCTTGGAACGCATAGGCTTTGCAAAGAACAGACCACCTGAAAGAAGTTAAACAAGGGTTTGTGAGAAAATAAAAAATTCATAATAGTTTTTACCAAACTTCTACTATGTTATAATTTCTCAAAGGAAATAAATTTTTTTAGAACACTTATACGAGTGGACAAACTGGTCTGAAATATACTGTGAGTACAGCACCTAGAAATATTTAACAGACAAATGTAAACTTCATAATACATTTTTTATTCCATGCTTATGTTCACTGTATCCAAAGGACAACTGAATGGTCTGTCTGAGGCATGTGGATTGAAAACCATGGGCCGATAGCAAAATACCTTCATGCATTTGTATAATTCAATATAACATTTTAAGTGCAAAAAAAAATTAGGAACTCTCTTTCACATAACATTTTTGACCTTTTATTAGTTTGATTTACAAAAAGAAATTCAGGTACAACTCAAGTTGAGTCATTTTTAATGATATAAACATTATTCCTGAAAGAAGAAAACACTGTATGTTAAGAAATCCATTACTCTGATAGCCATGAAATCAACGGCTTTTGTTTTTACATATTCCATATTCAAGAGACCAAACAACCTAGGCATAAGTGCCATCAATTACTGGTAACAGCTTTGCAGGGATTTCTGGTACCACTTCTCCAGTCTGATTTGCTATTTACGAGGCTGTGCTCTGCACTTTACCGGGTGAGTCTCTTGAGGATTGAACTTCCCCTTACCTAGAATGAGGCTAAGAGAATATCCAATGGGTGCCTGAGCCCACGCTAGACCGTAGCCTGGTACATACACTGCTTCAGCCGTCCCGTTGATGTAGCCTCCTCCAACCCAGGTGGCTGAAATAGAAGGAAAAGTGAGAGAGACACTGTTGTGCCCATCACTCCCTGGACCTGCTCAAGCTCACGTGTGGCCGTTAGCTTCAGGTGGGGATTGAGCACCTGAAACGTGCCTGATCTGGACTGAAGTGTTCTAGGCGTCTAACATACACATCGGGTTTCACAGACAGTATAGAAAAGTACATGTAAGATGGCTCCACAATTTTTTTGTCTTAATTAGTGATGGAATGAAAACATTTTCCATGTATTAAGTTAAATGCATACTATTATTTACGTCAGTTCACCTATTTTTTGTTTTTAAAAGTGGTTTGTAGACACTTTAGCATCACATTTGTGGCTCATTCTATAATATCTATATAATAGATATCTATATAATACATTTATATGATATCTACATAATAAATGAGACATGTTGCCGCAGATGTTTTCTAAATCTATTTAGTCAACAACATTGGCGTTTTATTAGTTTGATTCACAAAAAGAAATTCAGGTGCAATTCAAGTTGATTCAATTTTAATTATATATATATCACAGGTTTTTTTTTTTTACATAGTCCATAATCAAGAGATTAAAGAGATCAAAAAAATCTAAGCATTAGTGTTATCAATTTCTGGTAACAACTACTAAGAGCTACTGAGTCACCTGTTAAACATTCTGTATAGAGGATTTTGGCAAGCCTGCTTTTCATCATAACTAAATTGTACTTGCTGCCTTAAATTTTAAGGGTGAAGGAAGGAGAGAGATGACACTTTTACTCCAAGGTGTCCAAAAGTGAGCTTAAAGTATTTTTTAAGATATTTTTTAAAATACTTAACGTATCTTTCCCTCTCTCTTCCCAAGTACCCTATATACACTTAGGGCCTAGACTAGAATTCAGAAGAATTTAAAATGTTGTCTGTACACCCACTTGCAATTTTTTGTTCTAACCTGGGTCTTTTAGTCAGATACTTGATACTTCATAGCAAAATAATAAGAAATATTATTATTATATATGTATTATATAATAATAAGGAACATTCTTCAGATGTTATTTAATAAGATTTCTGTAGCACAATAAAACTGAAGGAAAGAGGTCAAGGAACCAAAGAAAACACATTTTGGTTAAATAAGTTTGGGCCAGGAATGGTCTATAAACTCCTGAGAAGAAAATATAATATTTGATTCTTGCTGAAAAACTAAAATTAAGGGAACACTTTAAATCTTTGCAGTTTATATCCTTTTAAGAGTATAGTCAAAATATTTAAAATAATCCCTATGTAGAATCTGTGTAAATTATGAGTAACACAAACACAGTCTTGCAAGAAGCTTATCAGATTGAGACTGAATTCTAGACTGTATCACCCACCCGGGAATAAAATTTGACTCTGAAAAATTCTCTAGAATCTTACAGCTAGAATGCAAGCAAAATAAACAATACGTATATGAAACCATCACAGACAAGTGTTTCTGTTGGGTTCATGCCAAAATTTATCCAGCATTTAATCCAAATACAAAGCAAAGAAGAGAATGCCTTGGGGTTAATACTATTTTTAAAAGGCTAGCAAGAAAAGACCTTCATGCACAGGAATTCTAAGCACATTTAAATGGGAAGTTTATATAGGAAATCCCAAAGTGGACAAGCACAAGGTTGCCGTCTTCACAGCAGCCTTTACGTGGGTGTTACGGAGTAATAAATACCGTCACTGCTTTTTCTCCTTCGAAGCCCTGCTCTGAAGTTGTTTGTTTGTTTTTTTTCTTCCACGGAGTATGTAATAAGACCTGAGGAAATGAGTTCTCTCGGCACAGCATCTGGGACTTTACCTGCCTGCCAGGCAACTGCAGCTGCGAACACACCAAGAGTGTCTCACTGCATAAAGGAAATGGTCTGATGGATGGCCTTACGAGCACAAAGCTTACTGGTGAGCATGCTTGTCCATGTAGGTCTCTCTCCCGCATCCAAAAGAAAACTGGTGCCCAAATGGTTGCAAACATTATAACAGAGAAGGGAAGTTGCGGCTGCTATGATTACAGTCCCTCATTTTCATCAGTCCAGTCCCTGCAACTGGAATTTCCCTGCATATTTGTACATGGTGTGTCAGACTCATGATTGAGAACAAGAACTCTATAAAAGTATATATATTTTTATTTTCAATCTTTATTCTCTATCAACATATGCAATCAATGAATCTGATTAGGTTTAATAATATGGTTCAGATTGTAAATGAACCATGACATGGACCAAGGTTATTTTCAGTTCTGAATTAAAAAAAAATCTTTAAAAACAGCTAGACCATGACACTTTATAAGAAGTGTCATAATTCAAATTTTTTCTATACACTTTAATAGCCTATTAGATTGAAAAATCATTCTAAATAATAAAAGAACAAATTCTGAAATATTATCTTTATGGGCATAATAAATATAATATTAAACTAGAGTAGTAACATTATAGTCATTTATAATGAACAAAAAAGTTTATATCCAATAGCTCAGTTATTCTTTTCAAGAGTCTTTTGAGTGAAATCACCAACTTTACTGTTTTCTTCTCTTTTCTTCTCATTCTCTTTGTAAAAGGACAAATATCACAATTTTTAAATCCATTTCAGAACCAGCAGCATATCTGGGTCTTTAGGGGAAAGGAGAAATGTTTGTGCTATAAGGAAAAGTGAGAATAAAGATAATAAAGTTGTGCATGTTGTTCAACAATAGGTGGGTAATAAGAGAAAAAACAGAAATTTACACCAACATTTCATAAGTTTATCTGCAGATGGTAAGTTTTCAGATGATTTTCTTTATGTGTTTACATTTACCTAATTCTCCCTATTAGGCATTATAAAAAATATTTTGCACAATACAATTTGTTATATATGTATGTGCACATAGAAAAAATGAGGGCAAAAAAGAGCTCTTTACAGATTGTACTTTCATAAAGAAATAAAGTGAGACTACCTAGAGGGCTGCAAATGCCACACTGGGGAGGGCTGCGGGCAGGCTGCCAGACTGCCCTGACTCTGGTCTTTGTTAACCAGTAAGTCTGTGTCTTCACTTAACCCGAAGGCCCTTTCATAGTCCTCAAATATAAAATGAAGATCTTCATAAGGATCAAAGTTGGCAAAGAGTTAAACACACATAAAATGTGGATATCTCAAAGATAAATCCTACAGTTCCTAAATTATTCTAGAGCATTGTATGCTTCAGGTCAGGCCGAATAGGGGTGCTGCCCTCAAAGACTAGTTAGGTTAACTAGTTTATATGAAGAGCAAATTCTTTTTAAGTAGCATTTCAGGACTGGAATTGGCACTATTTGGATGTGACTTCCAATGGGATATTTTCCAGTGGGCACTCGGAGTTCCTGTCAGTATGGATTATGTTGCTCATGTTTCAAAAAGCCTAATAAGACTCTAAAGGGAAATGTGTATTGTTAGTGAATATATATCAAATATTAAAGATATAACTCTAAGCTGTTTTTCAGAAATATTTTCAAGACCAAGAAGAATATGAAAGAGAAACCAGTCACCATGTAAACAGAAGCACCTCTGGGCACAGGAGGAGAGCACATGGACCCCCCAGCACAGAGGAGGGGTGAACGCTAGAGACGGGGATGGTTGTAGGATTCCGGTTAGGACACACCCTAGCTTTTTTCCTTTTATATCAAGGTTCCTGGAAAATTTTTTTTTCAGGGCTGTGGATTCCTGACATGGGATTGTCTTCCTGTGAGGAAATTATTAAATGGGGAGAATCAGGTTTCAAAACAGGACATCAGTCAATTTGGAATTGTGTTGTCCCCAAACTGATTTATTCAGTTTAGAGCCATCACTAGTTAGTGTTCACTGACAGTTATCATTGTTATCATTTAAGACAAAGTCCTCACTTCATGCCTGTGCTAATGAACACGATGAGATACTGACTACCGCATTAACAGATACATAACTTGTAACACTGAGACACTTTTGCATTTTTCTCCACCTCTTTGTTTTTCCTTTTTCAACCCACTGAACAGCCCAGATAACCCAGATTTGTTTCACTGACATTTGTCCAGTGATTTACTATAAAATCATTTTGTTCAAGCACTGCCGAGTTGAAACCATTTTATTTTTGTTTTAAATAAATGTAAAATTATTAAAAGAAATACGTAAGCAGTGAACATAAAGACTCCCCAAAGGAAAAGGTAACATTTCCTTTGTCCCTCAGAGAAGCAAGGAGGGGCGTCTGACCTACCTGTCATGGTGAATCCACCCACCAACAGGCCAATGTCTCGGCCACCAACTATGATGGCCTCGCTGGGCTCTTCCGAGCTGCCACTGTTTTTGGTTCTCCAGGCAGCCCATATTCCAACCAGCAGTATTAGCAGGTAGAACACGATGATAGCTATCAGTCCTTCCACATGGAAAGCCATTTTTTCCTAAGGGTCCAGATTCTTCCTCAGCTAGCTACTTCATTAAGACGTCTGAAGAAAATACAGTAATACATTACAAACCAGCCAAGCATACATAGGCAGCCAGGAATGAACCAGCTGGCTCATGAGATCCTGTGCCACTTAAAGAAAAACTACGCTGAAATTGCACATTAGCTAACAGTTACCTACAAGTGTCTTTATGCTATTCTATTTCTATTTAACAATTTAACATTATTTTGAGCTTTCAAGAAATAACAACAACAACAAAAAAAAAAAAACGCTGTTCAACAAATGTGATCCTAAGCATTTTGTGTCTGATAAATTATTTCAACTTAAAATTACCCTGGTCTTACACCTAAACTCTAACTCACCAAGACATCTCTTACAGAGAGCATCTCCCTATTTGCTTTTTGGAGCTAACCCACTGTTCCATTATAATGCAATATTTTGAGTCATAAAAGACTACTAAGAATTCGAACATATTCTTTCATTCATTCATTCGTTCATTCTTCTATCCCTCCTTTCAAACAATTTTAGAGAATGTTTCCAAAAGTAATGTGCCATGCAAATACCTAGGAAAAAATTAGGAAAATCCATTCAAAAAAGCATCAACTCCAATTTTCAACAAGTGCCTGTGATTTAACTTAGTGCAACAACTGAAGATGTTGCTATTTAAAGGGTCCGCGCTCATGGTCAGATTCTTCCCCACCCATTGTCCTTCGTTCTTTTCATCATCTCCCCTTAATGGTATGTACAAGTAAATGATTTAAAAATATAGAATTGCCTAAAAATATAACAGAATGCCGAAGGTATGAAAAACAAGACTTAGAAGACAGTTGCCAAGTTCTAACGTCTTAGCTCTCTGGAATTCCTGTTCTTATTTATTCTCCCCTGGTGACCACAGTTGTTTCGTGCACCCCATTTCGCACAAACGTGTTTCGGGGGGAAACCTAGATTTCGGGCACGCAGGTGGGCAACAAGACCTCGGGCGAAAGGACTAGGCTCCTTCGGATTTGGGGTAAGCAAGAGAAGCGCTGGCGGACTGGGTGGGCTCTGCCTTTGTGAGCAGCCAGCCGGGAGTTCCACCTCCGGCCAAGCGCGCGTCCCTCCGGGTCCCCTCTGCCCCCATCCTGCGCCCGGCTTCCCACCGCACGCACCCGGGCGCCCCGAGTGCGGCTCGGTGGGCTCCCGCGCATCCCCATCCCGACGGCCGGGCTCCGCTGCCGACCGCCCCGAGGGAGCAGCTTCCGGCGCGCGCTCTGCTCCTACCTGCGTGGTGACCGCGCGGGGAAGCGTCTTGCCGGTCGAGTGCGGCTCCTCTCGGACCGCTCCGGGGAAGCGTGGAGAGTGGTGCGAGCGTGAGGGGGGCTGGTCGGCGGCCGGCGGGAGACCTGGGCCGCCCCTCGCCCCGCGCCTCCCCAATCTGGGCGCGCGCGGAGTCTACAGGTGTGGGCGCCGGCGGAGGGCGTGTGGCGCGGGCGGCGGCGATCGGTCCCCTTGGCAAAAGTGCCCTTTATAAGGGCGGCCGGCGGGGCGATCGTCAGAGCCGCGAGGCGGACGTCAGAGGGCCGTGGTGCTGGGCGGGTGCGGGGACCGTGCCCTCGGAGCCCGCAGCGCGCGGGGCGCCCGCGGAACGGCAGGCCTGCGCGGGCTTGGCCGCGAGTCTCCGGCCCAGACGGCTCGCAGCCGCCCACCGCTACCCTCTGCAGGAAAGAGGGCGGGATTCCCTGGGGTCACTTCCAGTTCCAGCGCCCCAAGACTCTGGCTGGAAGCAGGCAATGGGGAGACTGCGGGGGTCTCTGAGAATTATGTTTTCAGATGGAGCAGCTGCAAGGCCAATGGAGAGGAGGGTCGAGGGCTCTCGTGTTCCCAGACTGAACCAACGGTGTCCTGAGGCGGCTCTCGCCAGAGCGGAGGGGCTGCTCCTGCGCCCTCGCGAGTGCCTCAGGTGGAAGCTCATCTGGCTTCCCTGGTAATGGCTTCTCTGAAGGAGATGGTTCAGGAGGGTCTCGAAAGTCTAAATTCATACACCTTTCACTTATATTATGGGATCAAAAAATACTCTAGGAGTTGTCCAAAACAATAATGAAGTTACTATGTAAACAAGACAAGATAGTTTCCTTTGTAGAGCTAAGTTTGCTTGCCCACCAAAATATCCTATTTTAGTGTTAAAACACATTTACTGTGCAGGTTTTAAGTATCTATCTACTCCTAGATATCTATATTTAATACCATGGTATTAACTATGGATATAGTTACATATCTGTAGCTATATTTGCATATCGCCATATTTATATCAATAGGCAGGCACAGTTAGTGCGTGTTGTATACCTCTGTGCGAGCGCGTGGAGAGAGCCAAAGGGAGCGCCGCAAGCTACGAAACATTCCACAAGACCTCTGGCCATGTTCTCTCTTCCTTCCACATTCCACCACGCCAGTGTATTAAACAGTGAAATATGAAATCTAGTAACAGAATAAATAAGAGTATCTCCTAACTACTGTTCATCTCTCTTTAGGCAAAATTTAAAACCATCCCCCATTTTTTAATACTGGGTTTGGAAATGAATGTTCAAGCTAATATCATTACTTCTTTTCTTTTTGTATGAGCAATAACTGCATCCAACCACCGTGTTTGAAATATGAAAGGCTACATAGTTCAAAAAGAAATTAAGACAGTTACCTCATCTGGATTCTATGATTAGCTTACTGCTCTCCTGGAAAAGTTTTAGATAGCCTTTCAATATAACTCCATTTACAGGTAACTCCATGTTATGGATTTAAGCAGTTTTGAGGAACTAATAGAGGGAAAACAGAGATGGAATTCATATAATTACTCAAGTGTTTTTAAGTGAAAATTCACTCATTCATTCATCTTGTTTTTGACAGTTATAAGTCAGCTTCTTATTCTGGACATTGGCCACAAGGTAATTTATGTCTTTCCTACAAGAATATACTTAAGGTGATGATGACAAAGTATCTGGCTGTAGCAGGGCAGGCATGGCAATGACAGTGTATGAAACAGTGCCCAAGACCAGGTCATGCGGCTAGACTCAAATCCGGAGAGTGTGAAGAGATGGCTGTCCTCTGGGAAGTATCACCAGGGCTTTAGGTATAAGGTTCAGGAGTCCAGCCAGGACGTGAGGCTCTCAGTGGGGCCCACTTAATCCACTTTAGGAAGCCACACTTGCCAGATGCTAGATTCAGAGCCAAATCAGGTAAGGGACAGTGACCTTGAAGGTGGTCAAGAGAATTCTGGCCTGGCAGAGCTGCAGACCTTCATGACAAAAAGCATCAGTTGAAAATAACAAGTGCTGATGTATTGAGTTTGCTTCTGTGGAGACATTTCCTCATTTGCCAAGACCTGTGAGCTCCTGTGTCTCATCTAAGGATGGTGCTGCTTGTGCATCTCTGCTCTGGGCCGACCTCCCAGACACCCATGCTCTTTGCCTTCAGCATGTACCTCCTCTCCCGCCTTCCTGAGAACGCATGATCATGCTCAGGTTAGAGCAGAGTGCCAGTGGGAGATCAACTACAGCTTTGGAAGATAGAAAGCGGATTTTGCCTTTCCAAATCATTTATTTATTTAACAGACATTTCCTCAGTGCCTTTTATATTCCAAGCACTGTCCTACTGAGAAAGCATGTAGAAAATGATACAGCCCCTGCCTTTAAGCAATCTCTCACCAGTGAGAGGAAAGAATGAACAAACAAGCAAAAGCTTTACTTCAGTTTCCTCGTATAAGTGCTGGGAAAGATGTATCATATCCTACAGATTTGGGAAAACACAAACAAAAGACCTTAATTGGACTCGGGTGTTCTTCCTGAAGGAAGGGGAGATTTATTCATTCAAGAAACATATGGGGAGCATCTGCTATGTGCCAGGAATTGTGATAGGTGGTTGGTATATAGTCAAGTGACTTGAAACAGAAAAAGCCCTGTCTTCAATGAGCTTACAGTCTACAGTCTTGGTACCTTGCTTCATCTGTTTCAATAACACTGGCAATTTGAGAACGACATCACTTGGCATACACATATTGAACATGACTCAGATATGAATGACTATGAAGAGTGAAATTTTTGGAGATCCACTTTTCCTTAAGTCATTATCCTTCATAATGTCCCGGTTTTCACATACAGTTTTTACTTGAACCTTTCATAAATTTTAATTGATTGCATTCAGCTTCAGTTACAATTTTCACCTGTCATTTGTAAACCAGGGTGATCATTAGAATCACAGTCTTTAAAAATTGCAGCTCCTACCTAGGCCCCCAGAGAAGAATTCTGATTCAGTAAATCTTGGGAAAGATGTCAGAAATATTTTTTAAAAGTAGACTTTAGTTTTGCAAGAGAAGTTTTAGGTTCACAGTAAAATTGAGCAGAAAGTATTTCCCAAATACTCCCTGTCCCCACACAAGCCTAACTGCCACCTGAGTGGCACAGTTGTTATGATGGCAGAACCTGTGCCAACATGTCGTCACCACCCAGAGTCCATAGCTTACATTAGGGTTCATGCCTGGTGTTCTTTCTGTGGGTTTGGACAAATGTAAAACAACATGTATAAATCATCATAGAGTCATACAGAGTAGTTTCATCACTCTAAAAATCATCTGTGCTCCACTGATTCACTCTGTCTTCCCCATTAACCTGTGACAACCACTTATCTTTTTACTCTCTCCATAGTTTTGCCTTTTCTGGAATGTCATATAGTTGGAATTAAAAAGTATGTAACCTTCTCAGATTGGCTTTAACTTAGTAATATGCATTTAAGTTTCCTCCATGTCTTTTCATGACTTAACAGCTCATTTCTTTTTAGAGCTGGATAATATTCCATTCTTTGGATGTACCACAGTTTAATTATCCATTCACCTACTAAAGAATATGTTGGTTGCTTCCACATTTGGACAATTGTGAATAAAGCTGATATAAACATCTGGGTGCAGAATTTTGTGTGGACGTGAGTTTTCAACTCCTTTGGGTAAATACCAAGGAGCATGGTTACAGGATCAAACACACAATTTCTTTGTCAAGTATCAGTTCACTGTAATTGTGTGGATTAATTTCTGGGCTCTCCAATTCTTTTCCATTTGTCTATTTCTCTGTTCTTTCACCAATACCACACTGTCTTGATTACTGTAACTTTATTATAGTACACCTTGAAGTTGAGTCCTCCACCTTTGTTCCTCTCCCTCAGTATTGTGTTGGCTTTTCTGGGTCTTTTGCCTTTCTGTATAAACTTCAGAGTCAGTTTGTCAATGTTCACAAAAATAACTTACAGGATTTTTAATTAGAATTTTATTGAATTTCTAGATCAAGTTGGGAAGAACAGACGTCTTGACAATATTCAGTCTTCCTGTCGTATCCATGAACACGGAATATCTCTCCATTTATTTAATTCTCCAATTTCCTTCATTAGTGTTATGTAGTTTTCTTTATATAGACTTTGCAAATATTAGATTTACACTTCTTTTATTTTGGGGGGGTGCTAAAATAAATGTTATTGTAGTTTTAATTTCAGATTCCACTTGTTCATTGTGGGTAGATAAGAAAGCAGAATTTTCAGACTTTCCCTGGTGATCATGGTGATCAGCCAGGTTGGAGAATCTGCTGCATTTCAGAGTGAAAAGGTCTTGACATCAAAACAGACAAACTCATATTTGCTAGTTATGGGATCCTCAGCAAATTATTTTGCCTTTTTTGAATTTCAACTTTTTTCTCTCAAGTGAAAGTGAAAATAAAAAAATATGCAAGGTTAGTGTTGACCTCATAGGAATATGAGGTTAATGCAGACGGTATATTTTAAAAACATTATTTGCAACACGTATTTCCCCACTGATGCTCAACACACAGTAAGTTGGGGCCACAGCAGCAACTTCTCTATCTGCTGCCTTAGTTCATTGGTGAAACCTGCTGATGTTCCAGCCTCTCGTGGCAGTTAATCATACAACTAGTGTGGGGGATAAATGTCCCTGCCCATTTCCTTACCCAATGGTAACTCTATTATAGTACACCTAATGGTAAGGAAATGTTTTGCTAATAGCCTCAGGGGACTTCAGGAGTTCATATTCTATGAAACACATCAGAGACTAAGGTCTAGATTCTGCTTGACCAGTTTTTACCTCAATTCAACTCATGCCTTTGTTGGTAGGGCTGGAGGACTGAGAGGACTAATTATTCACTTTCACAGAGATATGTGTAGAAGAGACATCCAGCTTCTTCTTCCTCTGACTGTCAGTTCTCTCCCACATTCCCCAGCAACATTTTGGGGGCATCCTCTCTACTTTGGCCACCTTGTACTAGGCGAATCCCTTTTCATTCTTTTAGATTCGGCTCAGACATGGATCTAAAAGAACTTTCCATGATCCCTGTGTACACCCAGCCTGAATAATGTGTCCCCTTCTAGGGTGCTCACCCATGGCACTTACTAATGCTTATCATTTACCTACAGATCATATGTCTATTTCTCTTTTAGCTTGTGAACTTTGTGAAGATAACATACTATTCATCTTTATATACTCAGCTCTTAACATTATGTCTGGAATAGTACTAGTCAAAAACTTTGTTGAACTGAACTGCCTTATCATTTTACAGAAGGATAAATTGAGACTCAAAATGAATAAAGACCTGAGCACATTAGAATAGACCTCCATTTGCTGGCACTAACAATAACACTAGAATTAATCATTCCAATACAAATCAATTAACTTTCAAGGCAATTGCCCAGCAAATGCCAAATTTTTTTCTTTTGTCCTTGTGATAAATGGCATATGATGGCTAAATATTCGTATTTTTAAAGCAAGACATTATATAGGAATTATACATGTTGGAACATGTATCAAAGTTAATACTTCCATAACCACCATTTAGATTCTATTATTAACATTTCTTTATCTCTTATCTACATATCTTCTATCCATTCATAATTCATCTTATTTATTTGATGCACTTCAAAGTAAATGGAATAAATACAATTCCCCCTGAGCAAGCATATCATAACTAGAGCTCAATAATTGTTTACATGATTTTTTCTGTTAAGTTAAAATTTACACGCAATAAAATGTGTGTCTTGAGGGTACATTAGCAGACTTTTGGTAAATGCAAAACCAGAGCAACCCAAACCCTGATCAAGATATAAAACATCAGTTTTGCCACTAGAAATTCATTTATACCCCTTCTGAGTCAATCTTTACTGTTTTCCCTAAAAGGCAAGTGATGTTCTGATTATTCTTCCACTACAGGTTAATTTTACCTATTCTAGAACTTTATGTAAATGGAATCATACAATATATACTTCCGCTCAGAATACTGTGTTTGAGATTATCCATGTTGCTAAATGGGTAAGTAATTTGTTCTATTTTTGCTCTCATTTTCTATTGTGTAAATACACCACAGTTGGTTTTCTATGCTTTTATTGAAAGGCACTTGGGGTGTGTCCAATTTTTGATTATTATATATAAAGCTCCTGTAAACAAGTATTTTTGTGGGCAAAGATTTTTATTTGTATTGGATAAATACCTAAAAGTGGTGTTTCTGGGTCACAGAAAAGCATATGTTTAGATTTTCTTTAAATGCCAGATCTTTTCCCAAAGTAGTGATACCATTGATACCATGTTATATTCCCATCAACAATGTATGTATAAGATTTTGCTTTCTATCTTCGCCAGAATTGGTATTATGAATCCTGTTTTAAAATAATTTTTATATTTCTTTTAATTTTGGTTATTCTGGTCATTACATAGAGATATGTTTAGTTTGCTTTTTCTTGATGGTTAATGATGCTGAGCATTTTTTCATGTGCTTAATGATTAATAGTATGTATTCTTTAGTAAAAGTGTATTCAAATTTTTTTATTTGTGACGGTTTACTTTTCATTATTTAGTTGTAGACATTTTTAATACACTTTATTAATGAGGATCAGAAGATTTCAATTTTGATCAAATCTAATTTAATTATTTTCTTTACTTTCAGTGTCCTAAGTCTTTGGTTATGCCAAGTCAAAAAAATTCTCTAATATTTTGTTTGAAAAGCTTCATAATTTAAGCTTTTACATTTAGTTCTATGATCTATCTCAAATTAAATTTTGTGTATGTATAAAGAAATTTTAAATCATTCTTTAAAAAATTTTTTTCTGCCCCATTCTCTTTTCCTCCTCCTCTGTGTCTCGAAGTATATGCATATAAGACTTTTATAATTTGTTCTACAGCTACTTGTTTCTATTTATATTTTCAGTTTTTTTCCCTGAGATTGGACAATTTTTATTGATATGCCTTTGAGTTCACTGACTTTTTTTTTTTGGCATCTCCATTCTGCTGTTACCATATCCAGTGCTTTTAGAAATTCACATTTTATATTTTATAGTTCTGGAATTCTACCTGTTCTTTTTAAATTGTTTGAATTTCCTATATCAGCTGAATTTCCTATATTTTTAGTCAGTGTGATATGTTTTCTTTATGTAGTCAAGTATAGTTAGAATAGACGTGTTAGTATCCTGGTCTGCTAATGGTACCATCTGGGTCATCTAGGATTTCTTTCTTGTTACTATCTTTCCTACTGGGAATTGGTCACATTTTTTCCATTGCTTCATATGTTGAGTAAGTTGTTTTATATCCTAGAAAATGTGAATGACAGATTATAGATTTTGATGTAATCTCCCAAAGACTTTTACTTTATTTATTTACATAAGTTTTTCAGATTCAAATACTGGCCTTGTCTCTCTTTTTAAAAATAATTTATTGAGGTAAAATTCACATAACAAAATTAACCACTTTATAGTGAAAAATTCAGTGGTATTTAGTACATTCCCAATGTTGTGCAACAATGGCTTCTATCTAGTATCGAAATCTTTCCATCACTCCAAAGTAAAAGTTTTACCCATTAGGCAGTTTTCCTCCACTTACCTCATTCTTCACAGCCCCTGGCCACCACCAGTCTGTCTCTGTGGATTTTTCTATTCTGAATATTTCATGTAAATGGGATCATATAAAATGTGGCCTCTTGGTTCTGGCTTCTTTCATCTAGCATAATGTTTTAGAGGTTCATCCACACTGTAGTATGTACTGGTAGTTCATTACTTTTTATGGCTACATAATACTCTGTTGTAGTTGTATGCATATACTCTGATTTGTTTTTCCACTCATCTCTTGATGGACATTTGGGTTATTTCCATCTTTTGGCTATTGTGAATTGTGCAGCTTTGGACATGTGTGTACATATATATGTTTGAATCCCTGTTTTCCAATCTGTTGGTATATATCTAGGATATACCATGGTTGTATGGTATTATTGTATGGTAATTATATCTTGAACTTTCTGAGATATCATAAAACTGTTCTACATGATAACCGAACCATTTTATATTCCTGTTAGTAGTGGACAAGGGTTTCAGTTTCTCTACAGCTCATCAATACCTTTTTGTTTTTGTTTTGTTTTTACTTATGACACAGTAGTGGGTCTGTGAAGTGGTACTTCCATGTGGTTTGATTTGCATTTCCTTAATAACCAATGATTTTGACCATTTCTTCATGATTTTTGTCTACTTATCTTCTTAGGAGATATGTCTTTTCAAATCCCTAGTTGATTTTTTAATTGGATGGCTTGTCTGTTTTTGACTTGTAAGAGGTTTTCAAAAAATGTGTTCTTGATACTAGAATCTAATCGGATACATGATTTGCAAATAACCCTTCCCATCTGTAGGATGTTTTTCTTGATAATACCCTTTGATGCACAAAAGTTTTAAATTTTGATGAAATATAATTTAACTTTTTTTTTGTTGCTCATGATTTTAGTGTCATATCTAAGAATTACTAAATTCAAGATCATGAAGATTTATTTATGATTCTTCTGAAAGATTTAGTTTTAGCAATTTTGAGTTAATTTTCTATATAGTGTGAGGTTGGGATACAATTTGATTTTTATATATGGCTATTCAATTATCTCGGAACCATTTGTTGAAGAGATCATTCTTCCTGCTTTGAGTGATCTTGATACAACTTTTCAAAAATCAGTTGATAGTTGTGAGTTTATCTCTTGACCCTCTATTATATTTCTGTTATATGTCTATTCTATTTTTATTGACATGTCACTGATATACAGTATTATGTTGGTTTCAAATGTATAATACAGTGGTTCAACAGCTACCCACATTATGAAATCCTCACCTCCTCTAGTATTGTTACTATTTATCAATGTAGAAAGATGTTACAGAATAATTAACTAATTATATGTCTATTTCTTATGCTAGTAGCATGGCATTTTGATAACTGTAGCTTTGTAGTACATTTTGAAATTGAGAAGTATTAGTTCTCCAGCTTTGCTCTTCTTTTCCAGGATTGTTTTGACTCTTCAGGGCCCCTTGTAATTCCATTAGAATTTGGAAATTGGTTTTCTATTTCTGCAAGAAAAGGCCATTGGAATTTTTATATTGCATAGTATCTGTAGATTACTTTATGTAATATTGGCATGCTAATAATATTGTCTTCCAGTTCATGAACATGGGATATCTTCTCATTTACTTAGACTGTACAAGTCATTTGGACCTTGGTTAAATTTATTTCTAGGTATTTTATTATTATTTTGTTGACTTCACCTATTTTATTATTTTAGATGCTATTATAAATTTTATTTTCAGGTTGTTTATTGCTGGTATATAGACTCACAACTGAATTTTGTGTGTTGATCTTCTCTTATATTTCATTTTATTCTTGTATTTCAGTGGTAGATGCCTCCACTTTCATTTATGATTTTAGTAATTTGAGTCTTCTTTTTTCATAGCAAAAATAGCTAAATTTTGCCACATTTGTTGATGTTTTCAAAGAACGAACTTTAGGTTTCATTGATTTTCTCTATTCTTTTCTATTTTCTATCTTATGTATATCTATGCTTACTTTTATTATTTCTTTCCATTTGCTTTCTTTGGGCTTATTTTCCTGTTCTTTTTCTAGTTCTTTCAGGTATACAGTTAGGTTATTGATATGAGGGTTTTTTTTTCCTTTTTAAAGAAGGCATTTAGAGATATAAAATTCCCTCTGAACACTACTTTCACTGTATCTCACAAATGCATGTTATCTCTCATTTTCACTCATATAATCTTTTGATTTTTATTCTGGGACCTGTTGCATTTTTAATAGGGTGTTGTTTTATTTCTAGATATTTCTGAATTTTCCAGTTTTTATTCTATGATTGATTTCTAGTTTCTTTCCTTTCTGATTGCAAAAAAATACTTTGTATGACTTAAATATTTTCAACCTTATTAAGACATATGTTATGTGATCTAACATATGTCCTATCCTGAAGAATATTCCACATTTATTTGAGAAAAATGTATCTTTTGCTGTTGCTGAGTGGAGTGTTTTGTATATTTCTGTTAGGTTCAGTTGTTTTACAGTATTGTTCAATACCTCCATTTCCTTATTGATCTTCTGTATGGTTATTCTATCAATTATTGAAAGTAGGATATTCAAGTCTTCAAATATTATTTTAGAACTGTACATTTATTTCACTATTTATTTTTTGTGTATCTTACAGCTTTTGTCCTTCATTTCCCTTCTTACTGTCCTCTCATTGTTTTGTGCATTTTTATAGTGACGTGTTTGATTCCCTTTTGTTATGGACTGAATTGTGTCCCTCTAAAATTCATATGTGGAAGATTTAGCCCCCTGTGACTTGGAGAGAGAGCCTTTCAGGAGATAATTAAGGTTAAATTTGATGACAAGGGTGGGGCCTATTGAAAACAAATAGCAAAGTGACAGACATAAATTCTATCTTATTGGTAATTACCTTGACTATAAAGGGATGAACACCCCAAACAAATGCAGAGGTTGGAAAAAAAGGATAAAACAAAAACAACAACCCATAATCCAGCTGTATGGTGGATCTACAAGAAACACACATGAAACCCAAAGACACAAACAGGTTGAAAGTAAAAGTGTGGTAAAGGATATATCAAGTAAATAGTAACCCAAGAGAACTAGAGTGTATATAGTAACTTCATGTAACATAGATTTAGAAACCAAAACTTTTACTAGATACAAAAAAGACACTTTGTTGTGATAAAAGTGTCAATCTATCAAGAATATATAACAAATATAAATATACATGTACCTAAATAGAGCCCTAGAGCACATGAATCAAAAACTGACACAATTTAAGAAATAAATAGACAATTCAACAATAATAATGGAAGGCTTCAATGTTTGGCTTTCAATAATGAGTAGAACAACTAGATATAAGATCAGCAAGGAAATTTAGGAAGCTGGAAAATGTTATATGCCAACTTGACCTCATGGACATCCATAGAAACAGTCTTACTGGCAGCAGAACATAAATTCTTCTCTAGAATATGCACCAATTTCCAGAATACATAACATGCTGGATATTAAAGAAGTCCAAATAAATTTGAAAAATTGAACACAAACAAATTATATTCTGTGAACACAACAGATGAAATTAGAAATCAATAACAAAAGGGAAATTTTGGAGATTAACAAATATGTGGAAGTTAAACAATTAATTAAAGAAGAAATCACAAGATGAATTAAAATATACTTTTGACAGTAGGAAAACAAAAACATGATACACCAAAATTTATAGGATACAATCATTGTAGTGATTAGAGGGAAATTTCTAGTGGTAAGTGCTTATATGAAAAAGAAAAATATTCAAATCAATAAACTAACTTTCTACTTTTAGAAACTAAAAAAATAATAGTAACTTGATAAAGAACATCTACCAAAAAATGTGCAGCTGGCATCACACCTAATAGAAACTGTGTACTTTCCTACTAAGATAAAGACAAGGCAAAGGCAGAAATAAGAGAAGATGATGCACCACTTATTATTCAACATAGCGCTAGAAGTTGTAACCATTGCAATAAAGTGAGAAAAGAAATAAAAGCATATGTATAAGAAAGAATAAAACTATACCTAATTACATGATTTTCTAAGCAGAAAATCTCAAGGATTCTACCAAAACACTGAAAACTAATGAATGAGTTCAGCAAGGTAGCAGCATACAAGATCAACACTAAAAAATCAATTATATTTCATATGTGCCTAATATATATGAGGAAACAAATTTAAACAAACTATCATTTATAGTCATCCCAAACACAATGAAATAGTTAGGTATAACTTAACATGCACAGAATTTTACATGCTGACAAACTACAAAATACTGATGAAAAAAATCCCGGAAGGCCTAATGGAGAGATGTAGCATGTTGATAGACTGGAAGACTCAGTACAGTAAATACGTTAACTCTTCCCAAACTCATTAATGCAGTTCTTTTCAAAATCATAGAAAAGCTTTTTATAGGTATATACAAACTTATTCTAAAATTTATATGGAAAGACAAAGACCATAGAACATTTAAAACAATCTTGACCAAGAAAAAAGTAGGCTAAATTACTCTATGTCTTGCAAATGAGTTTCAGCTCCAGGCAAGTTCGCTACAGATTCACTGTGACCAAAGAAATTTACAGCAAAGGGTTCTTGGGGTGAAAAGGTTATACCCAACTTTATTTCCAGGTGGCAGGTCAGTCACTAAAATCCCGTTCACTCAGAGCGAGTCGTGATATCACTGCTGCTTCGGTCTCTACCTCTGGGCCTCTCTGCACAGCCGTCCCGCACAGACGTCCTCTGGGCCTCTCTGCACAGCCGTCCCGCACAGCCGTCCCGCACAGCCGTCCTCCGGCCCTCTGTCCTCGGCGCTGCCACCACTCCAGCCCTCTGCTCTGCTCTCCTCCAGCCTTGCAGCCCCGCCACCCAGTCTCCGGCCGAGCACTGGGAGGAACTCTTTATATTAACACAATAATGGCTTATTGCGTAAAGGTGTGGAAGCGGTATCATAGCAACAGGCCAATTACATTTAAGTTCAGTGAGGATCCTGGCCATAGGAACCCCACTTTATCCACACTCTACCTGATACTAAGACTTAATATAGAGCTGCTGTAATCAAGATTATGTGGTATTAATGACTATAGATAACACTGAAGAATATTACATAGAAAAGTTGTTAAGGGAGTAAATCACTAGTGTTCTCATCACAAAGAGAACTTTTTCTTTTCTTTACTTCTTATTGTATCTATATGAAAAGATGGATGTTGGCTGAACCAACTGTAATCATGTCACATTATATGTAAATCAAACCATCATGCCATATGCCTTAAACTTATACAGTGATGTATGTCAGTTGCTTCTCAATAACACTTGAAAAAAAGAAACTTTGTAAGCACTAATTTAAAAAAGACGTGAAAAATAAAAATAAAAATATCCAATCTTCAGGCTAAATAAAAGTATGTCGTATTGGTGAGTCATAGACAGAGACCAATGATACTGAGTAGAGAACCCAGAAATAGACCCACAAATATGTTTAACTGACTGTTGACGAAGTTGCAAAAACAATTCAATGGTGGAAGGACAGCCTTTTCAACAAATGTTCCAGGGACACCTGGCCAGCCATTGGCAAAACCCCAAAACAACACCATAAATATCGACCAAGACTCACATATTACAAATTAACTAAAAATGGGCCACAGACCTACACTGAAAACCTAAAACTATAATTTTTTTGAAAAACTATAGGAGAAAATCTTCATGATATATCACTTAACCGAGTTCTTAGATTGACACCAAAAGCATGATCCATAAAATAATAGGTGGTAAATTGGACCTATTCAAAAATTTAAAAAAATAACAAAAAACTTCTTCTGTGAAAGACTCTGTTAAAAGGATGAAAAGTCAATCTACAGACTGGAAAAAATATTTGCAACCCTAACATCAAAGGACAAATATCTAGAACATATTAAGAACTCTCTAAACTCAATGGTAAAAACACAAACCATTCAATTAGAAAGTGGACAAAACATATTAAAAACAATTTCCCTGAAGAGGATATGTAGACAGAAAAAAAACAAGAGGATATATAGACAGCAAATGAGCACATGAATAGATGCTCAACATCATTCCCCATGAGGGTGATGCAAATTAAAGCCACATGAGAGATCATCACACATCCAATAGAATGACTAAAACATAATGTGACACCAGAAAATGCTGCAAGGTTGTGGAGAAACTGGACCTCCAACGTTGCCATAAAATGGTACAATTGTAAAATGTAAAATCCACATTGGTAGTACCACTAAATATTAGGCCACAGTGGAAAATAGTTTGGCAGTTTCTTATAAAATTAACATGTAATTACCATGTATCCCAACATTTGCCCTCTTGGGCATACATCCCAGAGAAACAAAAATATAAGTACACACAAAATCCTGGACAAGAATTTTCATAGTTTCTTCATTTGTAATAACCCAAAATGGAGAAAAAAAATCTCAGATTTTTTTCAATAGACAAATACACCAACAAACCGTGATATATCAATACCATAGGATTGTATTCAACCACAGAAAGGAATCCCTGGGAATTTTGTGAAGTGAACGCAGTCAGCCAATCCCTAAAGTAACATATGATATAACTCAATGTCTGGACATGTTGCAATGACAACATTTTAGAAATAGAGAATAGATTAGAGGTTTTCCAAGGGGTAGGAATGGGGAGGCTTGTTGGTGGGGGGAGAAAGGTGGGCATTGATAAAGGGCGGTATGAGGGATCCTTGGTGTGACGGAGCTGTTTCTCCTCTTACCTCTGTTGGTATCAGATATCGCGGGCTCGGTTCCTGACCACCGCAGTGCTGAGTTACCGCAAAGCGAGCCAAGTGAACGCGTTGGTTTCCCATTGCATATAAAGGTCATGTTTACACTAGACTGTAGTCTAGAAAGTATGCAATAGCATTACATCCAAAAAACAATGTACATATTTTAATTTAAAGATATTTTATCGCTGAAAAATTCTAGCCATCCTCTGAGCTTTCAGCGAGCTGTAATCTTTTTGCGGGTGGAGGTCCTGCCTCGTTGCTGCTGACAGCTGACTGATCAAGGTGGTGCTGGCTAAAATTTGGGGTGGTTGTGGCAATTTCTTAAAATTAGAAGACAATGATGTTTGCCTCATCAACTGATTCTTTCTTTCACGAACGATTTCTCTGTAGTATATAATGCTTGATAACATTTTACCTAAAATAGAACCTGTTTCAAAATGGGAGCCAATCTTTTCAAACACTGCCACTACTTTAGCAACTAGTGTAATAATATTACATTTATAATAGGATAGTATGTAATATTCTGAGAGTAATATATTTGTGTAATATCTAAATCTTTTGTTGTCATTTCAACAATCTTCACAGCATCTTCACCAAGAGTAGATTCCATCTCAAGAAGCCACTTTCTTTGCTCAACCATAAGAAGCAATTTCTCATTCGTTCAAGTTTGATCATGAGATGCAGCAATTCAGCCCCATCTTTAGCTATTACTTCTAATTTCTAATTTTCTTGCTGTTTCCACTACCTCTGTGGTTATTTCCACCACTAAAGTCCTGAACCCTTCAAGGTCATCCAAGAGGGTTGGAATTAATATCTTCTAAACTCCTCTTAATGTTGATATGTTGACCTCTTTACATGCATCACAAACGTTCTTAATGGCATCTAAGATGATGACTCCTTTCCTGAAGGTTTTCAATTTATTTTGCCTAGATCCATCAGAGGAATCACTGTCTATTGCAGCTATAGCTTTGTGAAATATATTTATTAAATAATAAGACTTGAAAATCAAAACCACTCTTTGATCCGTGGATTGCAGAATGGATTTTGTGCTAGCAGGCATGAAACAACATCAATCTCATTGTCCGTCTCCATCAGAGCTCTGGGCTGACCAGGTGCATTGTCAGTGCAGTCAGATTTTGAAATGAATCTTTTTTTCTGAGCAGTAGGTCTCAACAGTGGGATTAAAATATTCAGTATAACATGTTGTAAACAGATGTGCTGTCATGCAGGCTTTGCTGTTGCATTTCTAGAGCACAGGTGGAGTAGATTTAGCATAATTCTTAAGAGCTCTAGGATTTTCAGAATGGTAAATGAGCAGTGGTCGCAATGTAAAGTCACCAGCTGCATTAGCTCCTAACAAGAAAGTCATCTTGTGCTTTGAAGTTCTGAAGCCAGGCATTGATTTCTCCTCTCTAGCTTTGGAAGTCCTAGATGGCATCTTCTTCTAATAGAAGGCTGTTTCTCCTCTCTAGCTTTGGAAGTCCTAGATGGCATCTTCTTCTAATAGAAGGCTGTTTCGTCTACATTGAAAATCTGTTGTTTTGTGTAGCCAACTTCATTAATTATCTTAGCTGGGTCTTCTGGATAACTTGCTTCAGTTTCTCTGTTAGCATTTGCTTTTTCAACTGCACTTTGATGTTAGAGAGGTGGCTTCTTTTCTTAAACCTCATGAACTAATCTCAGCTAGCTTCAAACTTTTCTTCTGTAGCTTCCTCCCCTCTCTCAGCCTCCATAAAACTGAAGGGAGTTAGGGTTTGCTCTGGCTTAGGCTCTAACTTAAGGGAATGTTGTGGCTGGTTTGATCTTCTATTCAGATCATTAAAACACTATCCAAATCTGCAATATGGCTGTTTTACTTTCTTGTCGTTTTTGTGTTCACTGGAGCTGCACTTTACTTTCCTTCAAGAACTTTCCCTTTGCATGTTCTTCTTGGCTAACTGTTTGGTGCAAGAGGTCTAGATTTTGTCTTATCTTGGCTTTGAGATGACTTTCTTACTAAGCTCAATCATATCTAGCTTTTGATTTAAAGTTAGAGCTGTGGGACTTTTCCTTTCACTTGAACATTTAGAGGCCACTGTAGGGTTATTAATTGGCCTAATTTCAATATTTCTGTGTCTCAAGAATGGGAAGCCCAAGGAGAGGGAGCAAGATGGGATAGAGCTATTCAGTGGAACAGTCAGAACACATCCAGTATTTATTAAGTTTGCTGTTTTATATGAGCATGGTTCATAGCACTCAAAATCAATTGCAATAGTAACATCAAAGATCACTGATCACAAACATAAAAATAATGAAAAAATTTTATGGGGTATTATTCAGCCATAAAAATGAAAAATTTTTAAATATTTTGAGAATTACCAAAATGTGACACAGAGACAGAAAGTGAGCAAATACCATTGGGAAAATGGTGCCAGTAGGCTTGTTTGTTGCAGGGCTACCACAAACCTCCAATCTGTAAGATAACTCAATGAGGTCAAGTACAATACAACAAGGTGTGCCTGTGCATGACCCCACACATGTGAACACACACATGCACAAATAAGTACACGTGAAAATGGGGAAATTGGGTAATTTAATGGACTGTGTCAATGTCAACATTCTGGTTTTGCTATTGTACTACTGTAGTATACTGTAGTTTTGGTGAAAGATATTATCATTGGGATAACTGGGAAAATGCTACCTGGATCTCTGTGTATTATTTCATACAACTGCATCTGAACCTACTGTTGTCTCGTACAAATTTCAATTAAAAAATTACCTTGTAAGGGAAAGAAAAGACAGGCCAGATACTAAAGGTAATATTTGCAAATCATATATCTGATTAAAGACTTGTATCCAGAATATATAAAGAACCCTATTTATTAATCAGAGTTCTCCAGAGAGAAACAGAACCAACAAGAGAACACACACACACACACACACACACATTTTATTTATTTATTTGTTTATTATAAGATATTGGCTTGTATCACCATGGAGGTTGGGAAGTTCCACCTTCTGCCTTCTGCTGGCTGGAGACCTAGGAGAGTCGGTGGTGTAGTGCAAAGGCCTGATGGCTGCTGTTGGTGGCGTGGATTCAGGTTTGCATCTGAAGGCCTGAGACCCAGGAGCACTGAGGGCAGGACAAGGTTAATACCCAGCTCATGCAGTCAGGCAGAAAGCAAATTCAACCCTCCCCTGCCTTTTTGTTCTACTCAGGCCTTCAGTGGATTGTATGATGCCCACCTACCCTGGGGAGGGCTGTCTGCTTTACTTAGACCACACTTCAGGTGCTCATCTCTTCTGGAAATAACTTCACAGACACACCCATAAATATATGGGCATCCTGTGACCCAGTCAAATTGACACATACAACTGTCACACCTCATACCTCAATAATAAAAAGGCATCCCAATTTTTAGAATGACAAAGTATCTGAAGAGACTTTCACCAAAGAATATTCAGGAGTGGTCAATGAGAACACGAGAAGCTGCTCTGCATAGCTAGTCACTAAAGAAATACATACTAAATGCAAATTAAAACCTCCATGAGATACACTCTTACTAGACTAACAGTAATTTTAAAAGGTACACAATAACAAGTGTTGGAAAGGGTGTGCAGAAACTGCTACCTCATATATTACTGGCAGGAACATAAAATGATGCAGCCATGTTGGAAAATAGTTTTGTAGTTTCTTAAAACTTTAAACATAATCACAACATACAACCCAGTGATCCCAAGAGAACTGAAAACAGGTATTCTCACAAAGATTTATATGTAAGTGTTCATAGAAACAATATTCATAATAGTTTAAAAGTAAATATTCCAAATTTTCATAAACTAGTGAATGAATAAACGATATGTGGTATAAACAATGGAATACTATTTAATAATAAAAGAAACAAATTACTGATAAATCGTACAAACATATGAACCTTGGAAACATGATATTAAGTGTAAGAAAGCCAGGCTCACTCAACTTCCTATTGTATGATTCCATATGAAGTAAATCTATAGTAACAGAAAGGAGATCATTATTTACCCATGGCTGGAGATTTGGGGTGGGAATTAACTGCATACTGGCATGAGGGAAGCTTTTGGACTAAAGAAAATTTTCTAAAACTGGATTGCAGTATTGTTGCCAGCTCTATAAATTTACTAAAAATTCATTGACTTTTACACTGAAAGTAGATGAATTTTATGACAAGTAAATTATACCTCAATAAAGCTGTTATAAGATTACTGATGTATTAGAAAATGGATGAATAAAATAATTTGTGCATGTAATATGCTTTTCACAAAAGAGTACAGACTGTGTGCATGCAATTATATGACATTCTAGAAACCAAAATGATTTATGCTGAAAAAGTCAGAATAGTATTTACCTCTCTTGGGGTGGAGTGGGTAGTAGCTGGAAAGGAATATTCTGGTGCAATGTTTAATATTTGATATCTTCACAGTAGTTTGTGTATATAGATTTCCTGAAATTCTGCAGATTTACACTTGAGATTTATATATTTCACTTTGTAAATTCTACATCAGAAAGCATAAAAATATTTTTGTTTACAATGAAACGTGTATGGGTGAAATATGTCTATAACTTACTTTGAGATACAGAAACAGTAATGTAGGATGATGGATGGAAGGAAGAATAGATGTGTGAATTTGCAAATATCAAGAGATGAGTCTGGGTGATGAGACTATATATGTTCACTGTGTAGTTCTTTCACTTTAACTGTATATTTGAATATTCTCATTATAAAATATTGGGGAAAAAGAACCCAGCAGGTATTGCTTCCAGTAATACTATTTAGTAAAATTTGTAAGCCAATTATGTTTAAGACCAACTTAGCCCTTAATATATTTGGTCAGTGTAGGAATCATCCCATTTTCATTGAGAAAGCCACTTTTAATTTGCGCAAAGCCCTTGGTATTGCCCAGACATTTGTGCAGCACAATTAATGAAGTCTTTGGGAAGAATTCCAATTCCAGTGGTGATTCCAAATAAACTGTGAGGAGGAAGATGGCTATGGTGGCAGCAATGGCTTGGAGGTTCACAGGATAAATTTTCAAAATCTAATTAATCCTAGTTTTCTGCTTGAGGGCCCCTGGCTTACATAACTGAAGTGAAGACAAATGTGATATCTGGAATAAGCATTTTTGGGGTAGTGATTTAATGCTTTTTTTTCTTTAAAAGTCATAGCTCAGTGCAATAAAACCTATTAAGGTAATTGGATGTAATGTAAAGAAAAACGTGAGTTAGACAAAATTGTATGCTTGCATTTCATAATATTTAAGCTAAATACCTGACACTTTTTTCTTTTTTATACTTTTTCTAGTTTTCTTACCAAAAATGTACTTTTAATAAGTTTCAATGCTTCTTACTGTTAGGAAATTATAGTTACATTTCATTCCTTTTGTATTTGCTTAGTTCTTTGACATAAAAGAGTATGCTTTTTTCCTCATTCAGTTAAACTATCAAACAGAAAATAATGACATATTATACTTACTAACATTGATTTATTTCTCTTTTTATGAAAGTGAAACTCTATTTTTATTGTAATATATATTACCTTAAAGGTATAAGGCCTTTAATTTTCAAAACTACAGTATCATTTTTCTTGAATCCTTTTGAGAACTTTCTCCATTAAATTTAAATTATGTGCTTTTTTGAGAGAATAGCTTTACACATGCCTTTTTATTGATTGCAAAAACTTCCATTTACAGAGAACGTAGGAACATGATAGATAATGGATGGGCTGTCAAATGAATTACATGAACTGTTACTAAAGGAATTTCAAAATGAGTCAGTGAGAGACCTGAGCACATTTGACCTTGATGGGTTGATGGCAGTAGTAATACTGAACTGTGACATTGATAAATACATTTCTTATTATTGCTAGTATAATTTAAAATATAATGCACATTCACTTTCTGTATTTCCAGTATCATCAGTAAGGATTTGGGGAATGGCTGGCAGTGTGAGCCAGTTTATAGCACTGAAGTCAACAAGGGATTATAAAGGCCAAGAACAGGGAGAGGAAGCAAGCTCTAACATCAGAGAAAACCGTAGATCAGAAATCTACCATTACCATTATTCCAGTAGAATACAAATCAGCATCATGGCTTATTCAATGAATTTTATTTTAGAATACTTTTAAATTTCAGGAAAATTATGGATAAATAATAGAAAGAGTTCCCATACAGCCCATACTCAGTTTCCCCAGTATTAATATCTTACAGTAGTATGTTACCTTTGTTACACTGTACTAATATTGATACATCATTATTAGCTAAACCACACTTTATTCAGATTCCTTAGTTTTCACCTAAATGTCTCCTTCTGCCCTGGAATCCCACCCAGCACACTATATAACATTGAGTCATCATATGTCCTTAGATTACCCTAGACTGGGACAGTGCCTCAGACTTTCCTTGTTTTTTGATGACCTCAACAGTTTTAAGGAGTACTGATCAGGTATTTTATAGAATTACCTCAGCTGGGTCTGTTTGATGTTTTTCTCATGATTAGACCGTGTCTATGGGTTTTGGGGAGGACGACCACAGAGGTAAAATACCATTCCCATCGTATCACATCAAGGGACCATTCTATCAGTCTTATCACTGCTTATGTCGTGACTCAGGTGGCGTTTGTCATATATCTCCGCTGAAGTTACTCCCCCTCCCCTACCCCTTTATACTATACTCTCTGGATGGAAGTCACTATGGGCAGCCCAAATTTAAGGAGTGTGGAGTTACACTCCACTTCCTTGAGGGGATAATGTCTGCATACCTTACTTAGAATTCTTATGCATAGCAGTTTTATGTTTCCTTCCTTCGTCCCTTTCTCCTTTCCTTCACTCCTTGCTTTCTTTTTTTCTTCTGATTGTCTCATGGATACTTTATGCTTTGGGTTATAATAGTACACTACATTATTTATTTTTCTCCTTACATTGGTCCAGCTTTGGAATTAGGAGCATTTACAGTTGGTTACTGTTTCCCCTTGATGTACCACCATTGGTGTGTGTGTTTGTGTGTTTTAACAGTTTTTTTTTTTTACCTTCTATCAATATAAGATGCTCCAAGCTCATTTTTCATATTCCCTGCCCAAGTTGTAGAATAAGCCTTTTTGCCAAAGGACTCTAGATACGTTTATAGAAAATGCTATTGGAAAACAAGGCATGGTCTCTGGGTGTACTCACTGTTTCTGGAATATCATGGCTTCTAATTCCTCTCAGATAAAAAGGTTTGGAAATATGTGTGAATACTGACCACTTTTTATATGCATATCTATAAATATTCTATATCCATCCATCTGCACCTGCCATCTACCTACCTACTTGTCTATCATCTGTCGATCATCATATCATCTATCTCCTTATTATATGTATTAAAACATGAGTTCACTGTTGTCTCCACCTCTAATCCTGTAGCACATGGATCATTCCAGCCTTCTCCCCTTGCTCTTCTGTAACTTCCTACTCCAATGGTGAGAAACTTGGCTTCTGCTATCCTCCATCTAGTTACCTAAATGTTCAATTCCAATGTACTTGTAATGTAGTTTCAGGATTTCAACATCACATTTTAATAACAAAACAGAATAGTGTTAGCCAAGGCTGTTCTTGAACTCTGTAAGATAAAGGGCTCTGTACCAAGTACTCACAAGAAGTATTTTATGCATTTGGGGAGATTAAAATCCAGTTAAAATGAATAATTGAGAGTGAGCCTTAGTTTTACTTCCCACCAAATATGTTTAATATTTGCTATTTAAAGTGAAGAGGTAATTAGAGGAACATAGATAAGCAAATTCCTCTTCCATCACACTTGTGGCCAGGAAGAACTAATGATCCCAGGTTACTGTTATGAGAAATTTAATATTGCAATGAAGAAATTGCCTAGCTTTATTCCACTGAACATGAAGGCCTACTCCTTAACCAGGAAAGAAAGTTTCTTTTATTCCCAGCACCCTTGAGCAGTCCTGAGGTCATCTAAGATATTTGGGCTATTTGTTTTGGACTACTGTTTACCATTATAGAATCCTAGATTTTTAGAGACTAAATATTATAAAACTAAGGGTATAACTCAAAGTCTGTTTATTTTTTTCTAATATCTTGATATTTTAAGGACTAATAACTTTATAAACATTAACACTACATTAATTCAATTTTAGGAAAAGTCTGTGAAGGTGAATCGAATGGGTCACTTGGTAAGTCTTGTCTGATTCACAGAAGTAAGGGACATTAATCATTCCCATCACACTCAGAATCACCTGGATTGGACATCATGTTCTGCATATTGTAATTGATGATTGTGATCTGTTTACTCTGCTTATGTTCAGTGTGAATACATTCTGTTGGTAAATGTTTCTGACATGAAGCACTGCTGCTCAGTAAGGAAGAACATGAAAATGAGAATTACCTTTGCCACTATTCAACCAATGGTTCAAAAACTAATAGGTACAGATGCTCAGAAAATATTTAATAAAAATTAACAGAAATTAACAGTGAAATCATTTATATTACTGATTAACTCAAAATTAATGAACATATAAAAGATTTTCAGATTTTATTAAGGGTAATCACTCTACCTATACTCCTAATGCAAAATAGTTTTATTTTTTATTTTTGGATCAAACTGTTTATTGATTGTAAAGTGACCCCAGCCCCTTTGGAGTGGTTACATCATTTGCTTTAGTCACACCCCCATTGCCGGCTTTTTCTTCATGGGATCTTCCTTCGAAATACTTGTTTCTTTCTCCTCAACTTCAACATCAGATGATGCATTTGATTGTTTAGTTGATGCCTGTTGACTTGAAAATTTCACTTTTGGATTGTTATCTACCATAAACCTTCATTAAAGCCTTTTCATTCATTTGGTTTGCCATACTTTTCCTTATTTTCTGAGTAAGGAAATATATCCTTTGGGCCTAAAAAAGCAGTTTCATGAGTTCCAAAAAAGAAAATAGGTAGTTTGTTTGTGGGTGATTTTACAGCTCCATCGGGAACTTGATCTACTCGAGCTGGCCAATGAGGATGACCTTTCATCTCGGCGAAGATGAGGTCGCCAAGGTTTGAAATTGCGAGTCATGTTTCGGGGGTGAGGCCTGTGTCCGAAGCGCGGGGAGGAGGCACGGCGGTGTGGATGGCCAGGGGATGCGGGAGGGAGGATGGAAACCCAAATTCCCGGGGCAGCGGGAAGAGGAGGATGCCTACGGGTGCCTCGACGCACCTGCCGGGGTCACAGGCGCTGGGGCTGCGGTGGCGGGCCAGCCGCCTCTGCAAAATAGTTCTAGAGACAAAAGATTTATTCTGTGTGCAAAGTATTCAACTTTAGTCAAAATAATATTAAAAGCGATTTGACCTATAATTTCTATGTATTTCTTTACTTAAGACATGTTTATGTTACTATTTAGGTTGAATTTTACTAGCTGTGATAAGTCTTTTAGATAGTTATGTAAGCAAATCCAGTTATATGTTTCTGTTCATTTTAGTTATAGATGTCTTAGTCATATACATACTCTTTTGCTGAGAATGGTAAAATAATATATTCATTCTTTCAACAAATATACATTGATCCCTACCATGTGCCAAGCCTGTGTGCAAAATAGCTTTTTAAATTTTTTACATTTGCTAAAGCTTTTATCTATAGTAAAGTCACACTTATTTTAATTTTTCAATTTATGAAAGAAGTTCAAATAAAAATAAATGTGGTTTTATTATAGAAAGAATGGTCTTTTATTTAAGAAAATAATTCAGCCACTTGATTCTTTCACTTATTAGGGGATGTTGGGCTTGACAGGCAGTGAGGGCCTCGATGGCTCTTCCTCCGCCCTTCACCTGCCCACCGCATGCCCTTGTATCTGGGGAATGAAATCCTGAGTGGTTGGATAGGATTTTCTTTCTCCTTCCGCTAATTTAGACTAGTTGTATGAATATAAATCTCTACTACAAGTGGAAATAAGTAAGGTCTATTGTTGTTATTGTATGAATATAAATCTCTACTGTCATTGTTGGGGTTGGTAATCCGTTTTCACAGACCTTCAACTCCTACTTACTCAGCCTTCTGGTATTACTCAATTGTGAGATGGCTCTCCAGGCAGCAAAGTGCTTGTTCTGTGAGTTGGACTCAGTCTGCAGATCTGTTTTGCTTGAGTCACAGAGTTTTGACATATATGAACATCTTAAAGCCTAATATATCTCACACAAAAATTCAGATTTCTCAGGGAAGTTGAAAAGCTGTATTGGTTTCCACAGCAGAATGATGGGCTGGGTTGAATAATCATTGTTCCCTTTAAATGTGGTGCTGTGGGCCTCACTGAATGCTTTTCTTTTCCTGAGATTGAGTAAAAGCATCACTTTGCATTTACTTCTCATTTTTACTTTGCTTTTTATCAGAGTAAGGGTTAAGAGAAAAAGGAACTATTTATTGAATTAATATCTCTATCAAAGGTGGAAACTAAAAGACAGAATGATCAGTTACTTTGCCATTTCCATCTCATTTAATCTACTGTGTGCCTGGGGCCCACATATATTAAAGTTTGTGAACACTGGTATAATTACATACTTGAACACTATTTTGAATAAATATGCACTTGTATATATATATGTGTGCTGGGGGTTTTAATAGTTAAATTTAATGTAATGGCCACTGAATTCATGAGATATCATATCATCTTTTAGAAACTAAGGATACAGAAATGAATGATATGTGATATTATTATAAAGTAGTGCATAGGCTAGGCAACTGTAGTGGAAGTCCATAATAACTGTCTCCTAATTGATTTTAGATTCTTTAACATGTACTTCCTTTTATTGTGTTGCATGATAATTCCATGAACCACAGTTAAATTCCTCATGTCATTACTTGTTAGTACAAATATAACTAGTCTTTAGATGGCAGCCCAAACCAAAACACATATTCAAAGATTCTCTCCATTTAAGTCTGGACAAAATTTCCAAAACTTACTGATGTGCAAAAACATATTTGATAACTGTTGAGGGAGATAAGATTATTTCTATTGAGGAGATAGTAATTATTGGCAAGAATTATAGGTAATATCTAGAGAAAGAGAAGATTTCCATCAGAGAAAAATAGATCAATATCATCCCGTCATTACTTGAGCATCAGTCAAACCTAGAAATGAATTTCTAATATTGTTTGGGAGAGAAAGGGAAAGCATGTAAACATCTATAATTTCAGGCAGGCCTTCCCATCACTAACTTTCAACAGTTTCATTATACACTCTGGGGAGTCACAAAATGATGTGTTTCTGTTTCCTAATCCGTCGGTCTGAAAGAGCCCACAGGAGAGAAGTCAGTTCATAAGTCCCAGCGGCAGTGGCTTCAGCTGAGGCTGTCACGGTCTCATGCCGGAGGACTGCTCTCTTGGGAGTCTGGTAATCCTTGAAGTGCCTTTAGATTGGCTGATGAGGCCTGAGTTTCTCCATTATGAAGAGACAGAGTTGAGCCAAAGAAAAATCGTATGACTTGATTTAGAGACTTGCTGTAAGGTAACAACGGTGGAAGTTACATAAAAAAATTGTTAGGAAAGCCATCAGAAATGTGTCTTCCCTACAACACAGCTGAATTCTTGTTTACTTTTTTTCTCTTAAACTATTCCTGCTTGAAAATAATATAAGCCAAAACGGTTGTAATTGTTTAGGGTAGTGTGAGAAAAAGCACACATTTAATCTGATGTCCTTTCTGCCTTTGGAAGGAAACCAGTGCTGTGATTGGCTGCTTCTTACTGCCGACAGCTTTCCTGTCTTTAGAACACAGATCACGTTAATAATTTTAAAAAATAATATGACTGAAATATCATTTTCATCTCCAAAGTTGGCAAATATAAACAATTTTTCAGAGCTTTCTTAACTTATTGTGTAAAATCTTTTCCCCAAACTGCCTCTAACTACACTGGGAAATGGTTTCTTTGCACTTCCCTTTAAGCAAATGATCTTTGCAAGTAATTTTCCCTTCTACTCTGTCTCAGCTATAAATTAGCTTTATTTCATAGTAACATTAATTAAGTTTTTGTTAGATTTTGGGGTAATGAGCTAGAAGTACCACCTGAATAAAATGCTGTATTAAAGGCTAAGGGATTAACTAGTACTCAAAGACAATAATAGATTTATTCTTTCCTCTCTGAATATTACAAGGCCCAATTAAGGCTCAATATCTTACTGAATAGCCATGCATTCCATTTTATAACCACTGCTACTGGGTTGGACAATGGCCTAATTGCTCAAGTGATATAAGCCAGCATGTGCACTGGACTCAATGTTCTACATGCTTAGGACAAGACGGGAGAAGGAATGAGAAGGCAAGAATTTACTGTATATTAGTTGGTTCATATTCATTAGCCCTTTTAACCTTCCCAAAGCAACATGAGGTAGTTTCATTATTCCCAATCTCAGGTGAGGCAACCAGGGCCCTCTTGAGTGTAAATAATTTACCTGAAATCAAACAGCTGGTAAGCGAAAGATGGAACCAGGGTTCAGTTGCAATTCACATCATCCCAAAGTCCATGCTCTCTATCCCTATAACGCCTTTGAATACACAGGACGGAGTCTTTCCTCTGCACTCACCAGAACGTTCTGTTGTACGTGGCTCCTGGGCAGCTACGACTCCAGCTCAGTGGACATCAAGTGCAGGCCTTCATCACCCCAAGGGATGGAAGCTTCTAGATAACCTCACAGGAGAATACCACAAAAATGTTCACCTACCGTAAGTACATCATGTATAATATAATTATACTAGACACTTTTATAGCCCAATGATTAATAAATAATAAGTGTAAGTACAGTAAAAAGAAATATTAACAGATTTCAATGGATGTCTATTTGTTGAACCTTGAGAATGAGAAGGAAAGTGAAGACTTATGCCAGTTTTTCTCAAATTGATGTGGATTATGAGAAAAATAAAACATCATTAGGACTATGTAAGTTTGGAATTATTGGTCCAAAGTGGTCTGAATAGGTTTCTTTAAGGAAGGGTATCTGTGAGGCCTTGGTATGGCTAATGTGATCGTGAGAAGGCCATTCTTAAACATATTTGACTACGTAACATTATGTTTTAATACTTTTTTGAGAACATTTTAAGATACTCCCTGCTTCCCAGCCGTTCTGGGAAACACTGGTTTAGGCTAACAGAGACAACCCATAAGCTGCTGTCCATCTTTTCATCTGGTACACCATAATGTGGCTACTCAAAGTTACAAACTCTCCCAACTATCTCCCATGTGTTTCCTGTACAATTTATGACCTTGTTCTGAAACTTGCTCACCATTTTTAGAAGAAAGAAATTGGTGGGCTTCAAGAGAAGGCTTCCTTGCCTTTAAACTACTTTCAGAAGTCTCCATTTTATTGCGAAGGCACCCAGTGAAGGCGAGAAGCTGCCCCTTTCATAGACTCATTGTGGACGCCTTCCCTCTAATGACTGCTCTGGTCTTCTGTGGATTAACTGTGATCTCAATTTACTGACTGGCGATAAAATGTTTTCGTTTGTTGAAGAAGAATTGTCAGTAGGATGATGGCATTGAAATAAGCAATTGTGTAAGCCAGGAAGCCTTCTCAGCATCATCTCACTCTCTTTCCCGTAAATTTTTTTTTGTGATAATGGATGGAAGCATTTTTCTACTGGTAAGAACAGAGTGCCTAGAAGAAGCTTGTTCAGTGTTAGGGACTGTCCTAGTAACAGACTCCAATACAAATGTTTAAACTTTACCTTTTACTAAAAAGCTATATTTTCTAGATTGCAGGATTTATCAGCATATTTTGAGTTATTGCTTAGAAAGAGACATTTTCTTTGTTTCTTCAAATTAAAAAAATGCTCTAGCATTAAATGAATCACTGCTCTGCCATCTGAATTTTTGTATTGTAATGTTTTAGAAATGTGATGAAGGTATAAATGAGGTAGATTTTCTAGTAAAGTTTTAGTTATATATATTCAGCAAAGGTCACCTGTAATCATCCATCTTTGAATAAGTAAATATCTTGGAAATGGCTGTCTTAATAACTTATTCACATTATTATCTAAAGAGTGTTTCATATCAGAAATGCAGGAGAAAAATATTTTAATGAGTGTAGACTAAATTTGTGAAATATCCACTTTGAATTAGAAATCAAAGAGCTTCTATTTTCCCCTACACACTTATGTTAGGGGTGGAAGGAGTGTAATATAGTGTTATTCTCTGAACTGATTGACCTCAAAACAGTGAAGACATATGCAAGGCATCCAGGGACTGGAAGGATATTTCTGAACAGGCCCCAGGCTTCTCTGTGAGTAGGATTAAGCTTTCCTCTCTGTTCTTGCTTACTGAAAGGTCTATATTTAAACTCAAAATATATAAGTGCCCATTGAAGAGTAACAGATTGTCCTGCTCTTTAAGAGCAACAGTGAATTCTGAGATCCCTAGATAGAGGGGTGAACTATACAGGGGTCTTCACATTCTCATCTGTCTCTCAAGGGAACTGCCCAGTTCAGGTTCTGGAAGTGGCTATTTTTTTTCATAGTACAAAAATATTTAACAAGTGACACATTGGTGCAGAAAAACACATAGCCTTTAAAAGTCAGTATACAGTCTTAATTTTACTTAAATAAAATAAAATGTGCTTATTGGGAATTAATCTATTATGTTTTTTCTTCTTTCTGGAGATGTGACGTACACGTTTCCTTTCAGTGTGTTCTACCAAGCATTGTACTAAACCAGAGCAGACAAGGTCCAGTAAAGCAGTTTGCTGTGTCCTGTTCACGCTGAGGCAGACCAGTAGAACACCATCTTTCTAGGAGGAGGGGTTTTGATAGGAAGAAGGAATTGCAGAGCCCCTACCTCAGCAGAAAACTGGCAATCTGATTTACACAGAAAGGATTTTAAGCAGACCTGCATGAACACATCACATGCCATCAGAAAGGGTGCCTGTTCATATGCTTCCAGTGTCAGCGACCTTCACTGGTGCCGATGTGGAGGGCATTTTTGCCTTCACAGCACCAACAACTAACAAACGCTCAACTCTAGCCCTTTAGTCTTTAAGTGGGTATCCAAGGAAATTCCAAGATTGTATTTACTAGGTTAGCCTGACTATTCATCTATAAAAAATTTTTTTCAAAATGTTTAAAATGCTTGAAAGAGACTTCTAGAAACAGGGGACAACACCAGGGCCAAGGGAAGACATAGTAATACAAAGGCTGTAAATGTAAGCCCAGGAATTGATCTTCACCTATAGCTTTTAGATAAAGAACCTCTCTCTTAGGTGTTCTGACAGACTAACTATGATCATAGGAGCTTCAGAAATCTCAAGACCAGTAACTGGCTTGGGTCACACCCTAGATAAAAGTATTCCCAAAGAGTCAAAACTCCATTAAGGCTGAAGGTCTGAGAATTTGATGTATGTTAAGAGCTGTGAGTGCACAAAAGCGTTCAAGCAAAACCTGCTGGGACAAAGAGGGTTTGCGGTGTAGGCTATTCCAGAGCACAGGTACACCATGTACACAGAGAAAGGGAACCCCCAGGTGGAATGCTTGACAGGGGCTTGGTCCAGGGGCAGCTGACTCTTTCAAGTGTCTACTTGGGGAAAAGCATGAGGGTCACTGCAAACAACAGGATGTGTCAGGAGAAATGTCACAGAAACACCGGGGAATTTTATTTTTGACTTACCAATACTTAACATGAATGAGTTACAGAATAGCATCCGTCTTTCCCAAAAGATGCCTCTGTCATCATTTGCCAAAGCATCTCCCAGTCTGTGGGGCCAGTGATGTCTTGAATGATACCAGTGCTTGGAGCTGGGGCCAAGGGCCACACAAAGCTCTAGGGAGCTGGCATAGGAGGTGATTAGCACAACAAAGTCACCACTAAACCACTGCATATGTCCAGTCCCTAGACTTCTTCTTCTAATCTGTGGTCCAGAGGCACTTCTGAAAAGCCAGAACATCATAAACATGGGCTGCATGTCAGATATTATACAGACATTTCATCTTCCTGGTGCTTTGATGCTGTGAAAGCCGCCATATTAAATCGAGGAAGTCGCTCAAGCAACTGTTCTTCAATATAATATCCTACCAAAGAAATATAGTTACTGAAAATGGTATTGAAGTGAGTTTTGTTCTCCTCAGTATCTTCAAGCCCTGGCAGTGCTTGTCTGTGAAATTTCCCTGTAATAACTGA
>JAQQAC010002629.1:23769531-23782436 GCA_029783875.1 Phataginus tricuspis | reverse complement strand
CTTACCTCCTGCATTTTACTAATTTTCAGGTCCTTACCACATCAAGCACCTTACATACACATTTACATGTGTTCAATTAATATAAATGTACATAAATGTGAATTCTTATTATAAGACAGAGAAAAATCAAGTGTCATCATGTCCAATACAAACCTTTGAGCAATATACATGGAAAATGTGAGGTGAGATCTTCACCTTCATGGATGTTCATATCACTTACTTTTTAGGGCATTGTAGATTTATTTAAAAATATTTACCTTTATTATATTTTCATCTTTAGTTCTTAGGGTACTTTCCTTTCTGGTCTCAAAATATTCCCTTCTTTAGAATTTACTTGAGGTTAAACAAGGACCAGGGGACCTGACCCCTTCTCCTTCTCCCAGTGGCTGTGATGAATGAGAATAAATTGGGAGAAGAGACTTATAACATTTTGTTTGGTTTATGAATTTTGTCCCTGGGGCTTTATGGACAAGACTTTCAGTTCATTCACTTGATGATTTTCATTGTTCAGTGACTTTAAAATCACTGTGAGCATGTCCTGTTTGAAATGGACTTCAGGTGGGAGACAAAGTCCTTGCTGTGGGTGAGCTTGCAGGCTGGGAGGGGCTCTGTGCCCAGGGCCAAGGGCTGTGTTTGGGGCAGGCGTCTCCTCTCAGGCTGGGGTTGTGTAACACAGAAAATGTCATGGAGGTGGAGGTCAACAGCAAACCGAGTCTTAAAGGTCGCAAAAGTTCCCCAGGTACAGAATGGGGATAGAGAATTTCAGGAAGAAATTGCACTGGGAAAACATGGCATAAAGGGTATGATACATATAAGGAATTGCATATAGGTCAGTTTTTATTTTATTAATATATAGAAGTTAATGTGTGTCAGTTCCTGTTGAAAGTTTTATCATTTTCATTCATTTAGGCCCTTTAATGCATGTTTAGAATTGGGGTTGGTTGGTGAATTAGCAACCTGAGAGCCAAGGCCATCTCATCATCCATTTTTGTAAATACAGTTTTATTGGAAACAGTGATACTCATTTATTTAGGTATTAGCTATAGATGATTTCACATTACAATGGCCGAGGTGAGAAACTGCAACAGAGATCATATAGCCTACAGAGTCTAACCTGGCCCTTTACACAAAATCCAACCCCTACTGTAACTTAAGAGGAGAGATAAACGCTAGAGAGAAAGGCCGAGGTTTCGGAAGAGGTTGTTAGCATAAGAAAGGAGACTTATTTACAATGTAGGAGAACTGCTTGTGGGTGTAAGCATACCCCAAACACACATGATTAACAGTGGCTCTTAAAGACTCTTCAGAGAACTGTTAATGTCATTTTCAAGCTATAGAAATATCTCTTCGTATACACAGCTCTACATTAGTGGGAACTTCACAAAATCTGTGTTTGTGCCTACATCTGAAGTTTTGGTTGACTTCCGAGCTGCAGGAAAACGTTTCTGGGTTCACAATCTAATTTTACACTAGACAAAATAAGCGTGGAGTGTAGGTAAGTGTCTTCTTAGACAAAAGACAAGTCACAAATAGTTTTTCAGCATGCATGATATTTAACGTCTCATATAAAGAACCTATCCATACAGAAAACTGCATACACAGGTCCTTAAATGCATAGGATTTCATCATAGGTCCTTACCAATCCCTTGATCTAGGGCAAATTACTTAGCATCTTTTGAGTTCCAGTTTCCTCATCTTACTTCAAAATATTATCCCTTAATATAGAGTTTGGTGCAGAGTGGAAGCTCAATAAATAATGTTATAATTATTACAGAAACCATTAGAGATCTTTGTGTATATCTTTATAAAACGGTTTTCTTGCAAACCAGCTTTTTTTTTTAAAAGAAAAGCTTAGACTTGAAAGTCAACAAAGTTTGCATCATCTAAAAGCTCAATTGAGTGAACTTGAAGATTGAAAACACAATAAAAGCACAAACATATTATTTATTGGATTTTTTTTCACAGTTAACCTGGGTACAAGGCAGAAATCATCTTTCTGAAAAGAGTTCTGATTTCAATGGAGTCTGGAAATATTACCAGAGGAAACCGATATATTGTTTTTGTTTTCAGTTTCCCAGACTCAATAAAAATGGTGCTGAATGGGTGTGCGGCCCTTGCAGTGGAATCACAGCGCCCTGCAGAGCTCCCTGCGCCACTCTCCTCCTGCCCCCGTCCTAGGCAGGAAAGCCAGTCCCACCCTCCACGTGGGTCCCCAGATCAGACCAGAAAGTGACGCTGTCTCTGGCCGCTGACCTTACTACTCATGTTCTCTGCTGTCAGGTGGTGTCAAGACACCAGGAATTAGCCCTGGAAGCTGAAGCATTAGAATTAAAGGGAGATATATCAAAGTTTCCATCGTTGATTATTAATCATCTAGAATATTACCTAACAGAAAGGAGAAAAGACGACTAGGAAGTGGGTGAGAATGAGGCACAGAAAGGCTGTGCGGTGACGGGCTCCCGGCACTCACGGAGCAGGGCCCGGATGTTTTGGCGGAAGTCTTTCACGTCTGACCATGTAGGGAAGTGCTGGGAGAGTGTTCTCCAGGTTGTAATCTGACTTCTGGAGAATCTCAAAAGAGTCTCAGTTTACGTATCCCACCGACCCAGAAGCCAGGAAATGGCTGTGTCATGTCTTTTTAACTGAGAAATGTGAACTCAAAGGTAGCTTCCCTGGTTCTTTCCCCTTAATAGTACTTGAGAAGATCTCTTTCCATGAGGTTCATACATGAGTGGTGTCTGAGCTGAAATGCATTCAAGTGTTCCTAAATTCACCTGTAGGAAAATCTGCTTGCACCTGTCGGTTATAAACTTGGGAAACCTGCATGAAACTTTACCGGAAGTCTTCAGATAATTTTATAAGCTTATTTGAGGATGCCACTTGTTCATTCAATTTTCTTTGGTAAGAGTCACGGAGTCCCTGGATGACGGGCAGCATTTTACAAAGCTCTTTCATCACTTTCTCTGTCAAATTTGTCACTGCACAGATGGGAGAATAATCCCCACATGAGAAACACTAAATTGAGATTAGACAGTTGACTTCTGATAGGGAAAAGCATCTCACCCCCCAGAAAATACACAGAGGGGAGTAAGAAGATATTTATATCCATTTGAATGGAGCAACTGTATAAAATTCCGCTGCAAATATTCAAATAGACCTTAAAGCTTTAGTTCTTTCTTACATGCCACTTCTACTGTTTTACCAGGATTATGGGTTTGGAAGATGCACGGTGTGCTACAAACATCCTCAGTGCTTGAGTGAAATTGCCTTATCAATGCTGGCTTAAGATTGTAGCCATTTTTTTTTCTCTACTATAGTGATAATATTGAACAATCTGGCTAATGAATTAAGTTAGCCAGTATTATCAGAATGTAAGACAGTGGAATTCTTTCTAAAGGAATAACTAACAATTAATTTGTAAAGATGCAATAATCAAATATTACCCCATGTTCTATGTATATAATAAAACATGGCTTACAAACAGAGAGGCCACCCAAAAATTTCCAGGACCTTCTGGTTTATATACTGAATTTCATGACATTGTCCTTTATTGGTGAGGGTATTGAAATTTATACATAAACATCAATTTGTGATAGTCTTTATGTTTGCACAAGTATGTTTTCTTTAAACCTGAGAAATATGAAATCATTAAAAATATTCAACACATCTTATAAACAGTTTACCAAAACTTTGATACTTTGTGTGTATGTGTAACAAATACAATGCTTTTTCTGTAACTGAGCTTATTTATATTTTAGCCCCCCCTCAGCTGCACTGACAATAATCTTATGAGTGGAGGCCCCCCTCCTCAGAGCTGCATCCAGGTTAGGGCATTTCTGAAGTGCCAACATGAGAAGAAGGGGACGTGAGGTCTTTGCATTGCGAGTCCCCACAAAGATTGTAGGGTGTTCTTTGTCCACTCTTGTGTTTGGTTTTCAGTCTTACATTTCACTGGGGACTGACCTGGCCCCTCCCATCATGGTGACTGCCTGGCTTAAGGATCTGTGATGCTCGGGATGCCTGTGGCTTCCTCGCTCTGTGATGCAGCAGAGATCTTTGTGATGTGGACATATTTGAAACATCACCTCAGAATTTGTTAGAGATGAAATTCTCCTCCAGCCCCAACTTTCACCTTCAGAAACTGATTAAAACACAGTCAGCAGGCTGCAACTTCTCTGAGGCTCTCTTCTCCAAGACTCCACCCAGAATGGAGTGGGAGAATACATTCTCTCCTCCCCTGGGAGGGGGGAGGAGTGCTAGACTCTTATTCTGCTTCCTTCTCTGTCTTTAAAAAAATTACAGCCTTTATTTTTATATATTTATTTATTTACAATTTATTTTGGTATCATTAACCTACAATTACATGTGCAATATTATGGTGATTAAACTACCCCTTTCATCAGGTCCCCCGCACCAACCCCATTACAGTCACTGTCCATCAGCGTAGTGAGATGCTATAGAGTCACTACTTGTCTTCTCTGAGTTGTAAAGCCCTCCCCGTGCCCCCCCCTACCTTACGTCTGCTAATCGTAATACCCCTTTTACCCTCTTATCCCTCCCTTCCCACCCATCTTCCCCAGTCCCTTTCCCTTTGGTAACTATTAGTCCGTTCTTGACAGCCTTTATTTTTTAAAGCAGGTTTAAGTTTATAGAAGAACTGAGCAGATAGTATACAGAGTTCACATATATCCTCTTCTATCACTCAATTTCCCCTCCTATGTCTTGCCTTAGTGTGGCTTATTGAATTGCTAAACTGATATTGATACATTGTTATTAACTAAAGGCCATAACTCATGTTAGGGGCTCTCTTTCTATGGTTTTTGGCAAATGCATAAGGTCATGTATCACCAACACAGCATCATATGTAATTTAAAACTTAATTTTAAGTAAATTAAAATTTAGAGACCACAGGATTTTCCCAGGGAAAACGAATTAGACAAAGTCTTTAATCACCATTAACTAAATACTTTGAGAAACAAAGCAGTTCAGGAAACAATGTCATTTGCAGATCTAGAATAGTTCACCCCCCAAAAGAGACAATGTGAAAACACACTGCATTTCTACAAAGTTACTAATTAAAAGTAGACTGGAAGCAAATAAGGTCAATTTAATTGATTAATTTAGACAAAAAATCAAAACAATAGTCTCGGATTTACCAATGGGAATATAAAATTCTCAGTTAACATAGACTACAAAGAAGAAATCAGATCCTCTTTAAAAAGAAACTTTTAAAAAAATTAGTGTTAATTCTGAAACATAATTTCCAGGAATTTGCATATTAAATAATGCGACTTTTACAAACTAGTTCGAGTTTGCTAACTCACACGGAGCATTCATTGAAATAGCTGCAAACTATGACCACCTCTCAGCCTGTCTTCCACAACGCTCAGCCTCGCCTCCTTTTCCAGGACACACACACACTCCGGGACATTGACAGAATTTCTAATTGCTAGTAAGGATGATAAATGACCAATATGATACAATCAAGTGGACTGAATTTCCAGGCCACTTGTTTAAATTGGTTTGTGGAGGAAGACGAAAAAAGGTATTAGGGGGCCCTCTGCTGGCAGACCCACATAAGGAATGAAAACCAATTAAGTTTTTGGAAGGCTCAAAGGCATTTTTTGCGTCCTCCATGCTCCTCCCCGACTTTCCCCACACCCCGACCTCTTGAAGCATTATAAGATCAGGACTCAGAAATGTAAGGGTCTTGTGGGTGAAGTGGGGTTCCTATGGCCAGGATCCTCACTGAACTTAAACCACTTGATGATGTAACTGGCCTGTTGCTATGGTACCGCTTCCATACCTTTAGGCAATAAGCCATTATTGTGTTAATATAAAGAGTTCCGCCCAGTGCTCTGTGCTAGACGGGGTAGTGGGGCTGCAAGGCTGTAGGAGAGCAGAGGGGAGGCTGGAGTGGTGGCAGCGCCAAGGACAGAGGCCCGGAGGACGGCTGTGTGGGACGACTGTGCAGAGAGGCCCAGAGGACCATTGTACAGACAGAGGGGCCCAGAGGCAGAGACCGGCTTGTTGCATCCGAAGCAGCAGTGGTAACACAGACTCGCTCTGAGTGAACGGGATTTTAGTGACTGACCTGCCACCTGGAAATAAAGTTGGGTATAACCTTTTCACCCCAAGAACCTTTGCTGTAAATTTCTTTGGTCACAGTGAATTTATAGCGAACTTGCCTGGGGCTGAAACTCATTTGCAAGACAGGTCTACACTTCAGGTCTGAGGGTAGAAAATTGAGCCTGGCTGAGAGATCATAGCTATTAAATGCAGTGAGGTTGATTGTTGTTCTTTTATTTAATTTCAGCTTTATTGAGGTATAACTAATTGAAAAGCAAAATGATTTTATTTTTAAAGTGTACAACTCAATTATTAAATGTGTGTGAACTCTGTGAAAGGACCCCCACAATTGAATTAATTAACATATGCATTCCCTCACATACTTTTCTTTGTGAGGAAGGAAAAGTATTCTTTCTAGTCTCTTAGCGAATTTCAATACAATATAATCAACTATGGGCACTGTATTATACCTAACGTATAAGTCTAAGAGATTAGTTTTACAATCGAAAGTTTGTACCTTTTTACCAACGTCTTCCTAGCACTCTCAGCCCCAAGTTCCTGGCAACCACGGTTTTACACTCTGTTTCTATGAGTTCAACTTTTGTGTGTGTGTAAAGATTCCACATGTAAGTGATACCATGCAGTATTTATCTTTCTCTGTCTGGCTTATTCAACTTAGTATAGTGTTCAGTTTTGTCCATGTTATTGCAAATGGCAGGATTCCCTTCTGTTATAAGGCTGAATAACATCCCACTGTATGTATACACGATATTTTCATTTTTCATTCATCTGTCACTGGATATTTAGGTTGTTTACAAACCTTGGCTATTCTGAATAATGCTGTAATTAACATGGTGATACACATCTCTCTTCAAGATAATGATTTTATTTCCTTTGCATATAAGCCCAGAAATGGAATTGCTGGATCATATGGGAGTTCTGTTTTAATCTCCTGAAGGAGCTCCACGCTGTTTCCATCCTGGCTGTACAGTATACATCAGGGGTCCCTTTCCTCCACACCTTCTCCAGCACTTGTTCTCTTGTCTTTTTGATGAACGCCATCCTAACAGGTGTCAGATGACCTTGTGGTATTGATGTGCATCTCCCTGGTGCTCAGTGATGTTGAGCATCTCTGTACCTGTTGACCACCTGTACATCTTGGAAAAATGACTATCCAGGTTCTTTTACCCATTTTTTTTTGTTTGGTTGTTTTTTTCTATCAGTTTGTATGAGTTTCTTATATATTTTGGATATTAACTCCTTTTTAGATATGTGGTTTGCAAATGTTTCCTCCCATTTCATAGGTGACCTTTTCACTTTGTTGACTGTGGCTTTGGCTGCACAGAACTTCTGACCTGATGTAGTTCCCCTTCTTTATTTCTGCCTGTGCTTTTGTTGTCATCCTAAAACTCATCGTGGAGACCAGTATCAGGGAGCTGCCCTTTCTGCTTTCTGGGACTTTTAAAGTTTCAGGTCTTTAATCCATTTTCAGTTGATTATTTGTGCACAGTGCAGGCTAGGGGTCCAGTTTCATTCTTTTGCGTTTAAATATCCAGTTTTCCCTACACCATCTATTAAAGAGACTATTGTTTTCACATTGTATATTCTTGGGTCCTTTGTTGAAAATTAATTGACCATATATACCTAGGTTTACTTCTGGGCTCTCTAGTCTGTTCCATTGATCTTGTGTCCATTTTTTAAGCCAATATCATATGTTTTGACTACTATAGCTTAATATTACTTGAAGCAGGGAGCATAACACTCCCAGCTTTGCTGTTCTCCCTCAAGATTGCTTTGGCTGTTTGGAGTCTTTTGTGGCTCCATATGAGTTTTAGGATTCTTATTCCTATTTCTGTGAAAAATACCATTGGATTTTGATAAGGAATACATAGAATCTGTAGATTACTTTAGTATGGACATTTTAGAAATATTAAATATTCTGATCTATGAACATGAACTATTTTTCATTTATTTGTGTCTCAGCCTTTCCTACCTGCTCTGATGCCGGCATTACCTCAGTCACCTGATGGGCAATTGCTATTCAACTGTTTCTGAATTTTTCTCGGAGGGAGTCACTCCATGTGTACATTTGGTGCCTCAAAGGGAGGAGGGAGTTCAAGAGCCTCCTGTGCCTCTGTCTTGTTGACATCCAAAATGACATTTTATTTGTTGTTGCTTATGGAAGTTTCTGGTGGGCCCACTGCTTGTGTCAAGATAGTTTTAGATGTCATCATTTTATTGCAGTCTTTCCAAGTTTAGTTGCTTACCTTTGTAGAGTCTAGCTTTCGCTAAAGGAAGCTGATCTCTCACGAACAAATGCCCCGGTTAGCATACTGAGTGTCAATGGGAAAAGGTGACTTTCTCATTTTCATCTTAGATCATGGGGTTTGGCTTTGTCGATCAGCAAAGTCTTGCCGGCTACTCAAAATCTGTTAGAAACCCAGAGGTGTGAAAAACATGCAAGCCTTCAGCATCAGGCAATCACTTCACACGTTTGGGTCCGTATTCCCTTATTTAGAAAATATGAATGAGAGGACTTAGAAGAGCTCAAGGTTTCAAAATGCTGCAAACATTTTTTTCTTTTTTAAAAATTATGACATATGTTTAATGAAAAACTATATTTATATCACTGGAAACTTCTGTTTTAAAGGACTGTTCTCTCTTAGCTCAGGACCTGCTGGGAGAAGCTGGACCTACCTGTTTGCTTAATAAGCCACCTAAAAGACCCCAAGCTCAGACTCAGAGAATAAGCAGTTCACCCATCTGTGCTTGTAAACCAGCCCTCCACCGCTGAGACCAAACACCACTGTGGGAGGGTTGATCTCAGAGATCTGTTGTTCTCCTGCATCCTGGACAGACAGATTCCCTGGCATTTGAAAATTGTGTATAAGAAGCTGCCCACCTCTTTCTTGTCCAACTGTGACTTTCTACTCATCTCTTCTGAATCTCTTTTCCAAAGGTATCAACTTGGATTCGTTCTGTTCCATGTCCCCACATCCAATCTGTAAACCTTGTTGCTTCTGTGACCATAATGTATCTCACCATCACTCACCTCCGTCTCCACACCACCGCTCATCTAAGCCACCGTCACCTTCCCCTGGGGTGTCGGTGGATGTCTCTTCTGTGCTCTCTGCTTTCACTCCTGCCCCCTCCACGTTATCCATTCTCCACTTAGCAGCTTGTATGCTTGTCTTCAAAAGCAAAGCAGATTCTGTCCCTCCCCTCTTCATTTCCTTCAATCCCTTCCAAGCACTCAAAATACAACCCAAACTCCTTACCCTTTCTTGTCTGGTCCCTTCTTCCTTGTCTGGTTTGCCCAGGTTCACCTTACCTCACTACATGCACGCTAGCTGCTCTGACCATCCGTGTCTTCCTTGGGCGGGGCTAGGGGCTGAGCACTGCGCTACCACTCTTCCTACTTAGGATGTCCCACCCTGCCCCGACTCTTCACTTGGCTGTGCCTCCTTCATGTTCTGTCTAAGCTCACAAATCAGTGCTTCAGAGAAACCATCTCTGACCAGACCTGCATGCTCCCACCTTGTCCCCTTTACCCTTTAACATATACCCTCTTTTATTCAGCTCTAGGGCTCATTGCAAGCCCACGTTGCCCTGTTAACTTCTTTCTTTCCCTTGTTTGGTCCTTGTCTCCCCAGCTGACAGCACCGTCAGGGTGACAGTCTTGTCTCTCTGGTTTCCCTGTGGTGTCCCAGAGACCAGAGGGCTGCTGGCAGAGAGTTAAGCACTCAGGGGGACTTTGCTCAATGAAGACGTGTAGATGCAAAGGAAGATACTGATTTTAAGATTCTGTGATATTCATAATTATTTAAATTCTAACTATTGTAATTATTGGAGGTTGATGGGAAAAATAGTCCCTACAAAATATTGCCCATGTCTTTGGGTTTTTTTGAGCACATTATGGCTGATTGGCAGCTCCTGGGAATACTCCAGGAGAACAGGAATACGCCAGGGGAATGGTCTGTGATTCTCCCCACTATTCCAGTCCTAATCTGGATTTCTTTTCTGTGTGTTTCCAAAACAACTGTTTGCTTTTATCACTGATCTTATTACATGGGACAGCTTTTGTTGACTTATATTTGTGACTTCTCCACTAGTCTGGATTTCTTGATAGTAAAGGCCACTTCTTAATTGTTTCTGAAGGCTTTGGACAGTGTCTTGTACAATATATGATGGATAAATGGTGCAGAAGTAAAAGTGAGAGTGTGCTACAAATCTTAATTCTGGCTTTTATCAACCATAGTAAAGCAAGACATGTGACCTGTAACATAGAATTTGCCCTTGAAGGACCATAGAAATTCATATACAAAACTACCATGTTGGATTACATGATATTACTGCTAAACAATACTGAAAGAGTACTTACTGCCGTCACCATCTCCACCCTGAGCAAGCTCTTGCCTCCCGCTTTGCTGCCTACCTCTGCCACTCTGATCCCCAGTGACCCTGGGCTTCGAAACCCACACTCTGAGGGGCTCGTAATAGAGACACATATGCCACCTGTTGGGTAAGCCGCCTGGTCTGACAGCGCCGGCCCTGCCTCACAAGCTTTCCCAGTCTGCCCTTGCTGCATCACATTACTTTTAAAGGTCTCATTATTGCCACGCTGAAACAATCTCCACAATAATAGCGTGACTGCCCAAAGTGAAAATAATATAGGCTTAAATAGCAAGTTACTTTGACAATTAGAATAAAGGTCCTAGGGGTTTTCTTTTTTTTTTTTTGCCTAATTTCAGCTTTTAACAAAATGAGCGGCTTGTGTGCTCTTGACTCACTAGAGGGAGTTAGAGGAAAAGGTTTCAGAGAAGCTAAGCCAGAAATTACACAGAAGCCCAGTGACTGTTTATGTTGGTGTTTTGTACCTTTCTAAAAGCAACTCAGGTCTAAATGTCAAATCCAGTGGTGAAGCAAATCAAGATGCTTATTTTTCTGTGTCCTCATCTGGAGGATAAACTTGTTATGTATAATTCAGTCAATGCCTTCATTGGCTAGGAGCTGATTACTGACTGAATTTGATGCCCTCAATTGCTACGTCAATTATGTCAATTAAAGGCATTCACAAATAATTTGTTTTTCCTCCTGCTCTTCCTTCCCTTGATTTTCACTGGAAATATCTTAATGAAATCACTTCCTCACTAGTCCCCTGAATTTCTTCTTGCTTATAGACTGTAGAAGAGCATCTTAAAAGTTTTGAAGCTGGTGCTCAGCCATGAACCTTGTTAGGAATCAAGCCATAAATGTAGTTTTTGTGCACTCAGGATATTAAATACTATGGTGGCCTGCAAAGTACATGGCTCCTCTTAACACCTTCAGGAACTGGTTGACTGAAATATATCTTGAAAAGAAAGAGATTTCAATTTAGCCGGCTGTAAGAGCTGGCATCTGGGATTTGAGTACCCTTGTGTTATTTTGCCAAGACTGTCAATCCCCCTCCCACTTCTCTATCTTTAAAGAGGACATGCAATTGGAAATAGTAGAGTGACTCCATTCCTTAGAAAAATTAAACGAATGAATAGCAATGACTGCACTTCATATGTAGTAACATAGTTGACTTTGAGCAAGACTCTGAAAGACGTGATATTTCTCTTGAGAAGTACTCCTCCCGTGTCTCGTCCTTGGCACCCTCAGGGTGGAGAAGCCTCTCTCTCCCTCCGTTTCTCTCTGTTTGAGGTTCCGCTAGCTCTGCATTTGCCCCCCCCAGGAACAGCATTTCAGTCTGCATTGCCAAGTCATTTAGACATACTCACCCGAAATCTGGTTTTGCACTGTAACAGGGGGGTCATCAGTTAGATATGAAATGAATGGAACACTTAATTGATTTTGAAGTTGTCTGCTCTGGTCCCTTCCACCTGCATTCCAAGGGCCCATGTCCTAACACTGGTATAGTTACTAGGACACCTCCATGCACCCCATGCCCACCCAATGCACCCCTCGCCTTGCACCCACCTAGGTTTTTCCATAAAAACCTGCTTGTTTTGTAATACTGTTTTCCCCAGAACCTGACAAATATCCTGATCATTAATACACACCAACATCTTAATGACTCATCATGCTTTGACATATGACTTTTGAGAGGTTTTGTACATTTGTAGGATATTTCCAGATACACATGCATTTTTACCCAGAGGGCTAAAACTTTAAGGGTGACATTTTAGGCACTGGGGCAAGACACGAGAGAGGTTCTTGGAGTCCGAGACTACTCTTCTGTGTATCTGTTGTCCGTGTCCAAACTCAGGTAGGTCCATCTCTCAGTCATCCCACTGTGAGGCCGCAGAAATGAGTCGTTCTGCACGAGATGATGTGGTCTTTCATTCCACACCCAATGTGGGAAAACCCATACACAGTTCTGTCTCAGATGTGGGCCAAAACCTTGTACAGAAGAGCACAAAGGTAGCCCCTGGAGAGAAGAGCTGTGTGGGCTTCTTGTAGGCTCTCCCTGGGGTAGTGAGGCAAACACATCTGAAATGGACTTTTATCTGCAGACAGGTGTGTTTGAAGGGTGACTGGGAAAAAGTGAACACAGTCCCTGCCCCTTGTCCTGCAGCCTTAGAAGGAGATGGAAAGAATGGCGGCGAATAGGACAACGGTAGGCCTTTCCCCGGGGGCAGTGCCCCACCAGGAAGATGAACTTTGGAAGGCAAAGGGCCGTGGTGGATGTCATCGTCTTCTCCTTTAATTACAGGACAGCCAGCATTTCATTTCAATGGAATAGTGCTCCTATTTCATTAAATGTGTACATATTTATTTGTGTCCCACTCTGCCATTTACTTCCCCATGTGAGTTTGGGAAAAGATTTAATCTCTCCAGGTTACTGCTTCCTC
>JAQQAC010002629.1:23651736-23764531 GCA_029783875.1 Phataginus tricuspis | reverse complement strand
CACAATATTGCTCATGTAATTGTAGGTTAATGATACTAAAATAAAATAAATTGTAAGAAAAAAGAATACTTGATTAGTGAAATGGGTAAAATTGACAGTGCCTGGTGAGAGGCAAAAGCCTGCCCCTTACTGTCATCTCCATCACCAGACCCCACCAAGACTCCTACAGAAAGTGATTCCTAAGTGCAGAGTCAAGAATTAAAAACAATGCAGGGAACTCACAATGAATGCGCTGTAAATTCAGAGCAATGTGCTTAAATTATTCAAAATGCTGAAGGTAGGACTTGAATCAACAAGAAAACTACAGAACATTGGGAAATAAGGTTGCAGATATATTTGAAAGAGAACTTGAATATGTGAGCATGGCTGCCTCTGGCTTAGGGCTGGTGTCCCTGGAGAGAAAAGGCAATGTAAGTGAGGAGGCCCGGAGAGGAAAAGAAAAAAGAGCCAGGTCTTCACGAGGAAGCCATGACATAGGATCCTGCGTGCTTCTCCCTTCCTGTAGCACTTGTCCTTCCAGTGCCCCCTCTGCCCTTAACTGGGTGAGACCGCTCTTCCCACTGCATCAAACAGCTGCGCAGACAGACCTCAAGGGGAGCGTCTTCAGACCCCTGTTTCTCCATCCCAGGCAGGGGTCTGGCAGTGGACACTGTCCAGGGACATATTTGGTTGTCACAACTGGGAGGGTTCCTAGGGGTGTCTGGTGGACAGAGGCCAGGGACATGCCAAATATCCTAGTGATAATACAGCCCCCACAACAGAGATGCTCTGGTCCAAAATGTCAGTGTGCTCAGGTGGAAAAGCCCTGCTACAGGCAAAGTAAAATACTTTAAATATTATGTTGTCAATATCACACTATGCTTTTATGCCTTGTTTTTGAGGCTTTGCACTACATCCAGAGTAAGGTCCCAACCTTGTCCTCTGGTGAACCCCATTCACCCTCTAATGAAGAAGTAGGGCAGCTGCTGGAGGCAGGGGAGGGGGACTTGATGGGGATGGGAGAAATTACTCTGGGCACCTTTTCTGTCCTACTGGGGAGGAGGTGAAAGATTCTACCCAAATTGAATAAAACCTCAAGAAAGAAAGCTAAAAACTCCTAGTTTTAGAAGAGTAAATTAATATTCAGACCTAAATATAATAGTATAAAAGGGAGGGATAAGAGGGAAAAAGGGGCATTACGATTAGCAGATGTAATGTTGGGGGGGCATGGGGAGGGCTGTACAACTCAGAGAAGACAAGTAGTGATTCTATAGCATCTCACTATGTTGATGGACAGTGACTGTATTGGGGTTTGTGGGGGGGACCTGATGAAGGGGGTAGTTTAATAACCATAATATTGCACATGTAATTGTAGATTAATGATACCAAAATAAATTATAAAAAAAATAAAATAAAAATAAAAATATTACTGGAAGGTGTGAGGAGGGAGGTGGTGTAGGTGTGTTAAACTGGTTTTCTTATTTTATAGCACAGAAGGTAATATATGCAAACCATATATGAAACACATTCCACAAATTTATGGTGTCAATTAGCAGATAAAATGAAACAGACTTTCTTGAAATAATTGGACTGCTTGAAGTTCTTAACTATATAAATACACTATTTCTAAATTTAAAATAAAACAATTTTAATACCAAGTGTTAGCAGGAGTGAGACTGTGAATATAAATGGAACCATCTTTCTGGAGGGCATTTCGGCAATATGCATCAAAAGACAGCATTTTAGACATGTTACCCAGTAATTCTGCCTTGAACTATTTATTCAGATAAACTAAGTAGGGATGCAAATATAGATTTATATTCAATAATATTCATCAAAGTTTTTTATTTACATATAATCTTAAAAATTGTAGTAACTGAAGCAGTAGGATAGAGCTCAGCCAAATAAATGATGGAACATCCAGAATACAAGGAATACAAGGTATTATTAAAATTCATGTTTTCAAACACTTCTCAGCAACACATACAAAAAATGATCACAATATGAGGCCACATGGCAGAAATGTTCCCAATTATATTGAATATATAAGATTGTCAACGAGGCACTTCTGCACACTTCTCACATACAACTACTTCGCCCTGAAAGCAGTAAAAAGCTCAAGTATCAGATTTTCTAATATAAATATTGCTCTAGGGGAAATTAACATGAGGACTGTGTTGATAGTACTAAATACCTTCACAGAATGACGTTAAATAAAGGGGAAAAAAGCACATTATCCAAGAGCATGTAGATTTTGGTTATATATATAAATACATATATTACATGCATATTATTTAAAACAAGGCCACTGGTTACAAATAAAATGGGTTAGGCTATGTAGGAAAAAATATAGTAATCTGTACAAGAAATACATCCAAATTTTTAATTGAATATACTTCTGGGTATGGGGCAGTGGGCACTCTTTGATTTCTTCTTGACTGGTATCACAGATCCTCCATAAAAAGAAAAAAAAATGTCTGTGAGCATCTGTTTTTTCCCCACAAAAAGACATTTGCTCACTTTCTGGTCACCGTGCCTTCATCCTCTGTGGGAAGCTACCCTGACTTTCATTTGCAGGCCACGTGCTTTGGTGACGTGTCTTACCTCAGAACCTAAGGGGGGAACTTGGGACCTGGACATTGCATTTCCCTGGCTGCAGGGGTTGATCTGGAGAGAAACACGTGAGCCAAAAATGGGCAAAATTAGAGATTTCTGAAAAGGACACTCTCCTGCTATTGGATATGAACTTGAGAGGATGTGAGTTTGGCAGCTGCTATTGCAGAATTTGCAGCTACGAGAGGAGAAACTGTTACTGTAGACCACCCACAGCCCAGGACAGCCCCTCTCCAGGCTGCTCTGCTACGGACATGGCTCATGCCCTTTATGCCCAAAAGGTTTGCTTTTCAGTCATTTTTCAAACAAAATGATACTGATAAAACTTTGTAACTGTTGAGTTTTGTTTTCATTCATATCTTTTGGTAGGTAGTTTGTGGTCCTTCGGTCAATCTCTGAAAAGAAACATAAAAATTCATTTTGGAGAGTGATTTATTATATTGGAGCCATTTTTTTCCTTTAGTGTGTATAGAAATCAAGATGCTCATTAATTCTTATTAAGCAAAATATTTAAATTTGTGGTGATTCATTATATCTCTCAATATCCCCCAAATATATCTTAGCTGAGAAAACAAATGCAATATAAATAAATTTTCTCTCTCATTTAATCCCTGTCCTCACTCTCAAAGCAGTAAGAGAATGACTCACTTTTTCAATCACTTCAGGCAGACAAATGATGGATAAAGCACTTTTAAGCAAATTTTACTCCCCTGACCTTTTGGTGACAAAAATGACAAGGTAAGCCAGAGAAACTTCTAGAACTACCACAGCAAAAATTGACTTCTAGTGATTTTTGTCCAGAAGAAATGGAGATTTCTTCAACTTTACCTGAGTAGGGGACAGCTGTCTTTCCCTATACTCCACACCTGCTTGAACAGAGGACAGAACCCTGACAGCCAATGTAAGGCTGAGTCAGAGGCCAGAAGGGGTGCGCCCGCGGTGATTGTCTGCCTTGGCAGGAGCCCTGAGACTGTCTGCCCAGCGCGATCACGTGAGGTCAGCTAATGAGGGGTAGATATGAAGGAAGCCATTCAAAATCCCACAGATGTGTTAACACTGCTACTTATTTTTGACAGTCCCAGAGGGCAATTTCCTAATGTCCATTGGTATGGGATTTTACTTTTCATACTTTTAATCAACAGGATTTTGATTCCCTGGAAATCTTATTTGTTCAATATCATCAGAATTTCCCAATCTGGCTTAGAAAAGTCATGTGACTCAGTTTCCACCCTCCAGGTGCGCTTTCCTAGTGATGCCGAACATTTGACAGCGTCGAGCATTCGCTTGGGGTGGTAAGTGGGTGCCCAGGGATGTGATGAGAATTAGGCTCACCGGGCTTCTCTTGATTGGGCTGAGCTAGAATCCAGATCTGATTTTAAAAAGCAGTTAGTCCTTTAAGAACTTAATGAACTGAACAATACAGCTTGAAGGTTGGCTCCTTGATGTGATACGAAAGTAAGGGCCGGCTTTTAGCGGTTCCCTAGGTGATTGCATTTGATTTCTCCTCAGGCCATATCATTCCTGTTGCTGATGGAGCTTTATTTCTCTCTCTCTGTCCAATTTTAACTATACCACGTATGACAATGCTAATTAACAAGTACCCGCTTCAAAGCAATCTGGAGTATGATACATATGAATAAATAAAAATTAAGCCAAACTGAGCTCAGTGCCCAGAAAAATCAGGCGCAATATATGAAATAGTGTATCATTTTGAAAATAGAAATATCACTTGACATATGCAGTTTTAGGCACTTGTGGCCATGTAAGTGATGGTTGTACAGACAATTCTTAGTGTGGGGCTGGCAGCAACCACGTTCAGTTTGGGATATCCTGTTGGTGTTGATAAGAACAATGGTGATGTTTCATGTTAAAATTTCAAGTCGTTGTCACGTCCCAAGTCTCTCCCTTCACCACTTTTGTTCCCACCATGAGTCGTCTTGCCTGCCTCCGTTAGGCCCCTTCCTATGTGATCCCAAATGAACAGTCAGACCTACAGGATAATGTCAACCGTTTTAAGGCTTTTTGTAAACATAAAGTACTTGGGAATCCACTTTTTCCCCAGCTGGTATAGAGATTAAAAATACAAACTTACCAAAGTGCCAAATCATTTGATCATGAATACTTAAAAATTTAAAGGCCAGAGAAATTCAGAAGAATTTTTTTCTGAGCACTGAGCACTTTTTACACTCCAGTTATGTATCCAGACATATTCATAACTTAGCAGTCGTAGTTAACGTTGGAACTAGGCTATGCTAAGGTGGGCCGAGCTGTACAAGAAAGACAGGTTAGAATCTGCTTTTTTTCCTGAGTGTAGCTATACAGTACAGGAAAAGGCAGCTAGACTCATTGCTGGGAATAGTATAGGTTACTGATCTGAGAAGAAAAGTATTATGAAAAGTAATGGAAACAAATGAGGAATTTGCTTTGATTGATAGCTAAGTGGCTTGGGAGAAAAAAAGCACTTTTTCTAAATAGTGATTAAGAAAAAAAGAACCTAGGCAAATTTTGCCTATGTATAGGATTCGATCTGGAAATGAAGAGAGATAGCAAAATAAGACATCATCAAAATTTGCCTTAATTTCTATCACTAAAGAAAGAGTGTGCAGGAAGGGCTCTTAAACTGGCAGAGCAACACACTGCAGGAATGCTCCCTCCCCAGGCCCTGCTTTCTTCCACTAGGTGCTACTTGGGAGTTGCACTGCTGCAATTACTGGAAAAGAAAATCTAAAATTATCTTTAGTTGCAGAAACTGGCAAACATTTATAAGAGTTAGGTATTCCTAAGATGTATTTTATCCTGGAGAAGCAGTATGATGTAACTCAGAAATAATCACTGGGGCAAGGCACCTTGGTCAATCCATAAATGATCCAATTTTAATTGAATGTATAGTATGTGCACAGTACTGCCCAACAAAATGGAAGATGCAGTAATAATAAGAAATAAGTCATCCTTGCCTTCCAATTGTTTTGGTCTAGCAGGAAGGACATACGTTGTTATATATAATATATATATATTGTATATAATAACAAATGCGATGAGCCTTAGTAAAATGGAATGCCAGGGTGGCTCTAACTGCTTGTAGTAAGGGAGTGTAACTCACTCCACGGGTTCAGGGCCCACTCTGTTAGGGAAACAGCTCTGACACAGAGACCTACAAGTTCAGTAACTATTACACAGCCAAGAACACCAGGAGAGTGTTCTAGGCCAAGGAAGCCTGTGAAAGAACTTTTGGAAGGAAAGCATGCTTGAGGCAGAGCATATAGAATTCAAGGGAATATTGAGCAAGATGAGGTTAGGGGTTGGCCGGGCATTGGAATTTTATCAGATTAACAGAAAGCTGCTGAAGGGTTTTAAGCAAGGTTAGATTTAAGCACGGTTAGGATGTTTTAAAAGAATCTAGTTTTAGTGCCAGCTTTGCAAGGAGAAACCTGTGTGTACCCCTAGCTGTCCACCAGTCCAGTCAGGGTTGATGTGCTGTTTGCAGAACCTGCCTACTCTGAGTCAAGTGGGAGTAAGTCAGAAACAAGGGGCATTGCTGATGGGAAGGGAAGAGGCATGGATGTCCTGTGATGGCTAATTACCTATTTGTGTATGGGTTTTATATTGGTGGCACTGAGTACTGTTTATTATGTTGATGGATAACAAAGTGAAAAGTACCATTTTCTTCAGTTGGCTCTGAGATTAGTTGCATATTAGCTTTTAATGATGCATTTAAAAATATTCATCCCATTTACTAACTAAGGCAAACAGTTCACTTTCGAAAGTGTGGGACAATGGTATGGTTATTCCCAAGCTTCCATTTATTTAAAACACTTCACTCCAATTTTTATACCCACCCACAAGGAAAAGTAGAATTCTGGTCATTTAATCACTAACTAAAACAAAATGGATAATAAAAACAAATTTTCATGGTAAGAGATTCAGTTCATCTCATTAATAAGAAACTTAGTAAAATGAGCTGGTTTGCAAGTTGTATGCCGCTGTTAGAAAGAACATAAAACCTAAATGTGATTTATTCCCACCAGGAGGTTTAAACATTTTTAACAGTAAGGTATTGACAAAGGGCCACGTGGTGGAAAATATGCCAGGAAGCTGCTCAGGCTGAGAGTTGGGGTTGGGAGTGTGGGAATTGGTAAGGACCTGGCTATACCTGTTTGATTTGAGTGTTTTTTTTTTAAACCTACCAATAAAATTAAGACAAACAGAAGGGAAGGACCTAAGTGGCTTAGGCAACGTCTGGTAAAGAATGTGAACCCTATAGTACTCAGCCAATGAGGAACCAGGGGAGGGACTCGTGCACTAGAAGATAAATTAACTGACTCTAATTTCCCCAGGTGTGCGTGCCCACCAGACACCCGATCTTGCAAGACCCTCATTAAAGCCTCGCTCCGCTGCTCTCTTTGTCTCCGTGTCCATTTACTGAGTTTGAACCAGTGAGTGTGTTTCTCACACCACGTACTACTTCCCCCAGATGCTCTGACAGTTATAAGCCCTACGACAGGTTTGGGTTTTTGGTGTTACTATTACTGCTACAATTATTATCTGAGGCTTCTTAACTAAAACCAAGCATCAAAAGTGAAAGAGATGTTTTATTGGTTATGAATAGCATATAAAATAAAAATACCATTATGTTCTTTTCCAGTAGTCATTGGAGAACGTACCCATTGGCTTCTCGGTTAACTGTATTTTCTAGGTAAAAAGTGGGGAGTGAGATGGTACAGCAGTGGACGTCAGGCTGTGGAGACTTCTGGTGGCCTGGGAACACCTATGACACTTGAGGACTTGAAGTCTTTAATTCAGGCTTAATTTCAGATTTTAAAAATGACTGAAGAACTTAGACTGGCATTAGCAGTCACTATTACCTTTCCAACTTCCAGGAAACAGTGGTGCTGATACTGATCATTTAATCTTTGAGATTAATTTAGAGAAGAAAATGCAAAACAAAAATGTATTTAAGTATTTGGTAAATAAAAGCATACATCTTCTCTATCCATAAGAGCATTTATTGTCCTATACTATTTTCATAAAATGCATTTTGTGCTTATTTCAGCGTGCCTTCTGCTCTGGGTCTTATTTGCATATGTTTGTTAGTAGAAATAAAGAATCACTGATTCATTGCACCAGATAGTGTTGTATCTTGCTTAATTGACCATTTTAATCTATATTATGTTCATAATATTCATGTTCTCCCTCAGTCCATGTTAGGATCATTAACTGGAAGCTGCTATGTTGTTTCTGAATGAAAATTGGACCAGTTGGATTGAGGTGTAGGTGGGGGGCCAGGGTGGGCCGCAGGGGTGTGGAACCTGTGGAACGGTTCCTGAGCAGCGCCTGCTGTCTGAAATCCCTTTCCAGACAGCCCTCCAGGGGACTGGAGCCTGGCTGAGTGGCAGGACTCTGAGTCTGAAGCTGAGAATGACCCAAAGGATAACACTCCAGAGCAAACTGGAAATCAATAACCAGGAGGAAAATAAAATGAACCCAGCAACCCAGGGACCTCTTCAGTGGCTGCCCTACACGGCAGGAGTGGATGGAGCATCAGGCTGTCGGGTAGACTGGGTGTGGGAGGCAGAGCTTGGCTCTTCCTGAAGAGGATGCTGTGCAGCCAGCTGCAGGCAGCTGCATTCTTAGCCCCATGACCTGGCCCAGATTCCTGGCAGGGCAAGGGCGGAACATGGTGGATACCTGTGGTCAGTGGGGGTGGGTGGCTCTGTGCAGATATTCAGAGGGGCTTATAATGTGGGAGGGTTTGTGCTCCTCGGTAGTGCCGACGATTTTGCATCCATTATGGAGCTGAAAGGACCCCTCACTCTACCCACCATCATTTCTAACGTCACTACAAACAGAATTAATAATCATTTGCACTAACCTATTCAAAAGGGCTTTTGAACAAGCAGAGACTCAACAATACTCTGAGCTTTGACCTTCATTTTATCCAGAGGGGTCTCTCCTTTGTGCTTTGTTTGACACAGGTCATAAAGGGGAACCTGCTGCTAGCCTTGGGCTGTTCTTGGGAACTGGAGTGGGAGAAGCATCTCAGTTTCCTGGGATCTTAGAGCAGGAAGGTCGTCAGAAGCTTCTGGCAAGCACACATAATCATAATTCAAAGTGCATGTTGTAGAAAGTGGAAAAACCACATTGATCAGACTGGGGAGAATTCCCTGCGACACAAACTAAGGATTCCTAGAGATATTTTGGTAAAAAACTCACTAACAAAAGGGTGTAAAGGGACACAGCAAAGACAAAAAAAAAAAAAAAAAAAGGAAGAAATAATAAAAAAAAAGATTATTTTAAACCAGAAAAAAAAAAATGCAAGTTTCTTTCTTTGGATAAGTACAAAAATCATGTTTCCATTGTATGTCCTTAAATGGAATGTTTGAGAATCTTTCATTTAAGTATCAATAAGGGAAATTGTTATTATTCAGTTCTTTCATTTACACATTTGTGACGTTTACCAGCTGGTGAACACCTACTTTCTTAACATAGTGCTAACAAAATGTGAACATAAACTGCCGGACTGAACCTTTGCAGATATCTGAGTAATTGAAGATTGAGGCATATGACAGACTTCACCTCTACAAAGTGAGGTGCAGTTTGCAAAAAATAAAATGCCAGCTATAACAGATATTTAATCTCTTAAAAGTACATACATCTTCACCCTATTACAGAATAGCCTCACATGAATATTCATTACAAAGAAAAAACCTCCCATCTAGGTAATTGTTTCAAAGCACAATGTTAAGATTTTTATAGAGTAACATATGGCAAAGTGAATATAGTGTTTCTAAGAGGAAATTTCCTCCTAGTATTTTTCAGGAAGTGTATGTTTTCAGATTCTCAAGTTCTGAAAAAAAATCAAGAAATTAGGAAACTGGGAAAGAGTATAACTCTCCTTCGGGAATTGAAGGTTAACAATCAACAAGAGGACCTTAATGAGTTGGTCTCAAGAACCCACTGACACCAGGTTGGAGAATGACATGGGCACAGAAGATCAAGGTCTACGTTCTGGGAAGTGGCCAGAGGTGACCCCACTGGAGGCTTGCTTGGCTGGCGAGTCATTCTTACAAATGCACAGTATATTTTCAACTATGGGTGAAATAAGTATTGAAAGCAAAATACATCCTGAAATGGGCAATTTCAAGTCCTATTCTGTGTAGTGTTGCAAACTCTGCTAGGGATCCAAGATACGTTGTTTAAATAAAACCCAAGTTGGCTGGTGTTTACGTTTTAGAAGATTTGGCGTACGCATGTGTTCTTTAACAGAAGAAATGCAAAGTGAAGATGGGACAGAGAGGGGTACTGCGATGTGCGCTCAGAAACCCGTGTGAAATCTGAATCAGGCTGAGCGACATCACTTCCAATGGGAAGATCAAAACCAGGGCAAATACACGAAAATACTCTTGTCTTTAAAACGAAGTGAGTAAAACAGAAGGAAAGGTTGTCATTATTGTTCTGGAATATTTGTAATGAAACAAGGCAAGATTATTAGAAAAATTAATTTTTGTTTTAAATTTCGTTTTAAGAACAACTAAAATATTGATTATTTGTGGTATTACCTTTCAATTACAAATGCTCTTTATTATCATTTATTTTATGTTAATATTCTTTTCTTCTCAGGTGTTCTATTCTCAAATTTCCAGATCAGAATTTTTTTTACATATTATTGAAACATAATTTTGTCCCATATATAATAGTAAACAACTTATTTGTTGTATCTTTTTAACAGAAAACCTCTAAAACATTGTTTCAGAAAAACTATTCACTGTTTATTATTAAAGTTACCAATTATTATTGAAAGATGTAAAAAAGTGTTATTAAAAATACAATGTAATATGATTTGAAAATTCCTGAGCATTTCAGGGAATTCCTGTATTTCATTTCTAACTCCTAAAGATTAGTATCCTTAGGATTAATATATTTTGTGAATTTAGAAAACACTAGGTGCGTGGACTATTTTAACTCTTATAATGGAGGAAACTTTATTCCAGGATCTAGGTGAGAGAATAGATGTGAATATAACTTAATATGATGACATAATTCTCAAATTCAACAATTAAGCAATTGTTATTCATAGCCACCAGATTGCCACACACTTCCTGGTCAGCTTATTTATTTGTTCCTTCGTTTAACAAGTAGCGTTTACTCTGCTGGGCACTGACCTAGATTCAAGATGTAGGACTGAAACAAAGAAAACTTCCTTGGTGTGCAGGAGAAGACTGACAATAAAAATAAGCCAATAAGAAGGAAAGATAATTCCAGCTTTGTTATGGAAAGTGCCATGTTATCTCTGGCATTCAATGCCAGATCAGCAATAAAGTGGTTATGAACCTTAAGACACACTGAGATTCACCGTTTTAGAAGTCACTGTAACTATCACTTTCGTTCACCGCTTGCCATGTTTGATGACATTGTGCATTGGCTTGACTGACAGATGACTTTAATAAAGCTATTCATAAGGGTCTTGGCTTAGAGGCTCCTGCTGCAGGAGATAAAACAAAGTTTCCAGGTTATGGGAGGGGACATTAACTCAAGCTTGGTTTGAACTTTGGCTGCAAGTAATTTTCCCAAGTACAAGGTGGTATTCTGTAAAATGTGGCCAAATTTAGTCTTTGTATGTAGGTCCCATTGCAAAGTGATATCCCTGCTCACCCCAGCACAAATAAGTGAAATCATTTAGTATTTGTCTTTCTCCACCTGGCTTATTTCACTGAGCATAATATCCTCTAGGTCCATCCATGTTTTGCAAATGGCAGAATTTCTTTTTTATGGCTGAATAATATTCCATTTTGTATATGTACCAACCTCTACTTTATCCATTAACATATATTAATGGACATTTTGGTTATTTCCATGGCTGTTGTTAATAATGTGGCAATAAAAATGCATATATCTTTTCAAATCAGAGAAAATTAAACAGCATTTTATCCCCAGTTTCTCTAGTCTGCACATGATTCTCCTTTTAAGAAATGGCCTCTGGTTAAGGATCAAGTCAAGGGTGAGGCTTATGCACAACAATGCTTCTTAAACTTGCGCATGCATCAAAATGATCTGCAGAGCGTGCTGGAACTCAGGGTCCCACTCTTTCCTGGGAGATTCTGGTTTGGTTCTTTTAGAGCAGGGCCCACAGATTATCCTTCCAGCAAAGTTCTCAGGTGCAACTGCTGGTCTGGGGATCACCCTTTGTGAAGCAATGACCTGGACAGATTCAAGTTCATGACACTCAGATGCTAAGCCAGAAAAATGTGGCTTTTCAGAATCTTAAAGATGCTGTCCAGGCTGGCATACCCAATATAGAGAACAGCCCTGAAAGAGTTTCAGATGCGGCTTTTGGGGCATGAGGTTAATCCCCTTAAGACTCAAAGAAACTTAGAATAAACAAAGAGAGGTGTATTAGTGATAGCTCTGATTGCTTAAACTAAAAGAACAAGGATACGTAAAAATGGAAAATCTCTGGACACCTGACTTCCCATGGGCAGAAAGCTGACTGGGAAAGCTTTGCAGCTGCAAACAAATCATTATTTTGTGAGTAACAAAGACACCCCAGAGATGGAGCCAAAGAACATAGGGCACGAGGTAGGGAACCACTCTCAGGGAGCAGAATGGGAAACATTCGAGGAACATTCCCTGTACCTACAGAAGGGGGCACCTGTGTGGCCTGCGTTTCAGAATTTTTACAGGCTAATAACAGCTTGGGGCCTGTATGCCTCCCCAGGTGGAATGGGAATTAGGGTTTTCCGCTCCTGGCTCACCACTGTACATGTGTGGAGGGCTGCTGACATGACTGTTTGCTTCACAGTCTCTGGGTCAAGATGGGGACTATCCAAGGAGCTGTACCTGGGGAGCTTCATCCACACCTGAACCTGACACAGGGCAGAGATCCTCGGCTTCGGTCGAATGCTGTAATTGGGATGGGATTTATGGGATCTCAAGGAAAATAATAACATTCTGCAGCAGACAGAAGTAACATGAATAACTTAAGACAGATGGCAGACGGTAGTAGATTACAAATATGACCAGGAGTTCCTTTGATCCCTATTCACCACCTCCCACTCAGGGTGGAGGCTTTCTCCCTCCTCGGATCTAAGCCAAGCTGGTGGCTGGCCTGGGGCAATCGAATGCACAAGATGGGGTACTGGGGGCCTTTCAAGCTGAGTCCTCAGAGGCCATGTCCCTGTTTTTGGCCTTGAAATACAGATACTGTGAGAAAAAGTCTGAACTAGAAGCCTCAGGAGAGAGAATCCACGCGATTTAATTATTTTTGAAGATTAGAAAAATGGTGCCCCAGATCAACCCTCCTATTTTTTTGGATGATAGAAATTAAGTTTGGGGATAGTTTGGTATGTGGTTATAGATACAATGAGATGCACCAAGTTCACTTGCATTATAAATAAAAGGTACAGAAATACCAAGGGAGAATAGAGCATAGCTTTTAAAATCCAACAGAATTTCATCAAAAATAAACTGACCATGTCCAGAAGAATGATATGTCGTGAATCATATCACATAAATGTAGTGATGACATCCATGTGTGACTGTACTCCCGACCCGGTGGAAGTGTACAGGGGAAAGGAGGTGCCTTTTCCACTTTTCATTCATTTCAAGCATTTAGAGACAACCTGCTATGTGCAAGGCCCTGCATGAGGTGTGGTGGCAATAAACAAAAAACCAAAAATGCCCGTGAGGAGTCAGTGTAGACAGCAGGCAGTTAGGAGGTGTTGGGAAATGGGGTTAAAGTTCAGGTTACTCCTCCTGTATCAACTCTATTACAAAAAAAAATATGATCCTAAAAAAAACTAAGGTTCTTCTCACTTTCAGGAAGGCCTCCCTTAGAAGCTCATTTTCATATAAATTCCTAAAAGGAAGTGGTGGAGGCTTGAACGCAAGCATGTAGGGTGTCGGGGAAAGAGCAAGAGGCGGGCAGAGCGAGCGGGCTGAGGGCAGAGAGGCGATGGGAGTGTGAAGGCTTCAAAGCCAAGGGCAGGGTTTTGGCTCTTGCGCTCAGTGAGAGGGGAAGGCCTTGGAGAACCGTGAAACAGGAGTGGCAAGATCTGACAGGACGCTCCGCAAGATCACTCTGACTGGAGCGCTGAGAATAGACCGAGGGGCCAGGTGGAATGAGGAAGCAAAAGGTGGCTGAGGTCAGTACCCTGGGGTGGAGAAGAGGGGCAGGAGGTCAGAGCCTATGCGCTTTGCTGATTCAGAGCCCATAGGGTTTGCTGATTGACATGAGAAGAGAACGAGCACGAGGACGTCGCGGGAGAGCTCCACGGATTCCATCCGCCCGGCGGGAAGCCCGTGATGCTGCTCACTGAGTTAGCGAGCAGGAAGGCATGAGCCTGGGCAAGTCCTAGGAGCTTGCATCTGGTCTTAGTCCCCTGCTGGATGCCGAGTGGGGACTCAAGTCCGCAGCAATACGCACTTAGAGCTTGGGGATGTCTGAGCTGGACACAAAGACTTGAGTGCTGGCTCAATTGGCTGGTCAGAGCTGCCATGACAAGACCCTGCAGGCTGGAGGCTGTGTTTTCTCATTGCAAAGGCTGGAAGTCTGGGATGGAGGTGTCTGCAGGACTGGTCTCTCCTCACGCCTCTCTCCTTGGCAGGCTGACAGCTATCTGCTCTCTGTATTCTCACCTGGGCTTTGCTCTGTTCCTCTGCCCTTCTAACCTCATTTTAAAGGAATTAGCCTCTTTAAAGACCCTACCTCCAATTAAGGTCATATTCTGAGATACTAATGGTAGGATTTCAACCAATGTATGAGTGTTGGGAGGAAACAATTCAGCCCATGACATTAACATATGTGGTATACAAAACATGAGACAGAATAAGACCTTCCTGGATGGGTTTATAAAGAAAATAGCAAAGGACACAAGGACAAGCCTTGGAGCCTTACGGTACTGGAAGCTGGAGCAGTTAGAGGGAACCAGCAAAGGAGGCTGGAAAGGAGAGGCATAAAGGAAGGAAAGTCAGGATGGTGAGGTGTCCTGAAAGCAAGTGGACAAAGTGTTCAAGGAGGAGAGAGTGAGCAGTTCTGCCAAATTTTGGTGAGAGGCAAGTAAGCTAATCAAAGCTCATAATACCAGCAATAACAATAACAGAAAACAAGGATGAAGCGCAACAAGAATGGCCTTTACTGAATGCTCACTCTAGCAGCTTGACCTCCTCATTCGTTCTTCAAATCATCCTTGTGAGATGAGTACTATAGTTATTCTGCAATTTACAGATAATGAAACTGCCATTCAGAAAGATTAAATAACCAGTCAGAAGCACCTACAAAATTTGCAGAGCTCAGTGCAGAATGCAAAGGTAGGTCCTCTGTAGAAAAATTATGAAGAATCTCAACATGGCAACAGCAGAGAATTAGGCTGAGCATTGGGCGTTTCTAAGGATGACCCCTGGGCACGGGTCCCACGTGCATGAAGCTGGGCCAGCACCTGCTCTTGTCCGTCAGTGTTAGAGGCAAGCCCTGGAACCCAGGCTGTCTGACTCCAATCTGATGATGGCCTTGCTAAAACAGTCCTTTATCAAAGATGTGAAGTGCTTCATGTTTATCCATAGTTTTGGTCTGCCAGAGCCTCAAGAGAGATTTCCTGGGACTCTGGCTCTCTGGACAAGTCTTCAAAAATAGACAAGTTTTTAAAAACCAGCCCTCTTCTGACTGAATCCAAGTATTGGTTAGACCATCCAGCAAGGACTAGGGGCAGGAAGCTGGGCAGGCTGCCTATGGGTACTCCTCATTTGAAAATGAATTAAGAACTCTGGCTTCCAGCTGTGGCCATGAAATCCATGCTTCTGTGCCTGAAACAGCAATGTGGGAAAACTCGGGTTGCATCCAACTTTGATATTTATCTGAGCTGACACTGTCTGCCACGTGCTAATTTTGAGCCAGTGTTTATAGCAGCTTCTCCTTTCAAGCCTCAAATAGACACTGCACCTATGAAAGCATTTGTTGACTGAAATAAAACTTAGCATTAGGAACAGTGGAATTAAACACTCCTTTCTCACACCTGCCTTTATTTGGCCTCATATTCACAAAATATCTTTTTTTTTTAACTTTTCTTTCTTTTTTTGGGGTCAGTCTTCATGGAAACACCACTGCGTGACTGTTAGAGCATTATAAATTAGCATCACCACAGTCATCAGCTTTGTTATTACCACTGCATTTCGAACACCTGGTCTCACTTCAGAAATTATTTGCCATCTGGTCAAATACTGAGTAATTATAACAACTTAATGACAGGATAAAACACTGTTTGTTAAGGGACCTGGTAGTCTTTCAAGGAGTTAGGTAGTATTAAATTAAGCTCTGCCATTAACTTAATAAAAGTGTTCCCTTTACCAACTCTAAATGTGTTACTTTTAAGGGCATCACTGTGGGTCTCCTTGGCATTAGTCTTTTCAGACATGTTGATAAGAGCACAAGGGTCACTTCTCAGATTCACTGACATCACATGCATACAACAATTTCCACTGCATATTAAAACAAGAAGCAATCCATGGCTTCTGTCTGACAAACATACACCCAAGACCACACCCAAGCTACCATGTATTATGGGAACATCAACTTGTCTGAATCATGAAATCCTTTCAGGACAGAACATTCAGGATGTGGGCCTTGTTCACACACAGCATCTTGCTGTGGAGAGCAAATCTCTCGGGAATGTACTGGAGAGAAGGGTGCACTTAATGCCAGTGTGCATTTTGGGATTGGATACTGTTTGGATCATTCAAAAGGAAGGCATTCTGAAAAGGGATTAAATATGGCGGCATGAGAGGTGAGACAGAGACCTCCTCCTAAAACCACATATAATATGAAAATATAATTAATACAACTAATCCTGAAAGAGCAACAGGAAAGAAGGCTGCACCAGATGGCATACACCTGGAGGAAAGAACAGACCTCACAGAACAGGGTAATGTACCAAAGCTGTGACTTGGTGGGACCCAAGTCCTTCCCCCACCCCAACTCACCAGTGGGAGGAAGAGAAACAGAGCAGGGAGGGAGTGGAAACCTGGGACTGCTGAACACCTAGCCCCGGAGATCTGCTCTGGGAGCATGAACCTACATTGCATGGTGTTCTGGTGATTAGGGGGGTTGGAAAGCTAAGACAGGTGGAATACCTGGAAAGACTGAGATTCCAGCTGCTTGTGGAAAACAGGGATCGATATCCAACTGATCTGGGTGGGCAGTCTGAGAGACTTCCTAAAAGCTAGAGGGCTGCTAAAGGGGCAAGGATTGCATAGAGCTTACTACTCAGGAGAAAGGACAGGTAAACAAAATTGTCAGGGTGCACTCTCCCAAGCAGGTTGGGAACTTTCACGATCTTCAGGCGCTCCATCTCCCTGGCTGGCTACGCAGCTCCAAGGCCCCCACCATGATACACAGGCTGTTGCACCTTCCTCCCAGCCAGCCTGCACCAGGCTCACAAACCAGCAGTCCTTGCCCTGGCGTCAGGCCAACCAGAGGGAAGCCCCACCTATAGCAGATAAAAACATGAAGCATAGAGGCTTACACCTGTATGTTTGGCCCACTGGCTGTGGCAGTGGAGACAGGCATACCATCCTGGAAGCAGGAAAGAGCTGTTTCCTCTCCCCAGGCACTGGCACCCAACCCCTGTGTCCCCTGACATCGCTCCAGGGGCTGAGCAGCTCCAGAGAGTAGAGCGTCTTTCTAGCCACTAGAGGGCAACCCATACAATATGAAATGTCAAAGGAACCTGGTTCAAAGCAAAATCTCAACATCAGAGAAAGGATCAGGTGAGACTGAACCAATAAATCTTCGTGAAAGAGATTTCCAAATAAAAGTCATAAACATGCTCCCAGAGGTACAGAAAAATATTCGAGAATCCAGGAACGAATTTAGGACCGAGATCCAATCATTGAGGAACACAATGGAGGGTATTTAAAGAAGATTAGATACAGTGGAGGAGATGATAAATGAAATAGAAATTAGAGAAGAGGAATACAAAGAAGCTGAGGCACAGAGACAAAAAAGGATCTATAGGAATGAAAGAATACTAAAATAACTGTATAACCAATCCAAATGGAACAATATTTGTATTATAGGGGTCGCAGAAGAAGAAGAGAGAGAAAATGGGATAGAAAGTGTCTTTGAGGAAGTAATTGCTGTAAACTTCCCCAATCTGGGAAAGGAGATAGTCTCTCAGGCCATGGAGGTGCACAGATCTCCCAACACAAGGGACCCAAGGAGGGCACCATCAAGACATATAATAATTAAAATGGCAAAGATTAAGGATAAGGACAGACTATTAAAAGCAGCCAGAGATAGCAAAAAGATCACATACAAAGGAAAACCCATCAGGCTATCATTAGACTTCTCAGCAGAAACCTTACAGGCCAGAAACCTTACAGTCCAGAAGGGAGTGCCATGATACATTTAATGCAAAGAAGCAGAAGGGCCTTGAACCAAGAATACTTTAACCGGCAAGATTATCATTTAAATTTGAACTAGGGATTAAACAATTTCCAGATAAGCAAAAGCTGAGAGAATTTACCTCCCACAAACCATCTCTACAGTGTATTTTGGAGGAACTGCTATAGATGGAAGTATTCCTAAGGTTAAATAGCCGTCAGCAGAGGTAATAAAAGGGATAGACAAAGAATACTGAATATGATACAGAATATACAAAGAATGCAGCAGGAAAAAAAGGAGGGAAGAAAAAGAAGCTTTAGATTGTGTTTGTAATAGCATACTAAGTGAGTTAAGTTAGACTCTTAAATAGTAAGAAAGTTATCCTGGAACCTTTGGTAACCACGAATCTAAAGCCTATAGTGGAAATGAGTACATACCTATCAGTAATCACCGTAAATGTAAATGGACTGAAGGCACCAATAAAAAGACATAGAGTCACTTAATGGATAAAGAAACAAGACCCAATGATATGCTGCCTACAAGAGACTCACTTTAAACCCAAAGACATACACAGACTAAAAATGAAGGGATGGAAAAAGATATTTCCTGCAGCTAATTGGGAGAAAAAAGTAGGTGTTGCAGTACTTGTATCAGACAAAATAGACATGAAAACAAAGAAAGTCACAAGAGGCACAGAAGGACATTACATAATGAAAAAGGGGTCAATCCAACAAGAGGATATAACCATTAAAAATATCTATGCACTCAACACAGGAGTACCTACATATGTTAAACAAATACCAAAAGAATTAAAAGGAGAAATAGAATGCAATGCATTCATTCTAGGAGACTTCAACACTCCACTCACTATGAAGGACAGACAACAAGACAGAAAATAAGTAAGGAGACAGAGGCACTGAGCAATGTATTAGAACAGATGGACCTAATGGACATCTACAGAACACAAAAGCAACAGGATACATATTCTTCTCAAGTGCACATGGAACATTTTCAAGACTAGAACATATCCTAGGCAACAAAAAGAGCCCCAGTAATTCAAAAGGATTGAAATTGTACCAGCCAGCTTCTCAGACCACAAAGGTATGAAACTAGAAATAAATTACACAAAGAAAATGAAAAATCCCACAAACACATGGAGGCTTAACAACATGCTCCTAAATAACCAGTGCATCAATAACCAAATAAAAACAGAGATCAAGCAATATATGGAGACAAATGACAATAATTCAACACCGAAAAACCTGTGGGATGCAGAGAAGGACTTCCTCAGAGGGAAGTATATTGCAATACAGGCCTACCTCAGGAAAGAAGACCAATCCCATATGAACAATCTCAGCTCATAATTAATGAAACTAGAAAAAGAAGAACAAATGAGTTCCAAAGTCCATAGAAGGAGAGATATAATAAAGATTAGAGCATAAATAAATAAAATCAAGACGAATAAAAAAATAGAAAGAATCAATGAAAGTAGGAGCTGGTTCTTCGAGAAAATAAACAAAATAGATAAACCCCTAGCAGGACTTATTAAGAAAAAAAGAGAGTCTACACACATAAACAGAATCAAAACTGAGAGATGAAAAATCACTACGGACAAACAGAAATACAAAAGAATTATTAGACAATACTGTGAAAAAAGTATATGGTAACAAACTGGATAACCTAAAAGAAATGGACAACTTTCTAAAAAAATACAACCTGCCAAGGCTGACCCAGAAAGAAACAGAAAATCTGAACAGACCAATTACTAGCAATGAAATTGACTTGGTAATCAAAAAACTACCCAAGAACAAAACTCGCGCACCAGATGGCTTCACGGCTGAATTTTATCAAACATTTAGTGAAGACCTAATCCTCACTCTCTTTAAAGTTTTCCAAAAAGTAGAAGAGGAGGGAGTACTTCCCAACTCATTCTATGAGGCCTGCATCACCCTAATACCAAAACCAGGCAAAGATACCACAAAAAAAGAAATTACAGGCATTATATCCATGATGAACATAGATGCAAAACTACTCAACAAAATATTAGCAAACCGAATTCAAAAATACATCAAAAAGATCATCCATCATGATCAAGTAGGATTCATTCCAGGGATGCAAGGATGGTACAACATTCGAAATCCATCAACATCATCCACCAAATCAATAAAAAGAAGGACAAACACCACATGATCATCTCCATAGATGATGAAAAAGCACTTGACAAAATTCAACATCCATTCATGATAAAAGCTCTCAACAAAATGGGTATAGAGGGCAAGTATCTCAACACAATAAAGACCATATATGACAAAACCACAGCCAACATCATACTTAACAGCAAGAAGCTGAAAGCTCTTCTTTAAAATCAGGAAAAAGACAAGGATGCCCACTCTCCCCACTTTTATTCAACATAGTTCTGGAGGTCCTTGTCACAGCAATCAGAAAACACAAAGAAATAAAAGGCATCCAGATTGGTAAAGAAGAAGTTAAACACTCCCTGTTTGCAGATGACATGATATTGTATATAAAAATCCCTAAAGAATTCCACTACAAAACTACTGGATGTAATATCCGAATTCAGCAAAGTTGCAGGATACAAAATTAATACCCAGAAATATGTTGCGTTCCTATACACTAATGATGAAATAGCAGAAAGAGAAATCAGGAAAACAATTCCATTCACAATTGTACAAAAAAGAAAAAAATACCTAGGTATAAACCTAATCAAGGAAGTGAAAGACCTATACTCTGAAAACTACAAGACACTCATGAGAGAAATTAGATACTAATAAATGGAAACACATCCCGTGCTCATGGGGAGGAAGAATTAATATTGTCAAAATGGCCATCCTGCCTAAAGCAATCTACAGATTCAATACAGTCCCTATCAAAATACCAACAACATTCTTCAAGGAACTAGAGAAAATAGTTCTAAAACTCATATGGAACCACAAAAGATCCTGAATATCCAAAGCAATCCTGAGAAGGAAGAATAAAGTGGGGAGAGATTTTGCTCCCCAACTTTAAGCTCTACTACAAAGCCACAGTAATCAAGACAATATGGTACTGGCACAAGACAGACCCATAGACCAATGGAACAGACTAGAGAGCCCTGATATAAACCCAACCATATATGGTCAAATAATATATGATAAAGGAGCCATGGACATACAAAGGGGAAATGACAGCCACTTCAACAACTGGTGTTGGTAAAACTGGACAGCTACATGTAAAAGAATGAAACTGGATTATTGTCTATCCCCATACAGAAAAGTAAGCTCAAAATGGATCAAAGACCTGAATGTAAGTCATGAAACCATAAAACCCTTAGAAGATAACATAGGAAAAAAATCTCCTGAATATAAACATGAGCAAATTTTTTTCTGAATACCTCTCCTTAAGCAAGGGAAACAGAAGCAAAAATGAACACATGTGACTACATCAAACTAAAAAGCCTCTGTACAGCAAAGGACACCATCAAGAGAACAAAAAGGCATCCTAGAGTATGGGAGAATGTATGTGTAAATGACATATCTGACAAGGGGTTAATATCAAAAATATATAAATAACTCACACACCTCATACCCAAAAAGCAAATAACCCAATTAAAAAATGGGCAGGGGATATGAAGAGACAGTTCTCCAAAGAAGAAATTCAGATGGCCAACAGGCACATGAAAAGATGCTCCATGTCATTAATTATCAGGGAAATGCAAATAAAAACCACAATGAGATATCATCTCGCACCAGTTAGGCTAGCCAGTATTGAAAAGACTAAGAACAACAAATGCTGGTGAGGATGCGGAGAAAGGGGAACCCTCCTGCACTGCTGGTGGGAATATACACTAGTTCAACCATTGTGGAAAGCAATATAGGGGTTCCTCAAAAAACTAAAAATAGAAATAGCATTTGACCCAGGAATTCCACTCCTGGGAATTTACCCAAAGAATATAATTTCTCAGATTTGAAAAGACATATGCACCCCTATGTGTTTATTCCAGCACCATTTACAATAGCCAAGATATGGAAGCAACCTAAGTGTCCATCAGTAGATGAATGGATAAAGAAGATGTGGCACATATACACAATGGAATATTATTCAGCCAAAGGAAAGAAACCCATTCTACCATTTGCAACAACATGGATGGAGCTGGAGGATATTATGCTCAGTGAAATAAGCCAGGTGGAGAAAGACAAGTACCAAATGATTTCCCTCATTTGTGGAGTATAACAAAGAAGCAAACTGAAGGAACAAAACAGCAACAGACTCACAGACTCCAAGAGGAGACTAGTGGTTACCAAAGGGGAGGGGTGGGGGAGGGCGGATTGTGAGGGAAGGAGAAGGGGACTGAAAGGTATTATGATTGGCACACATGGTGTGGGGGCGATCATGGGGAAGACAAGTGTAGCACAGAGAAGGCAAATAGTGACTCTGTGGCATCTTACTATACTGTTAGGCCATGACTGCAATGGGGTATGGGAGGGACATGATAACATGGGTGAATGTAGTAACCACATTGTTTTTCATGTGAAAACTTCATAAGAGTGTATATCAAAAATACCTAAATAAAAAATGCAAAAAACAAAACAAAAGGAAGGTGTCCTAACGTAGTGCTTAAGAGCATAGACTGTGGAGCCACACTCCCTGTGTGGACCCTGCTCTGTGTCCTTGGCCAAGAAACCATTTATATCTCTTCTCTCTGGTATAAATGGGGATGATATAGCCATTACCTGATAGGAGTGCACACAACCATATTTATTAAGTGCTCAGAGCAAGTGCCTGGCATATGATAAGTACTATGTATTACTAAATAAGTGTGACTATGGAAAACCACACACATATGAAACATAAAAGCAAATAGCCATTCTCATCAGGAATTGGATGAGGTTGCAGAAGGCTTGGATAGATAGATACAAAGGCTCTAGGTCTAGGACAAAAACTACATGCATCCCATGTGTCCCTAGCCCTCAAGCCTTCTGAGCTCAACCCTCCATACACAGCGTCTGGAGGTGCATGGAGGTTAAGTCATGCCGAATTATTACTCACTGTTGCCTGCCCAGTGAGCAAACTCACTGCGTAGTGTTGGCTTTTCACCGTTGTGTTTCTTTCTGAGCTTGCCAATTTGGTAGACTCTCCTGGAGCATGAGATGGAGAGGTGAACAATGTAGAAAAGAACTCATACATAAAGCAGTTTCAGGTAGTGACAAGTGGTGCCAATCACATGAGACAGGGTGCCGCGGTGGGGGAGCTGGGCGGGCTCTCTGAGATCAGGTGCATCAGAGAAGCAGTTGGGAACAGGGGACGTGGGAGAAAACCAGAATGATAACAGGGCCTGGGGACAGCAAGGGCCCCGAGTAGGGGGCCCATTTCTTGTGTTGGAGAAGCCAAGAGGGGGCTTGGCAGGAGCGTCCGAGGGTGGCAGGGAGTTCTGGTTATTCTGCACTTCTAGGAGGCGGCCACTCACCCCTTCCTCTTTCTCCCTCAGTGGCTCAACCATGAGGCTAGGGTCGAGTGGATTCTTTCCAAAGGTTTGGGAAATGCAAAGTGGAGTCTGACATGGTCAGAGAAAAAACTTATGACGGGAAACTGCCACTAGTGTTCTGGAAAGTTCTTTACCCCTCTCCTGCCCTTCTTCTGTTCATCCATCAGACAGCGACTAGTAGCACTCATGAATCTATCTTCCTACCTTCTCCCCTCCACTCCCAGGAGTAGGGCCTACTTTGTATGTATAAAAATATAAATCCTCTACTAAGTAAAGAGGTGTCCACTTGTAGAAATATGAAAAACTAACAGAAGTATCAAAATTATAACTTTTTATGCCTAAACATACCCAGGACCAAATTCTTCTAACCATACTTCTACAAGCAGAATAGACAAATACATCTCCCCAAAGTTACAACAGACATCCAGACACATGCTATTTTTGTTTGCTTGTTTCCCTCTTGGATCTATAGCCAAAGTGACATGTAAGGACTACGCAGATATGGCTTCATCTGTGGCTCAATGAAACAAATGGTTTATCTTCAGAAGCTTCCCCCAATAAGCCTCCTCTGTAGAAGGTAAAATTTCCAAGCCTAAATGACATCACTTTTTTCCTTCTCAGAAGCAGTGTCTGACTGCTTAGCCTTTCTCCTCTCTTCTTCCCTGCTTATGTTCTGCCTCAAGAAGTAAGCTGCTTGGCATCCTTACAGTCAGGCAAAGATGCTACTTGTGGCATAGAAAACTAGGAGTCATGACTGTGTGTGTGTGTTACAGCTTTGAGGGCCCCTCTTTTTGAACTATACAGAACAAGAAATCATTTCCTACGGTTTGAGGCTGCAGGTGAAGGCAGCATTTCTGGAGACATCTGGACATACTTAGGAGATATCTTTGAAATGATGTGGCCCAGCCACCTGGCCCATGGGAGCTGCACAAAGTATGTCATTCTGCCTGGGACCAGGGCAGCTGTATCCCAGAGCACTGGAAACAGCAATATGCACCGTCCCAAACTGCCGGCACAGTCACCGGCCTGGGACAGATCTCCTGCCTGCAGCTGCTCCCAGCTGGGCCCCACTATCAGCCAGAGCTTCCTCAGAAGTGTCTGTGTGTTGGGTGCTCTGCACACAAGGACAGCTGTGAGCCCACAGACATCAGTCCCTGGGCTAAAGCAGCAGTGTGTGCCCTGGGAGCCCGCACAAGGTCCCTCTTGCTCTCCTCATCTCTGTGTCAGTATTGACAGCTCATATTGGAGCCTAGATGCCAGAAACTCTTGCAAATGCATAATTATATATGTATTATGTGTAAACCAAAGGTCTGTTATTTCAGGAAGCTGCAAGATTGAAAAAGGAATTTTAAGTAACACTTACTAACAAGCCATGTCATTGTATGTGCTTCTTGGAGAAGGTTAATGGCCTCAGGATGAATCATGTCCAGCGCACGTTGGCCTGACTTTTATCAGGCACATCACTGTGCACACTCGCCATCTGTCTCTGGAAAATGATACCCTTGACTTGACCTTAAGAGAAGACATGGCTCCTAATGACTCGCATGAACCACTTTCTTAAGGACTCCTCTAAATATTAAACTATGCATCAAAATGTAATTGAGTACAATGAATGACATCCTGTAAAAAAAACTGGCTGAAACAAGTGACCTATAATTAACAGACTAGAAAGTGAATATTCACCAGTCAACACAGCTGTATCCAAATACTGCGTCTGACTGGAACTGTAAGTGCTGGTCTGTCAGCCAGTGAGCGGGAGTCTAGTGGGGTGTGACTGTGAGGTGGTGTGCGAGGGCATGGCTCAGCGGCCAGGCACAGGTGCCATGCAGCCCACACGTGGCCCGATTGTGGAGCCTCTGCAGATTTTCTGTTGAGAGGCAGGGAGCCTGAGTCGATCCCATTCCGTTTTATCACCATGTTGCTGTGTAATGGAATCCTCCGTGTTATCTTAAGCGCTTGGAGGCTGTTAGTACCAAGTGAATAGCGCACTTAACTGTAGGATTGCCGTATTTAAAGAAAACACATGCTGTATTTAACTGAATTTCTACATTAGCAAATGCTTTCCATGGAAGCTTTATATTATCATAGTGCCAACATTTCGTTTTTCTGACATCCCTCCATTTTGATAAGGCAGACTCAGGATTGGCACGGGCTGACAGGCTAGAAGTGAATTCTTAATGAAGAGGACTAAACCAAACAGTTAACAAAGCAACATTGTTAGAAAGTGAATCATTACGTGGTACTGTAAAGTCAGATCCAAAAGAACTGTTTAAAAAAAAAAATCACCTGGCAGGCATGGCTGCTGGCAAGACTCCTCTGTGGCTAATCACAGCTTCTTTATGAGATGTAAGTTTCCTCCAGGAACTTCTAGGGAGTTGCAATTTATATTCCTTCTCCTTACCAAACTTCACAGAGCAGAATTTTTTGACAGGTTTCAAAATACTCATTTTAACAAACCAGTATGTTCCAATAACTTCCTAGATCAAACCAAAAATCAAATCTTCCCCAATTAAGTGGCACTAAACATTTAAATGACCGTGTGAACCATCTTCAGGCCACAGAGGGGATATGCAGATGTCTGGCTCCTGGCAGGAAGGGTACCTGCAGCTTTCGGATTCACAGTTCGTGTGAATGCTCCAAATTTAATATCTTCAGTGACAGCCATAATCTTCACTTGGTATACACATCTCATCAGGAATACAAGCTCACTGGACAACGGTTACATCAAAGTACACTGTTATGGGCTGAATGGTTGGTCTCCCTTTAAATTCATAAACAGAAACCCTACCCCTCAGTATGATGGCGTTTGTTAATGGGGACTTTGGGAAGTGTTAGGGCTACCTGAGGTCATGAGGCTGGGCCCTTATGTCAGGATCCATGCCTTTACACGTAGAGACACCCGAGAGCTTGCTTTCTCTCTGTTCCTGCCATGTAAGAGCACAATGAGATGGCAGTCATCTACAAGCCATGAAGAGGGTTGTACAAGAATCAGGTCAGTTGGCACGCTGGTCTTGGACTTCCAGCCTCCAGAACTGTAATAAAACAAGTGTCATTTAAGCCTCCCAGTCTTTGGCATTTTCTTTTGGCAGCCTGAGAAGACTGACAGCTGTTTCGTATAGACTATCAGCCCTTGATGTTTGTAATTAAATTCTGCCTTCATGGGCACTGTTTGGCCCTTGGAAACAGCAGTGGACAAGATGGCATTGTTCAGCCATTGTCCTCAGGGACGTTACTCTCCAGGACTGACCACAGGGACCTGAATGTGGGTCCCCACCGTGTAAGAACAGACACACTGCACCATTAGCTGTGGGAAATATCAGTGGGAAGGTTCCCTTAGGCGTTCTCCTTCCACTGTTTTCTTCTGTGGACTCCTCCCCATTACAGACAGTGTGATAAGTGAAAGAAAGCAGCTCCAGTATGAGGAGAATTCATTTGCAGGTGATATGGAAGTGCAAGGATCTTGATGCTAGTTGAGACAGAAAACATAGTAGGTAAGGGCATAGCTCCATGGCGTGCCACATGGATGCAAGTGTTCTGCTATTTATAAGATGTGCAACTTGGACAGTTTTCTTGACCTCTCTGTGCTTGTTTCCTCGTTTGGAAAATGAGGATGATAATGGTACTTCCCTTGTAAGGTGGTTGTGATCTTTGGATGAGGTAAGATCTATAAAGTACAGTACCTGGGATATAGTAAGTAAACAATGAATGTTAGCATTTATTACCTCCTTATATTTTATCTATATTTTATCATGGTACTGAATGGGAAAATAATTGCACCAGAGAAAGCGTGCTGCCACTTTGAGATATAGGCCACTCATAACTAGCTCTTGACTCTATCGCACCAACATTCAGAGACTCCACTCTGCACAGCCCACATGGGCTTCACCTTACTTACACATAGCAGAGCCGTGAAACAGGCAGGAAGGCTGTTTGCTGGCGAAATGATGGCAATTAAAATCGCAGGTAATGTGCTAACCAGCTGCCGTGTTGTTAGAGCTGCCCAGACAGAAAAAAAAAGACAGTGAGGAAGATCTACCCTTTGAGGTACATATGAGAGAAATACTTTAAAAAGAAATTCAGTGCAAGTCTTGGAAGTGGCAATTTACAATTCCCAAGATTTGCACTTTCGCCTCCCCACCCAGACAATAAACATCACCTACTTTGCTAATAACTTATGGTGAATTTTTACTACAATAAAAAGATAATAGAAATTAAAAAACATAATAAGTATGAGCCCAAGCCTTTACATCCAAAATACATAGGTTTAAGTCAAGACCATGCTGCTTAACATGTTTTAACTTTGAGCGCTTAATCGGATGCTTCTCATCTGGTTGCCAGAAGTTTGGCTCTGGCTGGCCTTTGCCTCTGTTCCTGGGAGGCAGGCAGCCTCTACATTCTTGGGATTTCCTGAGGGTCAGGCGTGTCTTTGTTATTCACGGCGGGCCCTGGGAGTTTCTGTGAAGGAGGTGATGCAGGATGGGGCTGGCCATGCAGCCTTAGAGGTTAGGGGTCCTGAGCCAGAGGAGAGCAGTCCGACCTCAGCGGAGGTAAACGGGGCTGACGCTATTGAGTTCAGCCACACTCAGTGGCTCCACCGAATGTGCCTACATAGTGAAGCCCCAATAAAAACGCTTGACACCAAACCTCGGGGGACTTTGCCTGGCTGCCCTACTCTGTGCTTGCTGTTACACGTCGGTGTGCCAGGAGGTGATGTGTCCTGATTCCACGGAAGAGGGCACTAGAATGTTGGTGTGCAGGACTCACCAGGCCTCATTCTAAGTGTGTCTTCTTTGGGATGGTCCTGATTTGCACACTTTTTCCTTCAGTAGAGCTGTGATCATATGTACAGCACTTTTCTGAGTTCCACGGGCCTTTCTACAAATTACTGGACATGAAGGAGTACTGGGAACCCCCAGATGTGTATGCAGTTGTTCAGAGGTGAGGTTGGCGTCTGGAAGGAGGGTAGGCTTGCGGGGCACCGTACCCCTTACCTGTGAAACAGTGTCGGAAGTCATTCCAGCTAGTTACGTCCTCACTCTAGAATTCAGAAAAAACACTAAAAGATCTGATAAGTCTAATGGAGTGGTTCTCAGAGGTGCTTCCTGGAGGAACAGCATCAGGACCAGCTGGGAACTAGTCAGGAAAGCAGATTCAGGGGCACCAGCCTCACCTCCTGCACCAGAACTCCAGGGTGGCGCCCGGCACCACGTGACACGCCCTCCGGCAGCTCTCACACACTCTTCAGTTTGAGAACAGCTGCTCGGCAGTGAGACAGAGAATCCAGAGCCAGAGAGCCGGGCTGGAATCCCCACTCTCTTTTATTACGTCTGTACCCTCAGTCACGTTGGTTTCTCGTCTGTAAACACCGAGAACAGCAATGAGGGCACCGTGAGTGATGAATTAGTCAATATTCATAACACACGTCGGATAGGGTGTAGATACTGAGTTTCACAAATGTTTTCAGTAGTTGTCTGTGAAACAGGAAGACTGCTACTTGTTCTATGGAGAAAATTAACTAAGAAAAGCATAAAACATACGCCCTGGTACATATCACATCATCAGTTAATGATCATTGTGGTTATTATCTACAACTTCCACTCATTTTAGGCATGTAGTAAATATCGCAATTATTCTGAAGAGCAAATGGAAGTTATAATCAAGCTGTATGGAATTTCCTTCAGAAGAAAACCTGTCCCATCCCTGACTATAATATATTGCTCATAGTAATATGTGAGATTAGAAATCAGTGCTTATATTTGAAAGGCCCTCCTGGGCACTGACTTGGAGCTGATACCAAGGAGGAAGCTGCAATTTGTTCCTCATCAAAATCCAACTGGATGCAGAAGATGGAGAAATCCAGACGTTTCTACTTTAATCAGCACTTACGACATCCTTTGTGACGCTTCATGATTACTTTAAGGCAAGAAGAGCTCTGGTTTAACTTGTGATTTTTTAATGAAAAAAAAAAAGATGGTTTTATTTCATTTTCTACATGTAGAAGTGCCATGTTTCTCAAAGACTGCTCCAGACATCCATCTACATCAACATTGCTTATGATTAGAAATAAAACCAAACAAAATTGGAATGAAAACTCAGGGATGGCTGTGGAAGTTTGAGAGCCATTGCTTTTAGACATAAAAGAACACTAGGAAAAAAGCAAAAAACCCTAAAATTCCAAGAGGTATTTGTAGACTAGATGGGATCCTGTTAAGAAGATATCCACTCAGAAGACACCTAATGGGACAGGAGGACAAGGAAGAGCTAGGATGGAAATACATCAGAGCATCCCAGAGGCCAGGGCCAGTTGTTATGGAGATGGCACAGTCTTTTGTTAACTGAATGGCAGATCACAACAGTGTCTAAGCTCTTTGAGATCCAGACAGGTTGAGTTTTGTCTGTGCTTTCATTGCATGAGCCTCTAAATTCTTTGATTCTGTCTGTGCAGAGCAGGGTCCATTGGATTAGAGCTCACCATTCCTGAGGGGAATATTAATTTCCTAATGACATGTTCTAAGTGTCACCACATGCCATGTGCCCTGACTGCCATTTTATTTGCTTCAGTCACTTTATTAAGAGAGTACAAAGGAATTTCCTTGTTTCTACAACTCTCCTAAAAGGTCAGACATGTGTCAGCAATCCAGAGATAAAAACTGTTCTTCCTTCCCTCAAAGCACAAAAAACAAAGACAATGTGCTTATTATTCTCATGGGCCTAGCAAGGAGACTATTTTCTTGGACAGGTACAGCGAGCAAAATAGTTACAGATGATGAGACATTCATCTGTGCTGAAGAGATTTGGTGATGTCTAAATAATTTATAGCTAAAAATAGGGAACCCAGATAATTTGATCCTCAAATAGTTCACACAACTCCTGTTAGAGATTTGCTACCATGGAATCTTTTTACTGGTTCTTATGAAATGGGACTTGTCCATGCTTATCTAATTCCCTCCCCTGCCATTCCTCTGGAAGAGGTACCAGTGACCTTTAAAAAGGGGAAACTGTCTAAAGAATGCATATGATGGATGACTGGTCATTGAATAAATAGAAATTATTTTTGGAATGCTTTATGTGATATAATGAGTTATAAGAAATACATATTTGGTCATTCAGATAACCAAATATATATTTCCCAGGTATATTTGGTTTTCATTCACAGTTATGTAAAACATTTCAGAGCCATTAGGGTGAAACAGGTGTCTGTCATGTTAATGAGAGACTTTTGGACCCCTGCCTAAGGGCAGGGGCTGGAGGCTGAATCAGACAATGGCCAATGATTTAGTCAATCATGACTATTCGGTGAAGCTCTCACAAAAAGCTCTGAAAGGAGCATCTCTCTCTCTTGGATCCTGCTTCTCTGCTGGAGAAGTGCTTCCAGGCTTGGGAAACCAGAATGCCTCCACAGGTCACTGAGCCAGGCCCCAAGCTCCACAGGATAGAAGCTCCTTTACCTGGGACCTTGCCCTGGGTCTCTCTTCATGTGGCTGTTAACTTGTATCCTTTATGGTATCACTTATTAAACGTAAATGTAAGTGTTTTCCTGAGCTCTGTGAGCCACTCTAGCAAATTAATCAAACCTAAGGGGGAGGTGGTGGGAACCGGCCATCTGTATGTAGATGGTGGGTCAGAAGCACAGGAAACAGCTTTGGAAAGTGGAGGGTGGAAGGCAGTCTTGTAGGACGGAGCTCTTAACCTGGGGAGTCTGGTGCTGTCTCCAGGCAGATAGTGTCAGAACTGAGTTGAGTTCTTGGACACTGTGCTGGTGTTTGAGAATTGCTTGGGGTTGTGGTGGGAAGACACCCTCCCTCACACACACACATTGGAACTGGATCCTAGAACCTGGAAGTTGCTGGTGTGGAACCCACCTTACCATCAGAAAACACAGAATGGAAAAACAGTGTGGGCCAATGGTGTGTGTGTGTGGTGGGGGTGCTGGCTGGAAAACGGTAGGCCTACTGTATACGACAAGTTGGCCAATTAGGTTGTCTGAAACATTCTTGCTACTGAGACACGTAGAAATGTGAGATAAAAGGAGGCAAACATACCTTTAAATGCAGAAGTGAATTGTAAGAAAGTACAGAATTCCCAAGGGCCCAGAGCAAGGAGAGAATGGTGAACAACAGTGGTCAGTGGGTACTGACCGCAGCTGCCCGGGGACTCCTGCCGGCTCAGGAACCAGGAAGCAGACATTCAATGGCCATAAAAAGGAAATCATGGGCCCAGTCATGCCGGGGGCCTGGAAATGAGAATCCCACATCAGGACTGGGCCTTGGGAGGCGTGATCCAGTGGAACCTGTAAGTAAAGAGAGAGACTGCTCACTGATGAAGAGAGAAAGTGTGGAAGCTCGTTTGTCATGATCTGGATTCAGCGTGAAAAAACATCATGTTCTTCCTGGAAATCTGTTATCACAAGTCTTTCATAGAGAGAAGTTGGAAGTTTGAATTGATATTATCTGATGATCCCAAATCTCCCAAATGAAAAGATAACATAAAAGGCTGGAAACACCACTGAGGTGCCTACAAATGCTCAGCTTATGTGGAGTCATAACTTGTTAATCCTAGTATACTATTCCCATATATACAACCTAAGGAAAGCGTATCACCACCCAAAATGACAGAACATAAGGACACAAGCTACCATGAGCAGAAATCAACACAAACAGCAAATAACTGGAGGTAGTAACCCTTGGGTTTTGGATTTCCTCTGCCACTACTTTAGCTTTATGTCTTTGACTAAGTTGTTTAATCTGCTTTTGTCTAAATTAGCTGATCTTTAAGATATCCTCTTGATTTTCCCTTCGCAAGACAAAGACTATTAGTCATTACTTAATAGTTTGCGGGCCAGTGATGCTACTGCCTTAGTACCACTTTTCTGGTAGAGAACTGCTGAGGGAGGCACTTGTGAGTCTGTGACAGCCTGGATGGACTATGGAGGCAAGTGGCTGAGTGCACCCACACCTTAGAGCAACACCAGCTTGCAGACAGGGTGTCCCTGGACATCGTACGCAGCATCATAACAACAGAAGGACTCAGGCCAGCAAATCTCATACTTTGTTTGCTAATTTATAATCCTTTCTGATAGGTATTTCCACTGTCAGAATGTGGATTCTATTTGTATAAATTAGAATTCTTTGTTAAAAAAGGATTAAACACGGGCACAATCATGGGATTAAACTCTTTATCATACAGCATGATTCTAGTGCAGATTAGAGTCAGAGCCGAGCAGCCAGTTCTGGCTGGTGGAACTCCCTGACAAGATACCATGCCACACAGATCATGCCTGTGTCTGCAAGGGCTTACCTCCAAGTGTTTACCTAAAGGAACTTGGTGGAAGTCAGAGCAAATCCAAGTAACTTTCATATGGCCTGAAATTAACCTGCAGTAACCCTGTAAACATACACTTATTTTAGGATGTTTAACTGTACTAATCATTCTGGGAAAAGGAAGCAAGAAAATCATGTCCCTTCACTATCTGTCTGTAATGAAAGCATTTAGTAATGTGCATGGGGACCACTATTAGCAGATATAAAAGGAAGGGGTGGGAAATGACTTCTCAGAAAGGAAGTTCATGTTAGATGGCAGGACATTTCCTTGTGTGAGACAATGACACTTCTCAGAAATGTGGAAAGACATGCATTGTCACCAGGAGTTACTGCCCTAGTAATTGCTTTGTAAATGGCCAGCCTGAAAATTTTAATAGACTCAGTCATAGTAGGAGGAGATGGAGCTGAGGGGGCTCACACTAAGTCAGCGCGGTACATTGTGAAAGGTGTGTGCTGTGGGCTTTTCAACAGCGCATTGCTGGTTTGCATTAGCTAAGCTTAGAATCAAAGTGCATTATGAGAGAACACAGAAGATGAGGTGGGGAAAAGAATCCTCATGTCTTCCTTTATACTGTGTTGAAGTCACTGGAAGCTGGGGGACTGCTGCTGTTTTTTAAGATGACGCCTGATTTTTTTTATCCTGTTACATATCCCTCAGCTTTGAATTTCATGTAGCCTTTGGCATGTCTTACAATTACTCAGACAAGATAGTAAATTTCATGAAATAATCCTTGCAAAAAAGACGTCAGTCTTTTCCTGCCTTCAGACTCCACCTGAAACATGGTCTCCTTTTGGGCCTGGAGCCTGTTGCCTTCCACGTCAGAGCTTACACTCTCCTGTGTCCCCAGCTTGCTGATCTTAAGACTTCTCAGCTCCACAATTGCATGCCAGTTCCTTATAATAAACCTCTTTATGTATACAGGTATTATGGTTGTTTCTCCAGAGAACCCTAAGACCTACCATTTAACTCTTTGTTTCCTATCTGTCTTATATCTTTCTGTTCCTCGGTTCCTTCACTACTGTTCTCTTTTGTGTTTAATTTTTTTTTCTCTTGACCATTTTGTTTTCTTCCTCATTCCCTCCTCTGTATGTTTTTATTTATTTTCTTAGTGGTTATCCTGGAGTTTATAATTAACATCATAATTCTCTAATAATGTAGCTTGAATTGATATCAACTTAACTTCGGAAATGTACAAATCTCTGCTTCTTTTTGAAGCTTTTTATTATGGCTGCTTTAAAATCCTTGTCATAATTCTATCGTCTGACTCATCAGTTGATTATATTGTCTCATTCTTGTTGTAATTTTCCTGGTTCTTGGTAAGATGAGTGAATTTTCAATGTATTTGTGATTTTTGACTGTTGAGTCTTAAGAGTCCTTTATATATTCTAAATACTAGTTATTGTCAAATGGGTGATGTGGACATATTGCATATTGTATTAAGGGAATCCTAATCCCATTTAACATTCCCTTTTGGGCAGGCAGTCCCTCTGCTGAGGTGCCATATGGGGGTGAGCGGGCATGTGTTTCCGGCTTCCCTTCGAGCCTTGCCAACACCACCCCAGCAGAATGGAGAACTGACTTTCACTGCCTTGTTGCAAATGCCTTGTTACAAACAGAGCCACAACTAACACCATATTATGGGTTCTAAATTTATACCTCAAGGAACTAGAAAAAAAAGAGCGAGTGAAGACCAAATTTAGTACAAGGAAGGAAACAACAAAGATTAATATAAAAAAATGAAATAGATACTAAAAGAGACAATAGGAAAGATCAATTAAGCAAGAACTTTTCTTTGAAAACATAAACAAAATTGATAAAACTGTAGCCAGACTTACCAAGTAAAAAGGACTCAAATAAATAATAAATGAATAAAGGGAGGATACAATTGATACCACAGAAATACAAAGGATTATAAGAGACTACCATGAAAAATTATACAACAACAAATTGGACAACCTAGAAAAAGTGGATAAATTCCTAGAAACATACAATCTTCCAAAACTGAATGATGAAGAAATACACAATATGAACAGACTAATTACCGGTAAGAAGATTGAATCAATAATCAAAAGCCTCTCAAAAAACAGAAGTCCAAGACCAGATGGCATCACTGAGTGTGTATGAGAAATTCAAGATATCCTGGAAATTACCCAAATGCCAACCTCTTTTGCTAGCTCATATCCCAAGGGAGGTCTCATTCATGTCAGATCATAGAGTCTGTACCGCGGCATGAAAGTAACAACTAACGGTGACTATGTGTTATTCCAGCCAATTAACAAAGGTAGGAGAGGTGACTCTGGAAGGGAGGATTGAGTTGGAAATTCTGTCTCAAACAGAAAATACAATCAAGCTTCAAAAATCTTAATAGATGTCATTGTCTTTCCTGTCCAAACAGCATGCTGTCAGCGCTTTATTTTTCTCAGTTTCATCCACACAGTGCTGGGGAACCTCCTGGCTAGGTTTTCAGCTTCCCTGGGTTTCCTTTGTGGTAAAGCAAGGATAACAAAGAAAATGTTGAAGCTGACGAATAGTGGAATTGTATAGTTTTAAAATTTCATGCATAGTTAATCTGCTATTTTTAAACAACTTAATAGGACATTGGTATGTTTACTTCACTGTAATATTTTGAAGTGTGTGTGTAATTTCTTCCAACTGAAAATATTACATTATACTCAGATCTCAGGGCCACGTACAGTCAGATCTATAAACATTATTAATTAGATGAAAAAGTATTTCAGAATATGGACTTCTTGGACTCTTTTCTACTTTACAGTTCTTCAAGAAATGGACTTCAGTTGAAATAGGCTAAAATTAGGCAAAAAATAACCCTTTATAGTTATATAAGGTTTACATTTGTAAGATGCTTTCCCATGGATTGTTTTAAAAAATGTAATCTTCATAGCAATGCTGTTAATGTGACTTAAGGCACTGAAATAGTCCCCATCCCCCCGAAAGTACAAGTTCTTCACAATTTTTACAGAATTAAAATAACTGCTGTCTGAAATGGAACCATTTTGAAACTGGAATCATATTAGGGCTGACAGAACATTAAAGGTGGTCACTTTAGTTGCATTTACTTATTTTTTCCCCAGATTAGAGGACTGACATCTGAAGAGCTGAATCAGGCCTTGGTCAGGGACTAGCAGCTGGTTCCTAGCCAAATCCTTCACCGCTTTGCAGTTTATTTGCTACTTTGTGCTAGATTTCAAATAAAGGTCTTACAGGGGTCTGGGAGTGATAGAAGATTTACTGTACAAAAATTGCTAAATGCCCTTGTTTCTTGTTTTTTAATTTTCAAGGGACAGTTAATTCTTTGATGAAAGACATATCAACATTAAGAATACATTTTTTCCCAATAATTTCTCACATCATTCACTCTTATATAAAATTGTATTAGCATAGAAAACAATGGCCAAGATGGCGGTGTGAGAGGTGAGACAGAGAACTCCTCCCAAAACCACAAATACTATGAAAATACAGTTAATTAATACAACTAACCCTAAAACAGCAACAGGAAAGAAGGCTGCACCAGACTGCATACAAAATTCACAAAGCAGACCTCATGAAACACGGTAACGTACGAAAGCCTGGATATGGCAGGACCCAAGCCCTTCCCCCACCCCAGCTTACTGGCAGGAGGAAGAGAAATAAAGAGAGGAGAGGTGGAAGTCTGGGACTACTGAACACCTAGCCCTGGAGATCTGCTTTGTGAGCAGAAACCTACTCTGTGTGGTGCTTTGGAGGTTGGGCAGCTGGGACAGGTGGAGTGCCTGAGAGACTGACATTCTGGCTGTTTGTGGAGGATGGAATCCACCTCTGGCCGCTCTGTGACAGAGGAAAGGCAGGTTGTCTTAGAGTCTTCCTAGCAGCAACAGGGCTGTTGAAGGGGTGGGGGTTGCACAGAGCTTGCTGCATGGGAGAAGGGAGAGCTGGACAAGGTGGTCTGAGCGTGCTCTGCCCAGCAGGTTGGGAACTTTGAGGAGCTTCGGGTGCTCCATCCCCCTGGCGGGCTGCTCAGCTCCAAGGCCCCCCACTGTGACACGCAGCCTGCCAAGCCTTCCTCCTGGCCTGCCAGCACTGGCTCACTGCAGTCACTGTGATGGCTTCAGGCCAGCCAGAGGGAGGCGCCACCTACATCCGCTAGAGACACCGAGCAGAGAGGCTTACACCTGTGTGCTTGGCACACTGGCTGTGATATTGGGGACAGGCACCACAGACAGGAATCAGGAAGCAGATCTTTCCTCACCCTGGCACCAGCTCTGCTCCCCAATGACCCCCAACCTCACTCTAGGGGATGATCAGCTCCAGAGACTGAAACTTCTGGGCACTAGAGGGCACCACATAGAAATATGAAATGTCAAAAGAACCTGGTTCAGACCATAATCTCACAAACCCCAGAAAAGACCAAATGAAACTGAACTCACCAATCTTACTGAAAGAGAGTTCAAAATAAAAATCATAAACATGCTTACGGAGGTACAGAAAAAATATTCAAGAACTCAGGAATGAATTTAAGACAGATATTCAGTTATTAAGAAATTCTGTATCTGAAATGAAACATACAATGGAGGGATTTAAAAGCAGATTAGATGTAGTAAAAGAGGCGGTAAATGCAATAGAAATTAGAGAAGAGGAATACAAAGAAGCTGAGGCACAGAGAGAAAAAAGAATCTCTAAGAATGAAAGAATATTGAGAGAACTGTGTGACCAATTCAAACGGAACAATATTCACATTATAGTGGTACCAGAAGAAGAAGAGAAAGAAAAAGGGATAGAAAGTATCACTGAGGAGGTAATTGCTGAAAATACCCCAATCTGGGGAAGGCTATAGTCTCACAAGCCATGGAGGTGCACAGATTTCCCAACACAAGGGACCCAAAGAAGACATCAACACATATAATAATTAAAATGGCAAAGATCAAGGATAAAGACAGACTTTTAAAAGCAGTTAGAGACATACAAAGGAATCACATACAAAGGAAAAAAAGATCACATACAAAGGAAAATTCATCAGGCTACCACCAGATTTATCAACATAAACCTTACAGGCCAGAAGGGAGTGGCAGGATATATTTAATGGAGCGAAGCAGAAGGGCTTTGAACCAAGAATACTCTACCCAGCAGGGTTACCACTTAAATTTAAAGGAGGGATTAAACAATTTTCAGAGAAGCAAAAGCTGAGAGAATTTACCTCCCACAAACCACCTCTACTGTGCATTTTGGAGGGACTCCTGTAGATGGAAGTATTCCTAAAGCTAAGTAGATATCACCCAAGGGATAGATAAAAAGTACAGGATATGATTCATAACATACAAAGAATGGAGGAGGAAAAAAAAGACAAAGGAGGAAAAAAAAAGAACCTTTGGTTGTGTTTGCAATAACATAGGAAGTGAGTTAAATTTGACTGTTAGATAGTAAGGGAATTACCCTTGAACCTTTGGTAACCACAAATCTAAAGCCTGCAATGGCAATAAGTACATACCTATAGATAATCACCCTAAATGTAAATGGACTGAATTCACCAATCAAAAGACATAGAGTCACTGAATGGATAAAAAAACAAGACCCATCTATATGCTGCCTACAAGAGACTAACTTCAAACCCAAAGACATACACAGACTGAAAGTAAAGGGATGGAAAAAGATATTTCATGCAACTAATAGGGAGAAAAAAGCAGGAGTTGCAGTACTTGTTTCAGACAAAATAGACTTCAAAACAAAGAAAGTCACAAGAGACAAAGAAGGACATTACATAGTGATAAAGGGGTCAATCCAACAAGAGGATATAATTATTATAAATATCTGTGCACCCAATACAGGATCACCTACATATGTGAAATAAATCCTAACAGACTTAAAGGGGTAAATAGAATGAAATTTATTAATTTTAGGAGACTTCAACACACCACTCACTCCAAAGGACAGATCAACCAGACAAAAAATAAGTAAAGAGACAGAAGCACTGAACAATGTATTAGAACAGATGGACCAAAGGACATCTACAGAACACTCCATCCAAAAGCAACAGGATACACATTCTTCTCAAGTGCACATGGAACATTTTCAAGAATAGATCATATACTAGGCCACAAAAAGAACCTCAGTAAATTTGAAAAGATTGAAATTGTACCAACCAGCTTCTCAGATCACAAAGGTATTAAACTAGAAATAAATTACACAAAGAATACAAAAAAGCCCACAAACACATGGAGGCTTAATAACATGCTCCTAAATAATCAATGGATCAATGACCAAATAAAAACACAGGTCAAGCAATATATGGAGACAAATGACAACAATAATTCAACACCACAAAATCTGTGGGACGCCCCATAGGCAATGGTATGATTGAAATACATTGCAATACAGGCCTACCTCAGGAAAGAAGAAAAATCCCAAGTGAAGACTCTAAACTCACAATTAAGGAAACTAGAAAAGGAAGAACAAATGAGGCCCAAAGTCAGTAGAAGGAGGGACATAATAAAGATTAAAGCAGAAATAAATAAAATTGAGAAGAATAAAATAATAGAAAGAAACAATGAAAGCAGGAGCTGGTTCTTCGAGAAAATAAACAAAATAGATAAACCCCTAGCCACACTTATCAAGAAAAAAGAGAGTCTATACACATAAACAAAATCAGAAATGAGAAAGGAAAAATCACTACGGACACCACAGAAATACAAAGAATTATGAGAGAATACTTTGAAAAATTATATGGTAACAAACTGGATAACCTAGAAGAAATGGACAACTCTCTAGAAAAATACAACCTTCCAAGAGTGACCCAGAAAGAAACAGAAAATCTGAATAGACCAATTACCAGCAAAGAAATTGAATTGGTAATCAAAAAACTACCTAAGAACAAATGCCTGGACCAGATAGTTTCACTGCTGAATTTTATCAAACATTTAGTGAAGGCCTAATAACATTCCTCCTTAAAGTTTTCAAAAAGTAGAAGAGGAGGGAATACTCCCAAACTCATTCTATGAGGCCAACATCACTCTAATACAAAAACTAGGCAAAGACACTGCAAAAAAAGAAAATTACAGACCAATATCCCTGATGAACATAGATGCAAAAATACTCAACAAAATATTAGCAAACCAAATTCAAAAATACATCAAAAAGATTATCCTTCATGATCAAGTGGGATTCATCCCAGGGTTGCAAGGATGGTACAACATTCGAAATTCCATCAACATCATCCACCACATCAACAAAATGAAGGACAAAAACCACATGATAATCTCCATAGATGCTGAAAAAGCATGTGACAAAATTCAATATCCATTCATGATAAAAACTCTCAACAAAATGGGTATAGAGGGCAAGTACCTCAACCTAATAAAGGCCATATAGGACAAACCCACAGCCAACGTTATACTTAACAGCAAGAAGCTGAAAGCTTTTCCTTTAAGATCAGGAACAAGACAAGAATTCCCACTCTCCCCACTTAATTCAACATAGACCTGGATGTCCTACCCACAGCAATCAGACAGTACAAAGAAATACAAGCCATCCAGACTGGCAAGGAAGAAGTCAAACTGTTCCTGTTTGCAGATGACATAATATTGTACATAAAAAAACCCTAAAGAATCCATTCCAAAACTATGATATCTAATATCTGAATTCATTAAAGTTGCAGGATAAAAATTAGTACACAGAAATCTGTTGCATTCCTTTACACTAAGGATGAACTAGCAGAAAGAGAAATCAGGAAAACAATTCTATTTCACAATTGCACCAAAAAGAATAAAATACCTAAGAATAAACCTAACCAAGGAAGTGAAAGACTTATACTCTGAAAACTACAAGATACTCATGAGAGAAATTAAAGAAGAAACCAATAAATGGAAACACATCCTGTGCTCATGGATAGAAAGAATTAATATTGTCAAACGGCCATCCTGTCTAAGGCAATCTACAGAATCAATGCAATCCCTATCAAAATACCAACAGAATTCTTCAATGAACTAGAGCAAATCCTTCTAAAATTCATATGGAACAACAAAAGACTGAGAATAGCCAAAGCAATCCTGAGAAGGAAGAACAAAGCAGGGGGAATTATGCTCCCTGACTTCACGCTCTACTACAAAGCCACAGTAATCAAGACAATTTGGTACTGGCACTAGAACAGACACATAGACCAATGGAACAGACTAGAGAGCCCAGATATAAACCCAACCATATAGGGTCAATTCATATACAATAAAGGAGCCATGGATATACAATGGGGAAATGACAGCATCTCCAACAGCTGGCGTTGGCAAAACTGGACAGCTACATGTAAGAGAATGAGACTGGATTATTGTCTAACCCCATACACAAAAGTAAACTCGAAATGGATCAAAGACCTGAATGTAAGTCATGAAACCATAAAACTCTTAGAAAAGAACATAGGCAAAAATCTCTTGGACTTACGCATGAGCAACTTCATGAGCATATCTCCCCGGGCAAGGGAAACAAAAGCAAAAATGAACAAGTGGGACTATATCAAACCAAAAAGCTTCTGTACAGCAAAAGGCACCATCAGTCAAACAAAAAGTCATCCTACAGTATGGGAGAATATATCCATAAATGACATATCTGAGAAGGGGTTGACATTCAAATTATGTAAAGAGCTCATGCACCTCAACAAACAGAAAGCAGATAAGCCAATTAAAAATTGGGTAGAGATGCTGAACAGACACTTCTCCAAAGAAGAAATTCAGATGGCTAACAGGCACATGAAAAGATGCTCCACATCCCTAATCATCAGAGAAATGCAAATTAAAACCACAATGAGATATCACTTCACACCAGTTATGATGCCTAACATCCAAAAGACAAACAACAACAAATGTTGGTGAGGATGTGGAGAAAGGGGAACCCTCCTACACTGCTGGTAGGAATGTAAAGCAGTTCAACCATTGCGGAAAGCAGTATGGAGGTTCCTCAAAAAGCTAAAAATAGAAATAACATTTGACCCAGGAATTCCAATCCTAGGAATTTACCCTAAGAATGCAGTAGCCCAGGTTGAAAAAGACATATGCACCCCTATTTTCATCGCAGGCACTATTTACAATAGCCAAGATATGGAAATAACCTTAGTGTCCATTAGTAGATGAATGAACAAGGAAGAAGTGGTACATATACACAGTGGAATATTATTCAGCCATAAAAAAAAACAAATCCTACCATTTCCAACAACATTGATGAAGCTAGAGGGTATTATACTCAGTGAAACAAGTCAGCTGGGGAAAGACAAGTATCAAATGATATCACTCGTCTGTGGAGTATAAGAACAAAGAAAAAACTGAAGGAACGAAACAGCAGCAGACTCACCGAACCCAAGAATGGACTAACAGTTACCAAAGGGAAAGGGACTGGGTTTGGTGGGTGGAAAGGGAGGGAGAAGGGGATTAAGGGGGATTACGATTAGCACGTATAATGTAGGGGGGAACACGGGGAAGGCAGTATAACACAGAGAAGACAAGTGGGGATTCTATAGCATCTTACTACGCTGATGGACAGTGATTATAATGGGATATGTGGGGGAGACCTGATAATGGGGGAGTCTAGTAACCATAATGTTGTTCATGTAATTGTACATTAATGATAGCAAAATAAAAAAAATTGTATTAGCATAGATCCTTATCTGGGAATGTAAAACACCTCCAGTAAAGAGATTTTCGGTCAGATCAGGACAATTGTGAATAGGTTTATTAATAAGATGTTCAATTTCAGAAATGAAGCAGGAACGCTCAAGTGATTGATGTACAACTTATAATAAAGTTTTGAAAATTGCTTATGAGTTTAAACAGTCTTACAGCCAGGATCCATTCTAATGAGTTGTGCATACTTACTCTAGGCAACCTTATAATAACTGGAAGTCAGTGATCAGTGCTGGCCAGACCTTCTTTTAGATAGCCCTGGGGACACAGACGCTGTCACAGCAAGTTGAGTCATCTTCTTTTTCTAAAGAAGGTTATTAGCAATTTTGCCTAAAGACTTAAATAAATAAATAAATAAATGTGACTACTGGAAACAATTGGGAGGTTAAATTATTTTATGAATTTTAGGGATAATTTAACTTGGGTGATGCAGAAGTTGTGAAGGGCTGTGCAGCTGAATGGTGGAGCAGAATGCAGAAGTGGCAATATCGAAGACAGGCTGAGGAAGGCCAGAATGTCCCAGAAGAGATTAGTAGCTGTCAGGTCTTAATTTAGAAAAGGAATTTTTCCTTTGACTGCAGACTTACATATATTATTTCATTCTGTGTCAAGGAAATGCTGTTTGCCACCATCTGTGAACTGTGATGCCGAGGCACGGAGAGGTTGGCACCAACCTCTGATCTGAACGCTCATATGCACAAGCACAGGGACCATGCTCCTGATCACCCCCCGCTCCTTCACTGGTTCCTGGCACGTGGTGACATCACCCTGCTTCACACAGCCTGTGCGAACCGCCCACCCCAAACTCCAGCCTCCCCAGCCCTAGTGACCTTCCCCTCTGGGCCCCCTTCAGCCTTCTGTTCTCTTTGCCATAGTTTGGATCTGTATATCCCCTGAACCTGCTCCACTTCTTGAGAATTCTTTGCCATTTAAAAGTCTTAATCCCTAACTCCAACCCACTGTGTGTGTGTGTGTGTGTGTGTGTGTGTGTGTGTGTTTGTGTGTGTTTTCTTGCTCTTTCCCTAGTTGGCTCTCAGCACACGTATTATATTCCACAGATGCCTCCAGGCCCTCAAATACCTGCATCACTCTCCATTTCTGTCTGTGTACTCCCTCTGCTGCTTTCTCTGACTCCGCAGTATGGTAAGGCCCCTCATTCCAACCACTCTCATGTCAATGTTTTCGATTTCCTTGCCTGGTGGTGCTTGCATCTCACTTATCTTGAAAATGCTCAAGTTTGGATGAATCCTTAAGTTCAGATTCATTTTGCTTACACTTGAAGTGCTGAGAGCTGCTAAGGAAATCAAGCCATTGCTCAAAATGGAGCTATTAAAAATTCATGGTCTCTGTCAATCCAACATGGTTTAGCACTGTTCAGCAATAGTTATGTGGGTCCCATTCTCCCTAGCTTATTTTTCATTTCTTTTATTTGCTTATTTTTCATTCTCTTCACATTCTTAATTTCCCATCCAGGGGCCTCTTAACCTCACAGAGAGAATGGAAACACTGAGTGGAAACCCTCTACAACCATGACTGACCTTCGTCTTCTTTCCCCTCCGGCATAGTCATCTTATGCCTTTTACCTTGTACATCTGACTTGTGGAGTCTTTTCCCAGGCTCGGCTCATTCCTGCCTTGTAAAGAGCCTCAAACTGCTCATCCATCCACTCTTCTGCATCTTTAAATTCCTCCTTTCTACTGGCCTTCCTAACACCATTTCAAAGTTAATTTTCATGTGGTTTCCTCTGCCTACAACTCCAAAATTCGTCACCACTCCAGTTCTCCCAGTGGCGAGTAATGGGATCAGTTTTGTTGGTTGCTTCAGCCCTTTCCCTGACATTTGCACACACCGTAGGCAGGGACCCCTAGGATAAATATGTGTTTCATGTGTGTCTTATGTAGGAATCTGTGTTTTGCATGAATAATATCATAATTGAATCATACTGCATTTAAAATATTTTAGCATATGTAGATGTATCTCCTTTATTTTAGCCAAATCATAGTTTTCCATGCTCTGCAGAGACCATAACTTCTCTAACCATTTCCCCAGTGCTTGGTATTAAGGAATTTGTTTTGTCTGCAGTTCCGAAGTGAACATCTTTGTAAATATACCTCATTATGCATATATGCAAATACTTCTCTAGGATAGATACCAAGAGGAGAACCTCCTGAGTTACAGCGATTGCACTTTCATAGATTTTGGGGCTGAACTGCCATGAAATATGGCTACTCCAAATTTACACCCACAGCAGTTTAGGAGAGAACCTACTTGTATATATTTTTACCACTGATATGATCAATTTTAAAGCTTGGCAATCTAATGAGTGAAAAAATGTTACCATATTGTTTTTAATATTTGTTTTCTTGATAATTAATGAGGTTTAATATCTTTCACAAGCTTATTAAGAGACCATTTTAATCTTGTTTGTCACTTGTGTGTTCCTGTTTTGTTCACTCCTCTATTGGGAGCTTTATCTTTTTGTCAGTTTGTAAGAGTTGTTTAAATTGTGCATCTGCTCATTTGTTGTATATTATGCAAATGTTTTCCAACAAGCAACATAATTTTTAAATTTTTCATCTGTTTAGAAACATGATCGAGCTACATCTCACAGGAGAATGAATTATTTTAATAGATTTTCTAAGTTGAAATGTCCTTCTATATCTAGGATATGCTTTTTCTGGCTTTCCAAAACCATTCACCACTATTCCTGCTTGGGGAATTTCTCACTCTGTGGCTTCTGTCTACTCTAGATGGAATCAGAAAGTCACCCTCCGTGGAGCTACTGGCACAGGACCTGCTCTCAGTCCCACACCCCAAGGGAGACACAGTCACGAGAGAGGGATGAGAAGAGACTGTGGGATGTGGCAGAGAGGGGAAATCCAGCTTTCAGGGAAGCAGAGGCAGAGTCTCCATGTGGGGGTCCATTCCCAGGGTCACTGGTGTTGGCTGTGAATGTGCACACCCAGGACAGTCATGTATTTCCCAGGGGAGCAGCCCTTGGTTAAGACTTGGGAATTGCTCCTGACATTGTAGATTCCAAACTTGATTCTGGGAATTACTGAACATCCTTTAAAATCATATTTTTTAGCCTTAACTAATTGGAGTAAGTCTGATAATTACAATAAAAGCTCTAATACACTTACAACGTACTATCATTTAAAAATACACATTGATTTATTTTTGTATTATAATTTCTTTCCCTTTCTCCTTCTGCTCTCTATTTTCTGTGCTTGTGAATTATATTAACCATATTTTATTTTCTTTCATTTTCTTGTGCTTTATTAGTTTATCACAAAGTGTCTCTGCATACTTTCTTTGTATAAAAATTTTGTGCCTTGTCATCTTCCGAAATAATTTGTGTAAAAGGAAACAAATAATTTCTTGAGAATTTCGTAGAAATACCCCATAGAATTTACTAGAGTGTCTTTGGAATGGTAGTGGGAAATGTTTGATCCACATTTTAATGTCCTCTATTGTTATTGGTCTACTTAGTTCCCCATTATCTAAAGTTGTTCAATTTAATTTAATATTTTAAATTTATTGGTAGTAAGTGGACCATAGATGTCTCTTTTTAATTCTTAAATCTCTGTCTTTAGCTGTTGCCCCACTCAGATTTTTTCTTTATCTACAACTTCTTTATTTACTTTTTTACTTTCCTGATCACACTTGCCACAGTGTTTTTTTAATTTGTTAATCTTTTTTGCTAATTATATGATTTGCGGCATCTCAAATTCTCTGTCTTCGTTTCTCATTTTAAAGGTAAGGTATTACAATGGATGTTATTTTATAGGGCTGTTAAAAGATTAATTCAGTTAATATATATAATGCTTAGAATAGCGCCTGGGAAATAATAAGCTCTGTATAAATGGTAACAATTGTTATTTCTTGAAAGAATCACATTTTGCTTTGAATAACTATCTCCTTTTGAAAGATTGCTATTTAAGTTTCTGCTTTTATCTTTCCTCCCTTTTTTCCGAAATCAGACCATATCATATTTATTGTCATAAGAACCAAACTAGTTTTGAATGTTGATCCACTAGAAAAACACATACTGTTAAAAGAGAAAGACAAAGGAATCCTGTGGGTAAAAATAAATTGGCAGAAGGGTTTAAAATAAAAGTAAGCAAAAAGCATTAGAAAAAGCTCATGTTTTCTGAAGATTTTTTCTACTTAACTTGGAATTTTTTCCTTCTTTCCAAATTTTTAAGCTTAAAGTTTTGTTCAATTACTATTTAGCCTTACTCAGTTCCTAATAAATCAGTTTAAGGCTGTTTATTTTCCTCAAAGTACCACTTTGCCATACAGCAAGTATTTATGCATTGTGCCCTTATTATTTCAGGTCTAAAAAGTTTGCACTGTCCATGGTTGCCTCTTTATCTGCCTTCATTCTTTCTCTTCTGCACGGCACAAGTCAGTTGCAAAGCCAGCCTGGCTGACTCCATCTCCTTTCCACGTCCTTTCTGCCTCTCTTTCCTGCCCTTTCCCACTGGCTCCCTCTCCTCTAGAGGATCTCATGGGCCTCCTAAAGACCACGCTACCTCTGTTTTCTTCTTCATTTCATCATCCATGCAGCTGCCATGGTGACATTATAAAAATGTAGGTTTGATCATATTATTCTTCTGCCTAAAAGGTAGCAAGGCTTCATCAGCCACAGAAAAATGCCTGTTTGCATTATGTATGAAGATTTCATTATCTAACATCTTGCTGCTTATCCAAAATCATTATTCTTATTCTTATTATACTTAGCACTTTCCTCCCTAAACCTGCTAGATTTGGGTTGGACTAACTTATTTGCTGGTCCCAGGAATGACATGCATGCTTTCCTATCTATATATCTTTGCTCATATATGTATATTTTTCTTTTTGGAGTATTTCAAGTTATACCATAAATCTCAGGTCTAGGGTTATCCCTTCAATGAGATTTTTTGCTGACCAGATTCCTTCCCCTCGTTTAGAGTGCCTGTCCTTGCACGTCCCCATTTATTAGTTACGCATGTCTTATATACATGATGTTGTCTTCCTATGTTTTCCCCTACATTAGTTTGTGAGTTCCTTGTGGGTTAGGGACTGGGTCTGAGTATTTTTTTAGCTCCAACACCTAGTACAATTTCAGGCACATAGTGTATACTCAGCAAATGTTTGTTGAAAAATTACTGAACAATGAACAAATGAAAGTACCTATGTATTTTTTCTATAAAAATTTAAGGTAATGAAATTGATCGTTTGGCTGAATTAGGTTTACTCTGTTATGATTAGGGAGTCAAGTCCTCGTCCATAAACAAATTTACTGGATTGTGCCTTGAAATCGATCATTATATTACCCAAAAAGTCAGATGGGTGTGTTTATAAAGATGAGGTTGACCTAGTCCATTACCAAACACAGTAACTTTAAACCTTTCCTAATACCACTTTTTAATAATATTTTTTCTCATTATCTTCAATGAGAGAATCAGATATTATTCAGCTTTTCACGGAGCTCGTGGTCAGGGTTTAAAAATTAATAGACTTTGCTTTTGATCTTTCCATGCTAAGTAGAACATCTTACAGTCTGTGTCACCCAACCCCGAGTAGTCAGAGCCTGGCTTGGATCTGCTCATTCACATACACAGCTCCTGCTCTTATGGTGTCCACTTACTGTGAACCACGCTTTAAATGAGTGAGACATGTTACACCCATTTCTATTGTCAGTACTTCCTTTTAATAGCTTTACATGCCGGAAAATACCTGAAATCTATGTTGTTCTGACTTTGTTAAACTAACATCTGTTATGTGGGGAGTAGGGTGATATATCTTTATTACCCTCAAAGTACCACTTTGCCATATAGCAAACTTTTATGCATTGTGATCTTATTGTTTTAGGTCTAAGAAGTTTGCACTATCTATTGTGGTGTGGCTCAACAACAGACCACAGGAGAGACCGAAACAGAGAAGTTTATTCATCACAGGTCAGGGGAAGTGCAATGCACACTTGAAGGGGCCGCGTGGGGAGGTCAAGGAAGAGTGTGAACAGAGAGCAGTGGGGCCTGGGCCCATGCCTTCATTAGGGTCCATGGGTGGGATGCTTAGGATTCCCAGGCTGTGGCCAGACTGGTCAATTCAAACCAAAAGGGCTGGACTTTCTAAGGGGCACATAAGGCATACAGACCCTGGGAGGCAGGGTGACCGCTGCCTGCAAGCACTGTTGGGAAAGTCATAGCAAGAACTACACTTGCTTGTGCCTCTGTGTGTTGTCATCTAGGGCACATGCTGGCAGAGGGCACTAGAGCTAATGTAAGGTCCCCACAGGCCGCTTGGCCAAACAAAATGGATGTCTGGGCCGCCATAAGATGGAAAAACTTAGCTAAACTCTCAACACATGTCTATCGAAACCAAACCGTAAGCCATTAGGGAAAGCGTGACCATATGTTTTTCTTTCAGTGGTATGTTGCCCAGGCATTTCTTCACTATATAAGGTTGACCTACTATTCTTCCAGGAGAAGCCCAGGAAAGAAGACTTTTTGTCACATTTTCTTAATGACAGTTGTGTTGTGATAATACACTTTCTTCTTCTCTTCCCTTCTATGGCCACGTGATTTTTGTCTTCTCAAGGTAGAGCAGGTTAGTTATGATATGGTCCCACTCCAACATGCCGACTGACTACGTGGGTCCAAAGCCTTTCATAAGAAAAACCCTGTGCAGTTAAAGGACTTCAGATCCTCAGGAAAAATATAGCAATTCAACTTGCCAGCCTAGTTCTTGGAACATAGTAGCCATTCGATATTATTTTAGAAACATAAGGATGAAGATAAAATCATATAACATGAATCAGAAGAACTCTCTCAAAATTTAGCTGCATATTCTTTGCAAGAATAAATGTCTTGAAAATAGAAAAAAAAGACCCATAACTAAGAAGAGCCATAATTCTCATTCCTTGACTCCTGAAGGACCTCTTTCTCTGCATCTGTAACAGTTCTGTGGTCAAAAGATGATGGTGGGTTAACAGATGTGCTGTCAGACTGCAGCTTAGAAGGTACCTCCAGGCTGAATGAAATGTCAGAATTGACACATCGCCAGAAGAAAGTTTGAAGCAAATGCAAAAAGCTCTTTTTCAGTTATAAGGTTTAAAAAATGCATAGGTTCTTGAATCTGTGCAGTTTTATAATTTTGAAATCCAAAATGATGCATTACAAAATGTGATTTAGAACACTGTTTACTTGGTTATATTATTTCATACAACTGCTGTTTGTTTTTTAAATTTATTATTATTATTTTTTTAAACATTTTCTTTCTGAATCTCCTCTGCATTCAAACCCTTACATAGGAGATTGAATTCATATGCTCTGGGGACATGAAGGAAGTAGCTCAAAGAAACTCTCTTTAAGTCAGAAGTTATTTTGAAGTTTCATTTTTTATGTTAAAAATTGTCAAATGTAATATTCTTTTGCTTATACCCCATGTTTATTTTAGTAGTAATGTTTCAAATTACTTGCCCTCAAATAACATGGGACTTTAGAAATAAGTTTCTCTGGTGGTTCTGTGTTCTTCACCTCCTATGCCACCAGCACACAGCTGAGCGGTACAGAGAGTGTGCATATTCCAGGGTCACTGGCAGAGAGACCCCTATCCGACTAGTACAAAGACCAAGATGTTTTGTAAAGGGCAAAAACCTTCCCCAGATCCAACAGCCTCACCAGGTCCTCAAGCAGATGCTCCTGTTTTCAGAGCATGCCCAGAGCCCTACTTTGTCATCCACTCCCCCCGTCTCCCACTCTACTCCAGCCTGGCCCACAGTCCAACCATCTGTTACTCTGTCTGAAGAGGAGAAATCATTGGATTTGGGTTCTGGTGGCTTAGACCTTTTTCTACCACTACCTTGCAGTAGACATTGAGGGAACCACTAGCTTTCCAGGGTCCTACTTTTCTCTTTTGTAAAATTAGAGGATGGATTGAGATTAATATATAAGATCCCTTCCACACTTTATCTGATCTCCTTTTTCTGGCTACTGACACTTTTGGCTTAGAAATTTCTACAGATAAGAGTGAATAGCTAGGGCTCTCATTTGTATATAAAGACAGAACATGAATGAGCTGAGACTCAGTAGATTTACAAAGTGAATGGAAACAATATACATACAGGTAAGAGGGGCTTCTCTCTGAGGCAAAGCCTGAATACATTTTCTAGCTACACTATTTCCATTTATTTCCACTTTGGCAATTTCAAGATTGTCAACTTGAAAGGTATCCAGGACAAATTTGAAGGGATAAGGAATTCACTTGGCCAGTGAGCAAGAACATTTTTCTAGGAACTATGGAAAAATACTGGTTGGAATACTCAGCAGATGATGCCAGTGCAGGTAGTTGAAAATGTCCTGTTCCTGTAAAGAGATAGGAGGGAGGGAGGGAGGGCAGGGGGTCGTGAATGATGTCCCAGAAACCAATGTCATTATGTGCTCCCTCTGGTAGGTTTGTGATATTTAGCTCAGTGGCATGATATGATCTCAAGTTTTATCAAATTACTGTTCATTTTTAAAAGAGGAATGATATAAAAACTAACATGGTATTTCTTAATTTGCCACAGAATTTGTGGCTGGAATCAGTAGGTGCTGAATAACCCTTGGATTTGTCCTCAGTTCACCTTCCTCCATCCATCCTATCTCCCCCTTGGGGTTTTGGAAGGAAGATAAGAAAAGCAATAAATTCTCCCCCACCCTCTTTTCCTCTGCAGTAGGTCTCACTGGTCCTTACCTCTCTTCCTTTTAACCTATTTTCTCTCCAATTCCTATGTGTCCTTTAACTTACCTTGAACGCACTACATTGTTGCTCTTCCCTAGGCTTGGAGCTCCAACCCTGCTGCTCTTTGCTGCTCCCATGCACCATGGATCTCTCTCACCTTTCAGGTCTCAGCTCACAGGTCACTTGCTCAGAGGGACCTTCCTCGGCAACCCAAGTGAATGGAGCCCCGTTTGCTTTCTGTCACACTTTGGAAGACAGGCTTGACTATGCTGAAACCCTGGGTTAGGGCTGTCAAGATTCTCCACGGATTATTAGAAGACTCCATATAGTAAACACATCTCTTTCTGGATTGGTTGGGGCCTTTGACCACCCCCACTTCCTCCCCCCGGCCCTGGCCCTGATTTGGCTGTTGGAACAGGCCTGTGCCTGCCCAGCTGTCTGCACTGACCCCACTCATCTCTGACATCTCCTAAACCAGCCTGCTGCTCTGAGGAACAATTTGTGACGAGGCTCTCACCACCCTTTACCTGGCCAAGGCTCCATCTGTCTCCTGGAACCTGAACTTGGCATTCTGCATATGCCTCCTTCACTTATGCTGGGTCTCCCTGCCCAGAGGCCCCAGCCCATTCTGGGTACATGACTCAGGTTTCATCAGGGCAGATTCATTCTGTCTCCCGAGACAGTAGGTATCAAGGATAGCGTCTGAACTTGTAGTGAATGAGGGCAACTTACTACTCAGTTTTGTCCTTTTCTCAGAGAGACTTAGCTTTCCTTGATCATGATCGTATTATAAGTGATCTCAGAACGAAATCAGAGCTGAGAATTTGATGGAAACCCTGCTCCTTGCCCATGTGGGACTGGGTTGAGGGAGAATGGCTGGGGGACGAGGCTGTTCTGCTTTTAGCTGGAGAGTGTAGCAGAATTCTAAAACTTCCCGATAATTAATCAGTCATTGTTTCATCACAGCTCTTAAACCAGTGGAGCCCACATAGCACTCTGGCTTCTGCTCAGTGAAATACAGCTTGTGACATTTATTACGAGCATTAACAGTAATTTATTCTTCGTTAATCAGAGCAGTCAGCTACAGTACTTTCAATCATGCATAATACTTTACTAGTTGGCTGGAATATTTTATTAATCCATTAGTCTCAGAGGCCCTGCAAACAGCTTGTAAATTTAGACAGGGCCCCAGATCCTGAACAATGTAGTGCCCTTTTTATGGCTAATTTATGGCCCGTGTTTATATTTGTGCCAGCACTCAGGAATTCCCAATGGTCAAAACTTGAAATATGCAGCCATAAACTGTACTATTGTATTGGTCCATCAGATGAGCAGGAACCTATCATGTTTCCCCAGCACAGCTCTTTATGAAGTTCTTATTCATAGCTGACTGTTGGTGATCATGTCCAAGCAGTATGAACACTAATCTCCCTGGAATCAGTCATTCAATTTAATAAGCTACAAGGAGAAATCATCTCTGTTTAGCTTATATGTTAATTGAATTTCTATAAAAATAAAAGGGCATTTGTGAAGCTGAACATCTTTAATTTCATAGCATCATTTTTGTGCAGAAATTCATTTCCTTCACATCAAACTCATGCCCTCATCCATACATTTTTGTGGGTTTAACTGATTTAAAATACAAACAACGAATCTTTAAAATCTGTGTTGAAAGCAGTCTGTATAACACTATGGAGAAAATGCAAAGTATAATTTTGCAGAGGACAGTAAGATATTGGCTCTTGAACTTGTGCCTAACAGAGTTACGTTTGTCACCAACTTGTATATGGGATATGCAGAATTGTTCATTTCCTCTACTTGAGATTTTCTGTCTTACAGTTTTAAGTTGCCCTGGGCTCCCACCAGTCACTCTAATTTAATGTGTACTAAGTTCTCTTTCAGTGCAATCCCATGGGACAACGCAAGGCAGAAACCAAAATTTACTTCACTTCCATTGGCCCCTGATTGCCTCATTTGGATTCACAATATTTATACGCAAAATTCAGACCAAGAGTTGGCCTTGAATCTGTGAAAACTCCGGAAGTGAGTGAGGATCAGGGATGCGACCTGTGCTGACAGAGAATAATGGAGAAAGTCCTTCTCCCCAGGTGCAGCTGCTTCCTCCGCAGCAGCGTCAGGTGCCGGTTCTCATGACGTGGCACCAGGCAGTGGCACCACTGCTCTTTTTCCTAAACAGGAAACCTGATGAGGCATCCTGGAGATGAGTGGCGTTCAACGTGCCATGTAATATGTAAGGGACACGACAAATCTGTGCTTCTAGGAGTTTCTCCAGGACTTTCACCCAGAGAGCCAGAAGAAGCAGATCCGGAAGGGGGAGTGAGCTGCTGTGTGGACGGCGCTGAGGCGGAGGGGCCTCGGGACAGATGTCCTCGCTGGTGGGGCTCCTGTCCTGCACCTCTTGGCGTTGGCAGGTGCCAAATGTGGTCAGTCACAGTCTTGGGAGTCCCCAGGGTTAGTTAAAAAAGAAGCCCCACATGGGGTGCTGTAGGTGGCCTACAAGCCTGGAAGTCCAACCACTATGAAAAAAATAGATTTCAACTTGTAGAGCAAAGGACTTTTCAAAGAAAGTATTTTCAAAATCATTTGGGAATGAGTCTTTGCTAATTTCTTAGGCTCTTTCTACTAATGTGTCTCCGCTCTGTGGTCAGTACATATCTTTTCATAGAGATGATAGGCAAGGTTGCTCCCATGTTATGGCTGTGTCATTTAACTTTCAGTGACCTTCTTTTCTTTGTTGTACTTTTCATTCTTTTGGTTACATTCTGGATTTATAAAGATGGCCTATAATAATGAATAGGTTCATTTTATTATGCCATTAAGATATGCAGAGTCAGTTCTTTGACATATCCTGCTATTTTATGAGTAAATTCAATAGCTATAGCATGAAAAATGAAAATTTACTTGGGATTTATTAGAAAAGAAGCAATTCTGGCTCCTTTATTATAAGTTGGAAAATGAAAATCTTTTCTTAATGAATCTAAGTGGCCTGTCAAAGAGCCTGCAGGAGAGGCCCATGAGTGGGAGTAGCAGGAATTTAGACATCTGAACTTAAATAGCTACTTCCACAGAAATATAGTCTTACACCCTCATCAACACCTGATTTTGTTTTCTGACAATGTAGAGATCCAGTTTTGATGATAAGACAAGGAGCTATACACAGAGATTCACAGGAGACATGAAAACGCAGTGTGAATTTACTCATTCCTGTAAAGAAGACAAGTCATGTAACAAGATAGAAAAGATTTCATAGAAGAACAGACTGGGTTCAAGGTGACAGTTTCCATTTCCCTGGGTGCCTCACAGACTTTTTGGTACCCTTACTGAAGGAAGAGTTGCGTGTGTAAATGTGGGACATTGTTGTGGGGATTGTCCATGTCACCTTCACCTTTACTATCAGGAAGTCTTGATATTTAATCATTTTGCTTCTCCAAAAAAAATTTATGTACCATTTCCCAAGTGTTGTGGGTGTTCATGAATAGCCATCCAGCAGCCACAGAGGCAGATTTTGGATTCCTTGGATTTGGCCTTGTTTGTGATTTTCCTATTTGTTGCCTAAATTATTAAAGCATGTGCATTCAAAAACCAATTTTTGTCTGGCTTTCCAAGCTGACATTCTTTCAGAACTTCATTAAGAATAAAACCTTCTACATAGCTCAGGTGCAGGCAAATCAACTTACTGGCACGTCTAAACTTATGATTAGCTCTAGTTTTCTGTGCTGTTCTTCCAAATGAAAATTAAGTACAAGACTCTAACTGACTTCAAAAACACAGTTTTCTGAATGTAGACTGGATTGGATTAAAGATGGTGGCATGAGAGGTGAGACAGAGGCTTCCTCCTAAAACTGCATATAATATGAAAATATAACTAATACAACTACTCTTGAAAGAGCAACAGGAAAGAGAACTGCAACAAACTGCATACACCTGGAGACAAGAGCAGACCTCACGGAAAAGGGTAATGAACTAAAGCTGTGGTCCTGTGGGATCCAAGCCCTTCCCCCACCCCAGCTCACCAACAGGAGAAAGAGGAACAGAGCAGGGAGGGAGTGGAGATCTGGGACTGCTGAATACCTAACTCTGGAGATGCCTGGGAGCACAAACCTACATTTCATGGTGCTTGCATGATACCCTCGTAATTAGGGGCTTGAAAAGTTAAGACAGGCAGAATTCCTGGAGAGACTAAGATTCCAGCTGCTTGTGGAAAGCAGGGATCCATATCCAGCTGCTCTGGGACAAAAGAAAGGTGGGCAGTCTGAGAGACATCCTAACAAAGAAGCCGTTAACAAGAGGGCTGCTAAAGGGGCAAGTATTGCACAGAGCTTACTACTCAGGAGAAAGGACACATAGACAAAATTGTCCAGGTGCACTCTGCCAAGTAGTTTGGGAGCTTTCACGATGTTCAGTGCTCCAGTTCCATGGCTGCCTACACAGCTCCAAGAACCCCTTTTGTGACAGACAGCCTAGTGAGACTTTCTCCTGGCCAGCCCCACTGAGCTTGCAAACCGGCAAACCTTACCCAGGTGTTAGGTCAGCCAGAGGGAAGATCGCTCTACAGAAACTAAAAATGCAAACCACAGAGGCTTATACCTGTGGGCTCAGTCCACTGATTCAGGCAGTGGAGACAGGCATACCAGCCATGAACCAGGAAATAGCTCTTTCCTCTCCCGAGGCACCAACACCACTCCCCTACAATCCCTGACATTGCTTCAGGGGCTGAGCAGCTCCAGAGAGTAGAGCTTCTGGGCACTAGAGGGCTCCATACACAAATATGAAATGCCAAAGAATCTGGTCCAGAGTAAAATTATGAATACAACTCCTGAGAAAGATTTAAATGATATGGACCTCATGACTCTCCCTGAAATGGAGTTCAAAATAAAAATCATTAACATGCTCATGGAGGCACGGAAAGATATTCAAGAACTCAGGAATGAATTCCGGTCAGAGATCCAATCATTGAAGAACACAATGGACAGAATTAAAAGCAGATTGGATATGGTGGAGGAGATGATAAGTGAAATAGAAACTAGAGAAGAGGAAGACAAAGAAGCTGAGGCACAGAGAGAAAAAAGGATCTCTAAGAATGAAACAATATTGAGAGAACTGTATGACCAGTCCAAACGGAACAATATTCGCATTATAGGGGTACCAGAAGAAGAAGAGAGAAAAGGGATAGAAAATGTCTTTGAGGAGGTGATTGCTGAAAACTTCCCCAGTCTGGGGAAGGAGATAGTCTCTCAGGCCATGGAGGTGCACAGATCTCCCAACACAAGGGACCCAAGGAAGACAACATCAAGACATATAGTAATTAAAATGGCAAAGATCAAGGATAAGGACAGACTATTAAAAGCAGCCAGAGAGAGAAATAAGATCACATATAAAGGAAAACCCATCAGGCTATCATCAGACTTCTCAGTAGAAACCTTACAGGCCAGAAGGGAGTGTCACGATGTATTTAATGCAATGAAGCAGAAGGGCCTTGAACCAATATTACTTTACCCGGCAAGATTATCTCTAAATTTGAAGGAGGGATTAAACAATTCCAAGATAAGCAAAAGCTGAGAGAATTTACCTCCCAAAAACCATCTCCACAGTGTATTTTGGAGGGACCGCTATAGATGGAAGTGTTCCTACACTTTAATAGCTGTCACCAGAGGTAATAAAACCACAGTAAAGAAAATAGAACAGCTAATTAATAAGAAAACGCAAAATTAATTAACTATCCCCAAAGACAGTCAAGGGACAGACAAACAGCACAGAATATGATACCTAATATATCAAGAATGGAGGAGGAAGAAAAAGGAGCAGGGAAACAAACAAACAAACAAAAAAAGAACCTTTTAATTGTGTTTGTAATAGCATATTAAGTGAGTTGTTAGACTCTTAGATAGTAGGGAAGTTAAACTTGAACCTTTGGTAACCACGAATTTGAACCCTGCAATGCCAATATGTACATACCTATCCATAATTACCGTAAATGTAAATGGACTGAATGCACTAATCAAAAGATACAGAGTCACTGAATGGATCAAAAACAAGACCCATCTATATGCTGCCTTCAAGAGACTCAGTTTAAACCCAAAGACATACACAGACTAAAAGTGAAGGGATGGAGAGAGACATTTCATGCAACTAATAGAGAGAAAAAAGCAGGAGTTGCAGTACTTATATCAGACAAAATAGACTTCAAAACAAAGAAAGTCACAAGAGACAAAGAAGGACATTACATAATGATAAAAGGGTCAATCCAACAAGAATATATAGCCATTATAAATATCTATGCACCAAACACAGAAACAAATACTAACAGAATTAAAAGGGGAAATAGAATGCAATGCATTCATTCTAGGAAACTACAACACACCACTCACTGTGAAGGAGAGATCAACCAGACAGAAAATAAGTAAGGAGACAGAGGCACTGAACAACACATTAGAACAGATGGACCTACGGACATCTACAGAACTCTTCACCCAAAAGCAGCAGAATACACCTTCTTCTCAAGTGCACATGGAACAGTTTCAAGAATAGATCATATACTAGGCCACAAAAAGAGCCCTGAGAGTTCAAAAAGATTGAAATTGTATCAACCAGCTTCTCAGACTACAAAGGAATGAAACTAGAAATGAATTACCCAAAGTAAATGAAAAATACCACAAACACATGGAGGCTTAATAACATGCTCCTAAATAATCAATGGATTAATGACCAAATAAAAACAGAGATCAAGCAATATATAGAGACAAATGACAACAGTAATTTAACATCGCAAAATCTGTGGGACGCAGCGAAGGCCGTGCTAAGAGGAAAGTATATTGCAATACAGGCCTGCCTCAGGAAAGAAGAACAATCCCACAAGAGCAGTCTAAACTCACAATTAATGAAACTAGAAAGAGAAGGACAAATGAGATCCAAAGTCAGTAGAAGGAGGGACATAATAAAGGTTAGAGCAGAAATAAATAAAATCAAGAAGAATAAAACAATGGAAAGGATCAATGAAAGCAAGAGCTGGTTATTTGAGAAAATAACCAAATAAATAAACCCGTAGTCAGACTTATAAAGAAAGAAAAGAGAGTCTACTCACATAAACAGAATCAGAAATAAGAAAGGAAAAATCACTAAGGGCAGCATATAAATACAAAGAACTATTAGAGAATACTATGAAAAATTATATGCTAACAAACTAGATAACCTAGAAGAAATGGACAACTTTCTAGAAAAATACAACCTTCCAAGGCTGACCCAGGAACAAACAGAAAATCTGAACAGACCAATTACCAGCAATGAATTTGAACTGGTAATCAAAAACCTTCCTAAGAACAAAATGCCTGGACCAGATGGCTTCACCACTGAATTTTATCAAACATTTAGTGAAGACCTAATATCCATCCTCCTTAAAGTTTTTCATGGAGTAGAAGAAGAGGGAACATTTCCAAATTCATTCTATGAGGCCAGCATCACTCTAATACAAAAACCAGGCAAAGACACCACAAGAAAAGAAAACTACAGATCAATATCCCTGATGAACATAGATGCAAAAATACTCAACAAAATATTAGCAAACCAAATTCAAAAGTACATCAAAAGGATCATCCATCACGATCAAGTCGGATTTATTCCAGGGATGCAAGGATGGTTCAACATTCGAAAATCCATCAACATCATCCACCACATCAACAAAAAGAAGGACAAAAACCACATGATCACCTCCATAGATGCTGAAAAATCATTTGACAAAATTCAACAACCATTCATGATAAAAACTCTCAAGAAAATGAGTATAGATGGCAAGTACCTCAACATAATAAAGGCCATATATGACAAACCCACAGCCAACACTGTACTTAACTGCGAGAAGCTGAAATATTTTCCTTTAAGATCGGGAACAAGACAGGGATGCCCACTCTCCCCACTTCTATTCAACATAGTACTGGAGGTCCTAGGCACAGCAGTCAGACAACACAAAGAAATAAAAGGCATCCAGATTGGCAGGGAAGAAGTTAAACTGTCCCTGTTTGCAGATGACATGATATTGTACATAAAAAACCCTAAAGAATCTTCTCCAAAACTACTAGATGTAATATCTGAATTCAGCAAAGTTGCGGGAAACAAAATTAATGTGCAGAAATCTATGGCATTCCTATACACTAACAATGACCTAGCAGAGAGAGAAATCAGGAAGACAATTCCATTCAAAGTTGCATCAAAAAGAATAAAATACCTAGGAATAAACCTAACCAAGGAAGTGAAAGACCTATTCTCTGAGAACTACAAGACACTCATGAGAGAAATTAAAGAAGATACCAATAAATGAAAACACATCCCGTGCTCATGGATGGGAAGAATTAATATTGTCAGAATGGTCATCCTGCCTAAAGCAATCTACAGATTCAATGCAATTCCTATCAAAATACCAGCAGCATTTTTCAACGAACTAGAGAAAACCATTCTAAAATTCATATGGAACAACAAAAGATGCCGAAAAGCCAAAGCAATCCTGGGAAAGAAGAAGAAAGCTGGGGGGATTATGGTCCTCAACTTCAAGCTCTACTACAAAGCCACAGTATTCAAGACAATTTGGTACTGGCACAAGAACAAACCCATAGACCAATGGAAAAGACTAGAGAGCCATGATATAAACCCAACCATATATGGTCAATTAATATAGGATAAAGGAACCATGGACATACAATGGGGAAATGACAGCCTCTTCAACAGCTGGTGTTGGCAAAACTGGAGAGCTACATGCAAGAGAATTAAATTGGATTATTGTTTAACCCCATACACAAAAGTAAATTCGAAATGGATCAAGGACCTGAATGTAAGTCATGAAACCACAAAACTCTTAGAAGACAACATAGGCAACAATCTCCTGAATATAAGCATGAGCGACGTTTTCCTGAGCGCCTCTCTTCGAGCAAGGGAAACAAAAGCAAAAATGAACTCATGGGACTACATCAAACGAAAAACTTTCTGTACAGCAAAGGACACCATCAATAGAACAAAAAGGCATCCTACAGAATGGGAGAGTATATTTGTAAATGACATAGCCGACAAGAGGTTAACATCCAAAATATACAAAGAACTTACATGCCTCTACACCCAAAAAGCAAATAACCCAATTAAAAAATGGGCAGAGGATATGAAGAGACAGTTCTCCAAAGAAGAAATTCAGATGCCTAACAGACAAATGAAAAGATTGTCCACATTACTCCTCATCAGGGAAATGCAAATTAAAACCACAATGAGATATCACCTCACACCAGTAAGGATGGCCACCATCCAAAAGACTAAGAGCAACAAATGCTGGCAAGGATGTGGAGAAAGGGGAACCCTCCTACACTGCTGGTGGGAATGTAAGCTAGTTCAACCATTGTGGAAAGCATTATAGAGGTTCCTCAAAAAACTAAAAGTACAAATACCATGTGACCTGGGAATCCCACTCCTTGGAATTTACCCAAAGAATACAACTTCTCAGATTCAAAAAGACATATGCACCCCTATGTTTATTGCAGCACTTTTTACAATAGCCAAGATATGGAAGCAACCTAAGTGTCCATCAGTAGATGAATGGATAAAGAAGAGGTGGTACATATACATAATGGAATACTATTCAGCCATAAGAAGGAAACAAATCCTTCATTTGCAACAACATGGATGGAGCTGGAGGATATTATGCTCAGTGAAATAAGCCAGGTGGAGAAAGACAAGTGCCAAATGATTTCCCTCATTTGTGGAGTATAACAACGAAGCAAAACTGAAGGAACAAAACAGTAGCAGACTTAGAGACTCCAAGAAGGAACTAGTGGTTACCAAAGGGGAGGGGTGTGGGAAGGTGGGTGGGAAGGGAGGGAGAAGGTGATTGTGGGGTATTATGTTTAGTACACATGGTGTGGGGAATCACTGGGACTGAATTGGGGTATCAGTGGGGACTTTATGAGTAAATGTAGTAACCACATTTTTTTTTCATGTGAAACCTTCATAAGAGTGTATATCAATAATACCTTAATAAAAAAATCATAAAAACAAACAAACAAACAAACAAGAACAGTTTTCTAAGGAACAAGAAGGAAAGCAGAACCACAGTAATGGTTACATCAATAAATGTAGAATGAGTTTGAATATTTAACATTTTCCAAGAGAGTATAAAATGTAAAATAATATTTTTTATAGAAAAGATTGTTTCTTGGATACAATTTTGAGACTTCCTGATTCTGCCCGCATCAGGCCAGCATTATATTACTGAAGCATATTGTTATTCTCACAGGTTTAAAATTCTTTCAATTTCATACCAATCTTTTTGCCATAAGCTATAATATTTCTTTAAAACATGCAAATTCAGCAAAAAAAATCCAGAAGAAAGAAAAAATTAACAGAAATAAGAATCTTTGGAGTAACCTACAGTCTTTGAAAAAGGTTCTAATTCAATATTTTTGTTACTGCTATTAACTATGGTTAAACAACTGTGTTTTGTGAATTAGTTATTTAACTAAACAATTATAAATTATGCCTACTTTACTCTCAGTCTGCATGTTCTTCACTTTCTGGAATATTAACTCATATGTTTCAAAGTCTTTAGAATTAAAGTAGATACATGATGTCATTTGCCAGTGTATACCAGTCTCATTCCTAAACTTCATAAAATGTAATTTACAAGCATTTATGCTTATCTGTGTTATAGTTTTATTAACTATGTTTCACTGTTTTAAGAACTCTAGCCTTGACTTTATTAAGTGTTTTACTGCCATCAGGTTCTGTCCAAATACTTCAGGCTGCTATTGCTCCCTCTCTCATCCAACTTTAGGCATCTTGGGATCCCTGTGGTGATTTTCTGTTCTCTTTCCTGGTCCTTGTGCATTTTTCTTTCCTTAATTTCCATATTTAGAGCATTAGTGAATCCAGGACAACATAAATTATGATTTCTCTCCAAAATCATTTTCCTTTACGCCTGAATAAATGGCTTTATCACTTTTTAATGATTCATGAATCAATCATCAAATATTTATTAAATTTTATTATGAGTTCAGCATTCTGCTAGAACTTTACAAGTATATAATAATATTTCATCTTATACCTTCTATTCACTTATATACCTCTGGGTGCTATGTGTTATTCTTGCATGATATTGTAAGTGCCTGCATTTCATAGATTGAGTACTAAAATACAGTGGTACAGTCTTTCCCACCAACTCTAAGCATTATAGCCTTTCAACCTTCTTAGCTTTCTTTCTTGTGTGTGCAGCATTGTTACTACATCCATTGACCTTTGTCTTTTGTTTCCTGGCCTTCTGCAGGGTATCATTGTCTCTCATTGAATTTGTAAAACATTTTTTTGGACAAAGTTGTTTTAGACTTTTTTTCCACATCCAATTATACTCCTCTAATTTTTCCTATGATTCCACTGTTTCTTACTTGAAATGGAATTGTATGAATTAGGCAAGGAATAAAATGCACAAATGTGTGTGTGTGTGTGGTGTATGAGAAAGACAGAGGGACACAGAGGGGGTGGTGGGGAGGCAGAGAGGAAGAGGAAACTAAATGGAAGCATGATTTGGTTACTATCAGCTGTTGTTTAGAGATTCAAAATATGCATACATGCAGTTTAGTCAGTATTTTTGTATTTATGCATTATTTGATTCAACAGCTACGTATTGAGAAAATGTTATATGTTAGGAATTATATTAGGCACTCCCTGGGATGAACATATAAATCTTAAGACTACGTAGTTATAGGGACCAATTTCACTCAGGTGGAAAACGAAGTTTCCATGAGCCCTCAATCCATGAAAAGACATGAAGGAACTCTAAATGCATAAGTGAAAGAAGCCAATCTGAGAAGGCTACACATTGTATGATTCCAACTACATGACATTCTAGGAAAGACAAGACTATGGAGACCATGAAAAGATTGTGGTTGTCAGGACTTGGGGGGTGCAGAGATGGATGAGTGCATAGAGCACAGAGGACTTTTGGGTACTGCAAATACTGTAATGGTGAGTACATGTCATTACACATTTGTGTAAATCCGTAGAATGTACAACACCAACAGGGAGCCCTGAGGAAAACTGTGGACTTTGAATAGTTGTGTCAGTGTGGGCTCATCCCCTGTAATAAATACGCCCTCTGGTGGAGGGGATTGATAATCAGACAGACTGTGATGTAAGGGGATAGGGACATATGGGAAACATCTAGAAACTACTTTCAGTTTTGCTGTGAACCTAATACTTCTCTTAACAAATAAAGTCTTAACAACAACAAAAGTTTGCAAATAGAGAGGATTAAAGATAGCGGCATGAGAGGTGAGACAGAGAACTCCTCCCAAAACCACATATAATATGAAAGTATAGTTAATACAACTAATCCTAAGAGAGCAACAGGAAAGAAAGCTGCACCAGACTGCATACACCTACAGAACAGAGGAGACCTCACAAAACAGGGTAATGTACCAAAGCCTTGATACGGTGGGACCCAACCCCTTCCCCCACCCCAGCTCATCAGCCAGAGGAAGAGAAACAGAACAGGGCAGCGGTGGAAGCCTGGGACTGCTGAACACGCAGCCCTGGAGATCTGCTATGGCAGCACAAACCTACATTGCATGCTGCTCTGGAGATTAGTAGGGTTAGAAAGCTAAGACAGGCAGAATACTTGGAGAGACTGAGATTCCAGCTGTTTGTGGAGGACAGGTATCCACATCCGGCTGCCCTGGGACAAAGGAAAGGTGGGTGGTCTGAGAGGCTTCCTAGCAGTGAGAGGGCTGCTGAAGAAGCGGGTTTACATGGAGCTTGCTGCGCGGGAGAAGGGAATAGGTGGACAAGGTTGTCTGGGTGTGCTCCGCCCAGTAAGTTGCTCGCTCCATCCCACTGGTTGGCTACTCAGCTCCAAGGCCATGCACTGTGATATGCATCCTGCTGCGCCTTCCTCCTGGCCAGCCAGAACCAGCTTGCAAACCAGCAGTTCCTGCCCTGGCATCAGGCCAGCCAGAGGGAGGCGCCACCTACAGGAGCTACAGATGCAAAGCACAGAGGCTTACACCTGTGTGCTCGGCCCACTGGTTATGACAGTGGAGAGAGGCACTGCAGCCAGGAGGCAAGAAACAGTTCTTTCCTCCACCTGGCCCAAGTGCTGTTCCCCTGCAAACCCCGACATCACTCCAGGGGCTGAGCAGCTCTAGAGACTAGAGTTTCTGGGCACTAGAGGGAGCCACATACAAATATGAAACGTCAAAGGAAGCTGGTTCAAACAAAAATCTCACAAACACCAGAAAAAGGGCCAAATGAAACTGAACTCACCAATCCTCCTGAAAGTTCAAAATAAAAATCATAAACATGCCCATGGAGGTACAGAAAAATATTCAAGAACTCAGGGATGAATTTAGGGTGGAGATTCAATCATTAAGAAATTCCACATCTGAAATGAAACATACAATGGAGGGATTTAAAAGCAGATTAGATGTAGTAGAAGAAATGGTAAATGGAATAGAAATTAGAGAAGAGGAATTCAAAGAAGCTGAGGCACAGAGAGAAAAAAGGATCTCTAAGAATGAAAGAATATTGAGAGAACTGTGTGACCAATCCAAATGGAACAATATTTGCATTATAGTAGTACTAGAAGAAGAAGAGAGAGAAAAAGGGATTGAAAGTATCTTTGAGGACGTAATTGCTGAAAACTTCCCCAATTTGGGGAATAAGATAGTTTTTCAGGCCATGGAGGTGCACAGATCTCCCAACATAAGGGAACCAAAGAAGACAACACCAAGACATATAATAATTAAAATGGCAAAGATCAAGGATAAGGACAGACTTTTAAAAGCAGTTAGAGAAATAAGATCACATACAAAGGAAAGCCCATCAGGCTATCATAAGACATCTCAGCAGAAACCATACAGGGCAGAAGGGAGTGGCATTATGTATTTAGTGCAATGAAACAGAAGGGCCTTGAACCAAGAATAGTCTAACTGGAAAGATAATCATTCAAATTTGAAGGAGGTATTAAATAATTTTCAGATAAGCAAAAGCTGAGAGAATTTACTTCCCATAAAACACCTCTACAGTGTATTTTGGAGGAACTGCTATAAATGGAAGTGTTCCTAAGGCTAAATAGCTGTCATCAGGGGTAATAAAACCACAGTAAAGAAAGTAGAACAGCTAATTACTAAGCAAATGCAAAATCAAATCAACTACCCCAAAGTCAATCAAGGGATAGACAAAGAGTAGAGAATATGATACCTAATATATATAAAATGGAGGAGGAAGAAAAAGAAGGAAAAAAATGAACCTTTGGGTGGTTGCAATAACATACTAAGTGAGTTAAATTAGACTGTTAGATAGTAAGGAAATTACCCTTGAATCCTTGGTAACCATGAATCTAAAGCCTGCAATGGCAATAAGTACATACCTATCGATAATTACCCCTAAATGTAAATGGTCTGGATGCACCAATCAAAAGCCATAGAGTCACTGAGTGGATAAAAAAACACGACCCATCTACATGCTGCCTATAAGAGACTCACCTTAAACCCAAAGATGTACACAGACTGAAAGTAAAGGGATGGAAAAAGATATTTCATGCAACTAATAGGAAGAAAAAAGCAGGAGTTGCAGTACTTGTATCAGAAAAAAATAGATGTCAAAAGAAAGAAAGTAACAAGAGACAAAGAAAAACATTACATATAGATAAAGGGGTCAATTCAATAAGAGGATATAACTATTATAAATATATATGCACCCAACACAGGGTCACCTACATATGTGAAACAAATACTAACAGAATTAATAGAGGAAATAGAATGCAATGCATTCATTCTAGGAGACTTCAACACACCACTCACTCCAAAGGACAGATCAACAGGACAGAAAATAAATACGGGGACAGAAGCATTCAACAATGGATTAGAAGTGATGGACCTAACAGACATCTACAGAACATGGCACACAAAAGCAACAGGATACACATTCTTCTCAAGTGCACATGGAACATTTTCAGAAATAGATCATATCCTAGGCCACAGAAAGAGCCTCAGTAAATTCTAAAAGATTGAACTTGTACCAGCCAACTTCTCAGACCACAAAGGTATGAAACTAGAAATAAATTACACAAAGAAAATGAAAAAGTCCACAAACACTTGGAGACTTAATAATGTGCTCCTTAAAATAATCAATGGATCAATGACCAAATAAAAACAGATATCAAGCAATACATGGAGACAAATGAAAACAATAATTCAACACCACAAAATCTGTGGGATGCAGCGAAGGCTCTGCTAAGAGGGAATTATATTGCAATACAGGCCTACCTTAGGAAAGAAGAACAATACTGTATGAATAATCTCAACTCACAATTAACAAAACTAGAAAAAGAAGAACAAATGAGGCCCAAAGTCAGTAGAAGGAGGGACATAATAAAGATTAGAGCAGAAATAAATAAAATCGAGAAAAATAAAACAATAGAAACAATCAATGAAAGCAGGAGCTGGTTCTTCAGGAAAATAAACAAAATAGATGAACCCTTAGCCAAACTGATCAAGAAAAAAAGAGATTCTACACACATAAACAGAATCAAAACTGAGAAAGGAAAAATCACTACAGACACACAGAAATACAAAGAATTATTAGAGAATACTATGAAAAATTATAAAGTAACAAACTGGATAACCTAGAAGAAATGGATAACTTTCTAGAAAAATCCAACCTTCCAAGGGTGACCCAGGAACAAACAGAAAATCTGAATAGACCAATTACCAGCAATGAAAGTCTACTGGTAATTTAAAAACTACCTAAGAACAAAACCTCTGTATCAGAAAGTTTCACTCCTGTATTTTATCAAACATTTAGTGAAGACATAATACCCATCCTCCTTAAAGTTTTCCAAAAATTAGAAGAGGATAGAATACTCCCAAAGTCATTCAATGAGGCCAGAATCACTCTAATACCAAAAGCAGGCAAAGATACCACAAAAAAATAAAATTACAGACCAATATCCCTGATGAACATAGATGCAAAAATACTCAACAAAATATTAGCAAACCAAATTCAAAAATACATCGAAAAGATCATCCATCATGATCAAGTAGAATTCATTCCAGGTTTGCAAGGATGGTACAACGTTCTAAAATCCATCAACATCATCCCCCACATCAACAAGAAGAAGGACAAAAACCAAATGATCATCTCCATAAATGGTGAAAAAGCATTTGACAAAATTCATTTATGATAAAACATCCATTTATGATAAAAACTCACAACCAAATGGGTGTAGAGGGCAAGTACTTCAACATAATAAGGGCTATATATGACAAACCCATAACCAACATCATACTTAACAGTGAGAAGCTGAAAGCTTTTCCTTTAAGATTGGAAACAAGACAAGGATGCCCACTCTCCCCACTTCGATTCAACATAGTACTGGAGGCCCTAGCCATGGCTATCAGACAACACAAATAAAAGGCATCCAGATTGGCAGGGAAGAAGTTAAACTGTCCCTGTTTGAAGATGACACTATATTGTATATAACAGTAAAGAATCCACTCCAAAACTATTAGATCTAATATCAGAATTCAGCAAAGTTGCAGGATACAAAATGAATGCACAGAATTCTATTGCATTCCTATACACTAAGGATGGACTAGCAGAAAGAGAAATCAGGAAAACAATTCCATTAACAATTGCATCAAAAAGAATAAAATACCTAGGAATAAACTTAACCAAGGAAGTGAAAGACCTATACTCTGAAAACTACAAGACACTGATGAGAGAAATTAAAGACGTACCAATAAATTCAAAAACATCCTGTGCTCATGGGGAGGAAGAATTAATATTGTCAAAATGATCCATCCTGCCTGAAGCAATCTACAGATTCAATGCAATCAAAATACCAACAGCATGCTTCAATGAACTAGAGGAAATAGTTCTAAAATTCATATGGAACCACAGAAACCCTGAACAGCCAAAGCAAACCTGAGAAAGAAGAATAAAGTGGAGGAGGGATTATGCTCCCCGACTTCAAGCTGTACTACAAAGCCACAGTAATCAAGACAATTCGGTACTGGCACAAGAACAGACCCATAGACCAATGGAACAGACTAGAGAGCCCAGATATAAACCCAAGTATATGTGGTCAATTAATATATGATAAAGGAGCCATGGCTATACAATAGGGAAATGACAGCATCTTCAACAGCTGGTGTTGGCAAAACTGGACAGCTACATGCAAGAGAATGAAACTGGGTTATTGTCTAACCCCATACACAGAGATAAACTCAAAATGGATCAAAGACATGAATGTAAGTCATGAAACCATAAAACTCTTTGAAGACAACATAGGCAAAATCTCCTGAATATAAGCATGAGTGACTTCTTCCTGAACGCCTCTCCTTGAGCAAGGGAAACAAAAGCAAAAATGAACTCATGGGACTACATCAAACTAAAAAGTTTCTGTACAGTAAAGGACACCATCAATAGAACAAAAAGGCATCCTACAGAATGGGAGAATATATTTGTAAATGACATATCCAACAAGGGGTTAACATCCAATATATATAAAGAACTCAAATGCCTCAACACCCAAAAAGCAAATAGCCCTGTTAAAAAGAATATGAACAGACACTTCTCCAAAGAAGAAATTCAGATGGTCAACAGGTATATAAAAAGATGCTCCACATCGCTAATTATAAGGAAAATGCAAATTAAAACCACAATGAGATATCACCTCACACCAGTTAGGATGGCCAACTTAGAAAAGACTAGGAACAACAAATGCTGGTGAGGATGTGGAGAAAGGGGAACCCTCCTACACTGCTGGTGGTAATGTAAACTAGTTCAACCATTGTGGAAAGCAATATGGAGGTTCCTCAAAAAACTAAAAATAGAAATACCATTTGACCCAGAATTTCACCCCTAGGAATTTATGGAAAAAAAGAACTTCTCAGATTCAAAATGGCATATGCACCCCTATGTTTATCACAGCACTTTTTACAATAGCCAAGACATGGAAACAACCTAAGTGTCCATTAGTAGATGAATGGATAAAGAAGAGGTGGTACATATACATAATGGAATACTATTCAGCCATAAGAAAGAAACAAATCCTACCATTTGCAACAACATGGATGGAGCTAGAGGGTATTATACTCAGTGAAATAAGTCAGGAAGAGAAAGACAAATACCAAGTTATTTCCCTCATCTGTGGAGTATAACGAAGCAAAACTGAAGGAAGAAAATAGTAGCAGACTCACAGAACCCAAGAAGGAACTAGTGGTTACCAAAGGGGAGGGTTGGGGGAGGGCAGGTGGGAGGGAGGGAGAAGGGACTCGTGGAGTTTCCCAATTGTTGCACATGGTGTGTGTGGGGACACAGGGTAGACAATGTAGTTCAGAGAAGACAAATAGGGATTCTGTGGCATCTTACTACTCTGATGGACAGTGACTGCAATGGGATATGGGGGGGAGACTATAATAAGGGTGAATATAATAACCACATTGTTTTTCTTGTGTAACCTTCATAAGAGTATATATCAATGATACCTTAATAAAAAAATATGTGTATATATATATATATATATATATATGTATAAAAGTCTCCAAATAAAATTTTTTAAAGCTTCACCTATATTTGACGGTTGTATTTATAATATAAAAGTTACCATTTTAATAATTTTAAGTGCAAAGTTCATGGGCACTAATTACGTTCGCATTATGCATCCATCACCATGTATTTCCAAAGTTCATCATCCGAAGGAGAAACATTGTACCTGTTAAGCAATAATTTCTATTTGTTTTACCAATGCTCTGATTTTTTGTACATTTTTTGCCTAATTTCTCTTAGTTCTTTGTCCACGTTTTTCATTAGCCCTTTGAATATATTTAAGACAGTTGTTTTAGAAACAGTCAGTCTGATATCTGCATTCTTCAGGGACAGCTTCTGTCTATTAACTGGAACAATAAATAGAAACGATTTGTTTTGTTCTTTTGAATGGGTTGTGCTTACCTGTTTGTTTTCTTGTGACTTTTTGTTAACAACTTGTGTCTTGAATATTATAATGTGGTAAATCTGTGAATCCCATTTCCCTCTCCCTTTGGTTTTGTAGCAGTTTTGATCGTTGGCGACTGTAGCGGTCCAATTGTTTAAACACCAGGAGGCAGAGAGAGAGAGAAATAAAAGCCAATCAATCAAACAAACAACGCACATACACAAGAAAATAAGAAGCAGGTCTCCCAATCTTTATGGAGAGCCTCTGTGCTCACCCACTCCTTAAAAACCTAATAGTTTTGCAAGGGGTATAGGGATCAGTCCGGTCTGACAATTTAGGGTCTTCTCAAGGCTTCTGTGAGCAGATGCATGGCTTTCTAATTTTCTTTGACTACAGGGGTGCTTTTGAATGCCCCAATTTACTGAAGAAACTCGCCCTAGCTGTTCCTCTAGGCCTTAAGTGTTTAGAATATAACCACAATCTTTTGCTCCAGGCATCTGTGGATTATTAGTTTGCCTTACAGTGTTTTGAGCAATGCCCAATTCAAAGGAGTTTTTATATGTGAGAAGTTAAGAAATCAAAGTTAACTGCAGTATGATGAAGCCCAAGGGAGAGGGCCTTGTGTGCTCTTCTGTCCCTGGTGGCCAGCCCAGAAAAACAGCAGAAGAAACTGGGGTGGCTCTGGGAACTGCAGTGCTGCGCAGTGGATAAAATGAGAGTTCCTGCGGCCAGGATTCTCACCTGGCCCTAGTTGACTAGCTCACTGCACACGTGTGGGCAATACATTGCTATTGACTCTATACAAGGAGCTTTGCCCAGTGTTCTGGGTGATACCATGGCATGGCTGCAAGGCTGCAGGAGAGCAGAGCAGAGGCTGGAGGGGTGGCAGCACCAAGGACAGAGGCCCAGAGGACGGCTGTGCAGGACAACTGTGCAGGCAGAGAGGCCCAGAGGATGGCTGTGCAGGGAGAGGGGCCCAGAGGCAGAGACCAGCTTGCTGTGTGCAGACTCGCTCTGAGTAAACGGGATTCTAGTCACTGACCTGCCACCGTGAAAATAAAGTTGAGTATAACCCATTCACCTCAAAAACATTTTACTGTCATTTGCTTTGGTCACATTGAATCCATAGTGATCTTGCTGGGGGCTGAAACCCATTGGCAAGGCACGCACGAAGCCACATGCAGATAGCCACATGACACACACAGTTAAATCCTGCATTACTCATAACTATCATCACCACAGTCTTAGACTGTGCCAGCCCTCTCCAGGAGAGCCCAGTGCTGGCTGCTGATATACAGAGCTGACTAGGTCCCTGCTGTTGAGTCTTATCAGTCTGTTTTGGAAAATGACATGTCAGCAGTGCTCAATCTAGATTGCACAGTAGATTCCTCTGGGTTCTATTTTTTTTAATTCTGAAATATAGACACCATCCCTGGAAAATTAGATTATATTGGTTTGGTTTGAAAGCTAAGGTGAGCAGAAGTACTGTAATAAGTAGGCCCCCAGTTTTGTGGTTTAATGAAAGAAAGCATTTATCATTCAGATTCCATTATAATCAGTCTCCGCTTGAAGACTTACAGACCCACGCTCCGTCTGTTATGTGGCTTCTCCATCCCCCAGAACAGCTCTGTCCTACAGAAACTTCCACAGTGATGGAGATATCCTATTACCATGCTCTCCAATATGACAGCCACTGACCATATGTGGCACTTTAGGGCTTCAAGTATGGCCAGTACAACTAAGGAACCAAAATTTTTAATTTGATTTAAAATTAATTCATTTAAATTTGGATAGCCACATGTGGCCAGTAGTTACTGTTTTGGACAACACAGACCTAAGCTCTTTAATCATCTGGATGGTCAAGGCAAGATTTCTATGTCAAGGTTCTGATAAGCCAAAGAAAAAGACATGTAGAAGAGGCATTGTACAAGAATGGGCCAAAATAGCACATACCTATTCACATTCCACTAACTAGTTGGACTCACCTAGTTGCAAAGTCATAGGGGAAGCATATTCCTTGGTCAATCTGGCTTCCTCACTATAACTGTTGTTGAAGAAGAGCAGGAGAGAGTTTGGTGTGCAGCTAGCAGGTTCTGCCACAGTTGCTCTGGTATCAAAGATGATATATTTTTAAAAAGCTTCCAAAACAATTCTAATGTTCAGTCATAGCTGGCAACAAATGGTCTACATAAAAGCACTTAGGGATGTCTTTTATTTAGCAGAACTCTTTCTATTAGACACATCCATATGGAGAGGTAAAGTACACATCCACGTTTACATACCAGGTGGGTGCTTTGTAAATGCTGTGGGTATTAGATACACCAAACTCATGACTAATCAAATTCACATGAATCAGAGCTCTTATCCAATACCAAGCTGCACTTATAATGTTACAAATTCAAGTAAATGGAAAGCACAGAGGGAGTATGGGGGATCTGGAGCCTCTAGAGCATCTCCTACATTGTGTTTTGTTCTGTTTTTGCAGAAGTATGTTCTGTTCTGGCTCAGATTAACGTATGTGGTCTTTCACATATGGGACATGTGCATTCACATCACTTACACATGAAATGTCTTCAAATAGCTGCATAGCACAGTTATATTCAGATGTATTCAGAGAGTTACATTTTCTAGTGAGTTGTGTATCATAAACTAACTGAGATTTTTACCATAAGCAATCCTACACAACCAGGGACATCCTGATGAAAACATCCCATAGATTAGGACTCTTCTACTAGCAAACACTGTAAATTTGTTTGTTAGGAGAGCTGTTATTAGCCTTGTCCTAGATTTGACAAGGTCACCTTCTTTCCCGCCCAGTGGTGCTGCAGCCTCTCCTAAAAGGAGGGAGCATATTACAGACATTTAGTTTCCCTATGCATCAAAAGTTTTCATGTGCTCTCATTCTGAAATTAGTTCAAAACATGGATTGAGCCCTTCCCATGTGACAGGTATTGTGTAGTGTTTAAGGCATCTAATAAATTGGATTCAAAGCCCCATGACTCCACACTAGCTGTGAGATTTTGAACAAAAGTCCGCCTCTCCAGGCCTTTGTTTAATGACACCCACCTCAGGGTGGTTGTAAGGATTTGCACTAATATAAGCCTCATAGTGAACTAGCAACTATTCAATGAGTTTTACATATTAATTTACCACCATTATTGTTACTGATTGTATTTTCTCAAGGATGGACAGTTTGCTTTCCTAGTTCTCTGTTAATTAATATACCTAAAGAAAATAAGTAACATATTTTCCAGATGCTATATTATGCAAAAGTTTCCTTCATGTTCTGACCTTTGTACCTCTGTTTACTTTATTTATTCACCAGTTAAGGAAAAAAATTCCACAGAATTTCTATTATGTCTAAATATTGAGAGGACAAAAACAAAACTGTTGGATTCTAGGAATACCTACATAACTAAGATACAACTTTCCCTGTAAGTGATACATGGTCCTAAATGGGGAGATTGACATTATCTGATGATCATCCTATAGAATGTTAATGCTATATTTAAGGTATGTGCAAAAGACTGGGTGGGTAGGGCTGGGAAGAAACCATTGCTTCTCTGGGTTGCTTGACTTCACAAAGGAAGTGACATTTGAGTAGGATTCAGATTTTTTTAATACTTTTGCAAGGCAGAGAAATGGGAAAGACTTGTGCATCCCCATAGCTTTCAAAAGAGCAACATGCTCTGCTTAGAGTAGATGCTTTATATTGTCTCTTGATAATTAGGGAAGGGCTGCAAAATCTCATATATAACAAGCTATTTAACAACCTAGGCTGCTAAAACACATGCCATCCTTAGTCAGAGTCCCAGAAAAACACTTGTTTAGCATAGCAAATCTCTATTTTGGCACTTGTGAATATCCCCCTCAGCAGTTTCTAGTATGTCTACCTGCTTGGATGCTGAAGGAACGTTACCTCTGCTGAATGAATTCACTGCTAGATAGAGAAGGCACTTGTTTATACCTCTAGACTGGCAACAATGAGTAACACATGACAAAGCAGAAATTCTGAGTCAAAGGGAATGACATCATTGGCTCTATCTTAGAGTCTAATTTATTTTCCATGAGCCAAGTTACTCAACACAGTTGAGCGATGGCTTCTAAAAGCGTGTTGGAGTAACAACTTGGTTAGGGTGTACTACAGAAAACAACTCGACAGAACTTCCATGAACTGATTGTTTCTTTTCGTTTTCCCTCTGTGTCTACTACAGTAAAATCCAAGAAAGGGTATTAATGATTTTTATTTTCTAAGAACACCTCTTCTTGGCAAGGGAAAAATTACACACCTCCTTTTGTAAGCTTTAGATGTATTGGGGCTTTTGTTTTGTTTTTGTTATCTTTTAAGATTTTGTTTTCCCACATCAGATTTAATGTGTCATCTTAACCATCATCTTAACAATTCACTGTTACACATACACACACACACTGTATATGTTTACTACATACACACATAGTATATATAGTATATAATTATTATATATATATTTTTAAAATAAAACATTTCTGTACTTCAGCATTTGTCTAATAAATAGGATGTCAATTTCTCCTTAAGTGTTATTTAAAGCTGAGGTTCTTATTTGACTTTGTAAACTAATATTAGTTATCATAAATTCCATCAAGGTTAATATGAGAATACTGGGAAGGTCATTTCCTTTCCAATAGACCCCAAGTACTGCTGCTTCCTCCCTTCCGCCTCCCCCCACAAACTCATAAGCTCAGGAGTCAGACTTCCTGGGTTTGATTCCTGGATTTACCACTTATTGGTTGGAGGACTTTGGACAATTTCCTTAACTGTATTGTATATTTATTTTCCACAAAATAGAGACAACTATTATAGGGTTTTATGGGGAGGGTTTTATGGGGATTTAAATTTTTTAATTAAATAGTTGTTTATTTATGGGTTAAAGAACACACATTTAATATCAACCCTAGTATCTAGTAACCACTCAATGTTAGTTGCTATTTTGCAATTATTATCAATAAGCATCTAAGTTTTCTGCCATAATTTAGGGAATCGGCTTATTTAGTGGGGATAGAATGCCACAGCTCATCATGCCTGCTACTTATGGTACTGTTTTCAATGACACAAGTTAGTACTCAAATGCTCAAGTATAAACTTATAAACCTGTATCATTAAAGGCTTGTATGATGGAGAATTTTATGCATCAACTTGGCCAGACTATGGTACCTAGTTTGGTCAAACATCAGTTCTGTGAAGGTAGTTTTTGGAAGTGATCAATATTTAAATCAGTAGACTTTATGTAAAGCAGATTACTCTACATAATGTGGGTGGACCTCATCTAAGCAGTTGAAGGCCTTAAGAGGAAGGACTGAAGATTCCCAAGAAAGAAGCAGTTGTGTCTGAAGACTGCAGGACTGCTTGAGTTTGCAGACTGGTTGGCGTGCCCTGTGCATGCCAGACTTAATACTGTAATATCAACACTTACCTGCATTTCCAGACTTCTGACTTGCCCTACAGATTTCAGACTTGCCAGCTCCCACAATTACATGAGCCAATTTTTTAAAATAAATCTCTCTCTCTCAAAAAGTGTTTTATTTTCTGTTTTTTAAGAACCCTGACTAATAGAGATTTTGGCACTGAGAATTATTCTAGAGGTACAGAATCATAAGGATGAGTTCTCTGAATTCATTGTGGTGCTTCTGAAATTTGTTCTCTAATCTGATTATATTTAGAGGTATTACAATGACTTTATTTCCAATAATAAAAAGAGATGATAGTCCATGGCATATAGCAGTAGACATATAAAAAGTATCACTATTGGACACTTCTAATCATATATTTACAAAAGGAAGTTTCTGAGTGACTATGTATCTGGTACCTTAGAACATTATTATCAAGCTAATAAATGTAATGAGATTGGCTAGTTGTACCTGAAGTCACTAGATTAAGTGGAGAAATAGAAAGATGAGCTCAGGGATTCAAATTTCTAGCTCAAAAGCAATGTAAATGACTAAAAAATTCCTTTCTGAAACAAACTGTTACATTCTGTCACCACAGAGCTGAGATCAGACTCAGAGTCTCATCCTGCAAGTGACGACTTACAACACAAACTAAACTCCCTACATGTTAGGGTGTTGCTAAGGAAAAGAATGGGACCTGATAATTGGAATGAGGATAAATGGGGAGATCCTGATGAAACTGGAGAATTTTGATGCTCTAAATTCTGTTGAATCATTTTAACCAGTAGAAGCAGTCCTTCCACTCTCTTTTTTTTAATTTGGTATCATTAATCTACAATTACATGTGCAACATTATGGTTACTAGACTCCCCACATTATCAAGTCCCCACCACATACCCCATTACAGACACTGTCCATCAGTGTAGTGAGATACTATAGAGTCCTTACTTGTCTTCTCTGAGTTGTACAGCCCTTCCCGTGCCCCCTCCCCCACATTATGCCTGCTAATCGTAATGCTCCTTTTTCCCCCTGGTCCCTCCCATCCCACCCATCCTCCCCAGTCCCTTTCCCTTTGGTATCTGTTAGTCCATTCTTGGGTTCTGTGAGTCTGCTGCTGTTTTGTTCTTTCAGTTTTTTTTCTTTGTTCTTATACTCCACATAAGAGTGAAATTATTTGATACTTGTCTTTTTCCGCCTGGCTTATTTCACGGAGCATAATACCCTCTAGCTACATCCATGTTATTGCAAATGGTAGGATTTGTTTTCTTCTTATGGCTGAATAATATTACATTGTGTATATCTACCACATCTTCCTTATCCATTCATCTACTGATGGGCACTTAGGTTGCTTCCATTTCTTGGCTATTGTAAATAGTGCTGCAATAAATATAGGGGTGCATATGTCTTTTTCAAACTGGGCTGCTGCATTCTTAGGGAAAATTCCTAGGAGTGGTATTCCTGGGTCAAATGGTATTTCTATTTTGAGTTTTTTGAGGAACCTCCATACTGCTTTTGACAATGGTTGAACTAACTTGCATTCCCACCAGCAGTGTAGGAGGGTGCCCCTTTCTCCACATCCTCGCCAACATTTGTTGCTGTTTCTGTTTGGATGGTGCCATCCTTACGGGTCTGAGGTAATATCTCATTGTGGTTTTAATTTGCAATTCGCTGATGATTAGCGATGTAGAGCATCTTTTCATGTGCCTGTTGTCCATCTGAATTTCTTCTTTGGAGAAGTGTCTGTTCAGCTCCTCTGCCCATTTTTTAATTGGATTATTTGCTTTTTATTCATTGAGGTATGTGAGCACTTTATATATTTTGGAAGTCAACCCCTTATCGGATTTGTCATTTATGAATATATTCTCCCATACTGTTGGATGTCTTTTTGTTCTACTGATGGTGTCCTTTGCTGTACAGAAGCTTTTCAGCTTGATATAGTCCCACTTGTTCATTTTTGCTTTTGTTTCCCTTGTCTGGGGAGATATGTTCATGAAGTTGTTCATGTTTATGTCCAAAAGATTTTTGCCTATGTTTTTTTCTAAGAGTTTTATGGTTTCATGACTTATATTCAGGTCTTTGATCCATTTTGAATTTACTTTTGTGTATGGGGTTAGACAATGATCCAGTTTCATTCTCTTACATGTAGATGTAGAGTTTTGCGAACACCAGCTGTTGAAGGGGCTGTCATTTCCCCATTGTATATCCATGGTTCCTTTATTGTATATTAATTGACCGTATATGTTTGGGTTAATATCTGGACTCTCTATTCTGTTCCACTGGTCTGTGGGTCTGTTCTTGTCCCAGCACCAAATTGTCTTGATTACTGTGGCTTTGTAGTAGAGCTTCAAGTTGGGAAGCGAGATTCCGCCAGCATTATTCTTCCCTCTCAGGATTGCTTTGGCTTTTTGGGGTCTTTTGTGGTTCCATATGAATTTTAGAATAATTTGTTCCAGTTCCTTGAAGAATGCTGTTGGTATTTTGATAGGGATTGTATTGAATCTGTAGATTGCTTTAGGTAGTATAGCCATTTTGACAATATTTATTCTTCAAAGCCAAGAGCATGGGATGAATTTTCATTTGTTAGTGTCCTCTTTAATTTCTCTTAGGAGTGTCTCGTAGTTTTAAGGGTACAGGTCTTTCACTTCCTTTGCTAGGTTTATTACTAAATATTTTATTCTTTTTGATACAATTGTGAATGGAATTTTTTCCTGATTTCTTTTTCTGTTAGCTCATCGTTAGTGTATAGGAAAGTAACAGATTTCTGTGTGTTAATTTTGTATCCTGCAACTTTGCTGGATTCAGATATTAGTTCTAGTAGTTTTGGAGTGGAGTCTTTAGGGTTTTTTATGTACAATATCATGTCATCTGCAAATAATGACCGTCTGACTTCTTCTTTACCAATCTGGATGCCTTATATTTCTTTGTGTTGTCTGATTGCCGTGGCTAGGACCTCCAGTACTATGTTGAATAACAGTGGGGAGAGTGGGCATCCTTGCCTTGTTCCTGATCTTAGGTGAAAAGCTTTCAGCTTCTCCCTGTTAAGTATGAGGTTGGCTGTGTGTTTGTCATATATGGCCTTTATGATGTTGACGTACTTGCCATCTATACCCATTTTGTTAAGAGTTTTTATCATGAATGGATGTTGAATTTGGTCAAATGCTTTTTTAGCATCTATGGAGATGATCAAGTGGTTTTTGTCCTTCTTTTTGTTGATGTGGTGGATGATGTTGATGGATTTTCGAATGTTGTACCATCCTTGCATCCCTGGGATGAATCCCACTTGATCATGGTATATGATCTTCTTCGTGTACTTTTGAATTCGGTTTGCTAATATTTTGTTGAGTATATTTTCATCTTTGTTCATCAGGGATATTGGTCTGTAATTTTCTTTTTTGGTGGCGTCTTTGCCTGGTTTTGGTATTAGAGTGATGCTGGCTTCATAGAATAGGTTTGGAAGTATTCCCTCCTCTTCTATTTTTTGGAAAACTTTAAGGAGAATGGTTATTATGTCTTCTCTATATGTCTGATAAAATTCAGCAGTGAATCCATCTGGTCTGGGGATTTTGTTCTTGGATAGCTTTTTGATTACTGATTCAATTTTGTTGCTGGTGGTTGGTCTCTTTAGGTTTTCTGTTTCTTCCTTGGTCAGTCTTGGAAGGTTGTATTTTTCTAAGAAGTTCATTTCTTCTAGGTTTTCCAGCTTGTTAGCATATAGATTTTCATAGTATTCTCTAATAATTCTTTGCATTTTGGTGGGTCCATCATGATTTTTCCTTTCTCATTTCTGATTCTGTTTATGTGTGTAGATTCTTTTTTTCTCGTAATGAGTCTGGCTAGGGGTTTATCTATTTTGTTTATTTTTTCAAAGAACCAGCTCTTGGTTTCATTGATTTTTTTCTATTGTTTTATTCTTGTCAATTTTATTTATTTCTTCTCTAATCTTTATTATGTCCCTCCTTCTGCTGACTTTGGGCCTCATTTGTTCTTCTTTTTTTAGTTTCAATAATTGTGACTTTAGACTATTCATTTGGGATTGTTCTTCCTTCTTTAAATAGGCCTGGATTGCAAATACCTTCCTCTTAGAACTGCGTTTGCTGCATCCCACAGAAGTTGGGGCTTTGTGCTGTTGTTGTCATTTGTCTCCATATATTGCTAGATCTCTCTTTTAATTTGGTCGTTGATCCACTGATTATTTAGGAGCATGTTGTTAAGGCTCCATGTGTTTGTTACCCTTTTTGTTTTCTTTGTATAATTTATTTCTCGTTTTATAAATTTGTGATCTGAGAAGTTGGTTGGTAGAATTTTAGTATTTTTTAATTTACTGAGGTTCTTTTTGTGGCCTAATATGTGGTCTCTTCTGGAAAATGATCCATGTGCACTTGAAAAGAATGTGTATCCTGCTGCTTTTGCATGTAGAGTTCTGTAGATGTCTGTTAGGTCCATCTGTTCTAGTGTGTTGTTTAGTGCCTCTGTGTCCTTACTTATTTTCTGTCTGGTTGATCTGTCCTTTGGAGTGAGTGGTGTGTTGAAGTCTCCTAAAATGAATGGATTGCATTCTATTTACTCCTTTAATTCTGTTAGTATTTGTTTCACATGTCAGTGCTTCTGTGTTGGGTGCATATATATTTATAATGGTTATATCCTCTTTTTGGACTGACCCCTTTATCATTATGTAATGTCCGTCTTTATCTCTTGCTACTTTCTTCGTTTTGAAGTCTATTTTGTCTGATACAAGTCCTACAACACCTGCTTTTTTCTCCATGTTGTTTTCATGAAATATCTTTTTCCATCCCTTCACTTTTAGTGTGTGTATGTCTTTGGCTTTGAGGTGAGTCTCTTGTAAGCAGCATATAGATGGGTCTTGCTTTTTTATCCATTCTATTACTCTGTGTCTTTTGATTGGTACATTCAGTCCATTTACATTAGGGTGATTATCAATTGATATGTACTTATTGCCATTGCAGGCTTTGGATTCGTGGTTACCAAATGTTCACGAGGTTACCAAATGTTCACGAGGTTACCAAATGTATCACGTGGTTACCAAATGTAGTACCTTCTTTACTATCTAACAGTCTAACTAAACTCTCTTATTAAGGTATTATAAACACAGTCTAATGATTCTTTATTTCTCTCTCTTTTTATTCTTTCTCCTCCATTCTTTATATGGTAGGTGTTTTATTTTGTACTCTTTTGTGCTTCCTTTGACTGTTTTTATGGATAGTTGATTTTATTTTTTGCCTTTAGTTGTTATTTGGATGGTCTGCTTTCTTTGCTGTGATTTTATTTTATCTGGTGATATCTATTTAGTCATAGGAGTGCTTCCATTTAGAGCAGTCCCTTTAAACTATCCTGTAGAGGTGCTTTATGGGAGGCAAATTCCCTCAAATTTTGCTTGTCTGGAAATTGTTTAATCCCTCCCTCAAATTTAAATGATAATTGTGCTGGATACAGTATTCTTGGTTCAAGGTCCTTCTGTTTCATTGCATTAAATATATCATGCCATTCTCTTCTGGCCTCTAAAATTTCTGTTGAGAAGTCTGATGATAGCCTGATGGGTTTTCCTTTGTAGGTGATCTTTTTTCTCTCTCTGACTGCCTTTAATACTCTGTCCTTGTCTTTGATCTTTGCCATTTTAATCATTATATGTCTTGGTGTTGTCCTCCTTGGGTCCCTTGTTTTGGGAGATCTGTGGGATTCCATGATCAGAGAAACTATTTCCTTCCCCTGCTTGGGGAAGTTTTTGGCAATTATTTCTTCAAAGACACTTTCTATCCCTTTTTCTCTCTCTTCTTCTTCTGGTACCCCTATAATGCAAATATTGTTCCGTTTGGATTTGTTCACACAGTTCTCTTAATATTCTTTCATTCCTAGAGATCCTTTTATCTCTCTCTGCCTCACCTTCTCTGTACTCCTGTTCTCTTATTTCTATTCCATTAACAGTCTCTTGCACCTCCTCCAGTCTGCTATTAAGACCATCTATCGATTGTTTCATTTCTGTTATCTCCCTGTGGACTTCATCCCTTAGCTCTTGCATGTTTGTCTGTAGGTCCATCAGCATGGTTATGACTTTTATTTTGAATTCTTTTTCAGGAGGATTGGTTAAATCTATCCCACCAGGCCCTCTCTCTGGACTTGTGTGAGTGATTTTTGACTAGACCAGATTCTTCTATAGTTTCATGGCAATATAAGTGTTCACAGGCAGGTGGCACATGTGTCAGCTGGGATAACAAAGTCCCTTCCTGCTTGTTGTTCCCCTGGCCCTTCTCCCCTGGCCAGTTATGTGCACACTCGGAGGCAGTCTCTGGGGTTATTCCCTGAGCTGTTGTTGGCAGGGCCGCCCTCAGGCTAGCCTAGAGCATTTCGGAGGGTTGTAGCCACACTGTGCATTCTTCAGCAAGGATGGGCCCCTTTGTGCCTTCCAGGACTTGCTCTGGCTTCTGCAACCTGTCCTGTTTAGCTGCGCACCCACTGGGAGGAGATTCTGTGTGGTTGCTGTGGGTGGGGCCGCTCTCCAGTTGCTCTGCAGCTGTGGCAGTTCAGCCAGTCTGTTTGCAGCACTAGCTGGGGGGAACGAATGCAGGCTGCTTATCGCCGTGAGGTGCTTCATGGTTGCTTTACCCAGCAGATGGTTAGGGGGCCCGAAATTCCTCAAGATTCCCAGCCTGCTGGGCTGAGTGTGCTGGGACAATTTTGTTCAGCTGTTGGGCCCTTGTCCCTTTAAGGCTTTTAAAAAGCACCAACTTTTCTTTTGTCCTAGGGGAGCCGGCTGTGGGGACCCACTTGCAGTCTCCATCTCAGATCCTGCCCTTCCATTTCTCTATTATCCAGTACACCATGTGATGTGTGTCTATGCTGCTGGTGCAGATCACCAGGGCTGGTTATTTAGCAGTCCTGTGCTTCCACTCCCTCCCCACTCTGATTCTTTTCCTCCTGCCGGTGAGTTGGGGTGGGGGCAGTGCTCGGGTTCCACTGGGTCATGGCTTTGTATCTTACCCGCTTCGTGAGATGCTGAGTTCTCGCAGATGTAGATGTAGGCTGGCTGTTGTCCTGTATCTTCTGGTCTCTCTTTTAGGAATAGTTGTATTTTCAAAACTATATATGGTTTTGGGGGGAGATTTCTGATGCCCTGCTCATGCCACCATCTTGAGCCCTCTCCCTTCTTTCCTTCCTTCTTTTAATATTCAATTTGAGTAGGTTCATTCTGCTTTGCCTGGGGACTATGTAATGGCCTTACTTGAGGTCGCTGTCTTGCAAGACACTGCTGATTCTCCTCAGAACGCACCCCAATCCTCCCCTCTTTACTTTCAGACCTATAGCAAGACTCAAGTTCCAAAAGACTCCAAAAGGTGGGGTACAAAATGTGACCCATGATAAGGTGCACTACACTCAAAAAGAACTACATTAGTTTATGTAGACAGATATCCAAGGAACATAAATGAGAATGGATATTAAGGGTTCAGGGTAAGGATGGAGGTACATAAAGTTGGACAAGGTCAAATTTATTGGTATGGACCCACTAAACAGAGATTCTAGATTTACCATTGTATCTTAGCGGATTAAAAGGCTCTAGCAGTTTGGTTGATTGGCTGAAACATGGAACAGAGGGCAGACTGTACTAAATTAAGTCAAAATAACAAACGTGCCTCAGGATTCTGTAGAGGAAAGTATCTAAAAGCCTAGGGAAACTGAAGCTTTAAAGTGAATTTATCATGTAAGTCCTGCTCACGCACTTTGGGAGAGTCCAGAGGCACATGTTTCATCATGACTATGAGAAACGTACTTGTGAGGAGGAGCCTGTGCATCCTTAAGGAGCTGTGTGATTTTTCTCTGATCTCATTGGTTCTGTTTTTCTGGAGAATTTTGACTAATATAGCATGTGATTAAGATTTAGTCATAGTTACAAAGAACTCATAGACAAAATATTGGGCAACAAAGGTTTGTCTTTGGAGCCCCACTTTGCCACTTACTGTGTGGCCCTCCATCAGTCCTCCTCACTAAGCCTCAGTGTTCCCGTCTGCATATTGGGGGTATAAATGCCTAACTTTTTCTGATACTGTATGGAACAAATGGAAGAGATAGGCAATATAACCTGAGAAATGTTCTTAATGGATGCACTTAAGTTCAGAAAAAGTATCTTGAGTGCTACTTGACTGCTAATATCTATTTCTAATTTCATGATGTTTATTTTGGGTCATTCCAGTGAGTTTTTTTCTTTTTTTATTAAGGTATTATTGATATACACTCTTATGAAGATTTCACATTAAAAAACAATGTGGTTACTACATTTACCCATATAATCAAGTCCCCACCCATATCCCAATGCAGTCACTGTCCATTAGTGTAGTAAGATGCCACAGATCCAACACCTGCCCTCTCTGTGCTACACTGTCCTCCCCCTGACTCCACGTGCACCAAACATAACACTCCTCAATCGCCCTCTCCCACCCTCCCGACTCACCCTCCAACACCCCTTCACCTTGGCAACCACTAGTTCCTTCTTGGAGTCTCTGAGTCTGCTGCTATCATTCTCCTCCAGTTTTGCTTCATTGTTATACTCCACAAATGAGGGAAATCATTTGGCACTTGTCTTTCTCCATCTGGCTTATTTCACTGAGAATAATATCCTCCAGCTCCATCCATGTTGTTGCAAATGGTAGGATTTGTTTCTTTCTTATGACTGAATAGTATTCCATTATGTATATGTACCACATCTTCTTTATCCATTCATCTCCTGATGGACACTTAGGTTTCTTCTATATCTTGGTTACTGTAAAACGTGCTGCAATAAACATAGGGGTGCATATGTCTTTTCAAATCTGAGATGTATTCTTTGGGTAAATTCCAAGGAGTGGGATTCCCGGGTCAAATGATATTTCTATTTTTAGTTTTTTGAGGAACCTCCATATTGCTGTCCACAATGGTTGAACTAGCTTACATTCCCACCAGCAGTGTAGGAGGGTTCCCCTTTCTCTGCATCCTCGCCAGCATTTGTTGTTCTTAGTCTTTTCGATGCTGGATATCCTTACTGGTGTGAGGTGATATCTTATTGTGGTTTTAATTTGCATTTCCCTGATGATTAGTGATGTGGACCATATTTTCATGTGTCTGTTGACCATCTGAATTTCTTCTTTGGGGAACTGGCCCTTCTTATCCTCTGCCCATTTTTTAATCGGGTTATTTGATTTATGGGTTTTGAGGCATGTAAGTTCTTTATATATATTGGATGTTAACTCCTTGTCAGATATGTCATAAACAAATATATTCTCCCATACTGTAGTATGCATTTTTGTTCTGTTAATGGTGTTCTTTACCATACAGAAACATTTTGATTTGATTTAGTCCCATGAGTTTATTTTTGCTTTTGTTTCCCTTGCTCAAGGAGATGCTTTCAGAAAGAAGATGCTCATGCTTATATTCAGGAGATTTTTGCCTATGTTGTCTTCTAAGAGTTTTATGGTTTCATGACTAACATTCAGGTCCTTGATCCATTTCGAGTTTACTTTTGTGTATGGGGTTAAACAATAATCTAGTTTCATTCTCTTGCATGTAGCTGTCCTGTTTTGCAAACACCAGCTGTTGAAGAGGCCGTCATTTCTCCATTGTATGTCCATGGTTCCTTTATCATATATTAATTGACCATATTTTTGGGTTTATATCAGAGCTCTCTAGTCTGCTCTATTGGTCTATGGGTCTGTTCTTGTGCCAGTACCAAATTGTCTTGATTAGTATGGCTTTTTAGTAGAGCTTGAAGTTGGAGAGCATAATCTGCCCAGCCTTATTCTTTATTTTCAGGATTGCTTTGGGTATTCGAGGTCTTTTCTAGTTCCATATGAATTTTATAATGATTTTCTCTAGGTTGTTGAAGAATGCTGCTGACACTTTGATAAGGAATTGCATTGAATCTGTAGATTGCTTTAGGCAAGATGGCCATTTTAAAATATTAATTCTTCCTATCCATGAGCATGGGATGTGTTTCCATTTATTGGTATCATCTTTAATATCTCTCATGAGTGTCTTGTAGTTTTCAGAGTATCGGTCTTTCACTTCTTGGTTAGGTTTACTACTACGTATTTTATTCTTTTTGATGCAACTGTGAATGGAATTGTTTTCCTGATTTCTCTCTCTGCTAGGTCATTGTTAGTGTAGAGGAATGCCATAGATTTCTGCACATTAATTTTGTATCCCACAATTTTGCTGAATTCAGATATTAGATCTAGTAGTTTTGGAGAAGATTCCTTAGGGTGTTTTATGTACAATATCATGTCATCTGCAAACAGGGACAGTTTAACTTCTTCCCTGCCAATCTGGATGTCTTTTATTTCTTTGTGCTGTGTCATTGCTGTGCCTAGGACCTCCAGTACTATGTTGAATAGAAGTGGGGAGAGTGGGCATCCTTGTATTGTTCCTGATCTTAAAGGAAAATATTTCAGCTTCTCGCTGTTAAGTATAATGTTGGTTGTGGGTTTGTCATATATGGCCTTTATTATTTTGAGGTACTTGCTCTCTATACGCATTTTGTTGAGAGTTTTTATCATGAATAGATGTTGAATTTTGTCAAATGTTTTTTCAGCATCTATGGAGGTGATCATGTGGTTTTTGTCCTTCTTCTTGTTGATGTGGGGGATGATGTTGATGGATTTTAGAATGTTGTACCATCCTTGAAAACCTGGAATAAATCCTACTTGATCATGATGGATGATCTTTTTGATGTATTTTTGAATTCGGTTTGCTAATATTTTGTTGAGTATTTTTGCATCTATGTTATTAGAGATATTGGTCTGAAATTTTCTTTTTTTGTAGTGTCTTTGCCTAGTTTTGGTATAAGAGTGATACTGGGCTCATAGAATGAGTTTGGAAGTATGTCCTATTTTTCTAGTCTTTGGAAAACTTTAAGGAGGATGGGTATTAGGTCTTCACTAAATGTTTGATAAAATTCAGTCTTGAAGTCATCTGGTTCAGGAGTTTTGATCTTAGGTAGGCTTTTGATTACCAGTTCAATTTTATTGTTGGTAATTGGTCTGTTCAGATTTTCTATTTCTTTCTGAGTCAGCCTTGGAAGGTTGTATTTTTCTAGAAAGTTGTCCATTTCTTCTAGGTTATCCAGTTTGTTAGCTTATAAATTTTCATAGTATTCTCTAATAATTATTTGTATTTCTGTGGTGTCTGTAGTGATTTTTCCTTTCTCATATCTGATTCTGCTTATGTGAGTTTAGTCTCTTTTTTTCTTGATAATTCTGACTAGGTGTTTATCTATTTTGTTTATTTTCTCAAAGAACCAGCTCTTGCTTTCATTGATTCTATTGTTTTATTCTCAATTTTATTTATTTCTGCTCTAATCTTTACTATGTCCTCCATCTACTGGCTTTGGGCCTCATTTGTTCTTCTTTTTCTAGTTTTGTTAATTGTGAGTTTAGACTGCTCATATGGGATTGTTCTTCTTTCCCGAGGTAGGCCTGTATTGCAATATACTTTCCTCTTAGCACGGCCTTCACTGCATCCAACAGATTTTGCAGTGTTGAATAATTGTTGTCATTTTTCTCCATATATTGCTTGATCTCTGTTTTTATTTGGTGATTGATGCATTGGTTATTTAGGATCATATTGTGAGGCCTCCATGTGTTTGTGGGATTTTTCATATTCTTTGTGTAATTTATTTCTAGTTTTCTACCTTTGTGGTCTGAGAAACTGGTTGGCACAATTTCAATCTTTTTAAATTTACCAAGGCTTTTTGTGGCCTAGTATATGATCTATTCTGGAAAATGTTCCATTTGCACTTGAGAGGAATGTGTATTCTGCTGCTTTTGGGTGTAGAGTTCTGTAGATGTCTGTTAGGTCCATCTGTTCTATTGTGTTGTTCAGTGCCTCTGTCTCCTTGCTTATTTTCTGCTGCTTGATCTGATCTTCAGAGTGAGTGGTGTGTTGAAGTCTCCTAGAATGAATGCATTGCATTCGATTTCTCCTTTTAATTCTCTTAGTATTTGTTTCACATACATAGGGGCTCCTGTGTTGGGTGTATAGATATTTATAATGGTGATATCTTCTTGTTGGATTAACCCCTTACCATTATGTAATGTCCTTCTTTGTGTCTTGTGACTTTCTTTGTTTTGAAATCTATTTTGTCTGATACAAGTACTGCAACTCCTGCTTTTTTCTCTCTATTAGTCGCATGAAATATCTTTTCCCATCCCTTCAGTTTTAGTCTGTGTAAGTCTTTGGATTTAAAGTGAGTCTCTTGTAGGCAGCATATAGATGGGTCTTGTTTTTTATCCATTCAGTGACTCTATGTCTTTTCATTAGTGCATTCAGTCTATTTACTTTAGGATGATTATCAATAGGTATGTAGTTATTGGCATTGCAGGGTTTAAATTTGTGGTTACCAAAGGTTCAAGGTTAACTTCCTTACTATCTAAGAGTCTAATTTAACTCACTTAATATGCTATAGTAAACACAATCTAAAGGTTCTTTTTTTTTCCTCCTCCTTTTTTTTCCTCCTCCATTCTTTATACATTAGGTATCATATTCTGAACTCTTTGTCTATCCCTTGATTGACTTTGGGGATAGTTAATTTAATTTTGCATTTGCTTAGTAATTAGCTGTTCTACTTTGTTTACTGTGGTTTTATTAATTCTGGTGACAGCTATCAAACCTTAGGAACACTTCCATCTATAGCAGTCCCTCCAAAATACACTGTAGAGATGGTTTGTGGGAGGTAAATTCTCTCAGCTTTTGCTTATCTGGAAATTGTTTAATCCCTCCTTCAAATTTAAATGATAATCTTACCGGGTAACGTATTCTTGGTTGAAAACCCTTCTGCTTCATTGCATTAAATACATCATGCCACTCCCTTCTGGCCTGTAAGGTTTCTGTTGAGAAGTCTTATGATAGCCTAATGGCCTTTCCTTTGTATGTGATCTCATTTCTCTCTCTGGCTGCTTTTAAAAGTCTGTCCTTATCCTTGATCTTTGCCATTTTAATTGCTATATGTCTTGGTGTTGTCTTCCTTGGATCCCTTGTGTTGGGAGATCTGTGCATCTCCATGGCCTGAAAGACTATGCCCTTCCCCAGATTCGGAAGTTTTCAGCAATTATGTTCTCAAAGACACTTTCTATCCCTTTTTCTCCCTTCTTCTTCTTCTGGTACCCCTATAATGCGAATATTTTTCCCGTTTGGATTGGTCACACAGTTCTCTCAATATTCTTTCATTCTTAGAGATCCTTTTTTCTCTCTGTGCCTCAGCTTCTTTGTGTTCCTCTTCTCTAGTTTCTATTTCATTCCTTTTCTCCTCCACCATATCCAATCTGCTTTTAATACCCTCCATTGTGCTCTTCAATGATTGGATCTCCAACCAGAATTCATTACTGAGTTCTTGAATGTCTTTCCGTACCTCTATGAGCATGTTAATTATTTTTATTTTGAACTCCCTTTCAGGAAGAGTCATGAGGTCGATGTCATTTAAATATTTCCCAGGAGTTGTATTAATAATTTTACTATGGACCAGGTTCCTTTGGCATTTCATATTTGTATATGGCACCCTCTGGTGTCCAGAAGCTCTACTCCCTGGAGCTGCTCCGCCCCTGAAGCAATGTCAGTGGTCTCAAGGGAGTGGTATTGTGCCTGGGCAGAGGGATGAGCTGTTTCCTCCTTCCCAGCTGCTATGCCTGTCTACACTGCCTCAACCAGTGGGCTGAGCACACAGGTATAAGCCTCTATGCTTTGCATTTGTAGTTTCTGTAGACAGATCTTCCCTCTGGCTGGGCTAACGCCAGGGGAGGGTTTGCCAGTATGTGAGCCAGGTGGGGCTGGCCGCGAGAAGGGTGAAGTAGGCTGTGTATCATGGAAGGAGTCTTTGGAGCTGAGTAGCAAGCCAGAGAGCTGCATCACCTGAAGATCATCTAAGGAGGAAGATTTTTTTTTCTTCCTTAAATATGGGAGTCTATATGGCAAAGCTCCTAACCTGCTGGGCAGAGTGCACCCAGACAATTTTGTCTACATGTCCTCTTTCCTGAGAAGTAAGCTCTTTGCAATCCTTGCCCCTTTAGCAGCCCTTTTGCTAAGGGTTTCCTTGTTAGGAAGACTCTCAGACTGTCTTCCTTTCTTTTGTCCCATAACAGCTTGATAGGGATCCCAGCTTTCCAGAGGCAGCTGGAATCCCAGACTCTTCAGGAATTCTGCCTGTCTTTGCTTTTAAACCCCATAATCATGAGAGTATCATGCAAGCACCATGAAATGTAGGTTTGTGCTGTGAGAGCAGATCTCCAGAGTTAGGTATTCAGCAGTCACAGGCCTCCACTCCCTCCCTGCTCTATTTCTCTTTAGAGATCTACTGCCATCTTTAATCCTCTCATTCCAGTGGGGTTTTTTTTTTGGTATCATTAATGTACAAATACATGAGCAACATTATGGTTACTATACTCCCCCCATTATCAAGTACTCACTACACAACCCATTACAGTCACTGTCCATCAACATAGTAAGATGCTATAGAATCACCACTTGTCTTCTCTGTGTTGTACTGCCTTCCCCGTGCTCCCAAGTTCCCGTACATTATATGTGCTAATTGTAATGCCCCTTTTTCCCATTTATCCCTCCATTCCCAAGCATCCACCCCAGTCCCTTTCCCTTTGTTAACTGTTAGTCCATTCTTGGGCTCTCTTAGTCTGCTGCTGTTTTGTTCCTTCAAGTTTTTCTTTGTACTTATGCTCCACAGATGAGTGAAATCATTTGGCACTTGTCTTTCTCCACCTGGCTTATTTCACTGAGCATAATACCCTCTAGCTCCATCCATGTTTCTGCAATCGGTTGGATTTATTTTCTTCTTATGGCTGAATAATATTCCATTGTGTATATGTACCAATTCTTCTTTATCCATTCATCTACTGATGGACACGTAGGTTGCTTCTATTTCTTGGCTATTGTAAATAGTGCTGCAATAAACATAGGGGTGCATCTGTCTTTTTCAAACTGGGCTCCTGCATTCTTAGGGTAAATTCCTAGGAGTGGAATTCCTGGGTCAAATGGTATTTCTATTTTGAGTTTTTTGAGGAAACTCCATACTGCTTTCCATAATGGTTGAACTAATTTACATTCCCCCCAGCAGTGTAGGAGGGTTCCCCTTTCTGCACATCCTCACCAACATTTGTTGTTGTTTGTCTTTTGGATGGTGGCCATCCTTACTGGTTTGAGGTGATATCTCATTGTGGTTTTAATTTGCATTTCCCTGATGACCAGCGATGTGGAGCATCTTTTCATGTGCCTGTTGGCCATCTGTATTTCTTCTTTGGAGAAGTATCTGTTCAGCTCCTCTGCCCATTTTTTAATTGGATTATTTGTTTTTTGTTTGTTGAGGTGATTGAGCTCTTTATATATTTGAATGTCAACCCTTTATCGGATATGTCATTTATGAATATCTTCTCCCATACTGTAGGATGCCTTTTTGTTCTATTGATGGTGTTCTTTGCTGTACAGAAGCTTTTCAACTTGATATAGTCTCACTTGTTCATTTTTTATTTTGTTTCCTTTGCCTGGGGATATTTGTTCATGAAAAGTTGCCCATGTTTATGTCCAAGAGACTTTTGCCTATGATTTTTTCTATTAGTTTTATGGTTTCATGACTTACATTCAGGTCTTTGATCCATTTTGAGTTTACTTTTGTGTATGGGATTAGGCAGTAGTCCAGTTTCATTCTCTTACATGTAGCTGTCCAGTTTTGCCAATACCAGCTGTTGAAGAGGCTGTCATTTCCCCATTGTATATCCATGGTTCCTTTATTATATATTATTTGACCATATATGTTTAGGTTAATATCTTTAGGACTCTCTATTCTGTTCCACTGGTCTGTGGGTCTGTTTTTATGCTGGTACCAAATTGTCTTGATTACTGTGGCTTTGTAGTAGAGCTTGAAGTCAGGGAGCATAATTCCCCCTGCTTTGTTCTTCCTTCTGGATTGCTTTGGGTATTCGGGGTCTTTTTTGGTTCCATATGAATTTGAACTATTTGTTCCAGTTCATTGAAGAATGCTGCTGGCACTTTGATAGGAATTGCATTGAATCTGTAGATTGCTTTAGGCGAGATGGTCATTTTGATAATATTTATTCTTCATAGCCAAGAGCTGGGATGAATTTCCATTTATTAGTGTCCTCTTTAATTTCTCCTAAGAGTGTCTTGTAGTTTTAAGGGTATAGGTCTTTTACTTCCTTGGTTAGATATATTCCTAGGTATTTTAGTATTTTTGATGCAATTGTGAATGGAGTTGTTTTCCTGATTTCTCTTTCTCCTAGTTCATCATTAGTGTATAGGAATGCCACAGACTTCTGTGTATTAATTTTGTGTCCTGTAACATTGCTGAATTGAGATATTTGTTCTAGTAGTTTTAGAGTGGAGTCTTTAAGGTTTTTTTATGTACAATATCACGTCATCTACAAATAGTGACAGTTTGACTTCTTCCTTACTAATCTGGATGCCTTATATTTCTTTGTTTTGTCTCATTGCTGTGGCTAGGACCTCCAGTACTATGTTGAATAACAGTGTGGACAGTGGGCATCCCTGCCTTGTTCCTGATCTTAGGTGAAAAGCTTTCAGCTTCTCGCTGCTAAGTATGATGTTGGCTGTTGGTTTTTCATATATGGCCTTTATTGTGTTGAGGTACGTGACCTCTATACCCATTTTTTGTTAAGAGTTTTTATCATGAATGTATGTTGAATTTTGTGAAATGTTTTTTCAGCATCTATGGAGATAATCATGTTGGTTTTTGTCCTTTGTTTTGTTCATGTGGTGGATGATGTTGATGAATTTTTGAGTGTTGTACCATCCGCGCAATCCTGAGATGAATTTCACTTGTTCATGGTGTATGATCCTCTTGATATATTTTTGAATTCAGTTTGCTAATATTTTGTTGAGCATTTTTGCATCTATGTTCATCAGGGATATTGGTCTGTAATTTTTTTTGTGGGGTCTTTGCCTGGTTTTGGTATGAGAGTGATGCTGGCGTCATAGAATGAGTTTGGAAGTATTCCCTCCTCTTCTATTTTTTGGAAAACTTTAAGGAGAATGTGTATTATGTCTTCTCTAAATGTCTGATAAAATTCGGCGGTGAATCCATCTGGTCTGGGTGTTTTGTTTTTGGGTAGTTTTTTATTACCGATTCAATTTCGTTGCTGGTAATTGGTCTGTTTATATTTTCTGTTTCTTCCTTGGTCAGTCCTGGAAAGTTGTATTTTTCTAGAAAGTTGTCCATTTCTTTTAGGTTATCCACTTAGTTAGCATATAGATTTTCATACTATTCTCTCATAATTCTTTGTATTTCTTTGGGGTCCATCGTGATTTTTTCATTCTCATTTCTGATTCTTTTTATGTGTGTAGAGTCTCTTTTTCCCTTAATAAGTCTGGCTAGGGGTTTATCTATTTTGTTTATTTTCTCAGAGAACCAGCTCTTGGTTTCATTGATTTTTTTTCTGTTGTTTTATTCTGCTCAATTTTATTTATTTCTTCTCTGATCTTTATGTCCCTCCTTCTTCTGACTTTGGGCCTCATTTGTTCTTCTTTTTCCAGTTTCAATAATTGTGACTTTAGACTATTCATTTGGGATTGTTCTTCCTTCTTTAAATACACCTGGATTGCTATACATTTTCCTGTTAGAAATGCCTTTGCTGTGTCCCACAGAAGTGGGTGCTTTGTGCTGTTGTTTTCATTTGTCTCCATATATTGCTTGATCTCTGTTTTAATTTGGTGATTTATCTATTGATTATTTGGCAGCATGTTGTTAAGCCTCCATGTGTTTGTGAGTTTTTTGTTTTCTTTGCACAATTTATTTCTAGTTTTATACCTTTGTGATCTGAGAAGTTGGTTGGTAGAATTTCAGTATTTTTCAATTTACTGAGGCTCTTTTTGTGGCCTAATATGTGGTCTATTCTGTAAGATGTTCCATGTTCACTTGAGAAGAATGTGTATCCTGCTGCTTTTGGATGTAGAGTTCTGTAGATGTCTGTTATATCCATGTGTTCTAGTGTGTTATTCAGTGCCTCTGTGTACTTACTTATTATCTGTCTGGTTGATCTGTCCTTTGGAGTGAATGGTGTGTTGAAGTCTCCTAAAATGAATGCATTGGTTTCTATTTCCTCCTTTAATTCTGTTAATATTTGTTTCACATATGTCGGTGCTCCTGTGTTGGGTGCATATATATTTTAAATGGTTATATCTTCTTGCTGTATTGACCCCTTTATCACTATATAATTTCCTTCTTTATCTCTTGTTACTTTCTTTGTTTTGAAGTCTATTTTGTCTGATACAAGTACTGCAACACCTGTTTTTTTCCCCCTATTGTTTGCATGAAATATCTTTTTCCATCCCTACATATTTAGTCTGTGCATGTCTTTGGGTTTGAGGTGAGTCTCTTGTAAGCAGCATACAGATGGGTCTGGCCTGGTTAGCTGTGCAATGGGAGAAGGCTCTGTGCGTAGCCGGCTGTGGCGACCCGCTTGCAGTCTCAGTCTCAGATTTTACTTTCCCGTTTCTCTAATATCCAGTACACCATGCAATGTTTGTCTGTGCTCCTGGTGCAGATTACTAGGGCTGGTTATTCAGCAGTCCTGTGCTTCTACTCCCTCCCCACTCTGATTCTTTTCCTCCTACTGGTGAGCTGGGGTGGGGGGAGTGCTCGGGTCTAGCCGGGTCACGGCTTTGTATCTTACCCTTTTCGTGAGATGCTGAGCTTTTGCAGATGTATATGTAGCCTGGCTGTTGTACTGTATCTGCTGGTCTCTCTTTTAGAAATAGTTGTATTTGCTGTATTTTCAAAATACATATGATTTTAGGAGGAGATTTCTGCCACCCTACTCATGCCTCCGTCTTGAGAAATCTCCTTCAGTGAGTATTTGAGAAAGATGAATACATAATTTAATGAGACCAAGAATTGTATGCTGGGCATTATTTAAATAATGAAAGCATGGTAGCAGTCCAGCAGTATCCAACAGAAATATAATGTGAGCCACAGAAAGGAAAAAGAAACAGATGAAGTCAATTTTAATACTATACTTTATTTGACCCAATATATTCCAAATTTTTATCATTCTAAAAGTAATATATAAAAAAGAATTAATGACATATCTTACATTCTTTTTTGTTTCATACAATGTGTCTTCACAATCTAGCATGCACTTTATATTTACAGCAGATCTCAATTTGTACTAGGCACATTTCAAGTGCTCAACAGTCATGTATAGTTAATGGCTATGTATTGGACATCATAGGTCTAGGCTATTCCACAAAGCAAATTCCATTGTCCTTTACTTTGCACTAAGCATTACACCACCTACATTTATGTAGAATAAGGCATAAACTTGTTTCCAAAATTCCTTTTCAAATTACTAATTTTCCTGCCATGAAAGGCAACAAAGAAATTAAGGAATCACACTAAAATATTACTGTTGCTCTTATCACTTCTGAATTAGAAAGAAAGAGAAGCATATGCTTCTACCTTTCTCTCTTCTCATAAATTACTATTAGACTTATCAATCCTCTATATCATTCTGCCTAAATAATTGTGTCGCTCCTTTTAAAATGCTGCAATTACTATTAAATAGTTGAATAAACCATAATTTTATTTTGGATTTTAACATACAGTCTAGAATATAATTATTGTGTAATGGCCCTCTTTTGCATATGCTTTCATTTACAGAGAACAGCTATGCAATATTAGGGCCCTCACACATAAATGACTATAACCACTGTTGATGGGTTTGCTGAAGCTCATCAAATGGAAAAGTAATTTTTGGGTGTCTTATTTTAGCAAAGAATTATTTCTAGGGAGTGATGAAATATTAGGACAAAACAGGGACTATCAATAACAAAAAGTTTCTCCCAGGGCTTGATGACTGAATCTAGGTAGCTGGAAATGTCCTCACTCTGTTTGTGAGCTCTTTTAAAGAGCTCAAGACTATATTCAAAGAATTCTACGCACAGCATCTCTTAGCCTTATTGATACAAGTGATCTCGTACATAGGTGGCCAGAGTAATAAACACAGTGCCAAGACTTAGCTAGAAAGAGCCAAAGGGAAAACCAATCATTTCATAATTCATTACTTTATTTAAAAAATGTTTTAATAAATGTATACTATGTGTAATTACTATGGTGCATCCTACAAAATGACAATAGAATTTAGGACATGATGTAATATCATCATCCACAGAACTTGAAATTGCATAAGAGAAAAAATAAATTGACACAAATAACTCTAGTGCAAAGCTATATGAGATGTGTCAATAAGAATTAGGTTGTTCAGAGGAAGGAGAAAGCATTGCTTGCTTAATTAGGGAAAACTTCAAGGAGGAAGAAGCATGAGAAATGGACAATTGGAAAATGGAAATTTCATTTTGGTTTGATTATAAGGTTTAACTAGAAGAATTGGTTTATAAAAGATTAAAAGGACAGGATGGGATGGTTGAATGCCAGACTAGGAAATTTTAGTCCCAATTGGCAGACTCAGGGGAATGGAGGCTCAAAGCAGTTAGGTTGCTTTGGAAGGTTTATTTGTGTCATAATTGAATTGGTGATTTAGGAACATACTATCTAATAGTGACTTCCACAGTGAAGAAGACTATCATCAGGAAGTTTGGTAAGAGTTGGCAGAAATGGGCCAAGAATGAAGTATTAGGAACCTGAATTAAGTTAGTGCACTGGGAAGAGGAGGATGTGAATGTAGGTCTGGATATAAGTATTGAAGAACAGGGAGTGTTAAAAGTGACTGAGGTTTCAAGTCAGAAGACTGAAATTCCATTAGGAGAAACACCGAAGTACTCAAATGAATTTCATATAAATTGAGCCTGGGATATTTAAAACTCACCCTGAATGAAGACTGGCAGGCTAAAAAATGGCCCTCCTTTATATATATAAAGATATCCATATGCTTCAATGAAACTAAGAAGAGATTCTTTGAAAATTGATAAACCTTTATCTAGGATCACCAAGAAAGGAAGAGAGGAGACCCCATAAATAAAATCAGTATTGATAGAGAAGTTAAAATTGACAGTACAGCCCGGGCTGAGAGATTGTTCCGCGGCCGCAGCTCGTAGACGAGTGGGTGTCAGAGGCCGGCAGTCACCGCGGCTCTGGCAGACGTAAGGGTGTCTGCAGAGATTTGAAAAATGGCAACAAATGAAAGTACCAGCATCTTCAGTTCAGCATCCTTGGCTGTGGAGTATGTAGACTCATTTTTACCTGAGAATCCTCTGCAAGAACCATTTTAAAATGCAGTTGACTAATTACACAAAGTTCCAGATTGCAACATGGGGATCCCTGATAGTTCATGAGGTCCTTTATTTCTTGTTCTCTCTACCTAGATTTTTGTTTCAATTTGTACCTTACATGAAGAAATAAAAAATTCAAAAAGATATACAGCAAACATGAGAAAACCAATGGAAATGTTTTAAAGTACTTCTCTTTAATTACTTTTGTATCCAGTTTCCTTTGATTTGTGGAACTTACTATTTTACAGAGTATTTCAGTATTCCTTATGATGGGGAAAGAATGCCAAGATGGTATATGCCCTTGACCAGATGCTTTGGCTGTGCAGTGATCGAGGATTCCTGGCATTATTTCTTGCATAGGCTCTTACACCACAAAAGAATATACAAATATATCCATAAAGTACATAATGAGTTTCAGGCTCTATTTGGAATGGAAGCTGAATATGCACATCCCCTGGAAACCTTAATTCTTGGAACTGGATTTTTCATTGGAATTGTGCTTTTATGCAATCATATAATTCTTCTTTGGGCATGGGTGACCATTCGTTTGATAGAAACTATTGATGTCCATAGTGGTTATGATACTCCTCTCAACACTTTGAATCTCATCCCTTTCTACGCTGGTTCCTGGCATCATGATTTCTACCACATGAACTTCACTGGAAACTATGCTTCAACATTTACATGGTGGGATAGAATTTTTTGGAACAGACTCTCAATTTATTGCCTATAATGAAAAATGAAGAAGGTTGGGAAAAAGACTGAATAAATATCTCATATAAACATTCCTGAAGGTAGCACAATTTCCTGAATTGAAGCTAGTAGCTAACATTGCTTCTGCAGAGCAGAAATAAATATGTGTCTTGGCTGCTAAGTGATTAAAAAGAACATTAACAACCTTTAATTATCTTCTTAGCAGGAACTTTTTCTACTTCATGTACAAGTTCTCTACATGTAGAAATAAGTAAATATATATTTAAGTACAAATTTCATGAGGAAGTTTCAAAGGCCATGTCTCTAACTTCTACCAAAAGGTTTTAAATAATGGCAGAAGTATTAATCTGTTTTTCCTCAGTAATACCATATGCCTGCAGTTGTATGAAATTGGTCTTTAAGTCTCTTAGGTATATAGTGACTATTTCAAAAATTCTTAAGGTGTTGGCCTCAGATTAAACTTTAGATGTGCTTTAGAATTTGCCTAAAGATGAAAAATATCACCAGTTGAGCCCCATTAGCTAATAAATACAGTGTGCGCAGGGCAGTCAAATGAGGAATAACAGCACCAAGAGCACCTGCTGTCTCTGGAGCTCATGAGTCTGGGGTGGTACTCTTCTTGGGGAAGTCCTTTCGGACTGCAAGGTACTACTGACATTTATAATTAAAGCATTTCTGAATTGAAGTGGAATATTTTAGTCTAAAGGTTTTCAGGTTACTTGAAATTTTAAACAAATTAAGCTTTATTTCTGCTATTTACCCTTTTCTTTTTGTAAATCAAGTTTCCATTATACTTAAAGCTGTATCTTGAAACTTTGTGAACTGACTTGCTGTATTTGCACTTTGAGCTATTGAAATAAATGTGATTTTTTTGTCTGAAAAAATATTGACAGTACAAAAATACAAAGGATTATAAAATATTGCTAGAAGCAAGTATATGCCAAGAAATTGACAATGTAAAAGGAATTGGTAAATTCCTAGAGATATATAATCTTTCAAGACTAAATCAAGAAGAAACAGGAAATCCGAACAGACCAATTATTAGTACTGAAATTGAATTAGTAATCAACTATCTTCCAAAACAAAAGTTCAAGACCAGATGGCTTCACAAGTGAATTCTTCCAAACATTTAAATGAGAGTTAATACCTATCTTTCTCAAACTATTCCAAAACAATGAAGAGGAAGGAACACTTCCAAAGTCATTCTATGAGGCCAACATTACCCTGATACCAATACCAGACAAAGACAATATGAAAAAAGAAAATTAGGTCAATATTTTTGATGAACATAGATGCAAAAATACTCAACAAAATTTAGCAAAACAAATTAAAAAATATATTAAAAGACTCATACACCATAATCAAATGGGATTTCCAGGGATGCAAGGACAGTTTGATATCCACAAATAAGTGAATGTGATACACCACACTAACAAAAGGAATGATAAAAATCATATGATTATCTCAATAGATGCAGAGAAAACATTTGACAAAATTCAACATCCATGTTTAATGAAAGCTCTCAACAAAGTGGGTACAGAGGAAATGTATATCAACATAATAAAAGCTATATATAAAAAACCTACAACTGACATTATACTCAATGGTAAAAAGCGGAAAGCTTTTCCCCTAAGATCAGGAACAAGACATGGATGTCTGCTCACACCCCTTTTATTCAACATAGTACTAGAAGTCCTAGCTATAGCATTCAGACAAGAAAAATAAATAAAAGGCACCCAAGTTGGTGAGGAAGAAGTAAAATTGTCACTATTTGCAAATGACATGATACTATGTAGAGAAAATGCAAAAGACTCCACCAAAAAACAGTTAAGAAAACAATCCCATTTATAATTGCATCAGAAATAATAAAATACTCAGGGGTACATTTAACCAAGAAGGCAAAAGACCTATACTCAGGAAATTGTAATACATTGATGAAAAAACTGAAGACAATAGAAATAAATGGAAAGATATTCATGTCATGGATTAGAAGAACTAATATTGTTAAAATATTCATGCTACTCAAAGCAATTTATGGATTCAATGCACCCCTATGTTCATCGCAATATTATTTATTATAGCCAGGATATGGAAATAATCAGCGTCTTTTGATAAATGAATGGATAAAGAAGATGTTATATATATTATATATTTCCTAGGATATATATATATATATATATATATATATATATATATATATATATATCCTAGAGGGTATTATTCTCAGTAAAATGAAGTCTGACATAGGAAGACAAATACTGTTATGATTTCACTTTTATTTGAAATCTAAATACAAAACAAATGAATATACAAATCAGAAACAGACTCGTAAATACAGAGGATAAACAGACAAAGCGGTGGTCGCCATAGGGGAGGTTTATGGAATTGAGCAAAATAGGTGAAGGGATAAAACTTCTACTCTGTACCTCTTGACAGAAGGTAACTGGCCTCATCGTGGTGAGCATTTTGTCATGTACATAATTGTTAAGTCATGTGTTGTACACCTGAAATTAATATGATACTGTATGTCAACTATACTTCAGTTAAAAAAAAGATATCCATAACCTAATCCTTAGAATCTGTGTTACCTTGCATGGTAAAAAATGAAAAAAAAAAAAAAAGATTTGCAGAAATTATTAAGTTAAAGATCTTGAGATAGGAAGATTATCCTGAATGATCCTGTGGGCCCTTATGTGTCCTCATAAGAGAGAGGCAGAGGGAGATGGGACACCCCCAGAAGACAGAAGGTGCTAAGACCACCTCAGCAGAGAGATGCATGTAAACATCCTGTGCTGTGGGCTGTGGGGATGGAGGAAGGGCCATGAGCTGAGCTACAGGTAGCACCAGACGAAGGAAAGCAGCTTTACATGCTGGGGAAGGCAAGAAGATAGATTCTCCCACAGTGTCTCTGGAGGGAGTTTCAGCCCAGTGAATCTGATACCAGCCTTCTGCCCTGGGATTCTAATAGAGAAGACATTCCCACAACGCAGGAAGGTGGGGCTGGAGCAGAGAAGACAAACTGAGGCTAGTGACCTAGAAAACGCGGGGTGGGAATCTGGAGCTGTGAGGTGCAGGAAAGCAAGGAGGAGGGGTGGGGGAGAGAGCTTCAAGCCTGTTCCACGCCAGGTGCCCACAGAAGGAAAAGGGAGTCAAGCACATGACGCAGGAAACATTGTTGAAGACCCGAGAGGAGCGCCAAAGAAGGCGAGCTTTCCATGAGGGAGAAGATTATCAAGGTCTAAAGACAAGACAGAGTGAAACACGGAAAGAAGTCCTTATAGAATATCAGAGAGGGAGAAAGCAGTAGGTGAACAGCCAACAGACGTGCCTGGACAGAATGAACACAATACCCACCGAAAGAGCAAGAGCTGACGCTGATGAGCACGTCTGTGCTGTCACAGGGTCAGAGCTAACACGGCCCCTGCTGCCGCTGGTGTTTCATCAAGGGCCTGAGGCCACAGCGAGGATTTTTTCCACCTGTAAAATAACAGAACACTTGATACAAACACAGTAAAGAAGAGACATTTTTAAAATTCAAAGTAAATCTTTAAGTAAAACGCAAGCTTTTCCAATATCAAGGTTTTTAGTGGATTTGAGGTCACTTTAAGCCTTTAAAAGTAGGAGCTGGCAAGTAAAACAGGTTCAGTAAGTTCGAACGTTTTCTCTCATTTCTTTCCTATTTCAGATTACATTTTTCACCCTATTTATTTTAGCACATGTGATAGCCAACTTTACATCTAGCTGGAGGTGATTCCAAAACAAAAACATCAGGGATGTGTCATTTCCGTTGAGCTAGGAATTCACTTTTTCCCACAGAAATATTACTATGAATCATGGCTGGGACACCCAGGCCAGCACCCTCAAAACTCAGGAGACATATGATAAAATGAAAGAGTGTTGCTGTTACCCCCAAGCTGGGGCCCTGTGAGCCCTGAACTCCCTTAAGCCCCAAAAGTAAATCACTCTTGGTCCTTGATGGGAAATACACTGTCTGAGCTCTGAACTCTGTCCCCATAAACCCTAGAGGACAAAGGAGATGATTTTGGGGCCATGAAACACTCCACTGCAAATAAATGGAGTTATAATATGGAATCTTATAAAAAAGCAGATGTAGCAAACACCTGGGGACTTACCGGGGCTCTGGCTGCAGGAACTTCATCACTGTCCAGGGCCAGACTGCAGGACACCTGGACAGCTCATGTGGTCAGACAGGGGCAACCATCTGATACTTTTGCTCACAGCCCAGGGTGCACACACGTGCCTTCTGGATTTCCCTTCAGAGGAATTTTCTGTGATATTTGTCTTCAAGCTCAGACTGAGATCTGCACCCAGATAAGTCTACAAAGGGAAATGAAGGAAAAAAATTTTGAATAGCATCAGTCATTACTGAATTCACCAAGGCTTCTGGCAATGTGACTGTGAGAAAGGAAATGTCTGTGCCCGTTATTCTCTTTTCACCTCCATCCACCCTGTCCTCTGTTCACTGATCTGTGCCCTGGAAGGCTGACCACCAGATCACCCTGGCCCTCTTTGCCCGATGGCCGCTGGGAAGCAGAGGAGCTTGAGGCTCCTTCCTCCTGATGGCTCTCTGCATTGATTCAGAGTCTCTGCAGCAGCTGGGGCTCTCCAAGAGCCCAGTTCGTGACAGGCAGCCCTGCCTCCATGCTCCAGCTCCCTCTGAGCTCCAGTAAAGCTAGTTCCTTCCACTGTGGCTGCAGCTCAGGGGTGGCTGTTAGCCTCTGGGCACCCCAACGTCCCTTGTGTTTTCCTTGAACCTCCTCACACTTCTGTAGCTAGTGTCTGACCATTTTATCGACATCTCTTCATTCCAACCATCTGGGTTGGATCATGTTTCCTGCTTCAGCCCTTCATCTTCCAACCTCCACCAGCCCACCAAGGAGAAGTGTGAAGAATCACACCAGCTTTCTTCCTCCCATGCCTCTTAAATGGGAGGCTTTTCGTGGCTAAGAAAAGTGACTCTGAGCCAGGTCACTAAGGAATAGAGAGAAAGGAATATGTTGGAAAGGGAGAGAGGGGAAGTGCTGTCTTGGAGTTTCATTTGCAAGGTGAAATAGAATCAGAGAGCAGTAGGGGTGGGTTGGAAAGAAAGGACATTTTTTAGGCTTTCTGTAGACTCTGAAGCTAGATACCCTTCGTGGATTTTTAGAAAAACATATGTGGGTCTTAATTTATTTTGGCTGTTGATCTGTTTCTTTGTCCAAAACTCTTATCTTTGAATAAATCATACAGATTCTCTATGTATAAGGGTTTTGCTTTAGGATAGTGACATCTTTTTTCCCCTCTTAAGAAACAAATCTTTTCTGAACCAAATTTTCTCAAAGCTTCCTCCCTGCATTCAGCTCTCTACCCCCACAGCCCCTTATTGCTGCTGTAGCAATTCACCCTTCCTTATCCTAACGCTTTCTGAGAAGTAGGGATCAAGCAGATCTGTTTTCTGCACCGTTCATGGGTTTTAAATACCTAGCCAGCACTACCTGTTTAGCAAGGATGCCATGACATTTAGCTGACAAAAGCTGAAGAAATTCACATCATTAGTCATCCTTTCTAGTATCACCTTGGGTTTAATTTCAGGCTCATCCACCGATCACTCAATGCTTTTTTTCATTTCTTGATTTTTAATGCCTGTTAGAAGGACCTTATTCATTCACTCCCTCGGGCACTTATTGCCTAAGCTTCCACCTCATTCTTCGAGGGCTCTGGGTGCCATCCTATAATTACTAACATCTGATCACTACATATTTCTTGCTATTCCTTAATGCCTTTTTGCCTTCCTTTTTGCATGCATGCAATTCTCTTATTGCCATTCAATTTGTATTTTTATGGTATAAGAACAACTCTGAAACTGAAAATAAATTAAAGCTCATCTACTAACCCATCCATCTAGATCCCTCAATTAACATCAGAAAACTGAGTCTCGGGCTAGTTAAATGATTTTCCTGAATTAAGACAGCTAATTTTTGAAAAAGCCAGTCTTTCTATGTCTCAGGCCAAGATAGAGCCACTTTTCTAATGTTGGATATTTTTTCATTTCTTTCAGAGTTTGATTTATTGTTCTTTAATTCATTCTGTTAACAATGTAAACAACAAGACAAAACCTGGATATTAAACCTCTGGGAGTTTGTTTTGCAATTAGAACATGTACTTCGATCCTTTTATTTCCTATGAATTGTATTTAGAATAAAAATAAACAAATTGCTGCACTTTGTCGTACCAATCTCAGATGGAAGTCAGAGATCAGGTAAGTGATGGATTAGGGAAACAGAACAGCTAGGATATCTTAAATGTGTACTGAATTTTGGTAAGCAAGTCAGTCTATACAAATTTATTGTGTATCTCTGAGGGGGCAGCTCAGTGCAGTAAGTGCAGAACTCTGTTAGGAGATATTGATAGGAGAGGTTTGCTATGGTTCTATTTTCTAAGAGCTAAAAGTCTAAAAAAAATCTCCAATTGGCTATGTCAATTTGATACCCAAAAGGGCAAAAAAGCACATGTACATGCACAGTCTAAAAAAGTGTAATAAATGTGAATATATGTGAGGAATGATAATTTATTCTTAAATAAATTAAGCTGTTCTATTTAACTGAATCATTTCTGAGAGATTAAATAGAAAATAACAAAATATTTAATATCTCTAGGTGTATATATTACGGATATGCAGATAGAGATATATATGCAGATCCATAATGTTGACATCTTCTTTTTGACCTTGTTTTGACCTAAACATGGGTCCTAATCATTCTGCAATTCATCTTGCCTTGTCAGAACATTATGAATCAGGTTCTGATTCCTGTGTTTTGTTCTTGGCTGTAGACAGCACCAAGCTAATTTCTAAATGCCTACCTGGATATTTTTGGTAGGGTCTTAGTAAGTAATAGAGACACTGAACAGGTTTTGTCAATACAATTATTTATTTTTACACTATTGTCTGAGAGCAATTCTACCTAAAACACAGGCAATTGCAGAAACTCCAAGGACCAACCCTGATATTAATCCCCTACATCTTTGTCACCTTTTGCTTAATCCTTAAATCCTCAATCCTTGTCCATTTGCAAGGCTGCCTTTATGTTGTGCTTGGGAAGCTACTTCTTTTAGCCTCACCGGATCCACTGTCCACGCTTGCAGCCCTCACTGTACTCTGGAAGGCTTACTGGATGGACTGCATCATGGCTCCTTTGCCTTCCAGTTTAGGCTGATTAAGCAGGTGGAGAGTCAGCAAATCATTGGAAAAGAGAGGGAGGCTAGGGCATGTATTTCCACAGGCCCATTTCAGTGCTGTTTTGTGCTAATGAGTCCTCTGTGAAGGTCACTGCCCTTCTCAACATGGTCCTCTCTACAAATTCTGTCCATACACTCATATATTTTCCAGCAACTGTTCTGTCGTCTCAGCCCTTTGAGACTAGAGCTGACATATCAATGGGTACTAGTTTCAAGCTACTGCACTATCTCTTGATCTGTACCTGCATCCTGCTCACACCATGGTAAAGCGTCTTTAAACCTACCCTGAATTACCGCTATTGGAGTGTGTCAGTGTGTCATGTTTCCTGCAACAACTCCAACTAGTGCATTTATCTTAAACTATTGTAGTTCTCAGACAAAAGAGTCACCATTTCCCTCATTTGCAGTTTTTACAAATCCTCAGGGAGCTTAGAGAAAATCTTTACAGTGGATGGCTTTCGATGAAAGATTGTGAATGTTTTTACTGTTGGTAAGCTCTGGTGGAGAAAGAACTCTGTAGTTGACCACTATGTAGACACCACTTTAGCTCACTGTCATTCTAGATGTTAAAGGTCAGAAGAGCAGTGATTCAGTTCTACAAAGTACTAAATCTTGTGCTAAAAATGTGAAGTGACTAGATACAGGCAAACAAACATTAAAGATATGTTTCAATTTTCCTTAAGTCTTAAGTTGGTTCAGAAGTTAAAGGCAAGTCTTTAAAAATCGTTCCATTAGTAAGTCAATAGGACTCAGTTGACAGACATGAAGCGACATCTTGAGTAATGAGAAACCTATAAAAGCTGACTGCTCCATCTCTTCTGCTAGTGTGTTTAAGGGATTTCTGAGAGGGCTGCAGGATTCTCTGAACGCAGTCTGGCTATTTGCTTGGAGGTGATGGGACAGGATGGTGATGGGACCTAGCCACAGGTTCCTTAAAATGAGCTACAGTAAATAAAGATCCACTGTTGCAAGTAAGGAAGCATGGTGAGTCTTTTATTTCAATTAACTGGTACAAAATGATGATTATTGCTACTGAACTTCAAGATGGACTTGGTAGCTCCTTGAAGAGGATCTATCAAAGTTGGAAGTGCGTATCCCCTGAAAAAATCGATATGGAGTTGTGGTTGAGTTCCCTGATATTTTGTCTTTAAAGCAATTATGATGGATTATGCCAGTTAGCTGGATATACAATCAAATTTCTAATATGAGTTTCAATTCTAGAATTAGGTTTAGTACACCAAAGATGTTTATTATTCAGATAATTCATGGAAAGAATTCTATTTTGAATTAATACGGAAAGGATCATATGATAACTACTTTCTGAAATGATAGCACTTTAAAAACAAAATACAGCACTGTTTGTGGATAGATATTGTTGATTTTAGAATGACTTGAACATCAGGTTCCTCTTCCACAAACAATGAGATATGAAAGTGTGAAAATCCATATGAATACACAAAAATCCATACAATTTAGTTTGATTATTTGAGGAAGCAGATCAAGAAGTTCTTCTAAGTCAGAATTTCCATTGTGGGATTTGTGGAGGCAAAGGGCACCATGCATCAACATTGTTTTAACTTTGCCACTCCTTGTTTTAACTTTGCCACCGAACACAAGAATCCAGTCTTCCCATGGATTGATAGAATTAAAGTTATGGGCTTAGTCAAAGAAAAGAGATCTCCAAAACACACATGACTACTAAAGATGGTTATGTGAAGATTGTGGAAATGTTCAGTTTCCTTAAAAAAAGAGTTCATTTGTGGCATGTATGTATGTGTGTGTGTTCATGTGCACCTTGTGGTAGCATATTAAAGTGCGCAAGGCTTTTGTTCCACAGATATCTGTGTTCAAAAGCTTTTCCTTATGTACCAGCTATGTGACTTGAATAATTTGCTTTGCACCCCTGACTTTCTGTCATCTCATCTATAAAAAGAGATAATTACAGTTTCAGAGTTAAATGCAATTACCTCAGTGGGATTCAGTCAGAAAAAAGAAAATACTATACATTCACCACTTAATACTGGATCTGAAACCAAATCAGCTCCAGGCCAAGTGATGTTTCTAGACTGAGGCTCTTTATTCATTATTGGAACCACTTCCTGATAACTGGCACCATTGCTTTCCTTGCCTGGCTGATATGTTTGTTTATGGATGCTGAATGGGTGAGAATCATCTGAGTATAAAGGCTTTTAGTGAACTTTCGATAATTTAGTGCTGATGGGTAGAAAGATGCAATATGCTAACAGCTTAGGGGAGCATAGTCAAAGGAGACCTGTTAGGACAGTTTGCTCTGGGTGGGGGAAAGGCCAACTTCTCTTCCTTTCCTTCATCTCCTATGATTATTGCCATATTATTTACAATAGCCAATATATGGAAGCAGCCAAAGTGTCCATCAATAGATTAGTAGATAAAGCAGAAGTGGTACATATGCACAATTAAATATTATTCAGCCATAAAAAAGAAGAAAAGCCTGCCATTTGCAACAATATGGATGGAGCTAGAGGGTATTATGCTCAGTGAAATACACCAGATGGAGGAAGATAAATGCCATATGATTTCACTTACTGTAGACTCTAAAAACAAAACAAAACAAAATGGTGGTAAATATTACATGTAATTTAAAATTTTTAACATAATTCCATTACATTTTCTCTTAGAAAGGCTTCTTTATCTGTGTTGTTTTTTCTCCTATCTTCTGTTCTTTTCCCTTCTCCCTCCTTCTCTCTCTTCCATCTTTGCTTCCTTCCTTCCTCCCACTAGAGTGCTTTTTAGAGTGGAACAGATAACTGTTTCTTGTTATCCTCTAGCTCATATCTGATGTCCTTTCAGACATTATATTTGCTTTGATAACTACAGGGTTGGGGACGACTCACACTGTCTAAGGGTCACTTTTCTTTCACTTTGTATGATAATTTGGTGAGGGTGTCCTTGTGCTCTGTCTGCTCCTCTGTAAGCCAACTGGGCAGGAGCCCGGAAAACCTTAACGGGGTTGCATGCAACTTTGTCTCTGGCTATGGGCCCTTCTCTCCTGTGGCTGGCTGATGTCTAAGGTTTATTCTACCAGTTAGAGTTGATTCTATTCCAATGATGGAATAACTCCAGTCTTTAAACAATTATCAAATTCAATATACTGTCCTGAAAATGGCTAGCTTTGCCGTTTTTAAATTCCTAGATGTCTTTGCTGATACACTAAGGAGAGTTAGAGTGACCTCTATTTTGAAAGGTATTAGTGATATTTATCCATAATCCTACTCACCCCTTTAGTTCAGTTGTCTCCTGATTTAAGGATATTCAAGCAATTTCTCAGTATTTTTGTCACATTAGCTTAGCTTCTTTCTTTATTCTGCTTCTGGGGGGAGGTATGGGAAGAAAGAGGATAAATTTCTAGAATGTTCAGAATCGGGTTGGGATCTTGTTTCTATTTTTGACTGCAACTTTTAAAAGTGATAGCATGAGGTTATATCTAATGTCCTTGCAGGTTGCTGCTAATGAATTTTGGTTTTGTTGATATTTTTGCTGTTTTACTTTCTTCCCTCTTATTATTGTTCAGCCCATTAGACATGAGGGAGAGATACTCGGGCAATCATTTGCCTATTAGTCGTTAGTAGACCATTACTTGACTCAACACTCTGGGTATATGCAACTGGTTCCAGGACAGTTTACTCAATGAGATGTTCAGGTCCAGGAATTTTTAGCTGTTTTCAATCACAGGAGTTGGTTACTGTCTAGGTTTCAGGTAACTTGTTTCAGTACCTGTCTGCACATAAAATTCCACTGGCACGTTTAAGTTGTCTCGTATTTGGCAAATAATGCTCTTACAACCTTGTGTCAGAGTGATCAGCTGAGATAAATACCTACGGCCATGGTTATGAGTTCCAGGAGCTAGATCTTCCTTCATGAGGCTTTGGAGTCCCCCTATGCTGTAAGTTAAGCCTACCTTATGAAGGATCTATATACACAATGAGTTCCATGGAAGGCTGTGTATGATTTGATAACCCCGACAACTACAGACCAAGAGCTCTGATAGGCTCTCAGCAGAGGTAGGTTGTGTTTTTTGTGAGGTCTGAAGCTTATTGCATTTAGGGCCCTTTTATGAGCAAGAACACTCTATACATTAAAAAACAGGTACAGGGTGCTGGATGTAGCAGCCCTAAAGCAGAAACTTCACTGACTCTTTGTAAATTTACTCCCAGATTGCATGGGCAGACTCTCCCGAGCCAGCTCAGCCATAGCCTGTCTGCAGATGTCACTTGCAAAGGTTGACAGTGCTTGGGGGACTCAGACCGATGTGTGTGCGGGCTCTGGACTTAACTGGACTGCCCTGCACTCAGGCTTTCATAAGTCTGTGCGTCACCTGCTGCAGCTTTCTAGTGGCCCTCGTTTTCTGCATTATTTCCCTGGTTTGCTGGTTAATCCCTTAATTTCTGGATTTGGAGCCCTATGTTGACTCCACTTTCCTGGCTTTTGCATCTCTAATTCTTCTATGAGCTGGATTCTTTCTCTCTCTTTATGTGGAAAACACTAGCTAGGATCATGACACTGACACTGAATATGACCACTTTTTAAAAATATTTTTACTGAGTTATTGTTGATATACAATCTTCCACTGGTTTCAGATATACAGCAGCACAGTGCTTCACCAGTTACCCATAGTATTAAACCCTTCCCCCCTCTAGGGTGGTTACAATCTGTCAACATAGAAAGAGAATATGACCACTTAATAGGAGTTCTTCCTGAAGTTTCCTGCTCTTGTAGACCAGACCTTAATCCTCTGGATACAGATGCCGGCTTAGATTCAGTCTCAGTCTGCCTTGCCTTCTCTGTATGGTATCAGGCTTCTGGCCTGAAGTCAAGCCCTATGTGAAATTTTATCTCTAGATAGAATTCTACTTAATCCACACTTGCTCCACTTCTCTGCTGGTCTAATACAATTGCACTTGCCTTGCGATAAAGCTCACAAGTGAATGACCAGAGGCCCATTTTCATACCACAGCCATCAGTGAATTTTTATATAAATAGTGCAACATTTTGACATATCTTATCCTGAGACTTCTGAATATGATAACAATTCCTAGGGTTCCCTGCCATGTATAATCAAGAATATCTAATGCCAGAGATAAGAAAAGCTGTGACATTTTTGTCGTATTATGATGAATCTGGGATTGACATTTTTCCCTAAGTCATTCTTCATCTTGTGGAATCTGAAGAGCAGAGAACTGGTGTGACCCTCTGAAGCAGAGTAGGGGTTGGCCGGTTTCAATCAATCTGTAAGTACAGAGAGGGCTGCATATTTTCAGGCTGGTAAAAACTCTCTACCTACTTATTATGGAATGCAGTTATATAAAAATACACTTGTTTCATCTCTGTGAAGTGCAGTGATGCAGGGGAAAAGTTTTACATTAGAAATAGTGGTTCCAGAGAAAAAGGAAACATATAAGCCTCTCAGTTAGTCAAGCTTTTCAACTCATGGTGCTGCATCAGAGAACCAGGTGGTGAGGTGTCTATTTTACCTTCAGGGGTAATGCATCCAATGGGAACACCATCATGGGCTATCTTAAAGTCCAGAAGTGCCCCAGATCCTCAGAGGGAATGCACTGGTGAGGTGCCACAGTTGTGTCTTTGGAGGGCTTTCTAGCCAAGTAAAGGAATTTGTCTTTGCCAATATTCAGGGATATTTTGGCCATGCAATAAAACCTACCTTATGAATCTTTGTCCCCCACTTTGTAAATTAAAATATACACAGACGGATACAATTTGAGTAATGTCTACCAATAATTTGCTTTTATGGCAGCTCTGTTTTAGTCCCCTTTAAAGGAGGCTGGCAAAAATACGAATCAGTAATGCGAAAGTATAAGGAACAAAAGTAACTCATCTAGAACTAACAGAGTAAATCACTTAAGGGAACATTAAGCCCTAATTGTAGAAATAACACACATTCATCACCCCTCTGGTGCCAGCAGGGGATGGGTTTGCTGATGGGCATTCCATGGCCTGGCACAAGGAAAAGAAAATACAAATGCAGCCAAAGATCTAAGTTTCTGGTGTGAAGCTGTACATCTAGAAGCCAAGGTGAGCATATGGTTACATCATTTTAAAATGTATAATGGAGGGAACACCCTAGCAACACAATATTAGAGTTGCAAATGCTGGCTCACACAAAGGAGGAAATTCACCTTGGAAAGTTTTCTCTGGCATCAGCCCAAAGGCATTAGACATGCGGCAAAACTCAACTGGGAATTTTTAAATGTTTACATTTACCTTCAGGGTGGGAGGTAAGAAGTTTCAAATAATTTCAACTAGTGACTTTTCAGTTGAGTGGAATTGACCAGTTATGCAAGGTTCTCAGTGTCGAACAAACTTCAGCTTTCAAAAAAAAATTAAGCTAAACTAGAAAACCTGAGCAAAGAGAATCCATGATGTCTCTGATATCATGGGTGTCTTGACCGTGTTTCTTTGAAAAGCTGAGCCTGACACCAGGGCTTCCATGCTCGTGACTTACTGTGGGAGACAAGGGTGAGTGAGCCAGGAGAGGAGGGAAAGCCAGAGAAAGGGCACACTGTGGAGCGGGTCACCACTGTTTGTCAGGAACCAGAACCGTGCTCCTCTGGGGTCTTTTTGTTGAGCTGTGAATAATGCATCTGTCATAGGGCAAGGGCTGGGAGAGGAGAGTGCTCATGGGCTAACCCCCATCTTCTTTGGCAAAGGGTAAGCCTGTGGATTGTTAATGACCTTGTCTTTTCACTCTGAGCTTTGCCATAATAGCTGAGTGGGTTCTTAAGGGAAATGTACATAGAGGCAGAAGAATGCCTGGGCAAAAAGTGGCAGAGTGCAGTTCCTCTGAGGGCAGCTGCTGCCAGGTTTCACCTGTGCAGCTGAGTTTAAGAGCAATGGTTGGGATAAAAAAGCAGGCTAAGGTGCTGTCTGATGGGGCAAAAGAGGCATGTAAGAGCTACAAAAGAGGTACCCTGTGGGAGGAGCCTAAGGACTTGTTTTTTAGGTATACTTTGTTATTTTTTAAGTGTCTTAGTAGAATGGAGGAGAGGACGCTTCCCAACCTATGTACCATGGGCTGGACCAGATATAAGTATCGTCTTATCAGTTTCTTTTCATGTCTTGTCTGTAAGGTAGAAGCCCCACTCTACCTCTATATGTTCTTACATTCTTTCAGCAAAGAAGATGTGGGGGACCCAGGTCTCCTTCCTTTTGTGACCTGTGCAGCTTCCCAGTTAAAGCTGTCATCTTGCCTCTATGTACCTGGATGAAAACAGAAGAGAAATGAAGCGGGATATTGAACGAGAGGCCAAGCCTGCGTAGGCTGATTCCCCTGCTGGTGGGGAGATACCTGGCGCCTGCAGCCTTCACCCACTCACAGGCAGAGGTGGGACATTTGATTGTTGATGTCTTTTGATTCTAAAGGTTCAATGAAGACTCTTCACACACACAGACACACAGACCCACACTCAAACGCATATTCCATGCCCATCTGTCAGATATCAAAGCTCTTTTAATTCTTTGTATGGACTTCTACTGTGAAGTGTAGAAACACTGAAGAATAAACTTGTGTTGATGTCAGAGATGTTTACCTTAATGCAAAGAAGAATATGAAAGTCTTAAGCGATTGGAGGATGAACCAATCAAGATACTGTATTTTCTTCTTTTCTCCCAAAAGAGAGTACCATTTTGCTTTCCCAACTACTTACATTAAAGCCCTGTTAAGAGAGCTGCTATCAGACAATTGGCATTTTTCTCCCCAAATTGTTTGCACATAAGTTTGTCTGTCATTATGGAGTGAACGGCCTTGTTCCTTGTTATAATGAATCACATCTGCAAAAGTAAGGAGTTATTTGTTTGCACCCCTAATATTCTACTCTTCAGGAAGTAACCACTTTAGATATGCAGGGCCTGATCACTGTGTGAGGCAGTGGAACTGGTAAATGCCCTCTGTCCTACCATGGGACATATAAAAAATCAGTGGTTAACTTGGTGTAGTATAAGACACCTAGTATGAAGTTTATTATGTGCTAATTTGGGGGAAGCTCAACATAGATTAAAACAGGTTTAATGATGCATTC